>CM028130.1:1165667500-1166267500 GCA_016271365.2 Neoceratodus forsteri
CAATAACCCCCAGATTTAATGTTTAAACATACAATTTCAAAAATAGTGTATAGTACCTACAATACAAATTATGTCCAACACTTCAGGAATATTTTTACTAAAACTCAATTATTCACCATTCTTATCCATTTATTTTTTCTTGTACCAAGGTGGATGAATAGCTGGCAGAGCACTGTAAACAGTTGTTGATTAGGCTTCATTATTCTACAGCCAGAAACAAAACAAAAACCATTTCTTCTGGCTTAATTTAATATCGATTTGCTGTGGCTCACTTTATAGACTATTTAGCACTGCATGAGGCAGATGCTTTTAAATTTTGGAAAATAGGCAACGCTTATGATAGTTTAGTATTCTTTTTAGGAACAAACTTTTCTTTATGTTTTAAATATATACCAGTGTCAGTGTATTCATTTAGCAATTTATACAGACTAATATATGCTGCAGAAAACATTAAAAGATTTATTGTGAAGCACTCTGGGTCTATAGTAGACCCCTGCAATTTGCAAAACGCTCCACAATTTTGGGTAACCTTTCACTAATTTTCCAGTGGCCCTGTTTATAGGTAACAGGACTCCTGAATGCTCATTTTTTTTTTCTTTGCTTATGTTGTTTGATAGGCCTACAGAGTCTAAATGCTAGGACCTTAAGTAGCCCAAGATTCCCCATCATAAAAGCGCTGACTGAGATCGACATTTCCACCAATGATCTGAATTAGTTTCGACAAGGTGGGGCCCACAGAGAGCAGTATAGCGCAGTAGTTTAAGGCTCTGAGCTGCAAATCTGGTGACATCCAGCAGGCTGAGACCTGGGTTTGAATCCCACAGCTTCCACTTGCATACTGTGTGACAGAGCAAGTCACTTAACTTCCCTGTGCTCCCAGGTCGCTCTGTAAAAAGCTTCAGCTTAGTGTGCTACTCTTGGTTAAATAACTGGAAAAAAAAAAAAAAAGCATACAAAGAGATCACATTGCATATGCAGATAATTAATTCTCCTCCAATGACACATTAAGAGGGTCCCAGGTGAAATATCCAGATGGGAGTTGTCCTCAAGAATTTGCTGGATTTTCTCGTTATGAAGAACTTGAGATTCTATAGAATTTAATTGAGGAAGCACCATGGAGTTAAAGTGGATAAGAAAGTTCTGTTGACTGAAACTGTAATGTAACTGACGTGGAACCTTTGGAAAAGAGCATTTGCTACTCAAAGCTGCATCTCCGAAAATCAAATAAACAGTAAGTAATGTTCTCGTTTACAGCACTGAAATTCATAGCTCCATATGATCCATAACTATACCTGAACACGGATGTCAAAAACTTGTATTCAGTTTTCTTTATTGACAACATTCTGCACGGTTCTCTTTATGGAACCAAACATCTGGGGCCCGACGTTCAACATTGTGAAAAGCGAAGCGCAACAATTTGCATGGCGCCCTGTGATTGCCCGGAAGGCCGAAGATGTTGTATTCAGTCGAATAGCGCATCAGAGCAATCAACTCAATATATAGGGCGTGGCATGATACTCACGCCTTGGCTCTGCCCCAACATGGCTCCTTAAGTACGCCACCAGAATGACTAGCACAGGAGCGCTATCTGTAATATTCAAAAGGATCCATACAAATGCACAAATGAGCCCACTGGGCATGCAAGGTACTATGGGGCCATTTGCATGCCCATTATGGTCTTTTAATCACTTCTGCCCTTATTTCCCCTATAGTACTTCTGTTCTCACCTGCCTTCCTCCTCCCACTACCCATATCCCTCCACACCTAATTTTCTTTGTTCATCTGCCCCCCTCCTTCCCACATGTAGGCCCAGTAACCTGTACTCCCCCGCCTTCAAGTGACAGCAAGAAACTTACAGCCAGAGAAGCGTGTCCCTTTCAGTCAGATGTTGCAGACTAGGCTTTTCCCTTAGTCTTTCCTCCTCTTTCCCCTCTAGTTCCTTTCCTGTCAGTTTCCTGTCCTACTTCCTTTTGTGATGATGCCTATGTTATCATAACTGACACTGGTTATTTGTACAAAGCCTACGACTGTGACTTTACTGGTTATAACCATTCCTGTACAATTGATATGGACATTTATTTCTCCTTTATCTGTACTACAATCTTATTGTTTACCCTGATGTGGAACCTATGAATTCAGCTTGTCCTCAAAAGAAGTTAATCCAAGATTTCAAATAAAATTAAACACAATTACATGGGTAGTGAGGTTGGGTAGCAATGCACCCCCCCCAAACTGTCCAGTTCCAGCCATGTACAGATATCCCCGGTGGTGCCTCCTCCCCAAATTGCCGTACATACTGTACATCTAAACTCCCTGGTGCTAATGCCCCCGATCGCTAGCCCATACTTAATAAAACAGTCCCTGGTACTAGTAGTTTCCCCCAACCGCCAGCCCATATGTCACGAAACAATCCCTGGTGGTAGGGGCACCTCCCACCTCGGCCCATACTGTATTACAGAATCCCTAGTAGTAGTAGGCCTCCCATCCGATCTCCAGCCCGTAGTAAAAGTTCTAACACTCCCTTGCATCCAACACTTCCTGGCATTCAGCGGATCCCCACTGGCAACGATCCATGGTATCGTCACTCAAGTCCTACTGACTGTCGTCCTAGCAGACACCCCCCGAGCACTCACCCACCTTACCAGTCTCCTCTGTGCCGCAGGTGCATCGGCAATGGCACAGACCTCAGACCTCCTCGGCCAGCCATTGTCTGTTCAGGCATTATAAAGACAGGGTGATGCACCCTACTGGTATACATTATACTGGTTAAATATGTTCTGACTTGAAAACCGCAGAACTTGTCCGTTTTGGGGAAGTCTCAGGAAGTCCTCACCAACTGAAATGGTTTTATTAGGGGAGGACTTTGGGTTACAAAAGTCTACAGAGTGACACCACGAGGTAGACAACAGGATCTTGAGGAACCACAAACTATGTTAGTGGTAACACAAGGGATTGGAGCTAGAGATGACATTCAATTTCTTGCTAGAAGAATGGGCCCCTTTTTGCAAGCTGGGAACCCATTCACATATTTCCTGATACAAGTTATGCTACCTGCCAGCGACTGAAAAAATTTGGTGCGGTAAGGAAGATATTCCATTGTTTTTTCCAGCAGGGAGGTGTGGGCAATTTCTGATCCTGTGGAGGAAGGAAAGTGGGCCGACAGGACACTGGCAGATAAGACACAAAAAGGAGATAGCAGGAGGGGCCTTCAGATGAAGACACCTAAAGATTTGCCAATATGGAACTTTCTTTTTCCTAGGGACGTTCTCTCCATGCATGCGCCTCTGTAAGTCATGTTTTTTTCCTAGAGACACTCAGTTTCTTTGGAGGCAGGCAACAATCTTCATGTAATTTTAGTACAGCTGAACTGTTATGTAGGACTGGTAAGGCACAATGCATTTGATGTATTTACATGTAGAATTTACATATTTCGAGACTATTATTTGAGAAATAAATCTGTAACCCAGTGAACATGTGATGTACCAGCCTGGACTGTGTGTGTAAAGTTTAGACTTCGGTTACATTTGTAGAAACTGGTTTAAAATGAGGCTAGCTATTTACAATATAGTTACAGTTTAATAATAGTTGCCATTAACAAGTAATGTACATTCTATTTTGATTTACTATTTTTATTAGTTAATCCACGCCAAGTGCTGTGTGTGGGTGGGAGACATAATGGCAAGTATAATAGCTGTAGTTTTATCGAATGCTGTGAAGATAAAACAGATATGATTTAAATTGAGAGCAGAAGCATGGCCTTATACAAGTTCCCTTTTGGGGATGTGTACCCTTTCGCAATTATTTAAAATATTACTTTTAGGTAGCAGTCTGGTCATTACGCTCATGGGCTCCGAATACTCAGCAATAACACTGAAACTTAGCATTTTATTCCCCATACTGCAATTCCACACACACACACACACACACACACACACACACACACACACACACCCCAACATATGGTGGCTGCCTTTCTCCTTTGATTAAGGAACTATATAGTTCTGATAAGTTGGATGCTGGACTGTACACCTCTATAGTATATTGATCAACTGTATGCCTAAAATGAAATATTTTTATTATTCGTCTCTGTAGTAGCTGAAAGGGAAATCTCAGACCCCTACAGTGCCAATTTTTATACCCATATCTAATCTAGCCAGGGTGGGGTGGGAATCAGTGAGCATATGCAGCAGCAGTAGCCAAAGTAACTGGTCCTGCAATTCACTCGTAGAGATCCATTTCTTACATACTTGCAGGGGTGTTAAGGTGAATGGTGAAGTACACCTGCCATACATAAAGAAATGCTGAGGATTCAACAGAGCACTCAGCACTCTCTGGGGAGTGGGTGGGTACTGCCTCCCTCTCTGTCTGGGCCCGCTGCTGGTCAGATGACTACTGAAGTCAGTATTTTAACAGTTGCAGTTGTGTGGCTTCACAGCATAGCCTAAGGGCTGGTAATGCCAATCCCCACTGTGTCTTCAGCCTACAGAGTCAAAAGGTTGACCCTGGACCACTGTCTCTGCCAAATGAAAACGACAGATCTCTCTTCCAGCACACTCAAGCCTACTAGGGAACCAAGAGTACCAACTTCTGGAAAAAGCACAAACATTTTAGAAGTACAGTTATGTAAGAACTTACTGTAACAGTAGATCTTCGAGAGAGGCTCTTGCAGTAGGTATTCACATATAGGACTAAGCCGCCATGTGTCAGAACCCCATGGAAAAACTTACAGCTAGCATCCTCTGCCAGGGGACCGCCCCCACGTCAGGTGACCGGCATCATACAACACCCGGTATAAAGGCATCCACACCCGCCTTCAGTTCTTTCCGCCAAGCGGCAAGGCGAGAGGATATCTCCCCATGGAAATGGAGTAAATAAGCTTAGGGGATGGAGGCAGGAAGGTAATACCTACTGCAAGAGCCTCTCTCAAGATCTAATTGTCATAAACGCACTCAGCAGGTCAGACCCTCTGCTCCCACAGTGCTAACCTCAGAGCACAGTAATGTGAACAGGTAACAGACAGGGTAACCCTCCTGTCTGCTTTTGGGTCCGAATAACTTTTGGTCTCAAGTTCTGGGGGAATTCAATCTGTGAACCTTACGCTAGCATACCCAAATATACAGGCTCAGATAATATTTTCTTCAGGGGCATGCAATATATCTTTCGCCTAAGGGCACCTAACCAGGTATCCAAAATGAACCCTTAAAACTCTATAAAAAGACCTTGGGTATATTCTTGCCATTTCCCAGTCTCGTAACACCATCAAGCTCTCCAGAACAGCTGTCAAACTTAAACCACATGTACATCACATGCAAAAAGAACTTCGAAGACACACCCAGGCAGTCTTTCAAATAATGATTTTACTAACTGATGATAAAAATATGAAAAAACAAAACAAAACATAGAATACATTAAACATAGTCACCTAAAATAAGGGCAAAATAAAAAAAAAAAAACTCCTACGATACAGTTAGACTTTTTCTACCTAAAGTATTACCTGTAAGTGCCTAAGTTAGATCACAGAGTTGTGTCTTTCTACAGTTCCAAGGCAGAATATATCACAAACAGCTCAGACACAGTTTTAGTTTAAACTGTCTCTCACCCTCTATGAGTCATCTAGCTCCTCCTTTACAATATAAAAAAAAATACAAACATGATGTCCTATCAGGAGGTATTTTAAATAAGGTGACATCAGCAAAAACTCACTTCCCAAATTATAAGTCTGATTTCCCAGTTCCTTCTCTCAAGGCATTTCAAAGGGTTTTATACCTTTTTAACACCAGTTGATATTTAATGTTCTTCCTCTCAAGCCGTCAGAAAAGTTTAAGATTTTCATCTGCTGGCAGACTCATAAAATCCCATTTTGTTTCCACTTCAAAGAAGCAACAGGTCATAAAAAGGCCATGAAATGCAATGTCTCAAGGAAGTTAATTACATTACAGAGATCTCCTGGTTAATTATACATCCTGTAGTTTTACTGAAACCAGGTTTTGGGGGGTCACCCAGGAGCACAGGCTGTATTGTGAGAGACAAATCACATACTATTTTATATTACAAATATCATAACCAGCTGGCCAAATGTCACAATCCTCCCCACCTAGACCGAATTTGGGGGCTCTATCACTTGCATGGGATGAGCTTCCCAAGTCAGTTCACTCCTCACATAGACGCAATAACCCATCTGCGTTCAGATTAGTCATTCCAGCCCTATGTAATATCGTCATGTTAGTCCCTTGCAAGGCAAGACTTCATCTTAATAGTCTACCATTAGTTTTTCCCATTTGGGTCAGCCAAACAAGGGGGCTGTGGTCAGTTTGTACCTCAAAAGGTTGCCCATATAAGTATGGCTCTAATTTCTTTAGGGCCCACAATATGGCAAGACACTTTTCCCCAGTAGAGTAAGCCTGCTCCCTGGGAAGTAACGTTTTACTCGGGTACACTACAGGGTGATCTTTCCCTTGGTTAGATGTCTCACTCAGTACTGCCCCAATACCCATGTCTGAGGAGTCCGTCTGCACTATAAAGGATCTGCTATAGTCAGGACTTGTCAATACAGGAGCACTGCACAGTGCCTCCTTCAGTCTGGTAAAGGCTTTTTCACAGGCTGGTTCCCAGGTCATTTTCTTAGGCATCTTTTTCTTTACCAGGTCAGATAGGGGAGCGGCCAGGGCACTGTAACTGGGTACAAATTTCCCATAGTACCCTGCTATCCCTAGAAAACTCCTGACCTGCTTCTGCATTTCTGGTCTAGGCCATGCCTTGATCACCTCTATTTTTATTTGGTTAGGACGGAGCTGTCTCCAGCCTACAACATGCCCGAGGTATGCCACTTCAGCCATGGCCACCTGGCACTTCTCAGCATCGACACTGAGCCCAGCCTTCTGCATCATGCCCAGCACTTCCCTGAAGTGGGACAGATGTTCCTCCCAGCTGGCACTGAAGATGGCAATGTCATCCAGGTACGCCACGGCATACTCCTCAGCACCATTTAACACCTGATTCACCAACCTTTGGAAAGTAGCCGAGGCGTTCTTCATCCCGAAAGGTATTGCTTTAAATTAAAATAAACCTATCGGAGTGATGAAGGCTGACCTCTCCCTAACTCTGTCAGTTAACTACCTTCCAATACCCCTTCGTCAGGACAATAGTCGTAAGGTAGGTCATCCCTCCCAACTTGTCCAGGACTTCGTCCGTCCGGGGCGATGGGTGGGCATCTGACTTTGTGACTGCATTCAGTCAAGACAGTCCACACAAACAAGTAGAGCCATCTGGCTTGGGCACAGACTATGTGAGGCCCAGGGGCTGTGGGATCTCTGGATTACCCCAAATCCAGCATTTCCTCCACCTCCCTCCTAATGCCCTTTTGGACAGCCTCTAACACCTTATATGCTGTCTGCCGTATGGGTGTGTCTGTCCCTGTCCACAACATGCGTCGCTAAGCAGGTTAGTCCAGGCTTGGCACTAAACAGGGGGGGCAAAGTTTGGTAAAACCTCGCTTACTTCCTGGATATTGTCCGGGGCCAACTGGGGAGACAACTAACTGCCTCCACAGGAGGACTCTCACTTGCTTTCTTCCAGCAAGTCCAGAAGGGGGTCTACTCCGTCCGTGCCCTCCCCAGGACTACATACTGCAAACACCATGTCGGCCCTATTAGCATATGGCTTCATCATGTTGATATGGTACATTCTTTTTGTATGTCTTCTGTCAGGTAATTCTATGATATAGTTCACGTCAATTACCTTTCCATCTACTTTGTACTGTCCTGCCCACTCAGCCTGCAGTTTTTCTTTTCGAACCGGAATAAGGACCATGACTTCTTAACCCACCGTGTATGAGCGAACTCTGGCTCTGTGGTCGTACCACACTGTTTGTTGGGCAGCTGCCAGGTTGCTCTGGGCTGTCCCCATAAGCTCCTTCAGCCTTTCACTAAACCCAAGGACGTAATCCACTAGGGAAGTTCCCAGGGTGGCGTGCTTGCCTTCCCACTCCTCCCAGATCAAGTCCAGGGGCCCACGTACCCAGCGTCCATACAAGAGCTCGAAGGGGGAAAATCCTGTAGACTCTTGGGGCACCTCATTGTATGCCAACAGCTGGAGACAGCGTTTCTCCCAGTCCCTCCCCTGCTGTTCAGCAAATACTTGGTGCATCGACTTCAGGGTACCATTAAATCTTTCCACAAGCCCACTTAAT
Source organism: Neoceratodus forsteri (assembly GCA_016271365.2). NCBI lineage: Eukaryota > Metazoa > Chordata > Ceratodontiformes > Ceratodontidae > Neoceratodus > Neoceratodus forsteri. Next base: position 1,165,675,689 of record CM028130.1, read on the forward strand.
TGTGGGTGATAAGGTGTTTGCGCCTCTGCCACCCCACACTTCTCCACAAACATTTCATCAGCTCCAACATGAAGGAACCACCTCGATCAAGGATAACTTCCTGCGGAAACCCAACACGGGAGAAAATCCCAAGTAAGGCATCTGCCACTTTGTCCTCAGTGAGGAAAGGGAGACTGCCTCTGGATACCGGGTGGCTTCATCCATCAGGATGAACCTCTTCCCGGAGAAGCTGGAGGTATTTAAAGGCCCCACAATATCCATTCTCACCCTCTGGAATGGCTCCCCCACTATGGAGCAATGGAATTAGGGCGGCTTGGGTCTTACCTGCCATCCCTATTTCTTGGCACCAGTAACAAGACCTGCAATACTCCTTCACCTGCTCGGTGAAGTTGGGCCAATAGAAATTCAGGGCCAATCGCTGCCTAGTGCGCACGATTCCCAGATGACCAGACAAGGGAATATCGTGTGCAATCTTGAGCAACTGCTCACGGTACTCCTGGGGAACGACAAACTGCCAGCCTATCACCCCTCCCTCTGTCTTCACAGCCTGAGTATACATCAGTCCATTCTCCCAATAAACCTTATGTTTACAGTCATCTCCCTGTGCTCAGTCAGTCTGACCCACACCTCAGCTTCTCTAGACTAGGGTCACTTTTCTGAGCAGCTGAAAACTCCTTACACATTCCCAAGGCATGGGACAGGTCCCCTTCAGTCTCTAAACTAGGGTCTCTAGCACTAAGCGTCAGGGCACTCAGGGTCACTGTCATCCCTAACCCTCTGACAATGGGTCACTCCTCCTTCAGAGTAACCCTCCATAGCTCTTTGGTTAACTGCTGGAAGATTTCTACCCTTTTCATTAGTCTTCATATCAGGAGATACAGGCTAGGGAACCAGCCTCACAATGGCTTCCAATGGCTTCTGTGGGGTCCAAGGAACTATAATTTTCCTTTGCTGCTTGGCTATGGGTAAATGCACACACCATCACAGAAACATAGAAACAGACTTTGGCGGCAGATAAGGACAGCTTGGCCCATCTAGTCTGCCCATTTCCCTACCTAGAGGATAAGCTGCAGATCCTATTTAACCAACAGCCTACAAAATTGCCTTATGTCTGTCCCATGCATTCTTGAATTCTCCCACAGTTTTAGACCCCACAACCTCCTCAGGAAGGCTGTTCCATGCATCCACCACCCACTCTGTGAAAAAATACTTCCTCACATTGCCCCTGAGCCGTCCCCACTCTATCTTCAAATTGTGTCCCTTTGTCCTTGCACATCACTTTTTCTGAAAGATGCTACCCTCTTGAACTTTGTTGATTCCACTGAGGTACTTAAACGTTTCTATCATGTCCCCCCTCTCCCTCCTTTCCTCAAGTGTATACATATTAAGCTCCTTTAGCCTCTCCTCGTATGGCTTCTCTTGCAGACCCTGCACCATTTTAGTTGCCCTCCTCTGAACTGCCTCCATCCTGTCTATGTCCTTGCGGAGATGGTGTCTCCAGAACTGGACGCAGTACTCCAGATGGGGTCTCACCAAATGTCTGTACAGGGGGATAACTTGGTTCTGACTCCCTGGAACCTCGTCTTCTTAAGCTGGCTGCTCCACTCATTGCCTCTCCGATTGTCAGAATCTACACTTTATCCCTTATCCATAGCACTGTGCCAGACCTATGGAAATCTGCAAGAGTAACGGCCGTCTTTAGAAAAGGTGACCCAAAGGACATGGCCAATTACAGACCTATTGCAATTCTCTCTGTCCTTAACAAGATCCTAGAGAAAATAGTTGCATCACAGAGCAATGACTACCTTACACGCTACAATCTCCTCTCAGACACTCAGCATGGTTTCAGAAAAGGTCATAGCACCACCACAGCTCTTCTTCAACTAACTATCGATATTCTGTCCAACATGGACTCTGGAAAACTCACAGGTGCCATCTTCATTGACCTCACTAAGGCTTTCGACATTGTAGACCATCCCCTGCTTCTCTCCATAAATTCCATTTCTCTACCCCTGTTGTGGACTGGTTCTGTAGCTACCTGTCAAACAGGTCACAAGCTGTCAAATTTAACTCCTCTCTGTCCAACATGTCTACTATCAACCTTGGGGTCCCCCAGGGCTCTATCCTTGGGCCCCTTCTGTTCTCAATTTTTATCAACAATGCAGCTGAGGTCCTGGAATCCTACTCAGCTATTCTCTATGCTGATGACCTGATCTACACTAGTTCTTCTAGTATTGCCTGCATAAACACATCACTTACGTCAGACTTCAATAAGGTCTTAGACTGGCTACTAGACCGTAAGCTTGTACTAAATGAAAAGAAAACGAAAGCCATGCTCCTAAGTTCTGTACCAAAGATTAAGACCTGTTCTAGTTTGCTGGAGGTTCTTCACCCAGGAGGATTTCCACTTGAAAATGTTACTTCCTTCAAGTACCTTGGGATCCTCCTGGACCAGTCCTAGTTTAATCTTCACATTCAGTCCTCATGCAAGTAGCTTACAAAGCGAACTACATGCTTACACCTCGCCAAATTAGCAATTGCCCAAGGTATTCTGCTCCCAACCCTTACTTATGGTGCCTCTATTCTTACCTCTGCCCATAAAACCTCCCTACTAAAATGGGACGTAACTTATAACAATATATGCCGATTTGCCTCTTCGACGCCTCGACTCAAACATCACTGCCTTCTTCATGAGAATCTGAATTGGCTCTCACCCTCTGCCAGTAGACAATACTACCTTGGATCACTAATGGACTCTATCATTCGGGGAAAAAAAAAACTCAACCCAGCTGGTGGCGTTGCTGGTCCCTCAACCATCCTCCAATGGCCTGCGATCAGCTGACAAATCCTTGCTCTATGTTCCGAGATGTCTGATAACCAAAGGCACAGGCGCCTTCCAATTCTCTGCTCCCAGGCTATGGAATGCTCTTCCACTCAACCTCCGGCTGTCTCAGTCTCTCTTTGGATTTAAAAGTGAATATCGTCGTTATCTATCCTTAGCTGATGCTTGTACATGCTTTGACCCAACCTGAAGCTCCCGAGACTTACTAGTAATGTCACCCCTGCTCAAATCCAACTCCAAGACTGTCTCCTCTTCTCCTCCCCATATTTTTCCTTCTCTTTGTAAATAACTTCTTGACTACTAGCTCTCTTCCTTCTCGAACCTTGTTGCTGACCATCCACTGTTTTGCCAGTTACCACCCCTGACCTTCCTTCTGTCAGTCTTTCTTGTTATGTTTGAACATTCCTCACATTTCTCTCTATATAACCTTACTATATTATTAACCCCTTCACTCCACAGGTCGGGTCCATGGTTTCTGTACTTATACATTTTACTGCCATTATCTGTATAATGCTTCCCATTTCTACCCATTGTATTTTTGTAGCACTGCTGTACTGTTCCTCTATTTGTATTATTGTACCCATGTTGCTGTTGTTCAACTGTTCTCCTTTTGTTGTACTTTCCTGGGTCGTGCCTGAAAATAGTCATTTTATGGCTAGTGCACCTACCCGGTTAACAAAAACGAAATAAATAAAAATAAATAAACTTCCTGTTTTCTGCTGGTGATGCCTCTCCCTATACATCCCAGTATCCCCCCAGCCCTCCCTACCACCTTCTCACATTGCTTGCCAACCTTAAGGTAATCTGATATGATTACCCACAGGTCCCTTTCCACTTTTGTTGTTGTTACTAACCCCCCCATTGTAGTCTTCCCTGAGTTTTTGTTTCCCAGGTGCATTACTTTACACTTCTTTACATTGAATCCGAGCTGCCATACTTCTGACCATTCCTCCAACCTTGCCAAGTCCCTTCTCATCCTTTCCACGCCTCCTTGTGTGCATCAACTCTGTTGCAGATCTGTGTGTCATCTACAAAGAGCCATACTTTTCCTTCCAGTCCCTCTGCAACATCACTTACAAAGACATTAAAAAGGACTGGACCCAGTACTGAACCCTGCGGTACCCCACTAGTAACCCCCCTTTCTTCAGAGTGGACTCCATTTACAATTACTTTCTGTGTCCTGTTGTTCAGCCAATGTTTTACCCAGGCTACCACCCTGGGACCCTCTCCAAAGCTGGTTAATCTGACTACTAATCTTGTGTGGGACTGTGTCAAATGCCTTGCTAAAGTCTAGGTAGGCCATGTCCACAGCCCCTCCCTGGTCTACTACTTTGGTCACCCAGTCAAAGAAATCAATTAGATTAGTCTGACATGACCTTCCCGCTGTGAACCCATGCTGCCTTGGGTCCTGTGCCCCACTGGCCTCTAGGTACTCAACAATTCTTTCCTTCAGAAGTGATTCCATCACTTTCCCTACCACAGAGGTAAAACTGACAGGTCTGTAGCTTCCTGCCTCCGTCTTGCTCCCACTTTTGTGAAGGGGAATCACATCAGCCTTCTTCCAGTCCTCAGGTACCACACCATCCTCCCATGATTTGTTATAAAGGGTAGTCAGTGGAGTCACTAGTTCTCTGCTTAATTCTTTAAGAATTCTGGGGTGAATTCCATCTGGCCCCATTGCTTTGTCCACCTTCAGTTTTAGGAGTTCTTTCAGAACCATTTCTTCTGTGAAAGGACTGGGATCGACCCCCCTCTCCAGAGTTATTCTGTTTACTGGATTAGGCACCTCCCCCACTTCCTCTTTTGCGAATACTGAACAGAAGTATTTATTCAGTATCCCTGCTTTTTCACTGTCTCTCTCTGCCCACCCACCATACATTCTATTCAGCCTCACTATTCCTCCCTTTGTCTTTTTACGCTCCCTGATATACCTATAAAAGGTTTTATCCCCCTTCTTAACCAAGTTGGCCATCTTTTCCTCAGTTTGTGCCTTTGCTATTCTGACTACCCTCCCTGCTTCCTTCTGCCTTAACTGGTAGACTTTTCTGTCCTGCTCCTTCTGTATTTCCTTATACTTCCTAAATGCTATCTTTTTCTCCCTAACCTTCACCACCACTTCTTTTGAGAACCATACTGGCTTTTTCTTTCATTTTGATTTATTTGCTTCACACAAAGGCTTGTTGCCTTTGTGGTGGCAGATTTGATATTTCCCCATTGTTGCTCCACCCCTCCTTCTAGCCTGTTTGCTAGTGCTTTTCTAAGGCACTCTCCCATCTTGCAAAGTCAGCCCTCCTGAAGTCCAGAACCCTCACTTTTGTATGGCTTGACTCTGTAGCAGAGTTTATAAGTGAACCACACTGTTTTGTGGTCACTTGTTCCCAAATAGCTACCCACTTCTAGATCAGAGATCCTCTCACTCCCCATTTGAGAGTATGAGGTCTAAGATTGCTCCCTCACGAGTAGGTTCCAAAACTAGCTGTCTGAGGCATGCCCCCTGAAGGGCATCAAGAATGGCCCTGCTTTTGGATGTGGCTGCAGCAAAGGTGCTCCAGTTAACATCTGGCATATTAAGGTCCCCCATCAATAGTATCTCCCCTTTCTCTGCCATCCTAAGTATGCCTTCTATCACATGCTTGTCCATTCCCTCCCCTCTCCTTGACATGGGGGTCTGTATACAACCCCTGTGCGGATTGTGGTGCCATTTCCAGTCTCTAAGGTGACCCACAGTGCCTCCTCTCCTCCCAGTTTACTCTTTTGTTCAGTTGCTTTTATCCCTTCCCTTACATAGAGAGCTACTCCCCACTCTTCTGCCCTCCCGTCTCTCCTGTAATTGTGTACCCTGGTATGTTAACATCCCAGTCATGGTTCTCTGTGTACCATGTTTCTGTGACTGCTACGATATCCAGGTATCCCTCTTCCATCAAGGCCACCAGTTCAGGGAGCTTGTTGCCCAGACTACGGGCGTTGGTACTCATCCCTCCATTTCTTGATGGCCTTACCCCTTTTTGGCCCATTCCTGTCCTTACTGCGTTTGTTACTTTCTCCATTTACCCCTGCACTTCCCATTTGAGATTACTGGCAAGGATGATGTCAACTAACAACGTCTTGGCTACAGCCACCTGTTGCACAACCCCCCCCCCCCCGTTTCACCCCAGTCTAGAACACCACTAGCAGGGGCAATGTTTTCTCCTCACCAGTAAAGTCTTGTATAGTTACAAATTCATTGGGTATAAGCTACCAATCTCTACCAGATTCCCTTTTACCAATGTCAGAATGTCCCTGTGTCCCTTAACCCTTGTGTTTGTACACCATTCACAGTGACTGGGTGCATATGTTCCCTCATGTTACAAGCATACTTCCAGGGATACACAAACAACCCACTTCTTTCTAGCCCCATGCTGCGTATTGCTTGTCCTTTTGGGACACTCTGGCAATAAGCCCAGTTTCTTCACAAACCCAACATTAGTTTCTTTTCTCAGAGAACTCTTTTCTTTGAAACCTGGGGCTAACTGGTTTTCGGTAGAGGCAGTGAGGTTTTAGCTGCCCAGAAAGTATGCTTTTTCCTTTCTGCTGCCACACCCACCCCATTCACTCTCAGAGCAAGTCTCTTCTTGGCATAGTGGTCTGACAGTTCAGAAGCCTCTTGCACTGTTTTGGTATCTCGATCCTCCAGCCAGGTTTTCAGCTCTGCTGAGCATGTCCCAAAAATTGTTCTAACAAAATAGCATTTTCAATTTTATCTACAAGTGTTGCTTTAATTCCTCCGTCAGCGTTTTAAACACCGATGTTGTTTCAGGGCTTCTCCTGAGCTTACGAATTTAGCTCTGTATGCTTCCATGATTAATATCAAACTTTTTTAAAGTGTAGCTTTGAGTTTGCTGTGATCATTACTGTTCTCATTGTCCATCTGACCCAGTGCATCTCGAGCTTTCCCGATAAGTAGCGGGGATAGCTGGAAGCTCAGGACCCTCTGGGAATATTTGCCCGAATACAAACTTTTTCAAAGGAATTTAAAAAGGCATCCATATCCTGCCCCTCTCTTTAAATTTAGCTATTAATTTGGAATTCAATTTGTAACCCAGTCCTGTAGTTCCAGTTAAACCCAAGCCACTTACCTGCTCTGGTGCTGGTGGTTGGAGTCATAGCTTCTCCAGTTCATGTCGCCTCTGGTGCTAACGCTCATCATGGTCAGCCTCCTGCTGTTTCTGGTCAGCCTCTCGCCATTTTCATTCCAGCTCCATTCTGCGCAACTCAATCTGCAGCTTGATTGCTTCTGGCTGGTGACCTTCCCCTGCTGCTATGGCCCTTGGCTTGCACTGGCCCTGCTGTCATCCTCACCGGATCTGGACACTGCACTGGCCCCTCCACGTCTAAGGTTTGGTCCTTTACAGTCACAATCTGTGACAACGCTCTGGGCATCTGCTACCATCAGGGCATCCACGAGGTTCTGCTTGGTGGTTCTCGCCTCGTGTAGGACTCTGTCCTGGTACAACTGGCTCAAGTAGTCTGCAGTGTACCTGCTGTAGATGGAAGCCATCTTCTTCCCTAACTACGGCTACTCTAACTTGCACTTTAGACAAAAAATATAACCGGTAGGAACTGGACTAAGCAAAATGATATAGTTGTGTTTCCTTCTTTTAAAAATAAATCAATGCCTTATTTTGCAAGTGAGCTGTACAGTACTAAGCTGACACACTGAACAGTTAAACGCTTGTGTTACCAATTTTATCCGCATCTCTACCAGAAATCTGTCACAAACGCTCAGGTGCAGGCCCTCTGCTCCCATAGTGCTAACCTCAGAGCGCAGCAATGTGAACAGGTAACCGACAGGGTAAACCTCCTGTCTACTTTTGGGTCCGAATCACCTTTCTTCTCAAGTTCTGGGGGATTCAATCTGTGAACCTTATGCTAGCGTACTCAAATGTACAGGTTCAGATAATATTCTCTTCAGAGTGATGCAATATATCTTTCGCCTAAGGGCACCTAACCAGGTATCCAAAATGTACCCTTAAAACTCTATAAAAGACCTTGGGTATATTCTTACCTTTTCCTAGTCTCGTAACACCATCAAGCTCTCCAGAACAGCTGTCAAACTTAAACCACATATACATCACATGAAAAAAAGAACTTTGAAGACACACCCAGGCAGTCTTTCAAATAATGATTTTACCAAATAATAAAATACGAAAAATGTAAGCAGAATATATTAAAGAGCATACAGTCACTTAAAACAACAAGGGCAAAATACAAAACAAAAACTCCTACCACAATACAGTTACTTTTTCTATCCAATGTATTACCTCTAAGTGCCCAAGTTAGATCACAGAGCTGTGTCTTTCTACAGTGCCAAGATAGAATATATCACAAACAGCTCAGATACAGTATTAGTTTAAACTCTCTCCACACCCCTTCTATGAGTCATCTAGCTCCTCCTTTTAGAATACAAACATGATCTCCTATCAGAAGGCATTTTTAATAATGTGACATCAGAAAAATTCATTTCCCAAATTATAAGTCTTGATTTCCAGTTCCTTCACCCAAAGCATTTCAAGGGTTTTATAGCTTTTTAATACCAGTTGATATTAAATGTTCTTCCTCTTAAGACATCATAAAGTTTATGATGTTCACCCTCTAACAGACTCATGAAGTCCATTTCATTTCCACTTCAAAGAAGCAAGAGGTCATAAAAGGCCATAAGATGCAATGTCTCAAGGAAGTTAATTACAGTACAGAGATCTCTGGTTAATTATACATCCTGTAGTTTTCGCTGAAACCAGGTTGGGGGGTAACCTAGGAGCACAGGATGTCTTATGCGACAAATCACATACTATTTTTATATTACAAATATCATAGAGCACTCAACCAGCTGGCTAAGCGTCACTACTGTTACAGTAAGTTCATACGCAACTGTACTATCTTACTTCAAGAGGGCTCTTGCAGTAGGTATTCACATATAGGACAGAGTCCCAAGCAGTCTGAAATGAGGAAAAGTACTCAGGAGGAGGATTGTCATCCATAGCATGGAACCTCAGGCTGAACGGGTCTCATGAAAGGAGGCCTTGTAAGATAGCCAACCCGAAGCTTGCTCTATGGCGCAAAGCAATGTCCAAACTGTAGTGTTTCGTAAAGGTATGGACAGAAGTCCAAGCTGCTTGCTGCAGATGTCTCGTCACGCTGACAATATTCTCTGAAACAAGCTGCAGAGGCAGCTACTCCTCTTATGGAGTGACCTCCGACTTGTCCGGCAGAGTCGTCTTGTACTTGTAACAGAAAGTGATACAAGCCCAGCGTTGGGTACACCAGCGCCGGGTACTGCGGCGTCAGATATGACGGAGTTGAGTACCGGGGATCCAGGAGGGGGGGCAGCCGGAGTAGAGGCCCGCAGGGTGGAGGGCCCGGCGTCGGGGCGGCATGAAGATGTGGGATGTCGCCCGGGGTTGGCACTACCAGCGTCCGTGGAACAGACATCAGATCAGCAGGAGGTTGATCTGACGGAGATGGAACCAGGACCTCAGCCTCGCCTGGGGATGGAGGGGAAAACTCCCCGGGGTCGGGCAGAGGAGACTCTGGGTTCCCGGAGGGCAGCAAAGGCTGCGGAGAGCCAGAAACAACGGACAAGAGAGGGTCCGGCATCGCCTCATTCGCTGTGCGGACGTCTGGCGGACCAACGTGTGTCTTGACAGCAGGATCCGGGCAGACGTCTGAGGGGCCGGCGTCAGACTTAGCGGATCCTTTGCCAGAAGCAGGCCACGAAGGAGGGGCGGTCTGGTCTGGCGGAAGAGGCGTGATGCGCCGCCCGAAAGTCAGTCGACTTACCGACCTTCTCCAGCAGCGAGCGGAGCAGGCGTCCAGCACCCGGGCCAGCACGCCAGTAGCACTGGAAACCACAGCTTTACGGGATGGAAGCCTCCAAGAGCCAGGAGCGCCCAAGGGCCCTGCGCGAGCTAGAATGGGCGCCGTCAGCCGCGAAACCTCTAAGGTGGCCGTCGGAGCGGTCCCTGGGACATTACCTTCAACACGGCGATCCCAGAGGGAGTCGCGGTGGGAGAGGAGCCCTTGTCCCGGTGCTTTTCCTTGTTCTCCCTCTTTCAGGGGAAGTGGACGCCTGCCGAAGTTTTTGAGTTCCTTTTCCATGGAGCTCATCTTCTTTGAGAATGTGGGCTTCCAGGGACTGCTGTCACCTTCTCCGGGTGGCCGGGTTGAAACTCAGGCAGTGCTGGCACTTCTCAACTTGATGGTCGGGGTCTAGACAAAAAAGGCACAGGGAATGGCACTCCTTGTGTGGGAGTTGGGTGCCGCACAAGTCGCTTTTAATTTTGTGCTCTGAGGGTGTAAGGGACGATATACACTGACGGATGACTGACGATTATGGAAGAAAAAGGTAAAAAAAAACTCAGTAAAATAACAGCCGAAAGGGCCTGACAAGCAGGGAGCTTTTCCACGAGGCGCTGGCATAAGCCAACAGTGGGAAAGAACTGGAAGGCAGGCGTGAGGGACCGCCCCTTTATACAGACTTCTCCCGACGCCAGTCACCTGATGTGGGGGCGGTCCCTCGCCAGGGATCGCTAGCTAGAAATTTTTCCGTGGGGTCCTGCCGCCTGCCGGAGTCAGTCCTATATGTAATTACCTACTGCAAGAGCCCTCTCGAGGCAAGATCTATAGTTACAGCAAGTAATCAGTTTTTTCTAGGACGTGGATATGATGTTCTATCCACATTGTCTGGCAGCCTCCTAGCAGTTCTACGGGAGACGGCAGGCAAGACGCACACCCTCTACTTAGGTAACAGGGATTGGAAAACTGAGGCCCCAAAACCAGCATCCCAGAGTGACAAGGTCGATGTGGTAATGGGAAATGAAGGTGTGTGCTCACCTCCAGGTAGCAGCCCTGCAGAATCCTGGATAGGGATGACCTTGATAGCAGCCACAGAGGCAGCAGTATGGCAGGTGGAATGAGCCCTAAGCCCTATGGGAGGCTCCGTACCCACCAACCAGTAGCAGAGGTCAATGCAGGACACAATCCACCTGCTAATCATCCACTTAGCTGCTTGTCTGCCAGGTGGGGCTTCAGTGTAAGTGACAAACAGCTGACGAACCTTTTCCCAAACTGCAGCTGCACGCTCCCTTGTAATATGCAAGAGCTTGCCGCAGGTGCAAAAGTAGCGCAGCTTCAGAGGTGTGCACATGGTGAAGTACACCAGGAGATGATGACCTGGTTAAGGTAAAGAGCAGACAACCTTGTCCCTGTGGAAGACCAGGTATGGAGACTCCATCAAGAGCACCTGGAGCTCACTGATCCTTCTGGCTGACTGATAGCCACCAGGAAGGCGGTCTTCCATGACAGATGTGACATTTCACACCTGTGCTTCGATTCAAATGACTTGTCCATGAGCTCTGCCAAACACCAGCAACAAGTCCCAAAGTGGTGGTGGTTCACACACACACACACACACACACACACACACACACACACACACACACACACTGAAGGGGAAATGTGGTCAATGTCTAAAGAAACGCAAGACCATCTTCTCCTGCACCAGACTGCTGACCAGCCCTCACCCGGTAAGCAGAGATGGCTACCAGGTATACCTTGAAGGTAGTCAACCAAAGACCCGACAGACAGGGACCACAGAGTCAAGGATGCGAGCCACTGAACATGGCAGAGGGTCCAACCCCTTGCCCTGACACCAAATAGAGAACCTCCATTTGAAGGCATAACATTCATTTCCTGGTCGACTCCTTCAGAGATGCCTCTACAACAGTGAGGACATCTTCAGAGAGACCCAAAGCCTGGAACTCTAGCCGCTCATGTACCAGGCCGTCAGGTGCAGGGACTGAAGGTCCGGATGAAGTACCTTCCCCTGATTGATGGAGAGCAGGTCCAGGCGTAGAAAAAGACCTCGGTAGCCAGCTACTGAGGCTGGGGAGATCGGGGTGCCAAAACTGGGCCTGTCCGGGGCCACCAGGATCACCTGTACCTTGTCCCTCCTGGTCTTGAGTAACACTTTGTGGATCTAGAGAAGACATAGAAGAGGCCTGAGGTCCAAGGCCTTCAGAAGGCATCCCCCTGTAGCGTTCCCTGCTGGGGGGCACAATATAGCTTTAGCTTTGCGTTCTGCCTGGAGGCAAACGGATCCACCAGAGGGGTGCCCCACTGGGAGAACAGACTGTGTATTACCTCTGGGTGGAGAGCCCACTCATGTGAGACTTTGCCCACACGGCTGAGCGCGTCTGCCAGCTGGCTGGAGACACAGGCCACATGAATGGCCAGGAAAATCGGCCTCCAGGCTGCATAGAAGGGTATACACACACACACACACACACACACACACACACACACACACACACACACACACACAGAGCTTCCATGCACAGAGGCAGGGAGTGTGTCCCACCCTGCTTGTTAAGGTAGTACATAGTTATGGTGTCCGTCTGCACCTGCAGCACCCGACCCCAAATGTGAGGAGCAGAGGCAGTCAGTGCCAGCCTAACTGCTCGGAGCTCCAGCAGGTTGATGTAACATCAGGACTCCTCAGGGGTCCACAGCCCGTGGACTCTGTTCCCCCAGGTGGGCACCCCAGTCCATGAGAGAGGCATTGGTCAGGATGACCATCTGCTCTGGACGGACGAATGGGATCCCTTCATGCAGATGTTCTGGGACTAACCACCACTGGAGAGTGTCCCACATCAGCTGGGTCACAGTGACCAGCTCATCAAAGTTACCCTTGCGCTGAGACCTCTGGCTGGTCAGCTCCCATTGCAGAAAGCACGTTCTCCAGCGGGCCAGTTGGACCACACTGGTGCAGGCCACCATGTAACCCAGCAGGCACAGGAAGTCCCAGGCAAGGCGTAATTGCCCATCCCGAAATGATCAAGCAAAGAAGTAGACAGCCTCCGCCCTGTCCGCCGGGAGCCAAGCCCTGGCTCTGCACGAGTAGAGCTCCACCTCAATGAAGCTGATCACCTGCGAGTTCCGACTTGACCTCGTTGACCAGGAGGCCAAGACAGACTCGGGTCTGGAGGGCTAGGTCCCTGGACCATTCCACCTCCTACCTGGAGGGACCTGCAATCAGCCGGTCGTCCAAGCAGGGGAAAACTGGACCCCTATGTGCCTCAGGTAAGCTGCCATCAATGCTCTTGGTGAAGACCCTGGGGCCCAGGGACAGGCTGAACGGTGTGGACAAGGAACTCTTAAGAGGGTTGCCTCTGCTTGGAAGCGAAGGAACAGTCTGTGAGACAGACAGATCGGGAGAAGAAAGAACACGTGCTGAAGATCTAGGGAGCAGAACCACATACTTTGACCTAGTGATGGTATGATCCGAGAGGCAGTGACCATCCTGAAATTGTACAACTTGAGGAACTGTTCAGGTCATGCAGATCTAAAATGAGGCACCAGTCCCACCCCCTCCGTTTTGGTACCAGAAGTACCTGGAGACAAACCCTGGGTGTTCCAGACGGTCCGCAACAGGAATCACGACCTCCTTGCGGAGCAGCTGAGCAATGTCGGCCCATAGGGCTGACGGAATGTCTGCAGATACCATGTCCTCCCGTGGGGCATGGGCTTGGCAAGGCAGGTTACTGCTTTAATTCCAGAGGCAAACCCTGACTGACCTTCATCGAGAACCCACATGTACAGCGACAGCGGACCAGGCGGAAAGGAAGTGGCGGAGCCGGCCCCCCATGGGAGGACCCAAGGGTGGCATGACTACCATGAGGGAGGCACCCCTCATCCTGTTACTGGGAAGGCTTGGAGGCAGAAGATGGCCCAGCTGCAAAACCACCAGGGCCTCACCCTACAGGCTTGCAGAAGGCTGTGGCCACTGACTTTGGTTGAGCTCACCAGGCCTGAGCCTGCTTCCCAGCTTGGGGCTGGGCTGGCTTGGCCACAGACATGGCGGTGGGCCGAATGGGTTTCTTCTGTTTGGAGCCCTTGGGGTCCCCTCTGGGTAGATGTCAGAGCCCAAGGAGGCATTGGACTTCTCAATGCGGGTAAACTGGCCCTAGACCCTAGGCATGAAGAGGTCAGTGCCCAAGAAGGGAACATCCGCCACCTCCTACTGGGCATCTGCTGTGAAGGTCAAGATCTGCAGCCAAGCCCTGCAGCACATGGCCACAGTGGCCACCACAGAGCAGACGCAGGGGTCCCCAGTGTCCATGGCTGTCTGAAGATTCTGCTTAGCCACAGCCCGACCCTGATGTCGGACATATTTGACAGTGGTCTAGAGGTCAACCGGAAGAAGGAGCACCTCATCCAATGTGCCCAACAAAGCATGGGAGAAGCGGGCTATCAGGAGGGCTGAGCTCACCTAGCGAAGGCCAAGTGAAGAGGCTGCATAAACCTTTATCGCCGAAGGGTCCAGTTTCTTGGACTCCTTATCCGATGGTTTGTCAACTTCCTCCATGTTGCCAGAGTGCCAGAACACATCTGCCACCAAACCCTCAGTAGAGGGATATCTTGTGAATCCGGATAGGGAGCTGGTAGAAACCGCCTACTTGCGGGCCATCAGAGCAGACAGCGTTGAGCAGGAGGCGGGTCGCTGCAAAAGCTCCAAGGCATAGCCAAGAATGGCCTCTGCAACCAGGAAGGCTTCCCCAAGGGAGTCACCCCAGACCAAGATCTCAGTGATAGGGTACCAAGCCCTTTTCTGAACAGGCTCCATCTTAAGACCACCCATGGATTCAGAGATCAGGTAAAGAAGGCCCATGAAGGAGGTACGGCCTTCATCTGTGAACAGCCCCTCTCCCCCCCAAACTCCACGACGGGAGTGTAAGAAGGAACCCTCAGACTCAGAGGAGTCATCAAAAGGGGATCGACCGCCAGAATCCCCGCAGGCTGTCAGGGATGACTGTAACCAATCAGCAAATAGGGAGACCCAAAGCTGTCCGACACTTCTTGGTCAGAGCACTGGATTTTGGCTGTTTAGGTGGTGGCTTCACCAGAATCTGAGGAGACGTCAGGGTAGGCTGAGCCAGGACCAATTTGGTTGGCTCCTGAGGCAGAGAAGGAGTCAGCTTCTGTGGCGAAAGCCAGATTATGGATGGGATAGGATCCGGCACAGGCTTCACACCGACATCAGCTTTTGCCACATGAGATCCTCATAGCGTCGATGCAACTTACACTGAAGCCTCTCCTCCCCAGAGGAGGATGAGGATGAAGGAGAGGCAGTGCCACTTTCCCTGGTGTCTGGAGCAGAAGCACATGTCGGCATGAGCCGCTCTACCCATGGGAATAAGAGTGGGACGTTGACCGCTGGCAGACCTCAGGGTGCCAGCGAAGGCCATGGCACCTCCGGTTCCCAGTTGATGAGAGGCGGCAGGTCAACAGACTAATCCGTCCCCTTCCCGAGTCAGTCAGGACCAGAGTCCTGGACAAAGAAATATTGGCCTCCTCGGTCGAAAACTGGTCAACCAGCTCAAGAAAGACCTCGGCCAGAAGACTGACCAGTGTATTGGCCAACAGGCCTGATGGGTTACCGTGGGGCCAGTGGCTTGGGCCAAAGATTCGACCAAGGTCGGACCTGGTAAAGCACGGGAATCGGATGCCAGAGAGGAAAAAATTACTCACTGCAGTAATCTTCTTTCTTCCAAGGGGTCCTTTAGCATCAGTAACTTTTCTGCATTTAGCAGGCTAGGTGCAACTACCCCGGAGGTGTGCCTTTAAGAGATATTTAAACGAGCCTATGGCCTAGCCAATAAAAAGACAGGGGGGGGGTGTGAGCAGAGTGAGAGCTGTTGAAGGCTTCAGAATTTTTTGAAGGAAAAATGAGGGCAAATGCCCCGAAAAAGAATTAACAGGATTCAAAAAACATGCAAATGTCCACAAAAGTGGAAATGGAAACAGCAACACAAGCTGAAAACTCATCAATAAAAAACTCCAAATTTGGTAAAAGGTGACAGAGAGCCCTTCTCAGACAGGTGAACTGGAGACAAAGGGTGGGAGCTTACAGATGCTAAAGGACACCTTCGCATAAAGAAGATTACTGCGATGAGTAATTTTTTTCTGCTTACCCCAGGAGTCCTTTATCAGTAACTTTTTTGCAGACTACAGAGCGGCACCAAGTGGGAGGTGGGCAGGGAACCTACTTAGGAAAGAGGCTCTGCAGAACCGCCCTGCCAAATTTGGTATCAGATCTGGTCTGCACATCCAAACTAGTGTTTCACAAAGGTGTGCACAGATTTCCAGGTAGCTGCTTTGCAGACATCTATTAGGAGAATGTCCCTTGCTGCTGCTGCAAGCGAGGCTGCAGTGCACCTGGTAGAGTGGGCCCAGAGCCCACTGGAGGCTGTTAACCAGCTTTCTCATAGCAGAATCTAATACAGGAGACAAACCAACGAGAAAGTTCTCTTGATAGCTGGTCTTCCTCTGCCCACATCCCCCGTAAGTGAGGAACAACTCAGTGGAAGAGCCTCTGGACTGTCTAGTATGCTCTAGGTAGTGAAAGATGGCTCTTTTGACATCCAAGCTGTGGAGCTTTTGCTCACCAGGAGTGGATGGTTCAGTAAAGAAGTCAGGCAGAGTAACGGTCTGGTTCAAGTGAAACTCAAACCACCTTTGGCAAAAATGTTCTATTTGTCCTGAGCTCAACTTTATCGTTGTGAGGGATGATTTAATTCGGCTCAGTGCACAGGGCCTGTAGCTCTGAAATCCTCCTGGCAGACATAATGACAACCAGGAAGACGGTCTTCCAAGTTACAAACTTGATGTGGGCTGTGGACATAGGCTCGAAGGGTGGATTCATGAGCCCATCTATGCAAAGGTTCAGGCTCCAAGAAGGAACCGGCTCCCTGGTTGGAGGCTGGAGGTGCAAGAGGCCTTTGAAAAACTGTTTAAAAAGGTCGTGGAAAAAAATGATTTCTTCTTTCCCACTGAAAGGCGGGCCGAAATAGCCGCCAGGTGTAGCATGAGTGAAGATGGTTTCAAGCCGGACGCCTATAGGTGTACCAGGTAGTCTAGCAGCTGAGGGTCTGAAGCAGATAGGGGTTCGACTTTTTCACTCTTGCACCAGAGGGAAAACCTTTTCCAGTGGGCTGCATAAGTCGTCTTAGTGTTTGGTTTTTTAGCAATCCTCAGTATCTTAAGGACCTGTTCAGAGTACTGTGAGGATGGAAACCAACTCCTCAAGAACCAGGCCTTGAGGTGAAGAGAGTATGTCTGGGTACTGCACTCATCTGAGGAAGGGTCAACAGGGAGTGAGCTGGAGGCAGGCGAATGGGCCTGCTGCAGAACATCGAGAGAAGGACAGGGTACCAGGCTTGCCTGGCCAGTCCAGAGCCACTAGGATCATCAATGCAGGCTGCTGTCGGAGTTTCAGCAAAACCCTGAATATGAGGGGAAGGGAGTAAATGTGTACAGGAACCTCCTTGACCAGTCCAGGATCAGGGCTTCCAGAGAAGTGTTCCTGGAACTGGGGGTCTGTAACAGTAATGAGGAAGCTGAAAATTGAGAGGAAAGGCAAACACATCCACATCTGGTGTGCCCCACCGCCTGAACACTATGGCTAGTATTTGCTTGTTCAGGGTCCATTCGATGTAGCCTTGACTGATGCGGCTTACAACATCCGCCAGAGTACTGAGTTTGCCTGGGAGCTGAATAGCCGAGAGGCTTTCTCCCAGGGAGAATGCTAGAGACCAGAGCTTCCAAACAGAGTATTCCTGATCTGGTACCACCTTGTTGGTTTATGTAGAACATTGCAGTGGTGTTGTCCATTCAAATTTGAACCGCCTGTCCTATACTGGGAGCAAAAGCTTTGAAAGCTTGTAAGACTGCTCTGAGTTCCAAAAGATTTATGTGCAACTGTGACTCTTTGGGAGCTCAGTTGCCGCTTACTGAGGCACTGTCCAAATGAGCTCTCCAGCCCAAAAGGGAGGCATCTGTGGTGATCACCTTTGTGGGAAGAGGAGCTTGAAAGGAAACCCCTGCCTGCAAATTTGCAGGGTTCTTCCACCACAGCAAGTTTTGGAGAAACTGCTCCGACACAAGTATCAATTTTGAAAATTTGTTGCTTCTCAGACCAGCGAGCTCTGAGGTAGGCATGCAGGAGTCATCCTGTACCTGACCCCTGGGACTACTGCAGTAAGAGAGGCCATATGTCCCAGAAGTTTAAGGAAATGGCTGGCTTGTCTTGGCTGTTCCCAGGCAAAAGAATCTGCCACTGAAAGGAAACTGAATTCTTTACGATGGGAGGAAAGCATATTCTGAGTGTCTAGCTGGGCCCCTATGGAGCTAAGCAGCTGGGTGAGTTCTGGGAGAGATTTGAGATTTATCAGGAAACCCAGAGACTCCAGAGTGCATTCTGTGACGGAAAGAGTTTCGTTGACCTGGCACGGAGACTGCTACTAGGAGCCAGTCATCCAGATAGGAGTAGAGAGCGACACCCAGTCTTCTGAGATGTGCTGTTACCACTGTGAGAGACACTTGGTAAAGATTCTTGGGGCCGAGGACAGACCGAAGGGCATTCTGGTGAACTGAGTGAACCGAAGGGAGTCTGAACCTGAGAAACTTCCTGCGAGATCTCCTTATGGGTATGTGGAAGTAGGCGTCATTTAAGTCTAGGGAGGCTAGCCAGTCTCCCTGCTGTAAGGACTGTATGACGTGACAGAGTGACCATTCTGAATTTGGGTTTTTTCAAATGTTTACATATCTGAGATCTAAGATAAGTCACCACTCCCCAGTTTTCTTGTGTGTCAGAAAATACCTGGAGTGGAGGCCCTTGCCCTTCTTGTTGCCGGGGACCCTCTCCACTGCTCATAAAGCCAGAAGGTTTTGTACCTCAATTCCAACAGCGGAATCTGTGTTGGGGACAGAGGTCTCGACACCTGGATACGCTTGAGGTCTGGCAGCTAGCTGAACTGTAATGACAGACCCTTCTCCACCATCTCTAGCACCCACTTGTCAGACGTGATGAGGTACCAGTGCTGAAGACAGTGGGAGAGTCTGCCTCCAACTGGAAGCGGGGAGGCAACCTGGACACTCGCATCAGGACTTGGACTGAGAGGCAGATGGCTGGGTAGAGGTGGTTCTTCTTTGGCCCCTTCCACCCCGCCTCTGAAAGCGCCCCCTGTACTGGCCGAAGTCGGATTGGGGATAGAGACTGTTGTAAGGACTGGGAACAAATCTTCTGCCCCTACCGCCCCTGGGACGGGATCTCCCAGAGGTGGCGGGCTTAGGCTTGGATGAGTGGCTCTGCCAGGAGGCATTGTACTCATCGACCTTTTTCATGTAGTCAGTGGTTCTGTAATCAAACATATTTTGATCACAGGGAAAATCCATGGCCTTGTTCCAAGCGTCTGTGGTCAGACTGGTTGTTCTAAGCCAGACGAGTCTCAAAGAGATGGCATGGGCCATCGCCCTACAGGCTGCATCACTGTCGTGGTCTGCCATGTGGAATTGGTACATAGCAGCTTCCAGGGCAGTTTGACATATACACCAGCTCCTGCACCATAGAATCTGATCCGTTGCAGGTGATAGCCTGGACAGATTTCCAAAGGGCTTTCTGATATTTGGCTGTGAATGCCATGCAAGAAGTCAGTCTGAGAAGCAGAGAAGCTGTGGCATACATTTTCTTTGCTATAAAGTCAGTTTTCTAGGAATCCTTGTCAGGGGGAGAGGAGGACGAGGAGACTCTGGCTTTCTCACAAGCTGTCTGCTGCACTATACTCTCGTTGCTAGGGTGTGCAGATAGGAACGCGGTACCACTTTTAGAAATTTATATACATTTTCTCTAAAGCCGCTTATCAACCTGATACTGAAGTGGAGTGTTGAAGCACCTTCATGGTTTTTATTTTTCTAAATGCACTATAGATAGGAACGACCAGGATCTTTGAGGATGAAAGACTCTTCATCCCCCTATGATCTTCATGGACATCCTGGTTGGGCTCCTGTGTAGGGAGGTCCAGGGTGTCCAGCATATTTTGTATAAACGTAAACAGAGGAAGGATCCTCGTGGTCACCTGGGGGATCCCCAAGATGTGGGTCCGGGGACTCCTGATGCTCAAGGCCCCCAAAATCCATGTCAGGGGCATCATAAAATTGATTATCTACATCACCCTCACAGTCTACAGAATAGAGAACTATGGAAGAGTGCTTGCCAGCCCCAGTAAAAAAAAAAAAAAAAAATGATAGGAGGACCCATCTTTTGAAGGGTCTGAAACAGTTGCCATGCTTTTTCCATATCTTCCACCGACTGAAGAACATGTGCAGTTTGTGTTTTTTTTTCTGTATGCATTACGCTGCCTGTTGTATCACTATTGGCTTTCCCAGGAGCATCGGGAGCATATTTGTCTTGACAGTTTCTTTTTAGCCACTTCAGAGGCTTGATCAAGCTTCCTTTGTCGTCACTCTTATTTTTCAATTTGTGAGGAACTTCATCTTTGGAAGCTTTAAGTTTTTGGGCTAGGATCTGGAGGGTTCCTCAGCACCTCTGCTTTTGGTATCAGTACTTTTGAATGGCTCCTCGGTCAGAAGCATCCGATTTATCCTCAGCCATAACAATCAAAGGTTTGTCTGCTATGTTTGCCAATTTAAGAAAAGCAAAACAGTCCTGGACCTGTGAATTGAGTGCAGGTTTCTGTGAAAATTCCACCAGCCAGTCCTTTCCCAGTTAAACTGTCTATTACTAGTGCCTTTTTTTTTGGGGGGTTGTAAAACTGGGATCTATACCAGTGCCAATTTTAATAGAAACCCAGTGATACTCAACTGCGCACAGGTGGCTGCTGGACCCTTAGACAGTCCTGACACAGATGATACCAAGGTCCAGTAACATAACAAAAAAGGTTCCCTCGTAATTGAAAATCTAGAGAGAAAACCCTCAGGCACCGTTTAAATTTGAAATCCACTGCAGGTGCCTCGCGGTAAACCCGGCGAGGTCCGAGAAAAAAAAAAGAAGAAAAAAAAAGGCAACTGTCCCCACAAGAATTTGCCCCAAAATTAAGGTAACCATCAAAAATAAGCACCTGCGATTAAATTAGGCTTTAAACTAAACAGCCGCAGTAAAAATAAAGTCAAAATAGCATGGCTGCACTAAAAATTAAAAATCTGTGGGGCGCTAATGAAAAAGAACAACTTTCACTCAGCACACTAAAATAATTTAAGAGGAAAACCTGACCCAGATAAGCACTAGGAGGCTGTCAACAAGAAGTTGCGAGACCTCAGAGGCAATATTGGTCAGTCCAGCGGAGATAATTCTGAAGCCTTCAACAGCTCACTCAGCTCACACCCCCATCCTGTCTTTCGATGAGCTTAGGGCTAAGCCAATTTAAATATCTCTTAAAGGCACACCTCTGGGGCAGTTGCACCTAGCCAGTTAAGTATAAAAAGTTACTGATGCTAAAGGACTCCTGGGGTAAGAACAAAAGCATTCCAGATTCCACGATCAATGAAGACTCGTTTTTGGGTTTTTTTTTTGTTTGTTTTTTTAAGCTTAGACTTGTGTGACGACTAGGGGCCCTGGCCGAGAGTCAGAGAGCCTGGCACAAGTTCTTAAACACCCTCCGAAAAGGAGACGCCTAAACAGAGTGACAAAAAGGTCTAAGCCGAGGAGGACTGAGCTGCAGCCTGGGTGCCACTTTCTCGAAAGCCGCTAATTCTTCGTCAGACCCCGCAGCCGCGGAGACCATCTGGCAGACGTCCTTTGACTTGACCGGCAGGTTCAGTTCACTTGGATGGCCCAGAGATGAGCAGGCAAAACAGTTCTCTAGAATGGAAGGATTAAAAGTTTGACATATGTCACAGGCCTGGGGATGGTGCTTGTGGCCCAAGCAGTACAGCACACGGTGTGCAAATTAGCTCGGGACATCTTCTGGATGCAGAGGCATCGTCGGAGAACCGAAAGCAGACTTTTCATCCATCGTGGTCAAGAAGAATGGGCCTGAAGGCAAAGTTTTTTTTTTTTTTTTTTTTTTTTAAATTGAATTTGGAAAGAAATCAGAAGATTTAAAAGCAAAGGGCCTACTCAGCGCAAGAGCAATAAGGAGGGAACCTGCTTCTTCCAGCAGAAAGGAAGATTTGGCGCCATGGGATGGAACCTAGGAAATTACCACCAGGGTGGGTGGGAGGAGCCAGCGAAGACGTTCCAGTGGAGTATTGAAAGGAAAGGCAACTGCCAGAAAGAGTGGATAGAACATCATATCCGCGTCCCTAGAAACAGGGAATACCGGTGGGGGGTTATTGTGCAACATACTGGAGAAGGGCAATGGGCCACCATTCGCACTAGTATGATCTACAGACCTCCAAAACAAGAGTAGTTAGATAAGTTAATGGTGGAAGCCACTGGCCAGATGGCAGAAAAGAGGGAGGTGCTGCTGGTGGGTGGAGAGGACTTCAATCTGCCGAATGTAGATTGAAGCCTTCCAGCTGCGGCTTCAACAAGAAGCAGGGACAAAGGCCAGCCCACCAGCGCAGCAGTTGGAATTCCGCTTGCGGCGCCAGTGACCCAGGTTCGGGAATAGACCTGGGTCGGAGGGCCGGCGGGAGAAGGATAGAGCGCCCCATGGGTAGATCTCCTTCTCCAGGGGGGAGGGTGGGGCAGTGTCCGGCACAATGAGGACTCCTGGCGGAGGATGGGAGTCACTCGCTACCGGCACTCAGCATCAGGGAGGCGGGGCGGATGCTGGCGTCATTGCACATCCCTGCCTCAGAGAAAAACCAGGAAAAAGATGGCAGACGGGTCCACTGTCTATGTGAAGCCCTCCCTGGGGCTTCAATTAGCTGCCATCGCCGCATCCCTGACCAGATACCAGTTCCGCAACATGGATGAAGGGGATCAATGCCGCGGGCCCCGCTCTCCAGGGGGTAAGCTGGGGATAACAGGGGATGGCGGCAGTAGATGGCAGTGGAAGTCCCAGGGGCCATGACCAGGGCTGATGGTAACAGTGGACCAGCCAGGATTAAAAAAAAAAAAAAAAAAAAGGAAGCTGGGACATCCTGGAAATTCTACAGGAGGCTTTCCTCAGGCAGGCAGTCTGCTAACCCACTCGTGATGGGGGCAATACTGGATCTGGTGCGCACCAAAAGGGAGAGTGTGTTGCAGACAACAGGGTTGTGGGCCACCTAGGGACCAATGATCACCCTACAATGTGTTTCAATATAAAGACAGCTGCAGAATTGAACCACACAAGGACAAGGGTCTGGGACTTCAGAAGGGCAGACTTTATAAAATTCTGAATGCCTCAGGGATGACCTAGCAGGGGGTGATAACCTGGGTTAAGCGGAGGAACAGTGGATGAAGCTAAAAGGTGGCATAGGTGAAGGCAACAAACCTCTGTGTCAAGTAAGTGAGCAAAAGTAAGAGGAAAAAGACCACTATGGTTCTCGAAAAAAGTGGCTAATATGGTAGCATTCAGAGGATACAACAAAAGTACAGAGGGAGGAGGATAGGGAGTTGTATCTGGAGAAATGGCGAGAAGCAGGGAAAGCAGTATGGAGCACACAGGCGCAAACTAAAGACAGAGTAGCCCAAGCAGTAACTTAAGGGGACATTTTTTTTTTTTTTTTTTTTTTAGGTAAGAGTTTTAAATAATTGATCAGCAGTTTTTTTCTTGGGACTATACCAACTGTACAGAAAGTATTTATATGGATTTTCTAGAAGTGCTGTGTTTGTTAAACACAGTGAGGTAAGAGCTATGCATTTTCACAAGATTTAGCACATTTATGAGCAAAACGCTAATCAATTTTTAGAGTTAAATAAATCCCTGGTATGTAAGCAAAAAGAAGACCAGGGAAGGGACTGTAAGGTTAAAAAATGGGGGGTGGGGGAATAGGATGGGGGAAAAGACTGATGAGACCAGGAAAAAGCGGACATCTTGAACAAATGCCTTTTGTTTAGTGTTCACAGTGGAAGGAAAAGGGAAGGAGCCAGAAAAAGGCAACAGGAGCTCTAGAGGGGAGGGAGGGAGGTGGACACTAGTCCTTTTCCAGAGAAAGACTCTTAAAGGGACTCGCCAATTTGAAATTGAACAAAGCAATGGGACCAGACTGGGTACATTCTAGGGCACTGAGGGCGCTCATGGAGGTACTGGCTGCACCTCTGACAGTCCTATTTACCAGCTAACTAGAAACAAGAGTGGTTCCATAGGACTGAAGGATGGCAAATACAGTCCCACTTCACAGAAGTGGTAGCAGGAAGGAAGCTGGAAATTACAAGCCAGTCAGCCTGACATCAGTGGAGGGAAAGTTAATGAAATCACTGCTGTAGGAGGGGACAGTGGAATATCTTAAATCCAATGGGCTTCAAGACCCGAGAGAGCATGGATTCACAGGTGGAGGTCATGTCAAATGAATCAGAGATTTCTTTGATTCGGTGACCAAGGAATTAGATGAGGGAGGAGCAGTGGATGTGGTCTACCTAGATTTCAGTAAGGCTTTCGACATTGTTCCTCACAGAAGACTAGCAAGCAAGCAGAGTAGCTTAGGAGTGGGTCCAAAGGCGGCAACCTGGTTAAGAAATTGGTTGGGAGACAGGCGACAGAAAGTGGTGGTGATGAATGGAGTTCACTTGGAAGAGAGAAGGCTGGGACCAGTCCCCTTTTATGACTAAGTTACACTGCAGAGAAGCTGGAGGGGAAGATATGCCCTCTTTGCAGAGGACACAAAAATATGCAATAGAGAGTGGACACTCCAAGGGGTGGAAAAGGATGAGCAGAGACCTGAGAAAACCGAGTGGTCAAGGTTATGGCAGCCGAGTTTCAAAGCAAAAATTACAAAATAATGCTCTTGGGGCACAGAAACCCAGAGACAGAGTACAAAATGAAGGGAATGGTATCGACGACAACCAAGCAGGAGAGACTTGGGGGTAATCATGTCTCATGACTTCAAGGTGACCAGGCAGTGCAACAAGGCATTTGGGAAGGCTCGCAGGATGCTGGGGCACATAGGGAGGGTCATCACCAGCAAAAAGAAGTGGTGTTTCCTCTGTGTGTATCACAGAATAATAGAATCATAGAAATATGACTGCAGAAAAGGACACTTTTGGCCCATTGAGTCTGCCCCTTAGCTCCCCTCCCACATATCACTGTTAAGATCTCACCTAGAATACTATGTACAGTTCTAGAAGGCTACATCTCTGGAAGGGCACAGAATGGAAATGGTCCAATGGAGGGCAACTAAAATGGTGAGGAGGCTTATCAAAATCCAAAGAGGAGACACTAAAGATATAATCGATACACACACACACACACACACACACACACACACACACCCTGAAAGGGGGGGGGGGGGGTTGTACCTCACAGTGGTAAATACAGTACTGGAGGAAAGCATTTTTCAGAAAGAAAAAAAATGCTCAACAAGGGATAATGCTATGAAGCTAGAGGAATTCAAAGGGATGAGATGAAGTACTTCTTCACAGAAACAGAGGTGGATCCCTGAACAGCCTACCAGCCGAAGCGGTGGGGACAAAAACGGTCGTGGGTTTCAAAAAGCACTGAAAAGGCATAAGAGACTCCTAGTGGAAAGCAATCCGGGGGGGTGGAGAGAAAGTGCCAGATATCAAGTGGGATCTGCGGTGATGGTGTAGGTAGGGAAAAGTGGGCAGAGTAGGGCCAAGAGATCCTTGTCCGCCAACAAATTCTGTTTCTATGTTACAGCGCTGAGATAAAAAAAAATAAAAAAAAAAAAAGAGATGGATGATAAAGTTTTTTGGTTTTAATTACCACAGAAGCTACATGGACCATCATTAAAAGTTTTATTTCTACCCTAGCTTAATACTGTAATGCTCGTTTAATTGTCCAAACGTATAGTTATCAGTTTTTTAGTTATCAGTTTTACCACCAATGACGTAATAATATTTGCCAAGTTCTACTTTATTAAACGTAATAAAAAGGTTTCAGTGTGCTGTAAAGGGTAATGATTTACAAATCTATGCAGGCAGATTACACTTTGCTATAAATCCTCTTGGAAATGGACTATTAATAGCCTATAGTGGGGCCAGTACACAGAACTCTTGAGATAACAATTATACAGTAGGGGGTGAAAATATATGCTATCACTTAAAAAAGCATATCTCCACCCCTACTGATAACTGAAACGCAACTTGTACACAGAAGAAAACAAAAATATCACTGTTGTGTACCTGTCGCTTTCAAATATCACACGTCTACACGTCGTCTCCTAAACCTGCCCCATACACGAGTAAAATCACTAGTGCCAAAGCTCAATTTCTCCTATATGATCACGCTAACAAATATAAATCTTTTAAAAAACTATTTCCAAACTTTAAACTGTACCTAAAACGACTTCACACACCAAAGTAAAAGTACCACGAGCAAAGCGAACAGATAAACACAGCAACCAATACGAAAACACAAACGAAACAACCAATCACACAAAAACCCAATACAGCACAACTAATCAAAACACATCAGGAAGCATAAAGTTATCCATTGGATATACCAACATACTAAAATGCCAGCAGAATAGGCCCAATGGGCTCGAGTCTGTTCGATTTTCAGCACCTGCACTGAGGGTAGATTTTGGTGTTCCCCACCCCCCCTTGGGTTATACTGTCCCCAGTCCCAGATGTTCCACCTGTACTGGGCCTGGTCAGATTTACTCTCCCCCTGTACCTGTCCCATCCCCATTTAGACCAGTTCACAGTTTCCACTTTTACCAGCTCCCTGGGCAGTGCATTCCAAGGCTCCACCACCCTTTTAGTGAAATAACATCTCCTCTCCCCCTCTGGGCCTGCCCCCCTTTCAGCTTACACCTGTGCCCTCTCGTTGCCCCACCCTCCTTCCTATGGAGCACCCCGACTGGGCCTCCTTTATTGATCCCTTTCATGTCCCCCCTGTCCCTCCTCTCCTCCAGGGTGTACATGTCGAGCTCCCTGAGCCTCTCCTCAGAGATTCTCTCCCCCAGGCCCCAGATCATTTTGGTTGCCCTCCTTTGGACCCTCTCTAGGAGTGTAATGTCCCTTTTTAAATGTGGTCTCCAAAACTGCACACAATACTCGAGGTGTGGCCTAACCAAGCAGTTGTACAATGAAAAGATCCCTTCCACCTTTCTGGAGGCAATTCTCCTGGCAATGCATCCCAGCATCCTATTTGCCCTTGCCACTGCCCTCCTACAGGTCTCAGTTGTTCATTTTGACATCTACCACTACTCCCAGGTCTCTCTCTCGCCCTCCGTGACTTGAATCATGTCTCCTCCCAGGGCATACCCCTGGCCTGGATTTCTGACTCCCAGGTGCAGAACCTTGCACTTCTCCACATTGAATTTTAGTTTCTATTTTCCCCGACCACCCTTTCCAGAGCCTCCAGGTCCTCCTGCAAGGCCACCCTGCCCTCCTCATCCACCACTGCACCCAGCTTTGAGTAGTCTGCAAAGAGACATCTCACTCCTGATCCCCCTCCTGATGTCCGAGACATAGGCATTGAACAAGAGTGGCCCCAAATGATCTCACACCAACAAAGAAACACCCAATCAGAAAACCAACAGAACACATTGTATCTTGAACCATCCACACACCAAAGCCCCAAAACAGATAAATTACAGCCATTTAAACTGTGACTTTACAAATCCTATCAACAAGCAAATACCCCTATTGCATAAAATGCATACGTGATGGCAAGGGGGGTGTGATATGGCATATCTTGAGTCGTGGTAAGTGAGCTCAGGGAAATTAATCACTCGTGACTCCGCTATGCGGAGCCACTCGTGATACTTCCCGAGCTCACTTACCACTCATTAAGATATGCCATATCACTCCCCTTGCCATCACGTATCCCCTTTTCATTTGCAGTCAAGCCTATGCAGCTGCATTAAGGTTTCAAATTATTTTAATACAATTTCTTAGATTGAAAATTGCATAACCCCACCCAACCAGTAAAGTAACAAGTTAGGACTGGCTGATCCTATGGTATCCTAATTGTATATGATTAACTGGTCATGTCAATCTGAATCAATGCAATCTATATTATACGAATTTTCATACCCAAAAAAAGCTGATCTAGCTACTCTAGTCCTACCAAGGGTGACTTACAACGCTGAGGAGCACAGATAGTATCCCAATCAGGGGCCTTGCTGATCAGACCTCGGGGGTTGAGCCCCATATGTTTTCATTTGAGGCCCAAAGCACTCTGTATATAAATTTATGGCCTACCCCCAGCCTTTGACAGCTTGGGCCTGGGATATTTTATCACCCTAACAACACCTTTGATCCCAATTAATATTCAAACTAGGAAGCCCAGTTGCACAGCAGCAGCCTGAGGGACAGAGGTTTGCTTGGGAGCTTAGAATACTGCACCGGGTCTGGCGGGGAGGATGAGGGCATCACAGAGGTGAGGCGCTTAGCTCAGAGCATTCAAACACACCTGCTGCCAACCCAACATGGAGTATTATTGACATAGGTTGTGGAAGCAGCCAAAGCAATCCCATCATCTGGGTGGGACATCAGGACAAAATGGGAAACAACCAGGGGAAGACGATCTCTACATATGTACATTAATGCCCATACAGGTTCCACAACTATACCCAGAAGGAAAGCCACACATTCTACTTTCTGCCCTCCAGGAGTCAGCTATAAGACTGCTCCTGAACAAGGGTATCCTGCACAGCAGCATAGTGCCTGGACCATAAATGTTTACCATTCCCATTATATTTTTACCTCTACCAGACCAGGATGTCTACAAATAACTAAATAAAGAATGAAAGTAGTTATAATGAAACCATTTCAACTTTAGTAATAACAGTTTAGGGAGGGGTGGGAGATCACTGCTAGTCTACTCCTAGCACGAATCACTGCAGACCTGTGTTTAGGATCAAAAGCTGTGGATTTCAAAGCTGCTCCAGCCTCAGTCTCCACTGATGAAGAGTCATGTAGGCAAGGATTCTGAAGCTCCAAGCGGTGGAGACTTCTGGAAAATAAGGTATCTCATTACTTTTTTTTTTTGCACCCATTCTGCCTCGTCTCACACTTTTCTGGCAATCCTAACTCCTGAACAGTTTTGGCCTAATCTTTCCCAAACCTATGAATTGGTAATTTGTTATGTGTAGCTTCATTAGTAGCCTCCCAAGTCTCAAATATTGTATTTTCAGTTTTATAAAATGCTAACCCCCAAAAGAAAAGGGAAAAAAATTAAACAGGTTGTGCTTATTGTTGCTATTCTGGATAGAAAAAAAAAAAAAAATGGTTTCCCCATCACAGTCATGGCAATACCAATCATACTCCAGGGTTAGTTTTTGGGTGGGGGATTGGGACAATTGGCATGCAGTTTAATTCTGACCCACATTTTCTTCTTCTTCCTTGGGACAACCTGCTCAATTGTCAGAGTTTTTAAACTGCTGTTTTCTGAATTTGGGCTCGGTTGAACAATATGACCCATTATTTTTTTTTCCATTTGACCCTTACTTTTTATACCTAGTGGGTCGGTGTCTCACATAGATAAATATCTGAAATGAACCCCAGATACTCCAAGCATACATTACTACCTGCTGCTGCTGTCATCCATGTTAGTCATAGCCTTAATGATAGGATCAATCTGCTGAGTGTCACTTGCAGATAGTGTCGTAGTAAAGGCAGTAGGCTCCAGACAAACAGGGGTGTGTGAGTGTGAGTGTACACAAACACACACACAACACAAAACACACACACACACACACACACACACACACACACACACACACAAACACACACTTATAAAATAGGGATGAAGGACTAACACTGAATGTCATTTTCACTATTGAATATCAGGGAGCTGACAGACACTGTGGAATATCTTAGATATTCCAGCGTCTAAGTCAGCTGCTGATATTCAACACTGATTAAGTCACTGCTCGATAGTTCAACAATGCTTATGTCAGCCAAGCACCACATACCACAAACAACCTCACTTAATTTCAGTCAAATAAAGACAGATCACAGTGATTTATCGCAGCTGAAAAAAAACAGCGATATCCTGAGATGCCCTCCCAACTTTTTCTAGCTCAGATGCCGTTTGCTACATGACAAGAAACATTCCTGCGTAGATAGTAAAATGCAAATCTTCAACACAAAACATTTGTTCCAGCAATCTCCCCAGAAAAGGAAGAGTGTGGTCACCAGAAAAGCCCCGATATCACAAAACAGGAAACAAAGTAAGTAAAAGAAACTCCCAATCCATAAAAAACATTCACTAAACACATGAAAGTTTAAGAAACGGCGACTCTCGGCTCTGATGATAACCCCACCCCGCAAACAGTTCTAAACCAATCACACCTGACACTGCAACAGGCAAAACAATAGCAACCAATAGCATACTCACATCCATTCAACCAAATGAACCAACTAAAAACTACAAATTTCCCATTCAGGACACAGCACCACACAACCAAGGAAGCACACCGCAGCATGACAAATGACCATAACGCCAGATAAATAACTAAACATAACTGAAAACCCAGACCCTATTGTATAAAATCACACACATGATGTGCGACTTGTGGAATATGGAAAATATTAGCACTCGTGCAGAGTGAACTGCGATACTATCATTCGTGACTTCGCCACTCATGATATTATCACAGTTCACTCTGCACCCGTGCTAATATTTTCCATATTCCACAGTCACCAATCATGTACCCCTATATAGACACACTATACACATGTATACGTATACACACACACATATTTATGCAATAGGGGTGGACATATATTCAGTGTGATAAACGCATTTATCTGAGTCACTGTATGTATAAATAAATTTACACATACAGTGACCATTTATATACACAGTTACTATGTTACAAATCTCTTTAGAATTCATTTAGAATGTTCTGCCTCAGGAGCAGTACTAACCATATTCAAATTTATTTATTTAGCTTTTGTTGACCGAGTAAGTACACTAGACAAGTATTATGCCTATTTTCAAGAACGACCCGGGAGAATACAACATGGGGATACAGATAAAGGTATAAAGAGGATGACAGTACATTATGTCAAATAAACAAACATATGGGAATAAAAGAAAAAATTACTCACCTTAGTAATTGCTTTTCTTCTCATGGAGTCTTGCTATATTATAACAATAGCAGTCAGCCACTGCAGCTGAACTGCCCCGGAGAGGAAGGAGTTAACTCCAGAAGATCTGGAGTTCTACAGCGCGAGGCATGCTAAAAGCTCTATCTGGCAGTTTCAAATGAAACTGTCAGATCTTTAACTAACATCAAAGGACGGAAAGTCTGTGTGGAAAAAACTACACTAGCCCATGGCTACCTACTAGTAGTATAACAACAATATAAAGAACAAAGAAACACTCAGAGCCATAATAACAAAAATTGATGGTATTATGGTTCGTTTCACCTTGACAAGCACATAGACCCCCTTCCCCAAAGACTCAAGTCCAGGAAGGGGCAATATAAATAACCTAAATGAAACAATCTAGATCCTAACCCAAAGGAAAAGAGGTAAGGAAAAACTACAATGGCATGACACAGTGCTTGCAATTTGCCACCCCTACCCAAGTAGAAGTTCTGAGAGGGGTAGGAGGGAGGTGGTTATAATATAGCAAGACTCCATGAGAAGAAAGCAATTACTAAGGTGAGTAATTTTTTCTTCAAACACCATGAAGTCTTGCTATATTATAACAATAGCAGATTACACAGCAGTACCTCCATGGAGGAGGGTCAGAACCTACTTAGGAAATAGGCTCTGAAGCACAGCTGTGCCAAACCGAGCATCTCTCCTGGACTGGACATCCAGGGAATAATGCTTGGTAAAGGTGTGAACTGTCTTCCAGGTAGCAGCTTGACAAATCTCCAGAATGGGATGTCTCTAGCAGCCGCTAGAGACGCAGCTGTACCCCTGGTGGAGTGGGCCCTCAATCCTGAGGGGGGTACTCTACCCAGTTTCTGATAACAGAATTGGATACAAGAAACAATCCACCTTGCAATTGTTCTCTTAGTGGCAGGTTTCCCTTTGCCAACCTCGCCATAGGTAAGAAAGAGTTGGAGGGATTCGAACCTATGACCTCTGGTGCGCTCTAAATAGTAGCTTAAGGCTCTTTTGACATCCAAGCTGTGCAGTCTCCTCTCACCTGAGGAAGAATGCTCAGTGAAAAATACTGGGAGAGAGATAGATTGATTCAGGTGGAAATCAGAAACCACCTTAGGCAAAAACTTCTATTAGTCCTGAGGACTACCTTATCTCTGTGGAAAGAGATAAAATCTTCTTCCACTGACAGGGCCTGTAGCTCACTTATGCGTCCGGCAGAGGTGATAGCTACTAGGAAAACGGTTTTCCAAGTTAAATACTTGAGCTCTGCAGAAGACAGAGGCTCAAAGGGGGGTTGCATAAACTGAGCAATGCAAATATTCAGGTCCCAGGCGGACTGGTTCCCAAGGAGGGTTAGTATGAAGTAACCCTTTAAAAACTTGGAGAACACCGGGTGAGAAGAAAGGGAGGCAGGCTTCCTGCTGACACAAAAGCAGAGACAGCTGCCAGATGAACCTTCAGGGTAGCTGGTCTAAGGCCTAGGGAATTCAGATGGACCAAATAGTCCAGTAGAATG
Organism: Neoceratodus forsteri; assembly: GCA_016271365.2. Lineage (NCBI taxonomy): Eukaryota > Metazoa > Chordata > Ceratodontiformes > Ceratodontidae > Neoceratodus > Neoceratodus forsteri. The sequence continues at coordinate 1,165,708,008 of CM028130.1, forward strand.
GGAAGATCACCAGATTCTGGGATAATCTGCCTCTCAGAGCACCAGATGGAAAACCTCTTCCACTTAGAATTATAAGTGGCTCTAGTGGAAGGCTTCCTTGAAGCCTTTAAAATATCCATGACACCTTGAGAAAGGTGTAAGTCAGCAAATTCTAGCTCCTCAAGAGCCAAGCCTTGAGGTGGAGGGATTTGAGGTCCGGATACCACACTCTCCCCTGTGCACAGGCCAGTAAGTCGTGGACTCTGGGCAGGCTCAGGGCAGGGTGGACTGCCAAGGACAGGAGCAGAGGGTACCAGGGCTGTCTGGCCCAATCTGGGGCAATCAGAATCACTCTGCAAGGTTGAGATCTGATTTTTACTAGTACCCTGAAAAGGAGAGGAAAGGGGGGAAAGGCATACAGGAACTTCCCTTTCCAGTCCAACAGAAAGGCGTCCAGAGGGACTGAGCCCAGAACTGGAGGCCTGCAACAGAAAAGAGGAAGTTGGTGGTTGTCTGGGGCTGCGAAAAGATCTATCTGAGGAGTGCCCCATCTGGCAAAGACAGACCCCAGCACTTGTGGATTCAGAGCCCATTCGTGATGGCCCTGAGAAATTCTGCTGAGGGCGTCCGCCAGGACATTGTCCTTCCCTGGGAGATGAACCGCTATCAGGGAGGTGTTCAGGGAGTAAGCCAGAGACCACAACTTCATTGCTTGGTGCACAAGGCTGAAGACCAGTGCCCCTTGCTGATTGATGTACCACATTGTGGTGGTATTGTCTGTCCTGACTTGAACCACTTTGTTCTGGACAGAATCTGAAAACACCGAAGAGCTAAAAGACAGCTCTGAGTTCCAAGAAGATTGATGTGGAGCAGAGACTCCTGAGGAGACCATACCCCTGGTGGCAAGGTCGCCCAGGTGAGCCCCCCACCCTAACAGGGAGGCATCCGTGGTGAGGGTGAGGGAGTGAGAAATGGGAATGAAGGGAACCCCCTGTCTTAAATTGCTCTGGACCTGCCACCAGTGGAGGGCTAGGATCAGAGTTTGAGTAACTGGGACCAACTTGGTAAGGGGGTCCTTCCTTTGAGACCAATAGGCCCTCAAATGGAACTGAATGTCCCTCATCTGGAATCTTGCTCCCTGCACGACAGCTGTGGAAGCAGCCATGTGCCCGAGGAGTTGCAGAAAATGCCTTGCTGGTCGAGAGACCCAGGAGTAAAGGAGGATGCCAGGCGATGAGTCTGTCCACCCTTTCCGGGGAAGAAAAGCCCTGGCTAACCTTGTGTTCAATTCTGCGCCTATGAAAGTTAGGACCTGAACTGGTTCCAGAACTGACTTTGGTAAGTTTAGAAGGAATCCAGGAAGTGAGAAGCTGCTGGGTGACTTGCAAGTGGGATTTCACCCGACCTGGAGACTGACCCACAATGAGCCAGTCGTCCAGGTAGGAAAACACAGCAACCCTTGCCTTCTTAAGTGAGCCACTACTACAGCGAGACATTTTGTGAATACCCTTGGCGAGAGGTAAGGCCGAAGGCATTGCCCTGAACTGGTAGTGGCCTGAGGGCAGTTCAACCTGAGGTACTTTCGGTGAGAAGGCCTGATCAGAACATGAAAATAAGCATCCTTGAGGTCCAGGAAGCTAGCCAGTCCCCTGGCCTTAGGAAGGCAATATCATTGCCAGAGTCAACATTTTGAACTTTGGTTTCAACAGATGCTTGTTCAAGTATCTTAAATCTAGAATGGGCGCCATTCTCCTGTCTTTGGGGTAAGAAAGTATCTTGAATAAAGCCCTTGCCCTGATGGCAAGGAGGAACCCTTTCCACTGCTTTGCAGTCCAGCAGAACAGAAACCCTTGCTTCCACAGCAAGGGCTTCTGAAGGATTTGCAGGTGGAAAATGCCTGGCTCTCATCTTTGGAAAGTGTTTGAAGCTGAGAACCAGACCCTGGCCTATTACCTCCAGAACCCATCTGTCCGTGAGTTAGGGACAGCCAGTTCCGCTGAAATAGGCCAACCTGCCCCCACTGGTACAGGAGAATCGGCCCTGGACACCCCATCAGGGTGCCTGCTTAGCAGCAGCCTTAGGCTGAGGGAGGGACGGTCTACTTGTGCCACGTCTACCCTGCCTCTGAAGAAACCCTCTGCGAGACAGCAGAGGAGGCTTGAAAATTGGTAAAAGGCCTGGAAAGGGCCTGCCCCTACCTCTGGGAGCATGCCTTTGTGGCATGGCATGCTTCTCCTTAGCCTGGGCACTTTTGTAGGTAGTTCTGTATTCATCCATCTTTTTCATATAGTTTTCTGTTTGCTCCCCAAAAAGAGAATTTCCCACTACAGGAAAATCCATAGCCTTTGACTGGGTATCTTGGGACAGATTAGTGCATCTGAGCCATGCCAACCTACGGGAAGCTACAGAAGTGGCCATGACCCTAGAAGAAACATCATTAACATCAACAGCAGTATGAAATTGAACTTTAGAGGCTTCAATGCCATCAGCAGCCACCTGTTCCAACTCACTAGCCAGCTGGCCATGGGCCTGCTTGGCTAACTGCAATACTGTGTCCCACCTAGATTTCTGATATCTAGCTACATAAGCCATATAATTTGCCTGCCTGAGTCCCAAAGAAGCTGCCATATACTGTTTCTTCGCCATGGCATCAATCTTCCTGGAATCCTTATCAGGAGGATGTGAGGCCAGAGGAATATTAGCCTTGTCACAGGCTGCAGCTTGTACCACACCTACATGACTACACTGCTCAGTAAGGAAGTCTGTATCCGAGCCTGACAAAGTATACCTTCTGTCCATTTTTTTTTTTTTTTATCTACAGGAGGGACAGAATGAGGATTTTTTAAAATCTTTGTTGTTTGCTTCCTAAATGACTTATGCAAAGGAATAGACAACCTCCTAGACTCTGGAATATCCATCATTTCCACATAATCAGGCTCCTCTTGCTCATCCACAGCCTCCTCTAAAGGAAGCTGGAGGGTTTCTGCAACCTTTTGTAAAAATAAAGAAAGAAGGGACTCAGACAGAATAGGAGGAGATTCTAAAGGTCTGTCTGGAAATGTCCGGTTCAATGGCACGTCCAGACCCCCAGCCACACATATATTGATCAAATTCCTCCTCCCCTCCTGTGGTTCATAAAAATCCTCAACTTCAAAATCCTGAACCACTGGGACTGAGCACGAACCAACCTTTTACCAGCTGTTGGTGGTTCTACAGATCCCTGAGACAGTGACTGGACAATCTGAATGGCTTTAGCTATCTCTGCAGCAGTTGGAGACACAATTTTGGACTCCAGACCTACTGATTTCCTTGTCTTTTACTTGGGACTGGTTCCTCTGAACCAGCCTTCCTTTTGGCCGAGGAAGTCTCGCCCTGGTCAGAGGGCACTCCCTCTGGTCCAGTGGGTACTGGACCGGGCTGGCCATCCGGGTCAGCGGACTTTTTGGCCTCTCGTTCCCTGAGCCGGCCCAATCTCTTCTCCAGGGTGGCTGCAGGAAATTTTACACACCTGGAAGTCTGACAGGAGGTGGTCAGCCCCCAGACAATAAACACAAGTGGTGTGTGGGTCAGCCTTGGCAAGGCGTCCCCACAGACATCACAGTGTTGAAACCAGTGGGCCGGTTTTCTTTTGGGTTTCTCAGACATAATGCCAGCTAACCAAAACTTGCCCTTTGACGGTGCCAGGCAAGACACTTTATCGGTTCCTAACCGTGTCACGGGTATTTGAAAAAACCGTTATAATTCCGTTCTTTTTAGAACCGATAAGAACCGGGAACCGCACTCTAAAACCCACTGTACACTTTTAAAATGCAGACAAAAACCAACCGATCGGTTCAAAACCGAACAGATAATTAATTTTCCACACAGACTTAAATTTTAGTACTTACGGTTACCAGATCGAGCTTTAGAACCGAAATGCGGTAAAAATAATAACTTTTGGCGGTTCAAATGAACCGAAAAATACTCGCTTGAACCGAGAATGAACCGAGCTGAAGGAGCTGATCTCCGGAGCGACTGTTCAGTGAAGCGGAGTAAAGAATCTGACAGTTTCATTTGAAACTGCCAGATAGAGCTTTGGGCACAGCGCCCTCGCGCTGTAGAACTCCAGATCTTCTGGAGTTAACTCCTTCCTCTCCGGGGCAGTTCAGCTGCAGTGGCTGACTGCTATTGTTATAATATAGCAAGACTTCATGGTGTTTGAATACATCATTGACAATAAGAGGAAACATATAGGAGTAGAGCACTATCCAAGGAGTGGTTAGTCATAATATAACTTACAACTTTATAGTTAGGCACTCCCTAGACTAGCAGGTTCAGACTTTTTTTTTTTTTTTTTTATATAAACCAGTCACTTATCTAAGACATACACGCTAAATCAGGACCAGGATACTTGGGAGTAGGCAGTCCTACCTATGACCAAGGTGCAATGCTGTGGACAAAAAAAAAAAAAAAAAATGCACACAGTTAAGAATTCAGGTAATTAAAAATGGGACTAACTTTAATACGAAAAAAATATAGCATGGTACTGTGAGCACGAAAATTGTTCAGCACAAAATTATCTACAAAATGAGCGGCATTTCATGTATATATACACACACCTTTTATATATTCACTGTTCACTGATGACACAAAGCTGTGTAACAGAGTAGACACACCAGAGGGTGTAGACAGAATGAGAAGGGACCTGCAAAAGCTTGAAGAATGGTCAGGGGTTTGGCAGTTGAAATTCAATGCAAGGAAGTGCAAGATAATGCATATGTGGCACAAAAACCCTGGCACAATATATCAGTTGGGGGGTGAGGATATAGCATGCACCAAGCAGGAAAGGGATCTTGGGGTTATCATCTCTGATGACCTCAAGGCAGGGAAACAGTGTGACAAGGCAGCAGGTAAAGCAAATAGGATGCTGGGATGCATAGGCAGGGGCATCACCAGCAGGAAAAGGGAGGTCATAATTCCACTATACAAGACACTAGTGAGGCCCCACCTGGAGTACACTGTACAGTTCTGGAGACCTTACCTACGTAAGGATATAGACAGGGTAGAGAAGGTTCAGAGGAGGGCAACAAAGATGGTGCATGGATTGCATCACAAGTCCTATGAGGACAGGTTGAAGGAACTGAACATGTACTCCCTGGAGGAGAGGAGGGAGAGAGGAGATATGATAAGAGACATACAAGTATCTTACAGAGAGGAACAGGGTGCAGGAACACACTATTTTTAAGCGCAAAAAGATGTTCCAGGACTAGAGGGCATGGGATGAAGTTGGAGGGAGGACGATTCAGAGGAAACGTGAGGAAGAATTTCTTCACAGAACAGGTGGTGGACAAGTGGAACATCCTGCCAGAGGAAGTGCTGGGGGTTGAAACAATCACGGGATTTAAGAACGCATGGGATAGACAAAGGAATTCTGGAGGTCAGGGGTAAGGGGCAACAGACTTCTTGGAAAACAAACTGAACTTACAAGCTCAAACGGGCAGCCTGGGTGGGCCATAGGCCCTTATCTGCCGACACTGTCTATGTATCTATGTACCTTATAGATTTTTTACAATTAGCAAAAAAGCAGAAGGAAAATTTAAATTTTGTTCATTTTTTTGACAAACAAATGTGAATAACTTTAAAACAAAAAATTATATCATGGTACTGTGAGCACGAAAAATGTTCAGCACAAAAATATATACAAAATGAGTGGTGTTTCATTTATAGATTCATTTTAGTTTTTTTTTATAATTAGCAAAAAACAGCATAAAATTCAATTTTCTTTTCCCTTTTTTGACAAACAAATGTGAATAACTTTAAAATGAAAAAAGGTAGCATAATACTGTGAGCATGACATTTATTCAGCAAGAAGTTTTCTACAAAATGAGTGGTGTTTCATTTAATAGCAACCACTATGCTAGGCAGACATACTCTACGAAAGTTAACCAAAACTCCCAGAAATCATCATTTAAAACAAACAGTCAAAAACAAATGTTCCTGCACTGATAGAAAGCATCCATATTGCATAAATGAAATATACAATGGTGAGCTGTCAGATAAATGATTTATCTACACTTGTGCTGTCTGACCTTGGACACCTCACTCGTGAGGTTTCCCCAAGGTCAAACAGCACTTGTGTAGATAAATCATTTATCTGACAGCTCACCATTGTATATCCTACACACACATACATATACACACACATACATACATATACACACACATACACACATATATATATATATATATATATATATATATATATATATATATATATATATATATAAACACATACGTGTGTGTGATATACATAATGGTTAAACATAAAGGGTCCAAATCCAATGTTCCGATTGTATAAAACCCATCACATGGCTGTGCGTATATCAGAGGAGCGTGACCGCACAGCTAAGAGTGGTTTATCTAATATAATGTATATTATATACCACACATACTATACATTTTTTATAAAATGGGTAAAACAAGTAGCTCCAAAATCAAGCTTCTGATTGTATAAAAACACATCAAATGACCGTGTGTATATCACAGTGCGACCACACACCTGCACTTTTACCCCCTTAAAAAACAAATTTGCCATGTTGTAAGATAGACAACCCACTCTACGGTGTGCAGTCGTGCTCGGATATATGCACGCCTGAGGTGGTTGATGCACTCTGCCTGCGGCCTCGTGTGTACAACGCACACCAAGGCCTGTGTATATCAGAGCATGACCGCACACCTAACAGTGGGTATATGCACACACCCGCATGCACCCAGCTCTCTCCCACCCTCACCCCCCTCCCCACCCCCACTCGGGAGTTACTTGTGCACAGTGTTAAAAGACAAACTCAGGAAAGGAGTATAGCACAGTGGTTTTAAGGCTCTGAGCTGCAAATCTGGAGAACCTGGGTTTGAATCCCATAGCCCCCACTTGCATACCGTGTGACCCTGAGCAAATCACAACTTCCTTGTGCTCCCAGGTCGCACCTGTAAACAAGCTTCAGTTTAGTGTGCATCTCCTAGTTAAAAAAATAAAATAAAAAGGACATGAAATGGTTAGCAGGAAACATTTCAGTCTCACCTTCTGAACCCCACTCATTCCTCTGCTCAACCAGTTTGCGAATGCGAGACTTCACCGATGTAATGACCGGAGTATCAGGCTTAATCCCCTGCTCTTGTACTCGAAGCCGGGATGGCAGTGAAACAGGAGTCCCTTCAGACTGGTGCAGGTTTTCAGTCTCCTCTACAGAAAAAACACATCTCTTCTTCCTGGACTTATCATTGGAGCATTCATGGTCTTGAGGAAGAAGTAGAAAAAGAAAAAGAAAAAAAAAAGGCGGAGGTTAGGAAATCAGTCTTTAGACTGCAGACTGATTTCTTCATCCTCTCACCCCACCCCCCCACTCGCAGCACTGAGTTAGATATGTCAAGCATTGGTGTTGATGGGGGGTTACTTCACCTGCTTTGTGACTGCATACATAGATAGGCACTCTGCATGCCTCAAGTGAGGTGCATGTCAGCATTGAAAAAGTAGTCATATTTAGCAACACAATTACCATCTACACAATCACCACCTACTTCTCAGTGTTCCACGCATGTTTGTGTCACACTACAGCATCCCAACTACTCGCAGTGCCTTCCATCAAACACTCACCTTTGCCATTTGCAGCCAAGTTCTTCTCACTATCTGAAGGATGTTCACGCAGTCTCTTCAGTGGCTGCCGAGGAGTCCCTGCTTCCCCTTTGCCACGGTCTGCCATTTTCTGGTTTAGAACTTCCTGACGAGTATGGGTGCGTTCAATCAATTTCTGTAGAAAACGAGAGGTACGTTTAAGACCACTGCTCAAAATAGATAACTCAAGTGAGCATGAAATCCAGTAGACAAGGGTATTTCACACCATTTTCTCAACTTCATTATAGAATACTACCATTCATATATGTCAGAAAGTTCAGACAACAGATCAGAAAGAAATTTATAGAAATGCCATAAATCACGATAATATCTAGTAAGATTTTTTACTAAACACAATAGTGAACAGCACATTAAGATGAGACCATTAGTCTAAGGTGGCTACTAGCAAGGCAAATAAAAATCATGGCATGCATCAGGAGAAAGTTCATAAGCAGATCCAGACATTGTAATGCCTTGCCAGACCCCATCTCTAGTAATGTTCAGTTCTGGTCGGATTTCTGAAGAGACACTGAAATGACAAAGAGTCCAAAGGAGAGCAACAAGGTTGGCCGAGGGCATGGATAACATGAGCTATGACGGAGGACTGATTGACAATTCTGATTGAAAAAGACTTGGGGGAGACAAGGTCACAGTATTCAAACCCCTGCAGAGGACGACATTACCAGATCACACAGCACTTCAGAATATTTAAGGATGAGAGATCAAAGGAGTGCCCAATGTCACTGAAGGGAGGAAAATGCAAGCGGAATAGCAAGAACTAGCTCACAGAATGAGTAATAAGTATGTTAAAAAATACTGAACAGTTACTGATAGTAGCTACAAAGTAAATGGGGTGATGGTATTCCCACTAAGCTGGTGAGAGAAGAGAACTTGAACAAATAACCACCTTTCTCACATTGTGACATCAGCTACTTTCCATATCAAACTAGGGAAAAGGGGTCAGATATGTCTCAGACGTGAGGCACTTGGCATCCATGCTGTACTCCATGCAGAGCAACCAAAAGAAGTATTACTGTTGCTTGTAAAGGCACACCCACCCTTAGGCCAAGAACTGTGGCAGACTGAATTTTCAGCTGTGGCTGGGACATGCAATGTTGGAATGTGGTATGGACGCACAATTTCAGAATGCAGCTGGGGCACACAATTTCTTAAGGTTATGGGCCGACACTGCAATTTCTGAATGAGGTGGAGATGCAATTTGTCAAAATGTGGAGGGTGCACACAGGGCAGGCAAGGTAATTTCCAAATAAAACAGTTTTCCCACATTCTGACAAAGCACATCCCCACTACATTTCAGAGATTAAGTATCCCCACCACATTCTTAGACTGCACATCCCACATTCCGAAATGATGCATTTCTTCATTCTGAGATTGCATCTCCCCACCACATTCCACGATTGTATCCTTACCACGCTTCTTGATTGGATATCCCTCATTCCAAAATTGTGTCTTCACATTCTGAAACTGTCTGTACCACATCACAAAACTGCAAGTCTAGCATTTTTAAACAGTGTCCCCGTTGCACTGCAAAATTTTGCCCCAGCACAGAAAATCACAGCTGTATTCAGATATTTTATGCAACCTTGACATTCCAAGCCAGCCCATACCGCTACATTCTAAAGCTCATGTCCACCCATATTCTGAAGTACACTACCATGCATCTTACACTCTGGAAACGCGTGTACTGCACACAACCTGGAATCATTTGTTTTTGTTCAAACTACTTTATGAAACTGACAGGGTCGAATAAGGCCCTGCTCCATCTGTTATGCAGAAAGAGTTTAAACGCAACGCAAGGGTCTGTTTTAGCCTCTCCTTTTCTGTCTCTTTTCTGTCTAGTTGCGCAACCAAATTTTCTTGTGAGAGCTAGGAACTGATCAAGCCAATGGTTTTGCAATTCTCCACCTCTCGCTATTTGTCTTTTCTTCCCCCTTGCATATCTGCAGGTATAAAAAATATATATGTGAGTCTTTATGCGGAAATGACAGATACTGGGATCCCTTTGTTTAAAACGCCATACAGCCATACTCTTGAAATGATTGCAAAAATCTATTTTAAACTCAAGGGGTTAACCAGAGGTGCAGTGTTTAAGCCTTCCGCAGAGCTGTAAACAAGGTCAGTTCTGGGTCACTATGTTCTTTTTGCTACACCTGCATGGAAACAGATAACATTCTGCAAACTTACAAAAATATTCGGTGAGAAGCTGGCTCTCCTAACGAGTTCCAAGACAAAGACTTATAAAAAGAGCAGCAATATTTTGCAAGAGACAAGGAGTGAGAGACACACAAACTTGGAATTAAGAGATACCCTCAAAAGGAGGGCTTAGTTTTCTCCACTTGTACTGCCTTTATAGTTATACTAAATGTTTTTTATTTTACTGTTAAGAAAAATAAAACACGATTTCTGAATTTTGAAACTGCTTCTGGTTTTCCTATACTTCCCGACCTATGCCTCGAAAAACACTGGAAAAAAATACAGGTTACTCACCTGTAACAGGAGTTCTAGGAATGGTATATGTTGTTCATCCACACTTATTGGCAGGTTCCTTGCCGCTTTAAATCTTGCCGGAAGGTCTTCAAGCTAGCTCCTCCCACCCACCCGGGTGGTAAAACCTCGGCTCCGCCCCATGACGCCAGATCTGGCCCGCTGAAGCTCAGGTTGTGCGTCAAGTTGGGGAGGTTTGTGAGTTTCAGGATGAACAACATATACCATTCCTAGAACCCTGTTACAGGTAGAGTAACAGGTATTTCTAGGGACATGGATATGTTGTTCATCCACACTTATTGGCAGACTCCTAGCAGTTCTCCGGGAGGAGGGAGGCAAGCACACCTCAATACTTACTTGGGAACAAAGATTGAGAACCGAGGCCCCAAAACCAGCATCCCGGGCGTGACTCAAGGTCGATGTGGTAGTGGGAAATAAAGGTGTGTGCTGACTTCCAGGTAGCAGCCCTGCAGATCTCCTGGATAGGGACATCCCTGGAAGCAGCCACCGATGCAGCAGTATGGCGGGTAGAACGAGCTCTTATCCCTCTGGGAGGCTCCATGCCCGCTAACTCATAGCAGAGATTTATGCAGGAGGTGACTCATCTGCCTATCGTCCGCTTGGCTGCAGGTCTGCCTGGTGCGGCTTCAGCGTAGGTGACAAACAGCTGGCGAACCTCTCCCCGAATTTCAGCCGTGCACTCCTTATAATAAGCGAGCGCCCTTCTAGGGTCCAGAGTATGGAGCCTATATTCGGCCTCCGAGGTGATTGGGGTAGAACACCGGCAGAGTCAATACCTGATTAAGGTGAAACCCCACAGCAGCACCTTCGAAGGAATTTCGGTGGGGCGAGGACAACCTTGTCCCTGTGGAAGACCAGGTAAGGAGACCGATGCTCAGCGCCTGAGTTCTCCCATCCTTCTGGCTGACGGATAGCCACCAAGAAGGCGGTTTTCCACGACAGGTGGGGGAGACCACACCTGTGCATTGGTTCGAATGGCTTGCCCATGAGCTTTGCCAGTCCCAGCAGTAAATCCCACGGAGGTGGGGGTTCCCGCACTGAGGAAATGTGATCAAGGCCTTGAAAAGCGCCCGACCACTTTTTCCTGCGCCACTGACTGCTGACCGGCCCGCGCCCGGTAAGCAGAAATGGCTGCCAGGTGCACCTTAAGGGTCGTCGACCTAAGCCCTTGACTAGATAGGGACCATAGATAGTCCAAAATGCTCGCCACAGGACACGAGAAAGGGTCCAACCCTTTTCCCCCGACACCAAATGGAGAACCTCTTCCATTTGAAGGCATAGCATTTTCTGGTCGACTCCTTACGGGACGCCTCAACGACGTTGAGGACCTCGTCGGAAAGACCCAAGGCCTGGAACTCTAGCCGCTCAGGAACCAGGCCGTCAGGTGCAGGGATTGAAGGTCCGGATGGAACACCTTCCCCTGATTGACTGAGAGCAGGTCCGGGCGAGCTGGAAGCTGCTGCGGAGTCCTGGAGCTGAGACTGAGGAGATCTGGGTACCAGAACTGGCGAGGCCAGTCTGGGGCTATCAGAATCACCTGCGCCTTGTCCCTCCTCGCTTTCAGCAGGACCCTGTGAATCAGGGGAATGGGGGGAAAGGCGTAAAAGAGGCCCGGGTCCACGGCCTCGAAAAGGCATCCCCTGCAGCAGCCCCTGCTGAGGGGGCGGCATGAAACAGCCTCAGTTCCTTGCCTCCCTGGAGGCAAACAGATCCACCAGAGGTGTGCCCCAGCGGGAGAACAGGTCTTGTACTATCTCCGGCAGGAGAGACCACTGCATGGCGCAGCCCCTATCCGGCTCAGGGCATCGGCCAGGGTGTTGGAGGCTCCTGCCACATGAATGGCCAGGAGATCCGCCTCCAGGCTGCGCACTAGTGACCAGATGCGGAGAGCTTCCTTGCATAGAGGCAAGGAGCGCGTCCCGCCCTGGCGGTTTAGATAGTACATGGTCGTGGTATTGTCCGTCTGGACTCGGACCACTTGACCCCGGAGAAACGGAGCAAAGGCGGTGAGAGCTAGGCGGACCGCACGGAGCTCCAGCAGGTTGATATGGCATCGGGACTCCCGCGGGGACCAGAGGCCGTGCGCTCGGTGTTCCCCCAGATGGGCACCCCAACCCATCAAAGAGGCGTCGGTCGATAGAGAGACCGTCGGCTCGGGGCGGACAAACGGGATACCCTCCTGCAGATGGGACGGAACGGTCCACCACTGGAGAGCGTTCCACATCTCCTGGGTCGTCCACACGCGCTGGTCCAGAGGGTCGCAACGCTGTGACCACTGGCCGGCCAGACCCCACTGGAGGGGGCGCATGTGCCAGCGTGCCCAACGGACTACACTGGTACAGGCCGCCATAAGACCCAGGAGTCGCAGGAAGTCCCGGGCAGGGCGCGATTGCCCAACCAGAAATGATTGGGCAAAGGAGGTAAGAACCTCGGCCCTGTCCGCCAGGAGCCGTGCTCTGGCTCGAAGAGAGTCGAGCTCTGCCCCGATGAAGGATATCACCTGCTTCGGCTCGAGTTCCGACTTGGCCTCGTTGACCAGGAGGCCCAGTTGAGAGCAAACCCGGAGGGCCAGATTTCTGGACCGCTCCACCTCCAACCTGGAGGGGGCTGCTATCTGGGGCTTATGACCCTTGTCCCTCTGTGCGGACGAGACCGAATCCAAGGTGGCATTGGATTTTTCGATCCTCTGGAGGTGGCCTTCCACTCCAGGGCCGAACACGTCTGTTCCCAGGAAAGGAACGTCCGCCAGCTTGTGCTGGGTATCCGCAGTAAAGGTGGATATTCGCACACGCCCGCCGACGCATGGCCACAGCGGCCGCCACTGACCGGGCACATGAGTCTCCCATATCCAGAGCAGTCTGGAGCTGTTGTTTGCTATTGCCTCCTGATCCCGCACCTGCTTGACCGTAGTCTGCAGGTCAGCCGGAAGATGAGGGACCGCCATCCAGGGAACCCAACAGGGCATGGGAGAAATGTGCCATGAGGACGGCGAACTGGCCTGACGAAGGCCGAGAGAAGAGGCAGCATACACTTTCCGCCCGAGTAGTCCAATTTCTGGACTCTTTGTCGGCGGTTTGTCCACGCCCTGGCATTACCGCACGCGGAAAACACTGTCCGTGACCAGCCCTTCAGCCGAGGGGTGTTCTGAAACCCGACAGAGAGCCAGTAGGACCGGATACTTCTGGCCATCCTGGCCAAGGCTTAGGACAGGAAGCCGGACGCTGCCAAAGTTCCAGGGCCGGCCCGACAATGGCTTCGCCACTGGAAAGGCCTCCGTGAGAATCCTCGTCCAGAATCTCGTGAGAGGATATCTGGCCCGCTTGGATACGGGTTCAAGCTTCATCCCAGTGGATTCTGAGATGAGCCTAAGAAGTCCTAGGAAGGACGGAGGGCTATCGCCCACTGACTGCCCTCAGAGGACTCCAAGTCAAAACGCTTTGAGAACAGGGAGGAGTCATCCACCCGACGAGTTGTCGAATAGCTGCCTGGAGCCTGAGCCACCCTCCACTTGCCGAGGCTTGTCAGCCGTGAGAGTGACCAACAGCCTACGGGGAAGGCCTTGGGCCAACCGCGATTCTTTCGTCGGAGCCCCAGCTGTCGGCTGAGGTGGAGGCGGTTCCACCACAATTGGTGGGGCAGCCGGAATAGGTCGGACAACTGGCCTGAACAGGCCTCGACCACTACCTGGTCCGTGGCAAACCACTTAATGGCCGGAGAAGAGGCCTGAGCCGGCTTATTGGCCAGAAAAATTGTTGCCATATGAGGTCTCATATTTTCGGGCGTAGCTTTCTGGAGCCTTCCTCCTCGGCCGAGGAGGAAGAAGAGGTAGAGCGGCGACGTTGGCTTGCCGCGTGCCGAGACCGAGACCGCCTGTGTCGACGGAACGGCTGGACCCAAGATGTCCGGAGACCGACCGAGAATCTCGGGGCCGAGGTCGGTGAGGCGGGGAGCCGAGGATCGGCAACTCGGTTCGGTCGGCAAAACCGACGGCTCCTGATTCACCGGTACGGGAGAGCCGACGATATCCTCAGCCCTCACCGGGGGAACCGGGGAGGAGGGAATCTCGGCTTCTCCAGCCGACAACCCGTCTAACGGGTCGAGAAAAATCTCAACCTCGTCGGCGGGAGTCTCAGTCACCTGGCCTGACGGGGGCACCGTGAAGCCAGTGGCCGAAGCCGAGAATTCGACCGAAGTCGATTGTCGACGAGGGGAAGGGGATCTTTCCCGCTCCCAAGAGCGCCGACGATGACTTACTTCCTTAGACTTCTTCGACCGGCGAAACGGACTAAAGAAGTAGGACCGCCTTTAGTTGAGAGGGTCAAGCAAAGCTCCTTAAAAGAAGCTGAATATGAGGTCCCGAGCGATAGAGGGACAAAGGCCGCAGAAGAGGAAGCCTCGGCCTGAGCCGCCTGCTCTTCGAAGGCGACCAACCTCTCTAGTTGTTCGGCGGATCCCGCAGCCGCGGAAACCGCCAGTCAGGCCTCTTTGGATTTGACCGGAGGAAATCTTCTTTCGACGCCTCAGAAGTAAGCTGGCAGCGCGGTCCTCGAGGATCGACCGAGAAGCGAGGAACACAGGTCGCAAGCTCGTGGTCGGCTCCCTGGCCAAGGCAAACGCACGTGAGTGCGGGTCCGTCCGAGACATCTTTCTGCCCACAGGGACATCTCCAAACTGGGAGTCGATTTGTCCATCGCAGCCACGAAGGAAGAAGACAGAGAAAGTTATAAAAGGTTTTTTCTCTCTTTTTTTAAACCGAAGGATTTTAGGCCCAAAACTTAATCGCAGAGCGTTAAGGAGGGAACCTGAGCTTCCAAGTGGTAAGGAAGATCTGGCGTCATGGGGCGGAGCCGAGAGTTTTACCACCCGGGTAGGTGGGAGGAGCTAGCTTGAAGACCTTCCGGCAAGATTTAAAGCGGCAAGGAACCTGCCAATAAGTGTGGATGAACAACATATCCATGTCCCTAGAACAAATATTACAGACAGGAAGAATTAGGCTGCGAGTTCTGAAGAAGAAATCTTCCTCAGTAGTTTTTCACTGAAATGGAACATTTCTTACTGTCAGGAATTCCATTTCCTGGAGTTCCTCAGAATTTTCCATCCCTTGAGCCATTAAAGTAGGGACACTCACCGTCCTACAGTGGATCAGAAGCATACATTAAACTGATTTAAGCAAGAACCTTGTCAATCCTCAACTGCAAATGCCAAGTCAGGACAAAACAAATTCACAAAGCATCCTACAAATTCAAACACTGACTCTCCAACTGTTCCAAACCAAAATCAGGAACATGTAACCGGATGCACGTCTGATGCTTGTCTGACCAGAAGTAGACAGACAATTAACTGCCAACACCTCAGTGTCAGACAGAAAGTATCCACTTGAGCAAGTGGCTAAAAAAAGGACTTCTATAATGTTGTTCAAAACCAAGGATCCAGGCCCAGATTTTTGCAGCAAACACTATTTTAAAAAAAACTTCAGACCATGAGACCCTAACCCCACTCAATTCATTTCTGGGATAATGGCTGACAAAAACAAGTCAACATCAGGACCTTTATGGTAGCTTGGGTTACACCCATGTACAGACCTTTCTGTAGGAACTTCAAAATCTCTGGAACTCCAGCTTAAGTGCGCTTGTTCTTTGTGGGCCAGACAGTGAATGCCCGCCACACTCTATAATAAACCATTGTGGCAGACGCTTTTCTAGCTTTTGCGACACTATTTTCCACTTTGCTCAAACAACAGAGACCAAAATTTCCTCCTTTCAGCCACCATCTCACAAAAAGTACATATTATATGGACGTCCTCACCAACACCTGGGGTAATGGTCGAGCCTTCTGGGACAATATCAAGGACATCACTGGGAACCAAAGTCCCCTCCAGCCATGTTGACTGTAGAAGGGTCCACTACCCTTGATCCTATGGTCAGTGCTAACACCTTCAACACGGCTTTTTACTGACCTCAGTTCTGTTCTCCTGCTTGATTTCTTCAAGTTCAGTGACACCCCCTCCCAAGCACTCCCTGTGCTTTGTCAAACCAACCACATTTCTACTTCAGGGAGATTAAGATGAGTGAAGCTTGCCGCTACATCACCTCAGCAATCTCTAAATCCAGAACCAGCAGTGACACCCTAGACCTTAAGTTGCTATCACTTACACTTGATGAGGTCCTTTGTCCCCCAAATAAAATTCTTAACCTCTCCCTCAACAGCAGTACATTCCCAGAAATTTGGGAAACTGCCACAGTGACCCCAGTCCACAAAAGTGGAGACGAGATCTGCCACTCAAACTATCACCCGATCTCCATATTGCCACCACTCTCCAAGGCCCTTGAGCGTATTGTTGCAGACTAGCTCACTGGCTACTTGGCAAATACAATATTCTGTGCACTCAACAGCACGGTTTTAGAAAAGGGCATAGCACCACCACTGCTCTACTTGAATTTACTGGCAAAGTGCGTAGCTCCCTAGATAAGAGTCTTCTCACTGGTGCTGTCTTCATCGACCTATCGAAGGCATTCTACACGGTCCATCATCGCCTACTGTTTGACCAACTACTCATTGCCAGCCTCACACCTGACTCAGCCCACTGGTTCAGAAGCTACCTTGAAAACCGCTCACAAAGAGTAAAAATTGCCAATTCTCTCTCACATACCTTGCCTGTCAGCTCTAGAGTCCCTTAGGGGTCCATACTGGGCCCACTCCTTTTCAGCCTGTTTTTAAACTTCCTACCACAATACTGCTCGGAACAAATCATCCTGTATGCGGATGATGTCTTCACACACAAGAACCCTTCACCACTTCAGCTCAGCCTACAACTTGGATTCAGTGCCGTTGAAACCTGGTTCTCCAATCAAAAACTAGTCCTAAATCACAAGAAAACCAAGTCCTTGCTTTTCTGTAGTTCACATAACCATCACAAGCATCACCCCCCTCGCCATCTCCACCAAACAGGGGTCTGACCTCGAACAAGTATACTCCTTCAAATATCTAGGGATTCTGCTTGATCCCAATCTCTCCTACTCTGCTCACATCAACAGCACGTCCAAAGCTGCCAAAACACACCTTGGATTGCTCTACAAGCATAGGCAACATCTCACCCCAGAGGCCCTGAAGATTGCCGTCCAGATCTCGGTGGTGTCAATTATTGATTATGGCCTCATTATCTATGGTTCTACCTCGACATCCACCCTCCAACATATAACAACTGCCCTTAACAAGGCTTGCGGACTCAACTAGTGCCCACTGCCTCACCCACACCTGTGCCCTCTATGCACAATCTGGATGGCTCCAACTCTCCAACCGTATAAAGTATCTTACCTGTGTTATGGCACGAAAGATCAACCTTGGCCCAACGCCTCATGGTTTTACTGCATTATTACATCAAAACACTAACCAGCAGTACACCAAGAGTTCAACAACCCAGAATCTGCAAGTTCTTTGCTGTCGTACAACGCAGGGCCAACGTTCCTTTGCCTACAGGGCTCCTCTATGACTGAATGGTCTCAGCCACACCGCCTCCTCAGCCACAACACTAAGTCAGTTCAAAACCAGGCTCCATGCCCATCTCACTGCCTCTAGCTACTGTGACTGCCTCTCCTAGCTCATGACCTACACAGCTCTAATCCTAACACATACTGCTAAACCTCTGGCCCGCCCCAGTCCCCCTCCCGGCTCTTGAGACTCCACCTCTAATCCCAGGTCTACATACCGCTTCAGTCTCTCCTTGCCCCACTGTTGCACTTATTCCTCCCACTCTTCTCTTCCATCACTCCTCCCATTTATTTCGACAAATGCCTCCGGTTGCATCTACATCCTCCCCCTCTCCTCTCATCCCTGTTCTTTGCCACCCCCAGGCGTCTGACTGGACCCACTCCTGGTGGACATATGCGTCCCGATGTGTTCTCCATTTAGCTATAACTGCCTCTTAACTACCTACATTTCTCCTCCTCCTCCTCCTCTACACCTCACTCTTCCTATACTCGACCTTTCAATAGCACTGTTGTACAAGAATTGTCTACTGTTGTTATTTCACTGTTTCCTTGTTGCATGTTATTCCGGACGTGGAACCTTTGTAAAAGAGCCTTGGCTCAAAGGTGCTTGTAAATCCTAGACTAAATAAAAAATAAAACCAAGCCCGGAGGTTAAGCTTTTTTTAGTCCCCGATGCCACAGGGGTCCTTGCAGAAGCAAGTCCACTCACTCTGGGAGCTCGAGGCACGACTGTCGAAAATGCCCTCAAATCTAAGGACCAAGACCTCCTGGACCAATACGATGCTATCAGAATTATGGATGTTCTGTCTTGTCACTCTGGCTAGCAGGGCTAGAGGAAGAAAGGCATAAAAACGGACAATGGATAGGAGAGAGCATACACTTTCCATGCTTTTGGACCTCGAGCCCTCGAACAAAATGCAAGGAGTTGACCATTCTTTTTTTTAGCTAACAAGCCCATTCCTCGACTCCCCAAAGGCTGCAAATCCAGGCAAACACTTCTATCTGCTATCGTCCGATTGGGCCAGTAAAGTCTTTCCTTTTACTGGGGGCTGAAGTGGAGCAGTGTTTTTCAGATTGCCCTGGTCTCTAGATTGTCAACGCTATTCTTGCATTCCAATAGAAACCAACAGCCTTGCAACCACCTGGTGCCCTTACAGCCCCCTCCCCCAGTACACTGGCATCTTCTGGATTACCATTGGCTTTGGAGAATTTAGAGATTTTCCCCTTTAATGGAACCGAGTCGCTAAACCACCACCAAAGCTTATCTGCTAGCCACACTGGAACATTCAGAACTCTCATGTTGAGTGATTGCATGTAGCAGCCTATCCGAAAGAGCCATCCATGTAGAGTCCTGCAAATTCTCATAGCCCACAAGACTAGATCTATACATGCCACCATTTCTACAAGACTCAGAGGCCCAGAAACAGAGATGGATTTGATTCAGTCATAAGTCGTTTGGACTCTAGAATGCAGGCCGACTCTCCCATCCTCAGAAGAGCAGAATCTGGTCTGTCCGAAAAAAAAAAAAAAAAAATTCCCTTAGGTGAATGTGACTCTGGTTTGAAGACACTAAGCTTTCGTCCCAAATGATCACTAGGCCGTTCATAAGACAGTTCCTTCACTAATGCCAGGGACAAAGCTCTCAAAGTACAGTAGTCGAGGTACGAGTAGATTTTTAGCCCTAACTTCCTACAGTCTAACCGCCATAACCACCATCACCTTGAACAACTGAGCTGTCAAGGATTACCCAAAGAGGAGGGCCCTACATTGGAAATGCCAGCGACACAGCGAACCGGTGATATCTCCATTGGTGAGAGGCAATAAGTATGCGCAGAAACACCTCCTTGAGGCCCACAAAAAACAGAGGACATTTCCCAGTTGGACTGCCCGAATAATTTTTTGTATTTTAGTTAGTTTACCAGATAGGGTACACTAGGCAAGTAAATGCTATTTTCAGGTACGACACAGGACAGTGTCAGTGTGAACAGTGGAACACTTGAAATACATAGTACAGATAAATAGCCAGGGGTCTGGCTAGTCCGGAGGCAAGGTGCAAAACAGAATACTTAACAGTATGCAAGCAGGATGCCAGGGTGCCACTCATGACAGGACAAGTCCAGCTGGTGCTTATAAAAATCACATATGAAGAGCCTATATGAGGGAAGGTTACAAATTTCAAGTGAAGGGAGTTCCACAATTTCGGGAAAAAGACTGAAGGCCTGATCCCCCATTTTGGAGGAGCAACTGGGAATGTGGAGGGATGCATCAGCAGATCTGAGTGAGGCAGCTTGGCAAGGTGTGGGGGGGGGGGGAGAAGGGGTACAGACAGGGCAGGGGATCTTAGAAGCTTATCAATAACAACCTAGAGAGTAAGACTGGAATGCAGAAGAGGAGAGTCACCCCAGCAAGGCACATAGGGATTAATGATGCATAAGGCACAGGGAGGACAAGAACAGGTAGATATTGTAGGTCACCTACCACTTGTTAAGGGCTGCTTAGGAGGCATGAGAATAAATTAGCTGACCATATGGAAGTCGGAGGAGGAGAACGCCCTGGGAAATGGCAAGTATAGCCTTGGATATGAGGGAACATGTGGCACAGTATGCATGACCAAGTCTCGTGTTGACTGCCTTACCAGAGGGAGATGTGAAGGGAGAAATCCATGACAGGGTTTCTAGAGTGATATCCAAGTATTTATAAATCCACCATTGTGTAGAGTGGGGATCCATCCTGACACTGGAAAGAGGAATTCAGTACCGGAACAGAGCCTGGCTTGAGACCCCATTAGCATGCGTTGGATATTTGAGGAGATTGAGACAATTTTTTTTTCTCCTTTTGTAAATTATTGACTATACTTTTACTACTCTGGGCTCTCAACTGGCCCCTGCCCAGACCCATCACTCCTGGGTTACCTCACTCCTTCTGCCCCCGTGGAAGAGAGAGAGAGAGATTTATACACAAACACACACATTATAGTGGCACAGTAGTGCCACTATAGTTAGGGTTGAGGAGCCATTTGCATGTTAAACCTAAAATTTTGCACCTTAATAACTTTACAACAGTGTGACGGATTTGGCCGAAATTTGGAATACACGATCAAGACCCATACGCCTTTGGATCTGCCAAGTTTCATACTGGTCGCACATACAGCTGCGGAGTTATTAAGCGTGATTCATGCCGAGGCCACGCTTTTCTGAATTATTTTCACAGGTCGTGACGTGTTTGTGCGACCAGTCTGAAATCTTTCTGGGAACGTGCGGCTGGGGTCCCCTATGTTCCTTTTGAAGATTTCGTGAAAAAATATTAAACGGTTCCAAAGTTATTCAAAAAAACAAGTTCCCATTATAAGTCAATGGGAAAAGTTAAAGTTTGACAGTGTCGCAAATGCAATTTTTACTTTCGCAAATGCCCTTTTACTGTTGCAAATCCGCCATTTTGTTTTCAGTTAGCGATCTGAAAAATGCTTGGCATTTAAAATTGGGACCCTCTAGCAACCTAATTATTTTTGTATTCACCTAGTCGGACCCTGAGGATGCTAGCCATGTCTTTATTTTGGGGTAAAAACACCCCAAAAATATGTTTTTCAAATTTCTGGAAAAAGTACTTTCGCAAAGTACTGTCACACTTGCGACACTGTCGAATGAATTTGCGAAAGCTTTTGCAAACTTAGACAGTACTTTTCTAGGCTGTGGGAAAATTACAGCAATTCTTTGGCACCCTGCTGCAAAAGAACAGTTTGGTGTTTTTGGCCCGAAATTTGGAGGGAACGCAGCAGACATCTCACACAGATATGCCTTTCAGTGTTTTGTTGAAAAATTATATGGCGGCAAAGTTACGGCACTCCAAAGTTGACGCTTTTTTCCCCATAGGATAACACTACGGCGTCCGATGCATTACAGGAATCATTTGGCGCTCTGCTGCAAAATAACGGTTTGGTATTTTGGGCTGAAATTTGGAAGGAACACAGCCAACATCCCAAAGATGTGCCTTTTTGTGGTTTGCAGGGGTTGAAAAATGTTGGGAGAGGCCATAAGTCCAGGACTTATGTTACTTTTGGGCCATAAGTCCATGGCAGGCAATGGTAAGTCACATTTTTTTTTTTTCACAGACATCTTTACCAAAGCAAATCAATTGTTTTCTAATAATTATAGAAAGCAACAGGGACCCCTCTACAAGCCAAATTATTCATAGCTTGCAGTCTGGACTCAAAATGGACTATATGCTTGGCTTTAAATTAAGTTTCATAGTCCAGCTCGCATCTGTGAACCCCCATTTTTCCGTAATCTTAATTATTACTCTCCCTTGGCTAGTTGAAGTACTTTTTATATTAAGATGGCCACAGCCACTGCTACAAGACAGACACACAGAGTCGCTGGGTCCACTTCAATATCTGAAACTACTATGGGATAAATGCTCTAATTTATACACATAGTAGACGGGTAATTAAGCATTTATTGAAAAACTTAACTGGGAAAGGCACACTGTACTTTATGCACACAGTAGTTATGTCATCCCCTCCCACTGGCACGTCTCCCTAATCGCTTTCGCTTTCTTTTACTGTAGTTCCTTTCTTTACTTCACTAAAACATGTTTCCCCTGCTCTTCAGAAAACAGTGCCTCCGTTAAAGAATCTTTTTCCTACTTGCTGAACACAATTGTTTCCTGTTGTAGAAGCAAATCAGCCACACCAAGGCTGTGGCACTTGGACAGAAGCAGTCAATAAAGAAATAAAAATCTCGGTCAGTACTTGCCCCTATAAAAAAAAAAAATACCTTCCTTTCACACAAATGCTATTTGTATCCTTTTCCACCTCACCCTACACTCTCCGTATCGACTTAGCTGCACCACCATTGCCGTCAAACCTCTGCCAGACTGAACAAGAGTAAGCTATGCTGTTTTTGATTTAAACAGTCTTAACCCCTCTCACACACACTCAGCAACTCCCATTGCTCTCCTAACTGTGCTGAACAGAGTTATGATTACACTTCCAGCCTTCTTGTTTTAAAAAATAAATAAATAAATACACTCACTACATAAATGAAAAATGGAACTGGCATCCACGCAGCACGATGTCCTTCCCTGAAAATGAAACAGCCATATTCTTCCTTCTCGACTTCTGCTCAGACCCTTCATGCCTGTCCACAGAAAATTACATTACGCGCAATTCCTAATATGGCTGGTCTGGGACCAGTGTTACAGTAGCTCTGCCTATCCTTTCTCTCTCCTGGTCTCACGAGTAGGCGTGGATATCTCGCGCAGGCAACCAATCGGGGAAAATGGATCGGTGGAGCTGTTGTACAGCTCGGAAGCTGGCATCGGAATGTCACGCTCTGGGCAAGGGAGGGTGCAGTTGCAGTTACAGATCCGTGTATGCGCTGGCAAAAGTAAATACAGTCAAGTCCATCGGACTTAAATGGGCTGTAGTGTGCAAGTCCTACAATGCTTTCTGTGGGTCCCTGACCTCGGACTTGGGGATTTTTCAACCCCTGGGTTTGGTGAAAAAATATTACAGGGAGCCAAAGTTATGGCACTCCGAACTCCCCCCCCCCCCATAGGATAACATTACAGCGTTTGCCACGCCTTTCAGGGCCCGTATCTCAGA
The DNA here is from genome assembly GCA_016271365.2 of Neoceratodus forsteri. Classification (NCBI taxonomy): domain Eukaryota; kingdom Metazoa; phylum Chordata; order Ceratodontiformes; family Ceratodontidae; genus Neoceratodus; species Neoceratodus forsteri. The sequence goes on from CM028130.1 coordinate 1,165,731,250, forward strand.
AACTGTGCAAGATACAGACTGTCAGAAAAATGCTTAGCTCCCTACTGGGGGCTAAGAGCAAAACTAGCCAGGAAAGTCAAATCATATGACTTAAACATTTTTTTCTATGTCGTATGGTTCCCGAGATAAGCAATTTAGTATTCCAACTCATTTTCTGCTCCGAGAACCATTATTATGCATACATTCTTTGTATTCACTGTCTTTCTTTATGCAGCTTTTGGGGAAAACCAGCCTGTGCGCTTACATTACTGTTACCGTTACCATTTTTGCTTGCAGTTCTGTTCCCGTTTCATTTACTGTTCACGTCTACGCCACCATCTGAGTTACATACATACATAGATACATAGACAGTGTCGGCAGATAAGGGCCTATGGCCCACCCAGTCTGCCGATTTGAGCTTGTGAGTTCAGTTTGTTTTCCTAGAAGTCTGTTGCCCCTTACCACTGACCTCCAGAATTCCTTTATGTCTATCCCATGCATTCTTAAATCCCGTGATTGTTTCAGCCCCCACCACTTCCTCTGGCAGGGTGTTCCACTTGTCCACCACCCGTTCTGTGAAAAAATTCTCTCTCATGTTTCCTCTGAATCGTCCACCTCAAAACTTCATCCCATGCCCTCTAGTCCTGGAACATCTTTTACGCTTAAAATAGTGTTTTCCTGCACCTGTTCCTCCCTGTAAGATACTTGTACGTCTCTATCATATCCTCTCTCCTCCTCTCCAGGAGTACATGTTCAGTTCCTTCAACCTGTCTTCATAGGACTTGTGATGCAATCCATGCACCATCTTTGTTGCCCTCCTCTGAACCTTCTCTACCCTATGTCCTTACGTAGGCGTGGTCTCCAGAACTGTACACTGTACTCCAGGTGGGGCCTCACTAGTGTCTTGTATAGCGGAATTATGACCTCCCTTTTCCTGCTGGTGATGCCCCTGCCTATACATCCCAGCATTACCCTTTGCGTTTTTATCTGCGCTTGCTTTTGCATTGTTTTTAACATTTCTGTCTACGCTACTGTTTCTCTTTCTGTTTCACTTTGCGTCACCATGCGCATTACTATTTGTGTTTGCGGGCACAATGTTACTATGTGACAAGATATCATGTGGCAGGAGCGCGGGGCCCTAGCTGCCACATTACATTCACTATTTCTCGTTATCGTTCTCAAAAAGAAGGGAAATTAGAGGCAAAAAACTGTTTAATGCATTGGTTAAGGCTGTTCCACACCAACAAAAGCGAGGAAATTCGGTGTTAGGGTTGAAATCCCCCCTTGGCCCCCCCTGCCCACAACCCCATCCAGCATTGGGGTGCACATTAGGGTTATCGGTCCTAACTCTCACCCCATTCTCCTACATCTCTGCTTCTTTACACATGTGATGGGGTGAGAGTTATAGCAGACAACCGTAATGGGCACCCAGATGCTGGTTGAGGGTGTGGGCAGGGGGGGCTTTCAATCTAACACCGAATTTCCTTGTTTTCCCCCTGGCTATGCACCCAAACATTTTATTTTCTTGCACCACAGCTCTTCTACACTGCTCCAAGTTATTCGTTTGGCATCCATCACCATCCCGAGGTCCTTCTCCCCCCCCTCCTTGAATCCTGCAGTGTCTCCTCCCCCCCAAAAAAGGTGTATACATAAGCCAGGTTTTTGGTCCCCCGGTGAAGAACCCTGCATTTCCCAGTATTAAACTTTAGTTTCCAGGCACGTGACCACCTCGCCAAAGTCTTCAGGTCCTCCTGGTGAGCCAGATATGGCATCCTCATTGGGCAGGGAGCAGCGCCTGCTGGACGTCTTCCAAGATACATTTCTTGTCCAACTGGTGGCTGAGCAGACGAGGGAGGGGTGTATTCTGGATGTGGTCCTGACTGAGCTCATCAGGGACTTAGTTGTTGGGGACCCACTGGCAGAAAGTGATCACGCCACGGTCTGGTTCTCCCTTGACCTAGGGTGCAGGGTAGAACACACAATAGTCAGTGGGTGATTTTAGAGGTGCGGACTTGGGAGATGGAGCGGATCCTTGGGGGCTACCTAAATAAGATCAGGCCAAGCATAGGCATGGAGGCCAGGTGGGAAATTATTAAAAAGGGGCTCCTAGAGGCTACCAAGGCCTGCACAAGGGAGAGACGCAAGTGGGGCAAAGCTAAGAGGCCAAACTGGTGAACAAGGAGGTCCAGGATGTGGTGAAAGAGAAAGGCCAATATAGCCGATACAAATGTTCTCGGGGGCCCGCTAGATCCAAGGGGGAGTATAATAAATAGCCAGGAGGGTCACCAGGTTGGTGAGATCAGCCAAGGTGGGGGCGGAGCAGAGATTGACACAGAGGATTGGGGGGAGAGAGAAGGGTTATTCAAGTATATCAGGAAAGAAGAAAAGGAAGGGGCAGATTAGTAGGCAGAGGATGGGGAGTGGGTGGAGGAGCAGGTCGGAGGTACTAAATGACACTTTGCTCTGTCTTTACCAAGGAGGACCGGGGGCAGCACTGCAAGGAAAGGGGGACAAGCAGTTAAAGTGGGGGAAATGGATGTTTAAATCCCCATTGGGAGGGTGTGGGACGCCCTCAAGGCCCTAAGAGTAGATAAAGCACCGGGCCCTGACGAGATCCACCCCAGGGTGCTTAAGGAACTGGCTGATAAAAAGGTCCTCCAGGGGTGCGACCAGGGTAACTGCTCCCCTCAGGGCTGCAGGATGGCCCAGATCATGCCTATACACAATGGCAGCTTGCAGGAGGAGCTGGGAAAACTATAGGCTGGTTAGCCTGATGTCGGCAGCGGGCAAAGTGATGGTGGGCATCTTGAAGGAGAGGCTGGAAGGGATTCTGAAGGCACAGGGCCACATAGGTGATCGCCAGCATGGCTTTGTTAAGGGCAGATCGTGTCAGACCAACCTAGTGGAGGTCTATGAAGGCGTGATGAGTGCGCTGGATCAGGGCAGGCCAGTGGATGTCCTTTTTCTAGACTTCAGCAGGGCGTTTGACTGTGCCACATCCCAGGAAGCTGGGGTATAGGGGGGTAGGCAGATGGTCATATGGATAGGAAAACTGGCTAGCAGGGCATGTACAGAAGAGGGTTGGGGGGGGGGGTCTCATCCCCCAGGAGTCATTAGTGGAATCCCACAGGGATCGGTACTGGGCCCAATCCTGTTTAAAGCCTACATCTCAGACATCAAAAGCGGTATCAGGAACGGTATGAGCCTCTTTGCCGATGACTCAAAGCTGTGGGCAGTGGTGGATGGGGAGGAGGGGAACCTGACAATTTACTGAGGGTTGGAAGTAGCGAGATAGGTCTGTAGTTTAGAAGCTTAGTGTCCCCCATTTTGAGGACCAGAGTAATTTCAGCAGTCTTCAGGGACTGTACCAGAGGAGAAGTATAAACTAAAATTATGTGAGATGGTGGAGGCCAGGATAGGGGCACCAAGACAAAAGTAATCTGGGTAGAAGCCAGTCTGGCCCTGTACTGCCACCCATGGGGCGGGACCTTAATTTGAGGACTTCCCCAGGGGACACCAACTTCAAGCGGAAGGGTGGGCTGTGAGACAGCGGTAAAGGAGGCAGCACAGAGGAAGGATAATGGTCCAAAGGGTCTCCATACAGAACCTTCTCTTATGAATAAACCAGTTCCAGGCTGAACTGAATGGGAACTCTGTTCTTTGGGGCAATAAAAAAATTAATATGGATTACACAACCATGCCCCTTTCTTGTTTCAAATGGGCAAATTGCCTCTATGTTCAACAACGAATGAGCATAGGCCAGAACAGCTTCTCTTCTTCCCCTGGTCTTTTAATTTGGGGCCGGGAAGGGGTCCTGAAATGAGACTTCAGTGGACTGGGTAGGAACTCCATGGACTATCTGTGTCACCGCCTCACTAACTGAGCTGAACATAGCCCACTCCTGTGCAAAATGCTGCAGTCAGCCACCTAAGACTGCTCATGAAGTGAGCTGGGGCACTGTCTGAAATTGGACTGTTTGCCCTGCTAACCTCCCCCCTCAGGAGCAGTCAAAGCTCCTGCCTTCTCCACAGAAGCCCCACATGAAACCACCTCTGTTTTTTTGTTTTACAAAACTTACCACCTCAAAAAGGACAGACTGACAAACTTTCTGTTTTTAAGACTCCCCTATTATTTTTGAAACAGAAAAAAGCTGGGTTCTTGTACACATTTTCCAAACCACCCAATTCTTTGACAGCACTTGTCCAGGACATCTCCAAACAGATTAAAACCTGTTGAAAGGGAGCAGAATTAATACAGCCTCTGAACTCTTATCAACAGTCCAAGGTTTAAAGGGAAGTACCCGCAACCTATTTTCTGTATACCTGTGTAGTTTGTAAGCATGAACAATGATTCCCTCTTGTGTATCCCACTAATTTAAATATAAATAAGGGTGCTGCACTCTTGTTTTACCCTGGTATGAAACCCAGTTTGTCTCCATTGCAAAGGTCATGACCCGAAATGCAGGGCATCATGGGAGCTGATGTGTTATCTGCACAGTCAGAAGTTATACTGAGCCAGTTCTGTTACATGTCTTGCAAAATCCTGTGTTCTCTAAAAGCATTTGTTCCCTAACTCAGATACACTTTAAACTACAGAAAACAGCAGGGCACTTACTATGCCTTGAAAATTTTCATGAACAGCATAAAACAAAAACACAGGGACTTCAAATGACAGCAACAGCACTAACATACAGTGTAACTACTGCAGGCTTTGGCACTAAAACATCTTAAAATTCCAGGATGCCTCACAAGTTGCGTCATGACCTTCGCAATGGAGTCAAGCAAGTTCTTACACCATACTTGAGACCCTGACACCATTAGAAAATCTTGAAAAATGTGAGATTTAGACAATTCAATTATTTCACATATGTGTTCTATAATTCTTTCCTTTTTTCCCCCTTTATTACAGAGGATGGTTGTAAGAAACACAGGGTTAATTTCAGGTATTTATCTATGTGGGACACTGACCCACTAGGTATAAAACGTAAGGGTCAAATTAAAAAAAAAACAAATGGGTCATATTGTTCATCCGAGCCCAGATTCATAAAACAGCAGTTTAAAACCCGACAACTGAGCAGGTTGTCCCCAAGGAAGAAGAAAAGGTGGGTCAAAATTTAAAACGATGTGCCAATTGTCCCAATCCCCCTCCCAAAAATGAACCCTGGAAATAGGATCACTGTCCCTTAGACTTCATCTGCTCTTTTGGCTTGCCGACATCTGACATAATGCCCTGGTTATGAGGATATAATTGTCTCCACAGCAACAGACTGTGATATCAAAATCAAACCTGTGATGTTATGTGTAGGCAAGCAGCCAGGACAGATAGGGCAGCAATCCTGTTTATGTGCAAATGTCCCTAGTAATAAAGTAGTAAGGGTGTGAATTACAGAAAAAAAAAAAAGGGATTAAATATCAGCTAATTGTGTCTAAATATTACAATTTTCCAAAGTCATCACAATGGTGTCAGGGGCTTCAAATATCTATGTTTACACTTAACTCCTGATTAAATTAGGAGGGTGCAACAGAGGCAATCATTATTCATGCCTACAGGTAAACAGAATAAAAGGCTAAGGGGGCCTTCCCTTTAAACCAGACTGTACTTCTGGCAATTAGGCTAGTGGACACAGATTAGCTGGCTAAAGAGAGACCACTTTAGCAATGTATCAGCCAAGAAAGCTGTGACTGATCAAGTTCTCATGGTTGTGCCCGACCTGCTCATCATCCATTTCCCTCTAGGGCCGGATAGAGGGCCTGGGCCCAGTGGTTCATCAGTCACCTGGCAAGCTGAAAACACTGCTGCCTGCATGGACGTAGCTGCCATACAGAGGACTCTGCAGAGGAGGGCATCTATCTTTTTATCATTAGGGTTCTTTTGTGCAGATTCTCTTCAACTTGAAGGGCAGACTGCAAGAGAAACCAAGGCCAGATCTACACTGGGAACCTGGAAGTAAAACATTCAGCGCATACTGTACAAATGTATAGATAATCAAGAATGACCTGGACAATACTGGTGTCTTCCGAAGAGAGAAGACCTCTCTGTCTCTCCCTATTCAATGGACCAGGTCCGGGTGTACTGCAAACCCCTGTCCATTCAAGTCCCCAGAGGCGAAAAGCCTGCACTGCTTGTCCATCTGGGGAACATGCTTTACAGATCAAGAAGTGCGGACACATGCTTTATAAAGCTGAGAAGGTCTGCTGCTTTGAAGCTGCATTCACAAGACAGGTCCTCTTCCATGTCCACAGACTTCTAGTCCACAAGGATGATGAAGAGCTAGACTCCTAAGTGAAATTCTTCCTATGGAGACAGGAACAATTGGCCGATTTTTTGCCAGTAAGAGTAGGATGACCCAGAGGAGTCGGAGCGGACCACTGGGGACAACGGACAGTTTTCTGTCTGGAGTCATCCTTATTCCCAATTGCACTGGCTACTACTCCCCAGAAGGAATACCTCTTTTCCAGTTTCCTGCCAGCCCCAGATTTTCCCCAATTCAGCCTTTAAGTAGGCCTTATTTTTAAACTTAACTCCTGACAAGTGGGGTGTGCGATTTCCCACCAGTTCCAGATTCCCCCTCAAGAACGTTCATCACCAACTTGCTGTTTCTATGAGACCCTCCTTGGTAAAGGAACCTGCAGCCTGAGCCCGAGTGTCATTCTCTGCCTGGCATAGAGAGAAAGACCCGATGGAGAAGGGTAACATCTCCCCACAGATGGAACGTTTGTAGTCGCACACCTTTGCCACCCTGCCATCCACTGCTGCCATGCCCACCTTAATCTGCAGGGTATCTGAGAAGCGCTATCGGGGACAAACCAGGAGCTGGTAGGCAGAGGAGAGTTGGTCCAGAAGGGACATGGAGCAGTACCTTATTGTTGGCTGGGAGCCCCTTGCAACATTAGGCCAGCCTTGCCTGCCACCCAAGTGTCCCCATCATGCTACCCAATCTGTGCTGCTCCAAAAGAAAATGGACCTACCCAGTGCAAGGAGCGAAACTGGCACTGGCTCACTAGCCAAATGTTAATTTTTACTAGCCCAATACAAAATCTTTCCTTTAACTAGTCTTTCATGCTTGTGCTAGAGAAGGTAACATTTCAATATATACACTAACTGGGCCAGTGGAAAGTCTGTTGGGCTAGTGGATTTTCCCAGTTACTAGCCCTTTTAGCTAGTTGGCTTCAAAACTTAATGTTGACTCCTGCAGCCTTTTCCCCCCCACAGATAAAACACAAATACACATATTCTACACTACTAACATTAATTGGATGCCAGGCCAGCCTCTGCTTCCATGCCACCCAAGCATGTTGTGCCGCATTATCGGCACAGCTCTAAAGAAAAAAAAAGAAAAAAGGAACCCCTTAAAACTACACTGTTGCTTACATTTCTTAACCCTAAGCAGAGCACAACCAACAGCATAAATTACTCAAACACTGCCACAAGGAAGTCTCCACTCTAAACACAGCAAACTCCACCTGACTGATGGGAACTCCTATCCTAGTGTGCCTGCTGTCCTGCAAAGGCAAAAATGACTGAGTGGGAACAGCTTAGAATAACCAGATGGGAGCCCCTCCTCCCTGGCAAACAGTTTGGGGGCATGCCTTGGTCCACTGTGAGAGGGTGAATATCCCTACTGTATTGCTACCAGGATGAAAGGATAAGAGGATGACGGGGAACCAACTTTTTTGAACAAGCTACGAAACTAAGATTACAAAACAGCTTTTAAAAACTTTTAAATAAAGTAACTTACACTCATTTTGGTATTACTGGGGATATGCTGATCCTAACTAGTATTTGTATTTTCAGACAGACCCTTTAATTCGTCCTCCAAACCACTCTTATGGTTGTAAGAGTGATCTCACATACACACTTAGAATATGAGAACCACAAGCTGAAGTTCAGTGGTTCAAATACCCTAGGAATGTGACAGACCACTATTACCACCACAAGAGTGGTTTGAGGACATATTAATATATTATTGATTGAGGGCAATCAAGAATACTACAAAGTTTAAAAATCCTCTCCCAAACATGCCTATTTTCTTGAGCACCTGCATGAGAGGCACCTTTTACAGTGTAAAGGTCTTATGCACAGGGGTCATGCTTAATTTTAGTTTGCACTGGTCCAGCCAGGAAAGTGGTACCAGTCTACAATGGCCCAAAGCTATAATGGAGGTTATGGGTTAGGGGTGCGGGGAGAGAAGACGACTGCCTCTACTCGTTTCATTCAAATTACTCTCCGGTTTCCACTGGCACCCTCTGTCCCCATCCTCTTACCTTCTCACTGGTGTCCAGTTGCACCCCCTCCCTATCCCCATAAGCCCTCCATGGTGTCCAGTAGCACACCTTCCCTGTCCCCTTCCCCACAAGTTCTAACTGATGTCCAATGGCACCCTCTCTCCCCATTCCAAAACATTCTCTGTGGTGTCCAGTGGCACCCCCGACCACCAGAGCACCCCAGTTCCACCACCCTGGTCCATGAGGACGACTGGCATAAACCCTCTGCTTGCCTTCTCAGCCAACCACCATCTAACTTGCACAACTGCAATACAGTAAAATTGTTACCCCTTCCCCCACCAATCTCAGCCCCACCCCCTTCCCCACCCATACCCCCTTAGTCAAAAACTCACCCACAACATGACAAGTATCAGTACAAAGGAGTTCTGAAGCAGCGCACAAATGATCCTGTCTCAGTCTTACTGCTGGGCCTGAATACCAGCAGTCTCACCCAGTAGCACTTTGTGATACAGCGTGAGGGAGAGATTGCTGGCACTCTGGCCTGGCAGAGAGACCGTTAAGATTTGATCAACAGTGCGCTGTTTTTTTTCCTTTTCTAATGCTTGTCAAGTTGTGGGGGAGTTTTCTGACCAAGGGCACATGGATGGTGGGTCTGAGATGGGATTTTTTTTTTTTTTTTTAATAAACATTGCCTGAACGGGAAAGTCAGAGTGGAGTCACACTCGCCCCAAGCAGTCTGCACTATGCCGAGGGCCAGTAAATTAAATATTACATCAACCCCAGGAAAAGGGAGCACTCACTTGCTGAATGCACTCCCTCTATCTATAGCTAGACAATGCCAAGAATGTTTTTTCTTCTTCCCTGATTGGCTAAAACCACTCCCGACCTGGGCATCTATTTTTCAATAGATGCCCAGCCAAAAGTAAGCCAGTCCAAATGCCACTTCGCAGAGTACCATTCTCCAGTGGTGCACAGACTGCTTTGTAATTGACTGAAAGCACCCCAGAAAACTTCAAATGCCTGCCACGTTTTCTCTCTCGCTTAAGCGAAACTACAGTCCCCCAAACTACTTACTTGCCTGTCACTTCTTACAAAAAGAAAGCACACCCATTCTAACGGTCGGGAGAGTGAAGAAATTCTCAGCCATATTTTCTATAAAGCACCACTCCCGCACCATGATCTCACACTGCCACGCTTAACGGGAAGATGTTGGTCCTATCAGCTTCATTGTGCAAGCCTACCCCCAAACTTGCTTCTCAAAAAAAAAAAAAGCACACTGATTCTGCAGTCGGGAGAGTGAAGAAATTCTCACAGCCATATTCTCTACTATGGCACCACTCTGACCGCGATCTCACTACCAAGTGTGACTTTAAAAACGGCAGTAAGAGCCTTCCACACAGCACTGCCCCCACAGTTACTCATGCTGTTTCTGTAAATTTAAATAAATCATTTATCTCCTAGCTGTCCCTAACCACATTTGGGCCTAAATCTGTGTGTGTAATGGCCATTATAAAAAGGGTCTGAGAAATAGAGCTTTCTGATTGGCAGCAAACATTCTAACAACCTTATGTTAATCTTTTATTAACATACATGTAGAGCTTAACCATATGCTGAGCAAGGTTTAACACACTTTAAAAAATTTTTTTATAATAGCAATAAGGCATTCCCAGGGATTATGTTAATGATCAGTTAATCACCCTCTAGGGGCATGTGGCACTCTGCTACACCTCGTGCTACAGTACACCCCTACAAGGTGATTAACAGACCATTAACACAACCCTTGGTCATGCCTTATTGCTTAAGAATAATCATGGAAACCAGCTATTAAAACAAACTATGGGGGTCCAGTAGGACAATAGTCCCCAGATTAAAAAAAAAAAAAAAAAAAAGCTTTCTACTACAGGCGGAGGCACTTTTATAAAACAGAACTTAAAGAATAAACAGTTAGCAGTGAAACTACTATATTTAACCATATATAAATATATGGTTGGCCATTTTCTAAGCGCAATAATACCCTCCTGGGTGGGCTTTATTGGGAAATACCGGACCTTTCAGGGGCTATAAGACCCTCTGCCTCTGGCCTTATTTACACCCCTGGGCGATCCAGTATTTCCCAATAAAGCCCACCCCGTCGGGTATTATTGCTTATGCAAGCCCCCCAATTCTGGGCTTACATGGTTTGCTCCCATTTCCGCTGCCCCCGAGGGGGTAATTGCCACTTTGCCAGAGTTTCCTGGTGTGGCAGAACTCTCCCTCCAGATGCCGGAGAAGCAAAACCATGGAACCGCTGCAGAGCAGCCTTGAGCACCCTAGGGGGAGAATGCTACAAGTCTCAATGGCTGAGAGGGACGTGGGGGTGGTGGTGGATGTCAGGATGGACTCAGACTTGTAGGAGGGCAGTGGCCAAGGCCAACAGGATGCTGGGATGCATTGCTAGGGGGATCACCTCCAGAAGGAGGGAAGTGATGGTCCCTCTGTATAACTGCTTGGTGAAGCCGCACCTAGAGTACTGCATGCAGTTTTGGAAGCCACAATTAAAGAGGGACATCAAACTCCTGGAAAGGTTCCAGAGGAGGGCAACCAAAATGATCAGGGGCTTGGGGGACAGGACCTATGGGAAGTGGCTCGAAGAGCGAAATATATACACATTGGAAGGAGTAGGGACGAGGGGGAGAGACATGATAGAGGTATTCAGGTAAATGAAGGGGGTAAAAGGGAGGAGCAGTCTGGGTGCTCCGAAAAGAAGGAGGGAGCAACTAGAGGGCATGGGTGGAAGTTGGGGGGAGATTCAGGGGAGAAAGGAGGAGGTGCTATTTCACTAAGAGGGTGGTGGAGCCATGGAATGCACTGCAAAGGGGACTGGTGGAGGCAGAGATGGTGGAGGGGTTCAAGAGAGGGTGGGACAGGTACAGGGGAAGGGTTCTGGAAGCAAAATCCTGTGCAGCGAGAATATCCAGGACCAGGAAGGGAGAAACCAGAGAGGACTAGGTGGGCAGCAAGGTCCACTCCCAGGGTGGGGGCTGACCAAACGAGCAGACACGAAAGACAGTTAGGCCTATTCTGCTGGCATTTTAGTACATTAATATGAGAGCTGGTGGTTCGCCAATGCGCTCTGGAGTGCATCAGTTTTCTCGCCGCTGTTGCAGCTCAGGTAAAGCCTATCAGGTGCTCCCAGACCCCAAAATGGGCTAAACAGGGTCTGAAGACACAGAAGAGGCCCCTTAGGAGCCCAAAATACGTTTTGTTTACGGGCGCCAAGAAGCGCTTGGAAATCGTGCTATGAATAATTCATGAGGGCCAATGAACAGTAATGAGCCTGCCTGCTGCCCATAGGGACAGTGTAAAGTGGCAACAGAGACAGGCAGGGAATGGAATACAAATATTAAACTCTGCAGCCACAGGATAGCTGAGAGAGGCTGCTACAGAACTGTGGGGGGAAATATGTAAAACAATTAGACTGTTTGGCTGCAAGGGACTTGAGAAGTGGTGATTTTGCTGCCATGTTGTTCACCCTTAACCCTTGCATAGCCAATCAGAAGCCAAGGATCTGCAAGAGGGCTATATGGGACTGTACCGAAAACTGTTGGGAGACGAAACAAAAGAGGGACTGCTCTTTGTGCCTAAACGGAGGACCAATAGTGTCAAGTAAGCAGTATGAAAATTAATGTCCCCCCATTAGACAGCTGCAGCAGCCAATCAGAAGGAGCTGCTGGAAAATTAATCAGAGTAGTTTGCCCGCCAAAGAGGGATTGGGTTTGGGGGTTGGGGGGACAGAAGAGGGGGAAATCAGGTAGAGAAGTCAGAGAGGAGAGAGACTGTAGTGGGCTTGCTAGCCTTAAAGGCCTGCCTGTTTGGCCCCAGTATTGGACAGGCAAATAGCCTTGGGAAACCAACTGGACTGTGTGAGAGGTTCCCAGGCTGAGACTAACCTGTATCTGAGTAATTTGCTGCTGAGAAAGAAGGACTCCACAGCTAGACTGAAACTTTGCAGACCTGCTACCAGAGGGAAAGAACTGACTGTCCTGCAGTGCAGAAAGAACCAGCAGAGTTTGGCAGCTGGAAAGCCAAGGCTGTAAAGGTGGCAGCTGGAAAGCCAAGACTGTAAAGGTTGCAGCCTAAAGCCACTATGTCTGCAGCTGAAAGTAAAGTGACCTCAAGCTGTGCTCCCCCTCAGTGGGGCAAGTGTACTAGGGACTGCTTCTCCTGCAAGCCAGAGTGACTGTCTGTGCTGGGAATAGAGACTGTAAAGCCCAGTGCCCAGACCGAAGAGGAGACCACTGAAGAGGAAGAAGTCGAGAGGTCTGCCAGGTGAACACCGCACACAAAGGCCTCTGGAGCGAAGACTGGAAAGGCCTGGCAGGAGAAGACCAGCAATCGTCATTTCTCCAGTCAACTGCTGCTTAAGCACCAACTCGTTTACCAGCACGGTACTGTGAAACGAGTTTCTACCAGCCCCTTTGAACTACAGAACTGTAAGTACCCCGAGCTCAGGCTTTGGGGAGTCTATCTAGCTAGCTAGGTGGAAATTAAAGGGGGTTAATTCCTGGGCAGGGCTCTGCCGGAAAACTGCACCCAGGCCTGAAAGTTAGTGTTAAGTTTGTGAATTTAAAGTTCAGGCGCCAACGAAAGATCCTGACTTCTGCAATGCAGTGAGGTACCCACCAAAGAGACTGTATAGACTTTCCGGGTAGCTGCCAAGGGAAAGATGGGGTGCACCCGCAGGTGGGAGGTGGGGATAGCTTGGGGTAGAAGTGTTAGCCAGTTATTGCTGCTGTTGCGGTTTTATCCCACCTTTCCTTACAATAAAATACTATAGTTCATGTTAATTACTGCTACAGAGTGTTTCAGTAAAGAAAGGAGATATTGTCAGAGTGTGTGAAGAACTGATTGGGGGACAACCAATATATTTTCCTGGGGGATAGTAACCTGCTATTTGCCTACACATATTCCCCTATCACTTCCTCAGGTATTCCCCTATCACTTCCTCAGGTGGAGGCACTGCGCCACTCTACACATATTTATCCTAACCCAGGCGGCCCCCTCGAAGACAATTGCTATAAGGTCCTCGTAGGCCCCTAACAGCCAAAGGCAAGCCAAGGGGCTGCTGCACATAACTAACCATAAAACACTTTAACTAGCATGCATGCATGTATAAAATTCATGGCAAAAAAAAAATACACTGTTTGATGCAACAGTTAGAGTCGTTCCACAGCAAAAAAAAGCAAGAAAATTTGTGTTGGGTTGAAAGCCCCTTTGCACCCAGCTCCGCTCAACCGGCATCAGGCGCGGTTTTAGCTCCAACCCTCAACCCATCACATGTGTAAACAAGCTGAGGTACAGGAGAATGGGGTGAGAGTTAGGACAGACGAGCCCAACACAGACCCAGATGCGGTTTGGGGGAGATGAGCTGGGGTTCAAGGGGGCTTTCAACCCTAACACTGAATTTCCTTGCTTTTGTCGCTGTGGAACAACCCTAACTGATGCATTAAACTGATTTTTTTTGCCATGAATTTCCCTTCTTTGAGAATGAGGACTACAAATAGTGAATAGAATGCGGTGATGGAAGCGTGGGCCCTTCAAGCCCCGCGTTCCCACCACGTGATGTGTAGTGACATAGTAACTGTAACTGCAATACAAATGCAAGCGCTAATGGTTACGCACATGGTGACGCAAATGTAAAAGGTAACGCAAATGTTAATAGAAAAGCAAGTGCAAAGTGACGGCAAAGCGAACAGTGACGTAAATGGAGACAGAAGCACGTACGTAAACGCAACTGGTAACATGCACGGTCACAGTACCGTTATTGTAAATGCAAATGTTTAGTGTTACAGCAATAACGCTGAAGGGAACAGAAACGGAAAGACCTTATGATACAGAAACGCAAAGCTAACGCACGGTATCACAACTGCAAACGCAAATGGTTGTGGTAACAGCAACAATAACTCCAAAGGAAACAAACACAAGCGTGTATGGAAACAAACTGTGATGCGCACGATGATGGTACGGCAATTGGAAACTCAAATGGTAACGTTAACAGCAGAAATAATGGCAAAGTAAACAGAAACGTGAACGCAAGTGCATACGCAAATAAGAACACAAAGGGTAACACACACGGGAATGGTAACGCAGATGGGTACGGAAACACAAGTGGGAACGGTAAGTATAACAGTTACGGATGCGCACACTCTGTATTTGCCCAACAGCTGCGTAGAGAAACAGTGTGTAGAAAGAATGTATGCATAATAATGGGACTCAGCAGAAAATGAGCTGTTGGAATACTAAATTACTGATATCTCAGGAACCATATGACATAGAAGAAAAAATTTAAATTTCACTTGATTCATGAGTTTCCAGGCAAGGTTTTCGCTGAATGCGTAGCCCATAAGGCTGTGCATAGTCAAGATGAAAATTCCGTATCTCTCACCGTTTGAGATACGATCCCCGAAAGGCGTGGTATATGCCACCATGTTAGTCTATGGGGAAAAAACATCAATTTCGGAGCACCGTAACTTGGCATCCGTGCAATATTTTTTCACCAAACCACCAAAAGGCACATCTGTGAGATGTTTGCTGCCTTCCCTCCAAATTTCAGCCCAAGACACCAAACTGTTCTTTTTCAGCAAGGTGGCAAAGAATTCTGTCATTTTGGCTATAGTCTGAAAGAAGCCGCAAATTCGGCGTAAAGCTTTTGCAGTAACTTGCGGTCGCATGCGCGACACTACTTTTCTAGAAATCTGAAAAACATATTTCTAGGGGTTTTAACTCCAAAATAAAGATATGGTTAGCATCCTGAGGGTCCAACCAGGTGAAAACAAAAAGAACAGTGTTCCTAGAGGGTCCCAATTTTAAATGCCAAGCATTTTTCTGATCAGTAACTGAAAACAAAATGGCAGATTTGACACTACTAGGGCCATTTGTGGCATTAAAAAGTGCATTTGCGAAAGTGTTGAACGTTTGTTAACTTTTCCCCATTGACTTATAATGGGAACTTGTTTTTTTGAATAACTTTTGAACCGTTTAATTTTTTTTTTTTTTTTCTTCACGAAATCTTCAAAAGGCGCATCGGGGACTCCAGCCGCACATTCCCTGAAGTTTTGGACCAGTCTCACAAACCGTGTGACCTGTAGGCATGAGCAAAGAATTAGCAAAAGCTAATTTCGCACACAGATGTCGCTTAACTCTGCAGCCATATCCAACCAGTACGTAAAAGCTGGCAAATCCCAAGATCTATGGTGCCTCCGCCAAATTTCAGGCAACTGCTGAACTGTGGCAAAATTATTAAGGTGCAAAGTTTCACCCTTTAACCTTAGAAATGCTACTCAACTATAACTATGGTAGCACTACCATGCACTTACCCACTTTCTCTCTTCCCCAGCCACCATAACACCCCGTCCTCACTGGGCAGAGAGGGCAGTACACCGGAGCCATCCCCCAGCGGTCTCTCCCCAGCAAAAAGTTCAGGTAGGAGAAGTTCACAGCAACGCCAATTTAAGGCTCCTCTAGACCGCAGCGCATGATCCAACCACAGAGACATTCAGGCAGAAGCGGTCAGTGGAACACTTGTGATCATTTATTTTCATAAGGGGTGGTGTAGTAATTGTGCCTAAATGAAGTGGAGCTTTAAGAAGCTTTAATGGACTGTGTGCATGTTACTAAACTGTTACCCACTCCCGGGCACTGTTCTGTAAATGTTTATAGTGTATTATCAGCTGTAACACTGCATATGTAGTACTGCTTATCTTAGTACGCTGTTGCTTCATGTTTGCTAGGTGCAGACTTGAATTCTAAATGTTGTCGGCCACACAATGCAAACGGTAGCTTGCTTCCTTTAATTGTGTTCTGTTCTCCCCTCGCTCCAGCTGCACACTAGCGGCAATACTGTCTCTCTGTCTCTCTCCCTGCTCCTGGGTCCAGCCCACTCACCTCTGTTTTCTTTCTTCCCCAGCCACCAGAACACCCTGTCCTCATTGGACAGAGAGGGCAGCCCACCGGAGCCCTCCCGACCAAAAAACTCCAGGTTGGAGCCGTTCACAGCATCGCCATTTAGACTGCACGGTCTGACCGCACAGGTATTCAGGTGGCACAGCTAAGCTCTTCCCATCCACCGGCCCCTACCACCCTAAGGTGGTCTTTTATAGTGTCACAACAGGTGCCAGAAACAATCAGTCAACTTTGGCACTCTTGCTGCTCAGTCACTTGGTATTCCCCTGGTTGCCCCCTGCAGGCACTTCACTTAAGGTTTTTCCCCACCTCTAGTAGCTTAACCTCATAAATAATTCCTATACTCAGAGCACAGCACTTTGCCTATGTCTAGCCCTTGCCTCCATCAACCCATAAATTCTAGCCAAGAATGGACACAGCTACTGCTACGTTTCTCCAGTAGCATTTACCAGTTTGCTGTAGGTACTGTAGCTAAGCATTTTATTTCATCCCCCAATTTCAGCACCTTTCAGCTTCTGCCCCTTTTCCCCCATAGAACAATATGTTGCACCTGGTTCCTCTCTGCCTGTCTGCTCTCCTTTCTTCCTGTTCTATCACCCATCTGCCTCCTCCCACACACCCCCACTCATCCTCTCCGTCCCCATTCCCCTCTACGTTCCTTCCCCCTCCACACCCCTTTTATATATCCAGTAGTAATAAGCTCCTCTTTGCTAAACCTTGCACCCGCATTTGTTGCCTCTCCATTCTTCCACACCACCCTCATGCAAGTCACCATAAAGGGCATAAAAACCCTCCCTTAGGCCTCCCGATTTTCCTGCTGCTTCTCAGTTGATATAGAAACCAACCCTACCCTGCCCCCGGAGCCTTCTTCCTAAATTAGATGACCTAAAAATTTGGACTACACAGCACTTCCCCAATATACTCTGTGTAACCAAACTTGGCTGTCTTCCAAAGTCCTGATACCCACACAATCCCAGACTACATCCTCCACCATCAAGACAGGGGCAAATGGGGAAGTGAGGTAGCCCTCTATATTCGCCAATCCTTCTCCTGCCAGAGTCCCTCCTCCCACGAGCTAATCGCTGCCCAGCTTAATGTCCCGGCTCTCTCTCCACTATACACTGGGACCTTATATGCTTTCCCTGAACCCCTTTCAGCCTCCTTGGTTACATGCATCTCTTCAGCACATAACTTCCGGCAAGCTGATCCTGCTTGATGACTAATCTAAACGGGCTCTCTCCAGCCTCCAAGCCCACCGTAAATAGCTCTGAACTACTGAACCGTACACAGCTCATAAAGGAACATATACGGCTAAACCCTCACTCCACAAATCACTCTTTACTAGGCTGGGTGCTCTCCTCCCACACCCACCACATTACTGCCTCAGGTATTCTCCCAAACATTGTTTGCGATCATTGCATGACTTACTGAGTCAGGAAGGCATATGTAAATGTAAATGTAACCCCCCCTGCAAATGGGGGTTCCCAAAAGACTTCCAGGAGCTTGCTTGAATGCTCCAAGCCTGAATGGTGTTTGGCGTTTAAGCCATTTATCAGTGAGTGTTTTTAGAACCTCTGGTACTGTCTCTTTAAGAGCTGTCTGCTTGCAGACATAATTAGTTTGTATGGGGGACTGTGTGTTTCTTTGATTGAGTACCACTCAAGCTGCTGCCTAGTTCCCCATTCTGGTTTTGAACTGCTGAACTGGACCAATCAGTGTGGGTAAACTAGCTCTAAAATGATGCCTTGGACGAATCAGAACTTGGGACTCATAATCTGAGCCAGCCACAAGAGGATTGTATGGGCAGTGACTCTGGGAGATGTAGTTTAGACTTGAGTGCCTTTTGGACCAACAGCAGCAGTCTATTGTGAGTGACAGCCAATCCAGTCAAGAACTGGGAGGAACTCAAAGGAAGTGCCAGTTTTTGTCTGTTGGGAGTTTCAGTTTTGAGATCTGAAAGTGAAGGGAAAGAAACCCTGTGCTCCTTCAGTGCACAGTTTCAGTCAAAAAGCGTGTGCAAGGCCCAGAGTTCGGTCTACAACTTGTGTAACTGCTTGTTAGGACTGAATCCGTCCTGTGAAAAGAATCAAAGGATCTCTGAAGAGTAGAAACCAGGCTCACCCTGTAGAAGACTGAAGAAATTGTTGAATTACACTCGGTCTGTCAGGAACTGAATCTGCTGTGTGTTCTCCTGGTTATTGTGCAGTAATTGCGATTGGGATACAGATGCAGCCTGCCTGGTATAGTGCTTTCTTTTTACCATATAAATGTGTGAGGAGTCTCTTGGAGATCAAAAGTAGCCCTGCTGACATTGAAGGACCATATCTTCTTTGGAGGTCGTGAGTACTAATTGGGGTCGCCCCTGTTGAATTGCCACATTAAATCCAAATGGAATTACTGTACTGCTGACTGTTTAATTTTCCTTTCTCTGTGTGAAAGAGGCCCCTACCAGCTGCCAGTTTGGACTAGCCACTAGGGCCTGGGTACCCAGGGACAGTAACTGGTAGGGATAGGCCTGTGCACAGAGCCATAAGTAGATAGTAAAGTGATAAGCTAATTAACCTGATTTCCCCTGTCCTTGTTATATCCCCTAAATAAATCAGAGCTGTTTGTTTCAACAAAGTTATACTGCCTGAGGTATTTGTCTATGTTAAAGTACTGTACTGTGATTGTTGCACTGTATCTTATTTTACAGGATGTCCGGTGCCTGAACCAGCCTTGGGGGTAAGTGTATACTGTGAAGGTAATTCTGCTATATTGTGTGGGCCACTAGTGGGAAGAAAGGGGGGTTGCAGTGTCCCAGAGGGCTGTGACCAAGTAAGTTTAACTATTGCAAACCCTGACCTCTGGGTGGAGGCACCCGCCATTGGATCCAGGCCCCTCAACCTGTTAGTGGCAAATCAGGCAGGGGTAGTAGCCCCTGGGATAGCGCCATCTAGGGGTTACATTTTGGAGGCTCACCGCTGGGATTGTGTGTCCTCTAGTGGCCATATTTACAAACCACTGTTAAGGGAAAATAAATAAATAAATAAATAAATGGGTACCCCGACAGAAGTGGCTGTGCACCGGCTGGTGGAGTGGTGTACTGGGGAGGAGATCGACCCCCAAAATGCTATGCTTATCCTGGACATCCCCCTGGGTATCAATACGGACACTGTGCAGGGAGTACTTTCCAAGGTGGAAGGTTTACAAAATCCTGGTGGTGGTCGCACGCTAATCTGCTCACCCACACTTTCCTGGCCCTAGTAGAGTTTAAGGATCCCATAGATAGCTCCAAAGTACCACAGACCATTACCCCAGAGGGAGCCCTCACTGCTTGGAGAGTGATAACTAAGGACAGTAAAGACCCGGGGGGGAATGAGCCCCCACCACTATCTGAAACTTTTGAGGAGAAATTTGCTAAATGGTTGCTGGGAGAAGGGAAAACTGTGGAGGACTTGAAGAAACTATTCTTGCCACCTGGGGGTGTTCCTCCCCCAACACCCTCTCCTGCTCCAGTACCCGTAATGGTGGCTGAACCAATGCAGACTCCTATTTCTGCACCTGCCATTAGTCACGACTCTTACGAAGGTTGAGGATCTTCTCTGGCACCCTCCCACCCCCAAGGGAGGATGACTGGGAGACCTGGATAGACTATGTTGCCCCAAGTGCTAGAATGGCAATGCCGGGAAGCAGCGAAAGAGGGTTAGTGAGAGCCTCCGAGGTCCTGCCCTGGCTACCATCCGTGCTAAACGGGCCAGTAACCCTGAAGCGACTGCATGAGCCATCTTGAGGCCTTGGAGAATGTGTATGGGAGCCCAGATTCTGATGAGGACCTATGGTGAGAGTAAGAAATGACAACAGTACCAAGGGGAGTTGTTGTCTGTGTATGTCTCGGCTGGAAAAATTGTTGCAAGAATGCCTCAGAAAGGGTAGTTTGCCAGCGATTGAACTGGACCGAACCAGACTGGACAGAATCCTTAAGTCTGCCCCTTCTCAGAACTGCTGTTGCTTCAGTTACGCCTGGCAAATCGACTGGAATCCCCACCCTCCTATGATGAGTTAATGAGAAATTCGAGGTTGAGAAAAGGCGACCTGGGAGGGACCTGCACCAATAGCTGTGGCTATGACCCGAGTGACTGAGGGTGGCCCATCAAGTGAAGTTCAGGGGCAGAGGTTGGCAGTCAATGAGTGCTCTGATAAGGAAAGATATGCCACAATGAGGCGGGACTGTTGAAGAGATCAGGAATTCAAAAACAGTCCCTTTATGAAGGCCACGCCTGCAAATGCAGGGCCCCGACCTATATCCGACTGCATCTGCTATGGGGTGGGATACCCACCCATGTATCTCCTGCTGATAACAGCTCGAACTCGATTCCTTGACCATGGAAGTGGAGAAACTGACGAGATGTCCAAATGCTTATCACGTGCAGACAGAGATGGCACCAAGGTTTCCAGTTAGTAATACCCCGCCCCTGGCTCCCAGTGTGGCACCTCGGCCAGCTCAAACTCCAAAAGTATGTTTTGCTATAATTGTGGGAAGGATGGGCACATGAAAAGGAATGCCAATCCCCAAAAGACACTGACAAAAGTTGCATATAGGCTACAAGGAGAGCTTGGAGAACAAATCAGTGGTTAAGAGGTGCACGAATGATCCCAGTGAGGGCACCAAAATGCTAATTCACGTCCTTTGTGGCAAGGTCAGTTGCCCAGGCCCCCACTACCGCCTCTCCAGACTGGTCCAGAATAGTGGGTCCTCCATGGAGACCACTGTAAAGGTAAATGGAGTGTCTACAAGAGCTGTATTAGACAGT
This sequence comes from Neoceratodus forsteri, assembly GCA_016271365.2. NCBI lineage: Eukaryota > Metazoa > Chordata > Ceratodontiformes > Ceratodontidae > Neoceratodus > Neoceratodus forsteri. Next base: position 1,165,752,188 of record CM028130.1, read on the forward strand.
GGCTCCCAAGTGACAATTATGTTTCAAGATTGGTATCAGAAGCATTTGTCAGGCGTACATTACAACCATTAGAAGGACTGCATGTATGGGGGTTAAGTGAGAAGGCCTACCCTATTCTGGGTATATCCAATTTGGCTGTCTTTCCCCACCTCCGTGGCTGGAGTGGCCGAACAAGTAGAGACCCTAGCCTTAGTGTGTCCCCCACTGGACTGTATGATGGTGTCCCTTTGTTGATTGGAACAAATGCTCATATGTTCAGAAGGCTGGCACATTTGTGTTATGAAAAACAGGGTCAAAGACTAGTAGAGCTTTAAGAGTTCGGCTTTAATTAAGAAGGCCTATGAGGCACAGAGAGATGCTGAAAATATAGAACCAGAGGAACCGGTTGGAATTGTATGGAAGAAGGATCCTGAGTCTCTGATCCTGGCACCAAATGCCCAGTGTACCTTACAGGAGAGGTCCGTATCAGAAAGGATGTTAAGAATAAAATATTAATGTTGGATGCACAGGCGATGGAAAATTGCCAGAGGGACTGCTGGTCAAGCCTAGTATTTTGCCCGCTAGAGCCCATGCTTATGCCAGAAGGGTAATGGTCAAGTTCATAATGTGTCTGAAAGAGACATTCGAGTAAATAGAGGTTGCATCCTGGCTAATGTGCATTGTGCAGACACTGCAGTGCTACCCAGCAACAAGAGTTCAAGGAAGAATGACAGAGTAACGCCTGACTTGTTTGATTTGGCAACTCCCGCTGCCAGCTGAATGGAAAGTGAGGATCAGTGAGAAGCTTGCCCAGAGAGACCAGGTGTTTTCTTTAAAGGAATGGGACGTGGGATGCGTGCAAGGAGCTGAGCACAATATCCGGCTGCATGACGAAAGACCATTTCGTGAGAGGTCTCCGCCTGGCACCTGCTGATATAGATGATGGGAGACGGCATCTGCAAGAGATGTTAGGCTGGTGTAATACAAGAATCCAGAAGCCCTTATGCTTCCCCATTGTGTGTAGTGAGGAAAAAGAATGGGACAGTAAGGATGTGCGTGGATTATCGCACCTTAAACCGCGGACTATCCTGATCAGTACACAATGCCCGCATTCGGATGCTTTGGACTGCCTAAGCGGGAGCAAGTGGTGTCTCTGTGCTGGATCTCCGCAGTGGGTACTACGAGATCCCGATGGCCCCAGAGGACCCGTGAGAAGACAGCCTTTATCTGTCCGCTTGGCTTCTATGAATTCATGAGGATGCCTCAAGGATTTCAGGGGCCCCAGCCACTTTTCAACGATTGATGGAGCGTGCAGTGGGGACATGAACTTACTAGAGTGCCTGGTATACCTAGATGATGTTATTGTGTTTGGCAGCTCACTGGAGGAACATGAGAGCAGATTATTTAAGGTATTGATCGACTGGAGGACTTTGGCCTTAAACTGTCCATTGATAAGTGTCAATTCTTTCAAACATCAGTAAAGTATGTGGGACACATAGTATCCACCGAGGAATAGAGCCGACCCAAGTAAAGTTGAGGCCTTGACCACCTGGCCACAGCCCAAAAATCTAAAAGAACTGCAAAGATTCCTGGGATTCTGTGGTTATTATCGGCGTTTCATCAAGGACTATTCAAGAGTGATCCGCCCTTTACTTAACCTTACTCAAGGGTATCCCCCAACCCACAAAAAATACCAAAAGTCAGCGTCCCTCAAGACTGAAAGAGTGTATTTTCATCCGAGTGAAGTATTTGGGGCCCGCTGGACTCCTGATTGTGAGACTGCTTTTCATGAGATCATATATCAACTTACCCATGCTCCAGTGCTGGCCTATGCCGATCCAAGAAAACCTTACGTCCTGCACACTGATGCTAGCTTGCAAGGGTTGGGGGCTGTGTTGTACCAAGAGCACGAGAATGGCCTGAGACCAGTGGCCTTTGCCAGTAGAAGCCTGACCCCATCCGAAAAGAACTATCCTGTACATAAGTTAGAGTTCCTAGCTTTGAAGTGGGCTATTGTTGACCAATTCCATGAGTACTTGTATGGGGCTAAAATACTAGTAAAAACTGACAATAATCCTTTGACCTATGTGCAGACCTCAGCTAAGTTGGATGCCACTGGCCACAGGTGGCTTTCTGCATTATCTACATATGACTATGCTCTCGAATACCGAGCAGGTCTGAACCACATAGATGCTGATGCTCTCTCCCAGAGGCCTGTTCCCCAGAATGATTGGGTCCGATTGGCAGAACCTGACATTCGGGCACTCTGCCGGAAGTTTGACAGGGAGGAACAAATGTCCACGGACGCAGTGGACTGCATGGTGGATTGCTTGGGACCCTCTGAGAATTGCATACCTGCTGCTTATTGCCACTTTTCTGCAATAGACATTGGTGCACTGCCTCAGCTGGACAATGACAGTATTCGGGGCTCAATCCTGATCCTATGATCAAATCAGCTTTAGAAGCCTCTATGCAGGAAAAGATGTGTCCAAATTACGCTCCACTGATTTGAGAACTGCACTGTTATACAAAGAAGGTCCTAAGTTGAAACTGATCAATAAACTGTTATATAGAGAAACAGTAGACAGAGGGGGACAAGTAGACAAACAACAACTGGTGCTGCCCACTGCCTTTCGAGACTCAGTATTGAGGTCCTTGCACAACCACATGGGGCACCTTGGTATAGACAGAACACTTGACTTGGTGAGATCCAGATTCTATTGGCCTAAGATGGGGGCTGATGTGGAGCAACACATACGAACTTGTAGTCGCTGCTTACAGAGGAAAGCTTTGCCCCAGAGGGCTGCCCCCCTTGTTAACATAACCACCAGTGCACCCATGGAGCTGGTCTGTATTGATTTTCTGAGTTTGGAGTCAGATCAAAGAAATATCAGTAATGTGCTGGTGGTCACTGACCATTTCACGAGATATGCCCAAGCTTTCCCCACCAAAGACCAGAAAGCATCCACTGTAGCCAAAGTACTCGTAGAAAACTTTTTGTTCACTATGGGGCTCCACAAAGAATCCATTCTGATCAAGGGAGAGACTTTGAGAGTCGTCTGATCAAAGAGATGCTTTCTCTGTGGGGGTGAGAAAGTCCAGAACCACTCCTTACCACCCCAGGGGACCCACAGCCTGAGCGTTTCAACCGCACTTTGCTAGATATGCTAGGCACCCTGCACCCAAAGGACAAGCCTAGATGGAGCCAACAAATTAGCACCCTGGTACATGCTTATAACTGCACCAAAAGTGATGCCACTGGGTTCTCCCCTACCGCCTGATGTTTGGAAAGAAGCTCGACTACCGGTAGATGTGTGTTTGGGGTCTCTCCTGATGGGGTTCAAGCTGACAACTATTTACAGTATGTGCAAAAGTTAAAGGCCCAGCTAACTCATGCGTACCAACTGGCTCAAACCATGGCTGCCAAAAGAAATCTGGCCAACAAAGAAAGGTATGATAAAAGGTGAAAGCACAGGAACTCCAGGAGGGAGATCGGTATTGCTAAGAAATCTGGGACTGCATGGCAAACACAAGATTGCTGACAGATGGCACCATCTCCTCACATTGTAGTGGGCAAACTAGATGATCTGCCAGTGTACAAAGTAAGGCCTGAGAACAATTAAAAGATGTAAAAACAATGCATAGAAATCATTTACTACCCATTGGACAAATCTGATTGAGTCTGAGCCCCAGAAGATGCCCCTCTGGACCAGTGACTAGAGCTGCTGCTAAGAAAAGATCAAGGAAGTCTGCACCTACAGAAGCAGAGTTAAAGTGTCCCCTGCACAAGTCCCAGTTGAGCATGACTGTCAGTCCATATCAGAAGAAAGTGAGAGTGACTTTGAATACTATCCTTCTTACGAACTGAGTCAATTGTTTGGGCAATCCCTAGTCAATACTGGAGACAAAGCTGGGCCTTCTGGACTGTCTATGCCCTAGCTTCATCCCTGGAGCCAATGCTCCCAGAAAGTGAAGTGCAAAGCATCAGATCAGATGAAATGGAATCATTGTGCATGGTTGAACTGTTTGAGCTTTCAGGGAGGAAAATGATAGATTGGGGCAGACTGGTGATACACCAACAAGAAGAGTATTTTGAGTGCCCTGACAGTCCACTGCCAGTGTCTGAAAGCTCTCCATGCGAGCCAAATGTTGTGGACTCAGAAACTGTAACTCCTGGAGCTGAAAGTGCCCCAAGTTCTAGCCTCTCTACCCCATGGAGACTCCCTGACAAGTGAGAACAATGCTGAAAATGAGGCTCAGAGTGCAGAGACTGTAACAGCTCCCCTAGAAAGACTGGTCGAGCTGTAAAGCCTGTGGTGCACCTCAGTTATGATTCCCTGGGCGGCCAGTGGACCTGCCTCTCAATGTTGTCCATAAAGGAGTGTATGTGTCCCAGCTCATTGCCCAAACTGGCGTTAGTGCTAACTCAAGTTACTTGTGTTGCCCTCTAAGTATGGTGCCCTGCCCGTCCAGCCCCAAGGTAACTGATAAGGAAGGGTCCCTCTCTTCAGGTTTCATGTACAAGAGGTAATAACTTGAGTTATGGTACAATGTGTGTGTTATACTGTGTAAAGAGTGACGTACTGCAATGTTTCAGAAATGGTTCTTGGTAAAATGATGTATTGACTGATGATTACATGTGTGAGCCTAATGCAAATGTATATGGTTGCAGTTGAAACTTATGGTACTTGCTTGATGGACGTCAAGCTTTTCCCAAACCAGGAAGGGTGTAACCCCCTGCAAAATGGGGGTTCCCAAAAGACTTCCAGGAGCTTGCTTGAATGCTCCAAGCCTGAATGGTGTTTGGCGTTTAAGCCATTTATCAGTGAGTGTTTTTAGAACCTCTGGTACTGTCTCTTTAAGAGCTGTCTGCTTGCAGACATAATTAGTTTGTATGGGGGACTGTGTGTTTCTTTGATTGAGTACCACTCAAGCTGCTGCCTAGTTCCCCATTCTGGTTTTGAACTGCTGAACTGGACCAATCAGTGTGGGGTAAACTAGCTCTAAAATGATGCCTTGGACGAATCAGAACTTGGGACTCATAATCTGAGCCAGCCACAAGAGGATTGTATGGGCAGTGACTCTGGGAGATGTAGTTTAGACTTCGGTGCCTTTTTGGACCAACAGCAGCAGTCTATTGTGGTGACAGCCAATCCAGTCAAGAACTGGGAGGAACTCAAAGGAAGTGCCGGTTTTTGTCTGTGGGAGTTTCAGTTTTGAGATCTGAAAGTGAAGGGAAAGAAACCCTGACTCCTTCAGTGCACAGTTTCAGTCAAAACGTGTGCAAGGCCCAGAGTTCGGTCTACAACTTGTGTAACTGCTTGTTAGGACTGAATCCGTCCTGTGAAAAGAATCAAAGGATCTCTGAAGAGTAGAAACCAGGCTCACCCTGTAGAAGACTGAAGAAATTGTTGAATTACACTCGGTCTGTCAGGAACTGAATCTGCTGTGTGTTCTCCTGGTTATTGTGCAGTAATTGCGATTGGGATACAGATGCAGCCTGCCTGGTATAGTGCTTTCTTTTTTTACCATATAAATGTGTGAGAGTCTCTTGGAGATCAAAAGTAGCCCTGCTGACATTGAAGGACCATATCTTCTTTGGAGGTCGTGAGTACTAATTGGTCGCTCCCTGTTGAATTGCCACATTAAATCCAAATGGAATTACTGTACTGCTGACTGCTTAATTTTCCTTTCTCTGTGTGAAAGGGCCCCTACCAGCTGCCACGGTTTGGACTAGCCACTAGGGCCTGGGTACCCAGGGACAGTAACTGGTAGGGATAGGCCTGTGCACAGAGCCATAGGTAGATAGTAAAGTGATAAGCTAATTAACCTGATTTCCCCTGTCCTTGTTATATCCCCTAAATAAATCAGAGCTGTTTGTTTCAACAAAGTTATACTGCCTGAGTATTTGTCTATGTTAAAGTACTGTACTGTGATTGTTGCACTGTATCTTATTTTACAGGATGTCCGGTGCCTGAACCAGCCTTGGGGGTAAGTGTATACTGTGAAGGTAATTCTGCTATATTGTGTGGGCCACTAGTGGGAAGAAAGGGGTTGCAGTGTCCCAGAGGCTGTGACCAAGTAAGTTTAACTATTGCAAACCCTGACCTCTGGGTGGAGGCACCCGCCATTGGATCCAGGCCCCTCAACCTGTTAGTGGCAAATCAGGCAGGGGTAGTAGCCCCTGGGATAGCGCCATCTAGGGGTTACATAAATATAAATATAAATATAGATAGATATAAAAACACTGCTCCCTCAAGGTATTGGACTCACACCCTCTCCGACAAGACCTGGTCAACACAGACTGGTCCTATGTACTCAGCCACCAACATTGCTATCGCTCTCAATTCATTTAACAGCATTCTTACTAGGGTTTGGAACATTCATGCAACCCTGAAACAATTGTGAGTAAAGCACAGCCACCACCCTTGGATCAACAGAACCCTAACTGCCCTATGTAAACTGCGAGATCAAGCCTGGGCCACTTTTAAAACTACCCTGTCAGAGGTAGACCTCCAGGCATATAGATCTAACAAACAAATGCACAAAGACAGTCCCCATACAGCCAAAGCAGATTATTTCAAAGAACTACTCCAGTCTACTCAAAGTTCTCCCACAAATTTTGAAAACCATCCACTCCCTTATTGATCCCAACCTCATCAATCACTGCTGCTCTCTCAGTAGAAGGTTCCATTATCTCACACTCTGGGTGGCCAAAAAGGGAGGGAATAGAAGGGATGTGATGGAGGGTGATGAAAAGAAGGGAGCAGGATGAAGGGTGGTCTCGCTGAATGCGAAAAGCTTGGGCAACAAATCAGCTGAGCAACAGGCATTCTTGGCAGTGTGGAGGGTGGATATTGTAGCTGTCACAGAAATACAGGCAACCAAGCACTGGGATGGGGATCTGGCAGTCCCAGGGTACACATTAAACAGGAAGGGCCATTAGGAGGGGTGGAGTGGCAGTCTATGTGAGGGATGGGATCAAACGCACAAGGGATGAGGGGGAAAGAAAGGAGAATAGAGGCAATCTGGCTGCAGCTCCTAGACTAGAGGGGTAGGAAACTGAGGTTTGGGGTGGTATACAGGCCGCAGTCCCAGTCTGAGGAGCTTGACAGGGAATTAACAGGACAAATCAGAAGGAGTATGTAGAAAAGGGAAAGTGGTCATCGTTAGTGATTTCAACTTGCCAGGGCTTGACTGCAGCATTCCGGTCACCTCCAGTGCTAGGGGGCAAGTGCTCCTGGATACGATCCAGGAGGGTCTCCTGACACAGCTGGTCAGTGAGCCTGCTAGGCTAAAGAACACTTCAGATCTGGTATTGTCGAATGGGGAGGCAGGAAGGGAAATAAGGGTGGAGAACCCACTAACAGCAATCACCAAACAGTGTGGTTTAATATCACGATGTGCGAGGAGCCAGAGAAATCAGTAACCCGGATGGTAAACTTTGGGGTGCACTTTGGCAGGATACAGGAAGTACTGAAAGGGAAACTGAGGGCATAAAGCAGGAAATACACACAAAGCAGAAATGGTATATTATTAAAACGGGCAGGGGAGATTACAGAGGCAACAGAAGCCTGCACCAACACACAGAGTAAGATACAGAGAGTAAGGAAACCATACTGGTTAAACAGTGAGGTAGTGGAGGTGGGAAGGGCAAACGAGAAGCGCAGCGGTATAGGACAGGGAAGGAAGGGGACAGAGAGGAGTACACAAGATGGTCCGGGAGGCGACCAGAAAAGTGAGAGAAGCCAAGGCCCTGAGGAAGCAGAGATCAGCACAGGAAATTAACGGGGGGGGGGGACATTCAGATACATCAGGGAGAAAAGGAAGTGCAAGGAGACAATAGTGAGGATAAAATAGGGTGGGGAGTGGACGGAAAAGGGGGAGGAACAAGCAGACGTACTGAATGAATACTTTTGCTCAGTGTTCACGGAAGAAAAAGGAGGGACCGCTACCACCATGGGCTGGGAGAGGAGGTGAGAAATGCAAGAACTTGAGTCCTAGAGGGACTGAGGACACGGAGGGTAGACAAGGCACCAGAGCCAGATGGTATCCACCCCAGGGTGCTAAGGGACATGGCGGAGGTGTTGGCAGAGCCGCTGGAGGATCTCTACGGCACCTCACTGGAGTCAGGATGTATGCCACTGGACTGGAGGATGGCACATTTAGTGCTGTTTTACAAGAGCGGACCAAGGGACGAACCGGGTAATAATCGTCCGGTAAGTCTCCCCTCCATAGTGTGCAAACTCATGGAAACGATACTAAAGGAAAGACTGGTGTCATACCTGGAGAAGAACCACCTCCAGGATGTGAGGCAGCATGGGTTCGTTTTGGGGAAGTCTTGTCCAACCAACCTCATACAATATTATGACTGGGTGACAGGTGAGCTGGATAAGGGTCAGGCAGTGGATTTTCTTTACTTGGACTTCAGCAAGGCCTTAGATTCGGTGCCTCATGGGTGGCTTGGGGGAAAGCTAGCTGGTATAGGGGTAGGGGCAGAAAAAGGATGAACTGGATTGGAGTGGGAGGCTGCAACATGTGGTGGTGAGAGGGAAGCGCTCAACTCCGAAGCTGGTGATGAGCTAGGTGCCACAGGGCTCTGTACTGGGACCAGTATTATTTGGGTTTTTTATAGCAGAAATTTTCCACAGGGTGAGCAAGGTAAGTCTGTTCGCAGATGACACCAAAAATAGGAGCAGTGATGGATGGAGGGGAGGGATGGAAGCAGCTGCAGTGGGACCTAAGCAAGCTAGAGGAGTGGTCAGAGAGGTGGCAGCAGGGGTTCAATGCAAAGAAGTGCAAGGTTATGCACTTCAGGACGAAGAACCTAAGGTGAGAATACTGGCGGGGGGGGGGGTAAACTGGGGATCACTGATGAGGAGAATGACCTGGGGTAATGGTAACAGGGATCATGAACAACATTGCCCAGGGCAGGAGAGTGGCTGCAAAAGTGAACAAAATGCTGAGGTGCATAGCAAGAGTTTTGTCCAGGCGAAGAGAAGCGATCTTGCCCCTCCACAGGTCACTGGTAAGGCTGCACTTGGAGTACTGTGTGCAGTTTTGGAGGCCGTACCTGAAGTGGAATATCAGGCAACTGGAGGGGTTTCAGAAGAGGGCAACGAACATATGTGGAATGGAGGGAAAGACTAAGAGCAGGCTGGGAGACCTGAATATGTACACCCTGGAGAACAGAAGGGACAGGGTTGGGGGAGAGAACATAAGAAAAAATTACTCACCATACCAATGTTTCTTCTAATGGAATCTTGCTGTATTCCGACTATATGCAGTAAGCCCCAGCACTTGAACTGCCCCGGACAGTAAAGGGTTAACTCTATGCCAAGGCATAGAACGTTGAGCTCAAGCTTAGTTTTCTAACCTCTGTCTGTGGTACTCTGAAGTCTAACAGTCAGTCAGATTCTTACGAGCACTAAATTAACTTACTAGTTAGAAATTGTTTCTAAAATGTTTTATTGCCAACAGGCACCAAACAGATTTTTTAGGGTCGAAAGACAAGCAGAGAACCCAGAAAAGAATATAAGCAGGTAGTGAAAACAACCAAAACATTAATAATAAAAAACCCTAGAAAAATAAGGCATGCCAAGTACACCTCTGGGGTGCGGCACTGTGCCTGCCAGACCACTTCCAGGAGGGGAGGCAGGGAGAGAGGGGTCAGAATACTGCAAGAATCCATTAGAAGAAACATTACTGTGGTGAGTACTTTTTTCTTTCAAACAACATGAAGTCTTGCTGTATTCGGATTATATGCAGACTACCAAGCAGTAACCACTTGGAGGAGGGAATCACAGAACCTATTTTGGGAACAGGCTCTGCAGCACAGCTGTGCCAAACCTAGCATCACTTCTTGACTGAATGTTCAGAAAGTAGTGCTTGGTGAAAGTGTGAACAGTTTTCCAGGTGGCTGCTTTACAGATTTCCACTAAAGGTACACCTCCAGCTACTGCAACCAAAGCAGCTGTACCTCTAGTGGAGTGAGCCCTCAGGCCTGAAGGAGGCTCCTTCCCCAACTTTGAATAGCAGAAATGGATACAGGAGACAATCCACCTGGCAACAGATCTCTTTGTGGCAGGTCTGCCCTTCCCCATAAGTGAGAAACAACTGAGAACAGCCATTTCTATGGGTCTTAGTGTGTTCCACATAGTAACTAAGAGTCCTGTTTACATCAAGACTGTGTAATCTTCTCTCCCCAGAGGAAGAGTGGTCAGGGAATGAAAGACTTATTCAAATGAAAGTGATACCACCTTGGGGAGAAACTTCGTTCGTTCGAAGGGCCACCTTATCCCTGCAAAATGAAATTAAATCAGGTTCCACTGATAAAGCCTGTAATTCACAGATTCTCCTGGCAGAGGTAATGGCTACCAGGAATACAGTTCTCCAAGTCAAGTATTTTAGCTCAGCTCAAGATGGAGGCTTGAAAGGGGGCTGCATAAGTTGTGCAATACAAATATTCAGGTCCCAAGAAGGGGTAGGCTTCCGGAAGGGAGGATTAACATGTACCAGGCCCTTGAAAAATGTCTTAAAAACTGGATGAGATGCCAGGGAAGAGCCCTTACCAGCAGAAAGGAAGGCAGACAGCGCCAAATGTACCTTGAGAGTAGTAGGCTAGAGGCCTAAACTGTTAAAATGCACCAAATAGTCAAAAACAGTAGTAATATCAGCCAGCTCTGGCAATACCAAAACCCAAATCTCTTCCATTTGGAGTTGTAAGTCTTTCAAGTAGCAGGTTTCCTGCTAACCTTTAAAATGTCCAAGACTGATTGGGAAAGATGCAGGTTTGCATATTCTAGTTCTTCAAGAGCCAGGCTTTGAGTCTGAAGGTTGGGGGTAAAGAATCCTCCACTGAGAGGAGGTAAGAAGATTGAACTATCTGGGAAGACAGAGGCATTGTCATTGACAGTGACAACAGAAGGGAGTACCAAGGCTGTCTGGCCCAGTCTGGAGCCACTAGAATTACCTTGCAAGGCAGAGTTTGATCAGGACCTTGAATATCAGAGAAAAAGGAGGAATGCATAGAGAAACCCTGCTTGCCCAATCCAACAAGAGAGCATCCTGAGGGACAGGACCCACAAGAGGTGGCCTGCAGCAAGAGAGAGGAAGAAGGTGATTGTCCAGGGTTGCAAAGAGATCCATCTCTGGAGTGCCCCACCTCTTGAAGATGATCTGAAGAATTAGAGGATTCATGGTCCATTCGTGGTGAACCTGGGAAATCCTGCTGAGAGCACCTGCTAAAATGTTGTCCTTCCATGGGAGATGCACAGCCAACAGGGAAGCTAGACACCATATTTTCATGGCCTCTGTGCACAAGGCCAAGGAGAGAGTGCCTCCCTGCTTGCTGATGTCCCATATGGTTGTGGTATTGTCTGCCCTGATCTGCACCACTTTTCCCTGGACAGCAGTTGAGAATGTCTGAAGTGCTAGAAAGACAGCTCTCAGTTCAAGGAGGTTTTTGCGTAGGAGAGACTCTTGGTGAGACCAGGTTCCCTGAGCTGTAAGCTAATCTAGGTGAGCCCCCCCCACCCTAGTAAAGAGACGTGTGTGGTGAAAAATCACTGAAGGAACCTGACTGATAAAGGGGACACCCTGTTGACGATCGCACTCCTCCAGCCACCACTGGAGAGCCTGAACTAGGGTTCGAGACACAGGAACCAATTTGAGGAGAGGGTCTTTTTTCTGAGACCAATAAGATCAGAGATTAAACTGAATATCTCATCTGAAACCTTGCTCCCTGGACCACTGCTGTGGATGCTGTCATGTGACCCAGCAACTGTAGAAAGTGTCTGGCTGGACGAGAAACTAGAGGAGGAAAAAAAAGAGGAATTCAGATTGACATGGGACTGAACCCTTGAGAGTGGGAGAAATGCTCTTGCCTGAATAGTGTCTAGTTCCACCTCTATGAAAGTGAGAAGCTGGGCTGGTTCCAGAACAGACTTTTCTAGGTTCAGAATGAAGCCCAAGCTTTTGAGTGACTTCTAAGGCTGAAATGACTTGGTCTGAGGACTGGCCCACTAGGAACCAGTCGTCCAGGTATGGGAACAGAAGGATACCCAGTCTCCTGAGGAATGCCACTACTACTGCAAGACACTTTGTGATCACCCTTGGAGCAGATGGTAGGCCAAAAGGCATAGATCTGAACTGGTAATGGCTCGAGGGCAACTTGAACCTCAGGTACTTTCTCTGGGAATGTCTGATAGGTATGTGGAAGTAGGCATCTTTGAGATCCAGAGAGGCTAGCCAGTCTCCTGGTCTCAGAGAGGGAAGAATTACTCCCAGAGTCACCCTTTTGAATTTTGGTTTTGTTAAGTGTTTGTTCAGGTACCTTAAATCTAGAATGGGTCACCACTCTGTCTTTTTGGGGGGGTAAGGAAGTATCTGGAGTACAATCTTTTCCCCCTGTGACAATGAGGTCCCTTCTCTACTGCTTGCAGAAGAGATGAGACTTCTGCCTCTAAGGCCTTTGTCTCCAAGGGAGAGGGAGGACTGAAGGACCTTGCTCTAATTTTTGGGAACCTTTTGAAACTGAGATCAAGTCCCTGGCTCACTACTTCCAGGACCCATCTGTCTGAAGTAATAGACTCCCAGGCCTGGGAGTAGTGAGCCAGCCTGCCCCCTACTAGAACTGGGGAGGAGACCCTGCCAGACACCTCAGGGTGTCTGTCTGGCAGGGGGCTTAGACTGCGTGGATGATGGGGTACTGGTCATCCCACGCCCGTCTCTTCCCCTTAAGATCCCCCTCTGCTGGAAAGAAGAGGAAGAGGGGGCCTGAGCTTGGTGAAAGGCCTATGAAAAGGCCTGCCAGTGCAGTGGTTGGATTTCGCTTGCAGCGCCCAGCAGCAGGTTCAGGAACAAGCCCGGAGCTGGAGGGGCGGCTGGGGGAGAAGGCTGAGCGTCCCAGACAGCTAGCCTTCTCCTGGGAGATAAGGTCCTAGTGCAAGACTGTCCCTAGGCGGCGGTCTGGGGCACAGCATGTGCAGAGACAAGAGGGAGGATGTCACAGATGTCGGTCCTATGCCTTGTGACGGGGGTTCTAGCGCCCACAGTACACCAGAAAAATCAAGCACCGGAGCATCAAGGGGAAGGAGCGCCACTGCAGACCCTAATGGCTCCATCCTGCCTGGACTGACGGAGACCCGACGAAACAAGCAAGCATCGGGGTGTTCGGGACCCACCTCGTACCCACCTGGGGAGTATAACCACGGCTTCATGAGGGTCCACTGCAGAACCAGGTAAGGAGGTGATGCAGGGTGGCAAACTGAACGTCTCCCAACTGAGCAGAGTTCCGGTGCAGGGGAGAAGGAAGGAAAGAAGGAAAACCTGCTCCTGCCAGTCTTGAATTGCTGCTTTTGAGGAGTGGCCTGCTTTTCCTTGGCTGCAGCACTCCTAGAGGTGGTCCTATACTCATCCATCTTCTTCATGTAGTTCTCCGTTTGCTCCCCAAAAAACAGAGAATTACCAGTTACAGGGAAATCCATGGCCTTAGCCTGGGTATCCTGCAAAAGGTTGGTACATCTAAGCCAAGCAAACCTCCTCATGGAAATAGATGTAGCCATGACTCTAGAATGCACATCGAAGTCCACAGCAGCACGAAATTGCACTTTGGATGCCTCTATACCACTGACAGCCACCTGCTCCAGCTTCTTGGCGAGATGGAGAGGGGCACTCAGCCAGCTCTAGAACCGTATCCTACATAGACTTCTGGTACCTGGCTGTATACGCCATATAATTAGATTGCCTGAGCCCCAAAGAGGATGCCAAGTACTGCTTCTTAGCCACGGCATCCACTTTCCTGGAATCCGTATCTGGGGGGTGAGATGCCAGGGGAATACTAGCCTGGTCACAGGCCGCAGCTTGCACTACCCAAACATAGCTGCAATGTGCTGAAAAGAATTCCGTGCCAGGGCTGATAAAGCATACTCCTGTCCATATCTATCTATCTCCCTCCCCTCCTCCCTCCCTCCAGAGATGTGGGAAACTGCATGATTTTCTGTGCGCTTCCAGGATTTGTGCAAAGGGATAGACACGCCAGACTCTGGAACATCCATCATTTCCACATAATCAAGCTCCTCCTGATCCTGCTCAGCCTCTTCCATAGGATGCTGAAGAGTCTCAGCCACCTTCCTGTAGAACAAGAAGTAGGAGTGGGACTCAAAGCCTGGGAGGGGAAACACTGGAAGGTCCGTCTGTGGAGATGTCAGGCTCTACTGGCTCATCTAGGCCTTAAAACAAACAAACAAAAAAAAAAAAAACACAAACACACACACACACTCTCTCCTTCATCCCCTTCCTCCTCCCAATCGCTCTCGTATTATGCCTCCTGATCAATACTTGAGGCAAAAACCTCCGACCGAACTGATGTTGGTTCGGTCGGAACCAGGCAAAGCAACTGCACTATAGAGAGATCACTTTCGCCATTTCCTCAGCAGTCAGAACACAAGTTGTTGGATCCGAACCAGCTGATTTTCTCTTTCTCCGACGGAACCAACTCCGCAGAGTCGGCTCTCCTTTTGCCCGAAGAGGTATTGCCCAGGTCAGTAAGCAACCCTTCAGGTTCGCTAGCAACCGAACTGGGATGGCCATCCGGATCAACGGACTTCTTGGCCTCCATTTCCTTCAGCCTACTCAAACGTTTTTCAAGAGTAGCCTTAAGAAAGTTCTTACAAATTTGGCAGTCTACCTTGAGGTGGTCAAACCCCAGACAATATACACATACGAGATGGGGGATCAGCCTTAGCAAAGACTTCCCCACACTCAGTACAGTGCTGAAACCCAGTGGGACCAGTTTTCTTTTGGGGTTTCTCAGACATGCCGAAAATCAGAAAAGTCACCCTTGTCAGCTTTCAAGCCAGGTAACTTAAACCTATCGGTTCCAACCATGTCACGGGTCGGTTAAAAAAAAAAAAAAAAATATCCTACAAAATCCAGATTTTGTTTTAAAAACTGATAAGTACCAGAAAACCACAAATATTTTACAATAGAACAGAAAAAACAAACAATAGGTTCCGGTTCTGAACCAGGCCAACCGGAAAAAAAACTGAAGACAAAATTTCTAACAATGTCACAAAATATCACTACCTATTACTACCACTTACTGTTACAGAGACACAGGTAAGAATACCGAAGGAATTACGAACTGTGGTTGGAAAAAAAAAAAAAAAAAAAAACAATTCAAACTTTTACCAAACTGAAATGCAGGAAGGATCTCCGGAGTGACTTCACAGTTAGGCGGAGTAAGAAATCTGATGGTTAGACTTCAGAGTACCACAGACAGAGGTTTTGAAAACAGAGCTCAGAGTTAACCCTTTACTCTCTGGAGCAGTTCAAGTGCTGGGGCTAACTGCATATAGTCAGAATGCAGCAAGACTTCATGTTGTTTAAAAAGAAACATTTAAGTATAGAGGGGAATCAATAAGGATGGGGCAGACGTCCTCCCCCTTGCATACCTTCTCAATCCCTCTCCCTTATCCCTCCTTCCCTCCCTCTCCCAGGTAAAGTCCCCTTGGCATGGAAAATGGTTAAGGCTCTACCCCTCCAGTCCAGGGAATTACCACCCCATCTTCCTACTCCCGTCCCTTGCAAAGGTCCAAGAATCCATAATCTACTCTAGGGTTGCCGACCTTCAGTGTCACCAATACCCTCTCCCCTCGCACCAAGCCATCTTTAGACAATCCACTCCACCACATCCCCTCTACTGCGCATCACTGATACCATTCTCTCAGGAATGGATATGGGTCACATTACTGTTGCAATATTCATCGACCTGGCAAAAGCTTTTGACTTAGTGTCCCACCCACTCCTACTCAATAAGCTCCACTCAGTTGGCTTAGCGGAGTCCATTGTGAACTGGTTCAGTTCCTACCTCTCAAACAGGACCCAGTCAGTCCAGATGGGATCCACCCTGTCCTCTCCCCTCCCAGTCCTTGCTGGGGTTCCTCAAGGCTCCATCCTAGGCCACGTCCTGTTCTTGTTTATCAACGACCTCCTTTTAACCTGCTTTCATGCACAAATTCACATGTATGCGTATGACAGTCATTTAAACAACTAGTCCCTCTACCCTTGATGTAGAGGCCCCTCTCCAACAAGATTTCTAGAGTGTCCTAAAATAGTTTCCAGTCAACAACGTGAGGATAAACACTAAGAAAATAAATAGTCTCCATGACCTTTGGGTCAAGACAAAAAAGTAGTTAAGTAGGAACTTACCGCAACAGTAGATCTTTGAGAGAGGTTCCTTCAGTAGGTCATCACATACAGGACTGGCGCCACCTGGCGGGCCGCGCAGCAGACTTTATAGCAATACCTGGCAGGGGACCACCCACCTGATGTCACGTGACCGACATCAGCGTGACTGTATATAGTGGGTGGTCCCAACACCCGCCCTTCAATTCTCCCACCGGAGCCAGGAAGAGGCCTGACAGCAGGAGCTAACAGGATTTGGAGTACCAGTTTAAAAAAAAAAAAAAAAAATACAGAAATGAGGGAGGGAAAAATATGACCTACTGAAGGAACCTCTCTCAAAGACCTACTGTTACGGTAAGTTCCTACGCAACTGTACTATCTTAGTTCAAGAGGGTTCCTTCAGTAGGTCATCACATATAGGACAGAATCCCAAGCAGTCCCTCTAAGGAGAGACCGAGAGAAACTAGAGAGTAGGAAAACTAACTCCAACTGAAAAAATTGAAATCCAAAATGGACCCAGTCTTGGGACAGAAGGCCCTGCAGGACGGCAAGGCCAAAACCAGCCCTCCGCCTAGAAGCAATGTCCAGACTGTAATGCTTGGCAAAGGTATGGACAGAACTCCAAGAAGCAGCAGCACGTATGTCGGCCGCAGAAACGTTCTGTTGGAGGGCCGGGAAGGAAGCCATGCCCCTAACAGAATGACCTCTGATAGAACCCGGCAGAGGCTTTTCGTACTTCTGGTAACAGAATCTAATGCAGTTGCCTAACCATTTGGACAGGCCCTGCTTAGAAACCAGTTTGCCCGTCGATCTCAGGGCAAAGGAAACAACTGGTCGCAAGGGCAGAACTTTCTGGTCCGGAGAATCCTATGGATGTCTATTGTATGAAGGAGTGCCTCACGTCCGTTAGCAGGGGACGTATAATACACCGGAAGCTCTACTGATTGATTCAGTATGGCTTCTAATACCAACTTAGGAAGAAACTTCGGATGAGTTCTGAGGACTGCCCAGTCACTATGTAAAATCAGATAGGGCTCCTTGCAGACTAGAGCATGAAGTTCCGAAATCCTTCGGGCCGACATGATAGCCACAAGAAAAAGCACCTTCCAGGACAGAAAGTGCAAATCACAGCTCATAGCCGGCTCAAAAGGAGGAAGAGTGAGCTTTTCCAGTAGGAAGTTAAAGTTCCAAGGCGGAGTTGGGCTGCGGATGGGGGGTTCAGATGGAGAATCCCTTTCAGAAAGGTTTGAGACCTCCAACTGAGCCACGGGTTTACCAGCCACCAGCTTGTGGTATGCTGAGATAGCAGAGATATGGACCTTCAAAGAAGAGTAGGACAGACTGGAGTCTGAGAAGTGAAGGAGGTATTCCATGACTTGTGGGGCCGAGCAAGAGAAGGGGGTTCCAACCCTTAGTGGTCACCCAAATGGAAAACTGCTTCCACTTCATGGCATAAGTGGAACGGGTAGAAGGCTTGCTAGTCTCAATGAGGACTTTAGCAACCCTTGAGGAAACCCCGAAAACAGGAGATCGCTATGTCTGCAGGAGGAGTCATGCATGGAGATACAGGGTCCTGAGCCCCAGGAGCAACAGTCGACCTTGATCCTGGGTCAGGAGGTCGTGAGTCACTGAAGTGGAACCGGTGGTTCCCTGTAAAGCTGCTGCAGCCTTGCCTTCTCTGTCTGAAGCTGGAGAAGAACCCTCTGCAGAATGGGAATCTGAAGGAATGCATACAAAACTTTCCCTGTCCAAGATAGAGACAATGCATCGTTCCAGAAGGCACCATGCCCTGGAATGAGCAAGCAAAAGCTGGGAAGCTTTGCGTTGGATTCGGCAGTGAAGAGGTTGATTTCCGGATGCCCCCAATGTTGGAAAATGGATTCCACCACTTCCTGATACAGTCCCACTCATGAGATAGGGTCCGAGATATGCTGAAACTGTCCGCCAGGATGTTTAAAAACGCCCAGAACGTGTACGGCCACAAGGACCCGATGGTGCTGGACTGCCCAGTTCCATGCCCGCAGCACCTCCCTGCACAGTGGATACAACCGGGTTCCTCCTTGATTGTTGATATACCAAACTACCAACATGTCAGTTTGGATTAGCAGTGATCCCTTTGGAAGTAGGGTCTGAAAGGCCTGTAAGGCATACAGGATCGCCCTCAGCTCCAGAACATTGATGTGCAAAGGAGTCTCCACGTCAGACCATAGTCCCTGGGCTTGGTGCTCCCCAAGATAAGCTCCCCACCCCATATCCCATATTAGAGGCATCCGTGGTAAGGGTAGCTAGTGGTGCAGGGCTCTGAAAGGGAAGCCCCACAGAAAGATTGTGAGAATCCATCCACCACTGCAATTCTTTCTGAACCGCAGAGGAGACCAGAACCGGATGCTCCAGGAGCTGATCCCACTGCACCCGCAATGACCACCGAGTAACCCTCATGTGAAGTCTTGCTGGGGGAAATGGTTGTGATGGCAGCCGCCATCAGGCCCAGAAGGCGTAGGACCTCCCCAGCTGGGATGGTTCTGCAAGAAGCCACTTTGGAGGCCTGACAGATAAGGGTCTGCACTGGGACCATATCCAGGACTGCCCCAATGAATTGGGGTCTCTGGGCAGGGATAAGGGATGACTTGGAAACAGTGACTGTGATCACTAGTCTGCTGAAAAAGGTCCAGGGTAAAAGGTAAGAACCTCCAACAAAGAATCCCTGGACAGGGCTGAAATCAACCAATCATCCAGGTAAGGGAAAACTGCAATACCCCTGCGGCGTAGGAACGCCGCAACCACCGTCAGGCACTTGGTAAAAACCCGTGGTGCCGAAGACAGACCAAAAGGAGCGCTCGGAACTGGAAGTGTTCCTCTTGGAAGCGAAAGCGCAGGAATCGGCGGTGGCTGGGGAAGATGGGGATGTGCAGGTAGGCATCCTGCATATCCAGTGCGCAGAGCCAGTGGTTCTCCATGAGGAGAGGGAGGAGGCTCTGGAGTATCAGCATTCAAAATTTTTGGCCGCGACAAACTGATTTAGTTGACTTGGGTACAGTATGGATCTGAAGTCCCCAGTCTTTTTTGGAACCAGGAAAAGTGGGAGTAAAATCCCGTTCCCCCTTTGCCCGAAGGGGACCTGCTCGATTGCTTCTTTCCAGAACAGCAAATTTACCTCCTCGTGAACTGAGAGAGCCTGGTCCCAAGAATAAGAGGACTTATGTGGTACAGTTTCTGGAAGAATTTCCAGAAATTCGATGGTGTGTCCGGACACTAGTTGCAGGACCCATTTGTCGCCCCCACCTGCAACCCATCACGAGACTGTGGAGGCAGTGAGGCCGGGGAGATGAGAAGTCGCAGGACTTTCAGGGGGAGGGCCTCCTGAATGTGTCTGATTTTTGGAGGCAGAAGGGGTGGCTGTACCTGTGGCCTTGCTTACGCTTTCCTTGGCGGCGCACCTGAGCATTCTTCCTTTGCCTCCAGCTCCTTTTCCAAAAGGGCTGCTGCTGTTGGGAGTCCGATTGGTGCACTGACCTCATGAACCTAAGATAGCCCTTGTCCTGTAGGTCTATGATGTCTTTCAGTGCCCACCAAAAATGCCGAGATCCTAAAGGGCGTCCCTGGATAACGCCAACTGGACTTTGTTGGCGAGTCCAGAAAGACAAAGCCAGGAATGCCGTCTAAGGGCAACGGCAGTTGCCAAGGTACGAGCCACCGAGTTGGAGTCATAGGTGGCGCATAAGGCATGCCTACATGAAACTTTGGAGAGAGATATAGATATCTTTTTTCCCCTGAAACTGGTCCATCTGTCTTGAGGAGAGGTGCTCATGTGCTTTGCTGTTGAGGATTGATCATGAGCCGAAGAGATGACCACAGAGTCGGCCTTGGGATGAACCTTCAAGAACAGGACATCCTCCGGCGCCCGGTAAAGCTAGTCTGCCCATTTGGGGACAGCCGGGAGGGTAGGATGCATCTGCCAGATGGTAGTGGTGAGGTCTTGGCGAGGTGCCATCCAGGGAGGAATGGGGACTAGAGACAGATTCTAGGTCGAGATGCTCCGCACTCACCCCCCCCCCCAGTCGAAGTAATCCTTCATGGATCTCAACAGACCTGAAAAGGCAGGGTCCTCTGGTGGAGACTTCGTGGACTCCTTGCCTTTCGTGTCTTCAGGGTCCTCCGGAACTTCCTCTGAAGGATCGTCTGCCCCCTCTGAACTATCGCTGTCCACCTCAACAGGGCAACGTCTGGTATCCGGGAGGGAAACGTCCTGCTGAGTCTTCCCTGAGATATGGACAGTGGTAATGGAAGAACTGCTCGGGTAAGGAGACAACCTGGGAGACCACAGTTGTGGGTGCCTAGTCTCCAGGTCCGAGACCAACTCCAACCATGCCCCCTGCCACCAAGGCTGGATTAAAGCCTTAAAATCCAGGGTGACCGGAAGGGGGGGTGGCGTAGGCAGAGGCTGAAGTGGAGGAGCAGGAACCAGTGGAGGATAATAACCCTGGAATCCCTGAAAGTTCAAGTAGGGATTGGATCCAGGCAAGAAGTGCCCAAAGTACTCCAGTCCAGAGTGGGGCACCCCTTGATACCCTTAGGAGTAATGCGGGACAGTTCGGGGTCTGGTATAAATCCCTGTCAGATCTGGCATCGGGGTACCCAAGTTGGACTTGCCATTGTATAAATATCAGTAGAGGGTCCAGTGTCAGGACAGCCCACATCAGGGGAACAGATGTCGGGACCGGCACCACCCAATCCAGCGCCGGAAGGGGAGCCAGCATCGGATCCGGACAAAGGGTCCCTGGTGGCAGGACCTGATCCGGCATCGGGGCCACAAGCAGAGGCCTGACAACCAGTCCCAGCTGCGGGAGTATCGGCGGAACAACCGGCATCGGAGGTGCCAGGAGACTGCCAGAAGGCGGAGGAGGGGCTTCTATAGTAAGGCCAGATGGCCGAAGAGGAACCTCCTTCTCCTTGACCTCGAGAGGGGAAAGCGGAACAGACTCAGAGGGGCTCTCAGTTGTCATCACCGGAGGTACCCGCTGCAGATCTGAAGGGTACGGGCAAGGAAGGAGGATGAGGGAAGGTCTCTCTCCCTTTGGTTTCGCCGGACGTCTGGTGAGGCGCAGTCAGGCCCAGACGGGGGAACCACACCCGTGCGGTCATCCGGGACAGCAGACTTATCGGGTGGAGTCGGGCAAGGGAGGAGCGTCCTGCCAGCTTATCGACTGGTGCCAGGAGAGTACCCACAGCCTGGATAGTAGTCTTACCGGCCGCCACGAGGTGGTGTGGTCATCAGAGCAGTACACAGCCGACCGACCCGCCATAGATTTACCAGACTTACTGTCCTTGCTGGACAGCGGCTGGGCCTTGCTCATTGAGGGCCTGGTGTCATCCTTGGAGCGCTTCCGCTCCCTAGATTTCTGCTTATGTTTTTTAGACGGAGAAGCCTTTTCAGATGAACAATGTTTAAGCCGATCCATCTTCGAGGGAAGCCAGGCGGACTTTTAGCAGATGGGCCTCCAAAGCCTGCTGTCTCCTCTTTTTTTTGTGGCCTGGTTAAAGGCCTGGCACTCAGAGCAGGAGGAGACCAGATAGATAGTCTGGGCCTAAATAGAGGACGGACTTCAGGTGACCGTCTTTGTGCGGGATCTGCACGCCACAGTACGAGCACTTCTTTGGGGAAGACATCAATAAACACAAAAAAGTTGGACAAATTAGCGAAAGATATTTCGACGCAAAACACTCAATTGCTATATGGAAGTCTGCAATGCGACTACCACGAGGCGACAGGGGGAAAAGAACTGGAGGGCGGACGTAGGGACTGCCACTATATACAGTCACGCTGACGTCAGTCACATGACGTTGGGTGGGCAGTCCCATCAGGTATTGCTAGAAGAGTCAGCTGTGCGGCCAGACACCAGTCCTATATGTGATGACCTACTGAAGAAACCCTCTTGAAGTAAGATCTATCACTCAACCCCCCTTCCCCAGTTCTCCCCTAGAAGTTGTCTCTGCATTCACATACCTTGGGGTATGGCTTGACAACAAGCTAGACTATTCAGGTCATATAGACTCCCTGCACTCCAAGTTCCGCCCTAAACTAGGTGTAATGTACTGAAATAAGGAGTGCCTCTCCCATTCTGTGAGATGAGAGCTGGTTACTAAAACCATCCTCCCTGTGCTTGACTACGTAGACATTGTTTATAGCACTGCACCGGCCTCTACCCTCGCCAGACTTGACACCCTGCTCAGTACCTTTTGCCATTTCAGCAAACACACCTTTCCGCACCCACCACTGCTCCCTCTACTCGTCTTTGGCTATCTTCACACAGACACAGACACTCCTTAGCTTTTAAAATCAACAAATACTAGTGTGAGCAACTCCCCTACTACTTTTCTTCCCTTCTAGCCCTAGCAAGACCCTCTCCCTACCCTCTCCGCTCCAGTTTGTTCCAGTCTTTCTCCCTGCCCACCCCTCACTCTACTGCAGGACAACTAGCTTTCTCCTTCTGTCTTCCCTCCCTCTGGAAACAACTTTCTTCTGCTTTCCACCAAACCACCACACTCCCAGCACTCAAGCTCCTACTCTGGCATGCCCCGGTTGCTCCATGCAAATGCCCCCCAACTTCTCCTGGTTTTCTGCACTCCTATTATACTCTTTATGCTAATCACAATTTTGTATCACCCAAATGTATTGTATTTTGTACTATACTTGTAAATTATGTAACTTCCGGCTGCATTACATTGTTTAACATTCATGTTGTACATCTCTCTTTTATACCCTGGGTCGCACCTGTAAACAAGCCCTGTGTTCTTTTACCGGATACCAAAAGTTGAGAGAGAGACAGACAGAGGATATACAATGGTGAGTTGTCAGACAAATGATTTATCTGCACGAGTGCTGTTTGCCTATGAGTGAGGTGACCAAGGTCAAAAGCACAAATACAGATAATTTATCCAACAACTCGCCATTGTACATTTCATTTATGCAATAGGGATGCTTTCTGTCAGTATAGGGACATTTGCTTTTGATTATCTTTTTTAAATAATTTTAACACTTTGTGCTGAACAAATGGCAGGCTTACAATACCATGCTACTTTTTCATTTTAAAGTTATTTGTATTTGTTTGTTGATCATGGATAAGAAATTTAATTTTCTGCTGTTTTGCTAATTATAAAAAAAAAAAAAAAAATCTGAAGGCATCTATAAATGAAACCACTTATTTTGTAGTTATTTTTGTGCTGAACTGCTTTGCTCCCAGTACTATGCTGCTGTTTTTTAATTTAAAGTTATTTGCATTTATAGTGTATAGTGGAGTGTTGTTCTGTAGAGAATTCTATCCCTTTCAAAATGCTGTTCTACCACAGTTTCAAGGTCATGGAATGCTGTTCTACCCTACTGTGGCAGAACAGCATTCTAGAACCTCTAGAGACTGCATAAGTCAGTTTCATTTTGAAAGCAAAACAACTCACACATTTTTCACATAGTACTATACACTATAAAAATAAACACAGGATGAGCAACTCTATGCACAACTAGTGTGTTTTGCCACCTCGGGGTTCAGATTCCCATGGACCTCACCAGCTTCGCTCTCGAGGTCAGAAGGAATCTGAGAATCCCTCTATGTGGCAGAACACACTGGTTCTGCATAGTTGCCCATCCAGTATTCTCTGTTTGTCAAAAAGTGAACAAAGAAAATTAAATTTTCTGCTGTTTTGCCAATTATAAATAAATCTATAAGGTATATATGAATAAAACCCCAGTCATTTTGTAGATAATTTTGTGCAGAACAACTTTTGTGCTCACAGTATGCTATCTTTTTTCATTTTAAAGTTATTTGTATTTGAATATAGTTAACACTAGTACTGAAGCTGAACATTCTAAATGAGTTCCGGAGTGACTGTGCCATATCTACTATGTGCATAATCTGCGATGATGGGTCTACTATGTGTATAAAATATAGAATAACAGGGTTCCCCACTCTCTGAAAATATAGGGCGGTGGCAGTGGTGATCAGGTCAAAAGGTGTGTTATTTTTCTGGACCTCCTATATTCACTGTACATGTGCATAAGTAGATTTTAAGTAACATACAGTGTGCTGGTATTAAATGAGTAGTAGTGCAATAAAAGATGTCAATAAAAGACAATTTTGGAGGATTTTATAAAAAAACAAAAATAATTGATAAAAATACAGGGCGGTGGCAAAAAATATAGAGTGGTGGTTAAAAAAAAAAAATATATATATATAGGGTGGTGGCCCACCATGCTAAAACAATGAATGGGAAACACTGGAATAAAGTATGGTTCGGGGTGTGTAATGAGATTTTACACACACCCGAGTTGTGGGATGCTACATAAACCCCCGACAGCAAAGCCCGAGGGGTTTGTGAAAAGCATTCCACAACGAGGGTCTGTGTAAAATCGAGTTTGATACCCCGACCCATTTTTTTATTTTATATAATTGCTAGATTTGCCTTTTTTGCCTCAGCAATTATATAAAATAAACAGCTCTGTGTATCCTGCCAGTGTACGATAAGGTCGGTCCTTGTACTCCGGTGCCGAGATTTTTGTATTTTAAATTTTTTTTCCTCCATTTCTTCAGGTCTTTCTGTGCGGGGTATGGGGGAGAAAGAAGAGGACTTACCGCCGAGTTGTTCTGGGCGGTTCTGTTTCGATACCACAGAGGCGATGAGTGCTCTTGGCTGGTCGGCGCTGCTGCGGGCATGCATGAAGGAATGGAAATCGTGCGCATGTTTGCCATTATAAATGCTCCTTTATAACAGCAAATTACACCACGGTTTCTCTATGGGAAAAAGGCAGAGCCGGTTATTATTGTGAGATTTCACATTTATACACATAGTAGCTTAGATTTCACATATAATTTATGTCCACGCCTAATGCATAAATCTTTATCTTGTCAGTGATGAAAATGACAAGATTAAAACATATCTTAGTTGACGACATCAGTAACAGCAAGATATCAAAAAATATCACTAACTGTCATCACAATGGATATCTTTTAATTTACTGTCATCACTGTGGAATACTGAACCAATCAGAAGACACTTTTACACACAGGTTTCTTTACCAAAATATTCGGTACCTGTGTGGAGCAATTGTAGTCTGTTCCATTTCGTGCAGACTTTATACACACACACAGCACTCTGTCGGAAAACTAGTCTTCCGTTTTCTAGCATTTCATTCTGCTTCCCCAGAATTCCATTCAAGGTAATGACTGGTACCAGAATGGCCATTGCACAGAACAGAGTGAAGCGGAAAACATCGGCATGAACCATGCCAACCAAGGAACACCGTTCAGGCGAACGTTCACTGTGGAATCAGAACACATGCAGTTTACACACTAACTGAGGTAACGGTAAACTGCTTCTGCAACAGTTATTCCGTTATACAGCAGGTAGTGTAAAAGCACCTAAAGAGCAGCTTCTACAACATTTTTAAATACGCTGCAGATTTAAAAGCTATAAACTTGTAAACTACTGTTGTATATATTAAATATACAATAGCCCGACTCAAAATGTGCAATTTATCTTCACTTGTGAGTGGTTAGGACTTTCATAACTCACTCTGGAGTTATGGTCATGCCCTCTCACACCAAGATAAATTACAAATTTTGAGTTGTGCTAATAAAGAACATCTATCTATCCATTTCTCTCTACACACACACACACACACACACACACACACACACACACACACACACACACACCTCTATATATCTATTTATATTTCTCTCTATTACATATATCTACATCTCTCTCTCCCTCTCTCTATCTACACACACACACACACACACACACACACTTTATAGAGCGTAATCTCTAAAGCCAAAGTGCTGTACAATACATAAAAACTTAAAAAAAAAATCAAAACATAGGTATCAAAAAAGTTCAAATACGGCAGTAGTAACATACAGAAACAAGCTGATGCTTATTTCATGCCTAGTCACCAAATGCCTGGCAGAATAAAAAAGTTTTTAAAGCCATTTTAAAGCTCCATATGGTCCAGCACTCAAATCTAATGAGGCAGAGTGTGCCACAGGATCGGGGCCGCAAACATAAAAGCACACGAGCCAGCGGTTTTCAACTGTATCCTAGGAATCTCTAACAACCCCTCGTCAGCTGAGCAAAGTGAGCACAAGGGGCAGTATGGAACACACACACACAAATCTCCTCCAGACATCAGCTGCCCGCCTGCTCCCCACAGCCTAAGGTACAGTGCAATTTGAATAAAAGGCACCCTCCTCCTGATTGGTGCTGAAACTGAAGTTGCTTTACTGGTCCTGGAGCCAGCTTAACAGACTACCTCTCCAACTGAGCAGTGCCCTCGAACTGTTCCTATTTCTTCATTACCCTGGGAAAAGCCCTTAAGCAGGGTTAAGAGCCGGATTACTGCAGCTCTTTCTCTGGGTGATTTGATAGAGTGTTCACTGTTTACTTGAACTGCAGCTTAGAGTGTAATTTAAATTGTAACTATAGTTCAGAGTGTAATATAACTGTAATGCTTTGTTTTTTCTGATCTGTTTGCCCCTGCTGAACTGAGGTCAGACTCCCTCTTCCCTCCAGTAGCAGCCAGCTGCTCAAGCCCGCATCCCCCCCCCATCTGTTTTTTTCTTTTCCTCTTTGTTTCCTGGGCTCCTCCCCTGCTTTACTTTCCCTCCTGGCTAATCCTGAGAGTCTCCTCCCTGTCTCTTCACTCAAACTATACCCAGTCCTGTCCTTTTGCTATGGCTGTTAATCCCCCAAGTTCCCTTCCCTTCTGCCCACTACCAAGTCTCCCGTTTTTCTCTTTTGCTTAGGGGAACCTTGTGTCCTCAATGGGCCAGCTCCTCCACATCAGATCACTCATGGTTCTAATCTCCTCCAGGTACCAGCTGCCTGCCTGCTCCCCACAGCCTAAGGTACATTGCAATTTGAAAAAAGGTGCCCTCCTTCCGATTGGTGCTGAAACTGAAGTTGCATTACTGGTCCTGGAGCCAGCTTAACAGACTACCTCTCTAACTGAGCAGTGCCCTTTGACTGTTACTACAACAACTACAACAACTACAACAACTACAACAACTACAACAACTACAACAACTACAACAACTACAACAACTACAACAACTACAACAACTACAACAACAACTAACATTACCCTGAGAAAAGTCCTTAAGCAGGGTTAAGAGCTGGATTACTGCAGCTCTTTCTCTAGGTGATTTTTTTTTTTTTGCCCAACCCCCACCGCCATGCTCTATTAAATATACTTTCTCCCAGTGACCTGACCCTTCTCAGAATTCCCCCCCCCAAGGGGTAGAACCTCATTCCTGAGGTGCTGCCACGTGAGGGCAGCAGTGTTAAATCTACAGATTTAAAAGCTACAGATACCACAAAACCCATTTCTGATCGTTTCTTTTCTTAGTCCTTTTTAAAGCAATTGTCATAACACTGAAAAGCCTTAGCGCTAAGGGTCTAATCATCTGCTGCGTTACCCTCTTGGACCTACAACCAGTACCACACATACAGGAATGGACGACTTCCTCCTGGGCCCCCCTGTTTTAGGTCTCACATACTATGAGCCCCACGTATCAGGCACCCACAATCTCAGGTTCTCCCCGCACACCATGGTGGCCATGCTACAGCACAATAAAACTGTATGGTCCGAACTCAATCCAGAACTTGGCACAAATCCCACTTCCTACCACCTCCCTCTACCCACTCGCTGACCTGTCTTCTGCTACTACCTGGAGATATTGAACTAAACCCTGGACCAAATGAAATGACAACCCAAATCCCCTTCTCCTCGACAACAACCTGGTTCACCCTCAAAGGGCTTAAGATGGCCAATATGAATATACAAAGTATTCAAAGTAAAATACCCGAGCTCGAAGCATGGATTACACATCACCACCCAGACGTACTATGTATTACTGACTCTTGGCTGAAGCCCCATATTCTCCCCCATGAAACTGCACTAACCGGATACGCCACTTTAAGAAAGGACCGTTTCTCCAAAAAGCGTGTGTGTGTGTGTGTGTGTGTGTGTGTGTGTGTGTGTGTGTGTGTGTATATACTAGTCTACATCAAAAATGAACTCTCGACCAACATACTTCCACCCATCTCACACACCTGAACACAAACACAATCTCGATTACCCTAGGTCAAATCACCAAGTTAATGGTCAGGTGTGTATTCCTGCCCCCGGACCTTGTTTCTCTTAACCTATTCCGAATTTCTAACCAATTTAGACAAAATTACCCTACGGTGACCCAATCCTAACAGAGGATTTTAATCTGAACTGGTGTAGTGCCCAAAAGTTGGGGGGCACAACAAAAAGAAAGTGCCCCAGGGCAGGGTAGGGTCTCCTGCCAGTGTGTTTCCCACTCCTCTTTAGCCAGACAGCAGCTGCAGAAAAGTTTTGTTTTGCTTCCAGTGGCCGCCTGCTCCGTTCTGAAACTCTCCACCCCACCCCTCGGGAAGCAGCGTGAGCATCTTTCAAATTCACCTCATGCTGGGGCTGTTAAGGAACCAGCCAGCGCTGCCAGGAACATGAGTCACGAAAGCTGGTCCGTCCGAGGAGTTGAGCTGTGGAACAGGAAGAGGGCAGTCCGTTCGCCACCGAGGAGGGGCAAAGAACAGCCCAAAGGGGAGTGCTTCCAGGCACTCTGAAGAAACAAAGGCTTCCACTTCCAGTCAGGTGAGGGGGAGAGGGGGAGAGAGGACACAGGTTTAAAGTCAGAGAAAGAGCTTACCTGTGGTCCACCTCTCGTCCCCTCCTAGCAGCCATCAGTTCCAGTGTGTGTGCGGCGGTGTAGTGTTGCTGCGGGTCATTCCGTTCCCATTCCGCAGTGTGGGCTCTGTTCAGCCCAATCTTTTATTTTAAAAGAAACGTTTCAGTCCCTTGGTGACAGCATGTGGAAGTGCCGCATCAAGTGAAGAAGACAGTCAGGTGTCCTGAAGACCCGCAAGGTCCACAGTTGTCCACCTCCCTGCCTGCAGCTAGCACCTCCCAACCTCCCGATCGCCATCTCTTCACCCCGGGCTAGGGCAGTGAGTCGGCGGCAGCACTGAAAGCAAAGTGCTGACCGCCAGAAACTTTAGAAATTTAAAAAAAAAATAAATAAATTTTAAAGCACGAAAGACGCCTGGGGAAACAGCCATGAGGGGGGGCTGGCCTAGGGCCGATATTAGGATATCTGAGTTAGCGATGCCCATGGGGAGGGGCCACGACAAAAAGGACCACAGCAGTTTCATAAATATTCATAAAGTGGGCGGAACACGGCGTGGCTGAACCCCAGAGTGACAGGGCCCTGATTAAGCCTAAAGAATTAAAGGGGCAATACAGGCCCGAGGAACACAACAGGTACAGAACAGAAGGCCTAACACTTAGAGGCAGCATAGGACCAAGTGACTCCAGAGGCCCTGGTATAAAAAAGGACCCAGAAGAGAAGGCCTACAGTTAAAGGGGTAACACGTTAGGCCCCAGTGTCAAGGGGAAAGGGCCCAGTGGGGAAAAAGGGCAAGGAAGACCCAGTGGAAAGAGGCAGTTATCGAGGGTTGCCAGGGGTAGCCAGATCCTAGTGAAAAGAACGGCCCACTTGTGTGAAGGATCCAAACAAGGAGTGCTTAGCGCACAACTGTTATCGAATGACTGTCAGCTGATGCACTGTATATTGCTGAAATGTTGTGTGGATTACTAACATACTAAAATGCCAGCAGAATAGGCCTAATGGTCTTTCTTATCTGCTCGTTTGGTCAGCCCCCACCCTGGGAGCTGACCTTGCTGCCCCCCCTCACCATTGCTGGCTTCTCCCTTCCCAGTTCCGGATATTCTTGCTGCATTAGATTTTGCTTCCAGAACCCTTCCCCTGTACCTGTCCCACCCCCTCTTGAACCCCTCCACCAGCCCCCTAGGCAACGCATTCCATGGCTCCACCACCCTCTCAGTGAAGTAGCACCTCCTCCTTTCTCCCCTGAATCTTCCCCCAGCTTCCACCCATGCCTCTAGTGGCCCCTCTTCCTTCCTTCAAGCACCCTGACTGTTCCTCCCCATTTACCCTCTTCCTGTACCTGAAGACCTCTATCATGTCCCCCCGGTCCCTTCTCTCTTCCAATGTGTACATATTTAGCTCTTCGAGCCTCTCCTCATAGGTCCTGTCCCCCAAGCCCCAAATCATTTTGGTTGCCCTCCTCTGGACCCGCTCCAGGAGTTTAATGTCCCTCTAAGTGTGGCCTCCAAAACTGCACGCAGTATTCAAGGTGCGGCCTCAACAAGCAGTTATACAGAGGGAGTATCACTTCCCTCCTTCTGGAGGTGATCCCCCTAGTGATGCATCCCAGCATCCTGTTGGCCTTGGCTGCTGCCCTCCTACAAGTCTCAGAGTTGTTCATCTTGACATCCACCACCACCCCAGGTCCCTCTCAGCCATCGAGACTTGTAGCATTCCCCCAGGGTGTACACTTGGCCCGGGTTTCTGGCCCCAGGTGGAGTACCTTGCATTTCCCTGCATTGAACCTCAGCTTCCACTTTCTAGACCCTCCCAGTCCCCTGCAGGGCCTACCCTCCCTTCTCCCCATCCACCACCCCCCCAGTTTTGAGTCATCCATGAGAGACTCATCTCACTCCTGATTCCTGTCCTTATGTCAGAGATGGCGTTGAACAGGAGGGGCCCAGGACTGATCCTGTGGGACCCCTAATGACCCTCCTTGAGGATGAGACTATCCCGCCAACTCGACCCTCTGGGTCGGTCCTGGAGCCAATTGCCTATCCATCTGATCATCTGGTTCCTCACCCCCATTTCTCCCAGCTTATCCAACAGGCCCACGTGAGGAACAGAGTCAAATGCCTTGCTGAAGTCTAGAAAGAGGAGGTCCATTGGTCTACCCAGGTCCAAGGCACTCATCACCCAGTCACAGAACTCCACAAGGTTTGTCTGACACGATTTCCCCGGGACGAATCCATGCTATCATCCAGGCACCCTGACTTTCCCAGGTCCCCCCCCAGCCTCTCCTTGACAATGCCCTCCATCACCTTGCCCACCACCGATCTCAAGCTGACAGGCCTCTAGTTCCCTGCCACCTCCCTTGATCCCACCTTTGTGGATAGGCACTATATGAGCCACCTTCCAGTCCTGGGGCACCCACCCTGTCCTCAGAGAGATGGTGAAAAGCTCAGCCAGGGATTTCGCCAGGACATCCGCAAGTTCCTTCAGCACTCTGGGATGTAATTTATCCGGCCCCAGTGCTCTCTCCGTCTTAAGGGAGCTGAGGGCTTCCCTCACTCTCTCTGCTGTGATTTCCACTTCTGGTACCTCTTCTCCTGCTTAGCCCTCCCCTCCTGCCAGTGATGCCTCCCCTCCCCAGACCCTTGATCGGTAGGGCCCCCCTCAGTATCTCTGTCTCCTCCCATGTATAATGCAGCACCCCCATTTTCCTTGGTGAAAACTGAGGTGAAGTACTCATTTAGTACCTCAGCCTGCTCCCCCAGGTCTTGTGCCAATCTCTCCCCTGATTTAATCCTGCTAATCTGCCCCTTCACCCTTCATTTTTCCCCAATGTATCTAAAGAACCCCTTGTTCCCGCTCCTAATTTACCTGGCCAGGTTCTGCTCCTTCCTTGCCTTAGCCGCCCTCACCACCCTAGTGGCCCTTCTAGCCATCAGCTCATAGTCCCCTCGAGCCCTTTCACTCCTTGAGCACCTGAATTGCTTATAGGCTGCCTCCCCCCCCCCCGCACCACCTCCTGGACCTCCCTGGTCCACCAGCAGGCTTACGGGCCCCACCGCATTTGCCTTACTCTTGCACAGGTGCTGGTAGCATCCTGCATCCCTCTCCTGATGATTTCCCACCTACTATCAGCATCCATGTCTGACCCAATCACATCCAAATGCTCCTTAAGGATCCTTCCCATTTCCTTAAAATCCGTCCCCTGAAGTCAGTTACCTCTGTCTTTGTGCAGCCTTCTAGCCCTCCTAGGTCCAAAGCAGAACCAGACACGTGGCATGGTCACTCCCGCTAATGGGTCCCTTACCTCCAGGCCCCAATCTGGTCACTGTCTGCCAGGACCACATCCAGTACCCGCGCCTCCCTGGTCGGTTCCCCCACCTGCCGAGTTAGGAACGAGTCTTGAAAGACATCCAACAACCTCTGTTCCCTGGTCACAGAGGATGTCATAGTCTCCCAGTCTGTTCCTGGCATATTTAAGTCCCCCAACACCACCACCGTTCCTCTGCCCAGTCTGCAGTGTCTCCCAACATCTGCCACCAGACTTTCCTCCAGGGCAGGGGGTCTATACACCACTCCTATTTTTACTCTCTTGCCCCCCCCCTTGTTATCAAGGTGACCCAAACCACCTCCATGGTTCCCTCCGCCTCCTCTACTCCCCCTATGCCAATGCAGTTTTTGACTATCATTGCTACCCCTCCTCCCCTTCCCTCCCCGTCCCTCCTGAACATAGTGCAACCCTCCAGGTTCAGGTCCCAGTCGTGTCCTGCAGTGGCCCAGGTCTCAGTGACCGCTGCCACTCCACTGCTCCCTCAGTTAGCATCGCCTGGAGCTCAGGCATTTTATTGCCCGAGCTCCAGGCATTTACCAGGACTACCTTCCACCCTTTCCCTATAGTTCCATTTCCCCTGCTCGTGTTCCCATGGGAATTCTGTCTTCCCCGGTCTGCACTTTACCAGTTGGCCTTTTTCCGCAATCCTCCAGCTCCCCAGGGGGGTGGAGATAAGAGTCCCTCCTTTATCGGCACCCCCTTGGCAGCCTTTTCTCCCACCCCTTCCCCCTTCACAAGTTTAAACTTCACTTTTCACCAATGAACCCCTCTATTTTCAACTTAAGTATTCCCCTCCCCTCCAAACTGAGATGAATCTCTCTCTAGCATACAGCTCCTTATCCTCCCAGGTCTCCCCCCAATCCCCCATCAACCCATACCCTCTGGCCTCACACCACTCCCTGAGCCACTGGTTTATCTCCCTAATCCTCCTTTTATGTTCCCCACTAGCCCTTGGCACTGGCAGGATTTCTGAGAAGGAAACTGTGCATCCTATGTCATGACAGACCCTAGCAAGCTCCCTGAATCTTGCCTGGATTGGAAAGTATCGAGACTGTATTGTGCTAGGATTGTGGTCATTTGCCCCTGCAACGAACAACTGCCCCAGATTTCAGCAATTTGCCCCCTGCTCCTAGCAAACTGACCCTGCAGTGAATTTGCCCAGTCATCACTGAATTCTGTGGTGCAATGCCAAGTGGAATTACCAGTGTTTTAGTGCAAAGTGTATGGACTCAATCTTCTGCCGCAACATCCTTGGTGGGGTTGTTCAAAATAAGACATGATAGGAGTGGTGCAGTGGAATTGCTGTGGGGTGGCAGTGTTCCGGGAGACATTCTGGAGGCTGCGATGCTGCCCTATTTGCAGGCACCTCTCTGGTCTGAGAGAGGAGGTTGCCCGTCTCCAGGCTGACCTGGCTAGGATTCGTGAAACCTCCTCCCCCACCCAGGGACCACCAGGGCCAATGCCACTACCTCAGAGGTTGCCACGAAAGAGAGGAGAGGCTGGACCAGGGTGGGCTCAAGGAGGAGAGGGTGGTGGAACAGAGTTGCATCCTCCAGCTGTACCTCTCCACAATTCATTCGCTCTTCTGGTGGATAGTGGTTCCTCTATAGAGGCACCTGCAGTGGAGAGAAGAGGATGCTGGGAACCTCACAAAGGAGACCCAAGGAGGGTGGCATGGGACCCCACAGGAAGGAAACAACTCCTGGTGGGGACTCAATCATTAGGGGGGTAGAAATGGGGAAGGAAGGGGAGAGGGAGGTAAGGTGCCTTCCTGGCGCGGCTTGGAGGGACAGGAAGCGAATCCTCAGGATCGTGGGAGGAGCTGCACGAGGGAGGGAGCTGGATGTCATTGTCCACCTAGGGACAAATGACCTGGCTAGGAATGGGATCAGAGCAGTGCAAGAGGAGTTTGTAGAGTTGAGAAGGGGCCTTAGACAAGTGCGCATCTGGTACACCTTCTCGGAGGTGCTGCCTGTCTATGGCAAAGGGAGATGCTAGGGCATTTCTCACCAGGGAATTCAATGAGTGGTTGAAAAACTGGTGTGGAGCTCAGGGTTTTGGCTTCATTGGGGACTGGGGAGCCACCTGGAGGGATGCAGACCTATACTGGTGCGATGATCTGCATCTGTCCGGGGGTGGGGAGAGACAGGATCCTAGGTGAGAGGTTTAAATGCTTCATTGGCAAGCATTAAACTAGCCAAGGGAGGCACTGAAAGAAGCAGGGAAATCAGAGCCTCCCCCCACAAAACATGGTGATTAGTGAGGTAAACACCAAGGTACAGAAGTTATTAGGGAGCAGAACAGATTTAAAATGTAAAAAAAGGCAAAGGCAGTAAGGACAGAAATGGGGCTAAAAGGGGTAAGGCTATCAAAAAGTGGAGGGTGATGACTACTAATGCCCGTAGTCTGTGTAACAAGCTCCCTGAACTAGTGGCCTTGATGGAAGAGGATTGCCTGGATATTGTGGCAGTCACAGAAACGTGGTACACAGAGAACCATGACTGGGATGTCAACATACCAGGATACACAATCTACAGGAGGGACAGGGAGGGTAAGAGAGGAGGAGGAGGAGCTCTCTATATAAAGGAAGGGATCAAAGCAACAGAACTAAAGAGTAAACAGGGAGCAGATGAGGCACTCTGGGTCACCCTGGAGACAGGAAATGGCACCACAATCCGCATGGGGGTTGTATACAGACTCCCATCTAAGGGGGAGGGAATGGACAAGGAAATGATAGAAGGCTTTCTTAGAATGGCAGAAAAAGGGAGATATTGTTGATGGGGACCTGAATATGCCAGATGTTAACTGGAGCACCTTTGCTGCAGGCACATCCAAGAGCAGGGTCATTCTTGATGCCCTACAGGGGGCATGCCTCAGACAGCTAGTATCGGAACCCACTCGGGAGGGAGCAATCTTAGACCTGGTACTTTCAAATGGGGATGGAGAAAGAATCTCAGATTTAGAAGTGGGTAGCCATCTGGGAACAAGCGACCACCAAACAGTGAGGTTCACGATAAACACAGCCATACAATCAGGCCATACAAAAGCAAGAGAACTAGACTTTAGGAGGGCTGACTTTGAGAAAATGAGAGAGTGCCTCAGAAAAGCACTAGCAAACAGGCAAGAAGGAGGGGTGGAGGAACAATGGGGAGTGATCAAAACAGCCATCACAGAGGCAACAAGCATTTGTGTAAAGCAAATCAGTAAAACACAACGAAGGAAAAAACCGCTATGGTTCACAAAAGAGGTGGCAGGGAAGGTTAAGGAGAAAAGGACAGCATTCAGGAAATAAGGAAACACAGAAGGAGCAGGACAGAGAACTGTATCAGTTAAAGCAGAAAGAGGCTGGGAAGGCAGTCAGAATAGCAAAGGCCCAAACCGAGGAAAGGATAGCCAATTCTGTTAAGAAAGGGGATAAGACCTTTTATAGGTACATAAGGGAGCGAAGAAAGACCAAAGGAGGGATACTGAAGCTTAATAAAGGGGAGGGAATGTGGGTAGAGGGTGACAGTGAAAAAGCAGAGATACTGAACGAATATTTCTGCTCAGTATTCACAAAGGAAGAGGAAGGGGAGTTACCTAAACCAAACAAGAGAAACACTCTTAAGACGGGGGTCGATACCAGTCCATTTACAGAAGAAAGGGTTCTGAAAGAACTAATAAAATTGAAAGTGGACAAAGCAATGGGGCCTGATGGGATTCACCCAAGAATTCTAAAATAACTAAGGGTAGAACTAGTGACATCGATGACTACTCTCTTTAACAAATCATGGGAGGATGGGGTGGTACCCGAGGACTGGAGGAGGGCAGATGCGATTCCTCTTCACAAAAGTGGGAGCAGGACAGAGGCAGGAAACTACAGACCAGTTAGTTTGACCTCAGTGGTAGGGAAAATGATGGAATCACTTCTGAAGGAAAGAACTGTTGAGTACCTAGAGGCCAGTGGGGCACAGACCCCAAGGCAGCATAGATTCACGATGGGAAGGTCGTGTCAGATGAATCTAATAGATTTCTTTGACTGGGTGACCAAAGTAGTAGACCAGGGAAGGGCTGTGGACATGGCCTACCTAGATTTTAGCAAGGCATTTGATACAGTCCCACACAAAAGATTAATACACAAGATAGCCAGCCTTGGAATGGGTCCCAAGGTGGTAGCCTGGATAAAAAATTGGCTAGACAACAGGACGTAAAGAGTAGTAATAAATGGAGTACACAGTGAAGAAAGGAGGGTTACTAGCGGGGTACCGCAGGGTTCAATACTGGGACCGGTCCTTTTTAATGTCTTTATAAGTGACATTGCAGAGGAACTGGAAGGAAAAATATGTCTCTCTGCAGATGACACAAAGATCTGCAACAGGGTTGATACACAAGATGGAGTGGAAAGGATGAGAAGGGACTTGGCAAGGTTGGAGGAATGGTCAAATGTATGACAGCTCAGATTCAATGCAAAGAAGTGCAAGGTAATGCACATGGGAAACAAAAACCCAGGGGAAGCGTACACAATGGGGGGTGAAATACTGACAACAGTAAAAATAGAAAGGTACCTGGGGGTAATTATATCAGATGACCTAAAGGTGGGCAAGCAATGTGAGAAGGCAGTAAAGAAGGCTGGGAGGATACTGGGATGCATAGGAAGAGGTATCAATAGTAGAAAACAGGAAGTTGTTATCCCTCTGTACAGACAGTTGGTGAAACCCCATCTGGAGTACTGTGTGCAGTTCTGGAGACCCCATCTCCACAAAGACATAGACAGAGTAGAGGCTGTCCAAGGAGGGGCAACAAAATGGTGCAGGGTCTGCACAGAAGACATATGAAGAAAGACTAAAGGAGCTTAATATGTACTCTTGAGGAAAGAAGGAGAGAGGGGACATGATAGAAACTTTCATGTACCTCAAGGAATTAAAGTCCAAGAGGTAGCATCTTCCAGAAAGAGATGTGCAAGAACAAGGGGCACAATTTGAAGATAGAGGGGATGGCTCAGGGTAATGTGAGGAAGTATTTTTTCACTGAGAGGGTTGTGGATGCATGGAACAGCCTCCCTGAGGAGGTCATGGAGTCAAGAACAGTGGGGGACTTCAAGAATACATGGGACAGGCATAAGGCAGTCCTAGGGGCAGGTAAGAGGAAGTAAGCTGTTGGTTAACTAGAATCTGCAGCTTATCTGTTAGGTAGGAAAATGGGCAGACTAGGTGGGCCAAGGGGTCCTTATCTGCCGTCAAATTCTATGTTTCTATGTTTCACAGCTGGTTCACTGAAGCAGTCTTCAGCCAGCTAAGAACTTCACATCATCTTCCTTCCCTGTCATCCGCCGTTGGTCGAAACTGACGTCCCCTGGTGTGAGTCACAGCTGCCAGTTCCTGGTTCTCCTTGTGGTTCAGTCAGCTTTCAAATGAACCGCTCCAGAAGAAGCCTCGACTGTCACTCCCAGTTCGCCGAAAGTTGAGTCAGTCATGGCCAAAGTGTGTTCACATCCGCCAGTTTATTGTTTTCGGGTTTTGGACAATACCGAATCCTGATCTTCACCTCGCATCCTATTCCTCTTGCTTGTTCCATCCTGCATGCATCAGGTGGTCTTCTGGGATCCAGCTCAATTTTGGTGGTCCTTCAAGTGGACCCTTCACCAAAGAAGGATCTGTGCATCTTCATCCTTGGCAATCCTTGCAAGTGGATTCTATGCCAAGTCCGTGTTCTTCATCCTTGGCAGCCTTGGTAGAGGGTTTGTGCCAGAGAAGAGCTCAGCAAAGTTTAGTCCTTTTGTGTCAGAAGTATTCCGACAACCCTGGAGAGTGGGTTGGCTGAAGAACCAAGGTCTATTTAAAAATCTCTCCTATTCCCTTTCCAACCTCTCCTAGGTTTTCCCAAGTGCAGACTGGCGCCAAGCAGGAGACCCATTTTCCCCTTTTTCACCACTCTTCAGTTGTGCACACGAAGACAAGAAAAGTTGGACTTCCCTTAACACAGACTTAGTGGTAGCTTTTCCACTTAGCACCTCAGGGTTGGGAATAGAGTTCATACAGCCTGTATAGCAATTATATAGCATGTAGAGTTATTTATACAGCTTTTGACATGTTAGAGAGTTTGCATTATATAGTTGTACTTTACTGGTTACTGCCTAGATATCCATAATGCTGTCCATACTCCCTGTTTTTGTTGTATGTTCCTGTATGACCATGTCCTCCATCCCCTCCTGTCGAATAAACACCTTTGCTTTATCAGACTTCCGTGTACGACTCCTGCCTCTCGTCGGGGTATTCCATCCACCCACCCCCATTCGAACCATAAGCGGCCCCTCGCCATCCCACCTGCTGAGGGTACCGCTGGTGGGGAGACAGTTCCACCCACCACTCTGAGCTAACAAACCCAAGATCTACCAGTACAGCACCATTACACTGGCCTAGTGCCAAAAGGAAACTACCTCTCCATTCTAGAGGATGCAAAGTTAGTACAAATAATCCACCACCCCACCAGACTAAACATGAAATCAGGTAACTCAGTCTCCTAGATTGGATTTTAAACAAATAACAGCCAGCAAGTAAAAAAATTGCAGGAGTATTCCCAGCTGCTCTTAGTGACCACTCCCCTACCTATGGTCTCTGGAGAAATAATATTCAGAACCCCCCTCCTAAACTCATTAAAACACGTCACGCAACAAGGTTTAATGAGGAGGCTTTTCTTGAGCATCTTAAGTCAGTAGACTGGACTCCCAACCACCACCTCCCTGATTTCAACCAGGCATTAGACTACTTCATAAACTCTTTCTCAACCATTTTAGACTCACTAGCCCCTACAGGGGGTTGAAATAGTGTCCGAAAGGGTATATTTCCACATTAAAAATAAAAAAGGAAAATTAACAGCGAAAACAGTTGTCCAGGGAACTTAATTTATGCCTTTCCTTCACAGTCTCCCTCAGAGGAACTGCTTGATAAGTTGCATTCCATGTGTTTTTGTAAAACTTTGTCTTTTCTTTTGTACTTTGCAGTCTCTGGTCTCTTCTCTTTCTCCAGTGCCCACAGGGATAATGCACCAGTTGCATCAAACTCCTTGATTTGTACTGGACTTAGTTTGACATTCATTAAATGCCCTAGCATCTCTGGAGTCAAGCATGATCTCCAGTCAGTTTTAATGAGTTTCATGACTGAAAATCCAGACTTAACAGTGCTCGAACTGGAACTTAAAACTAACACAATGCTCAGCAGAGCTAGGATGTTGGGCAGGTTATATCCTGACTTCTAAACAACTTTTTAAGTAGTGCATGAGGATTGTTAGCCAGTACTGGTTCAAAAGCAAGCAGTCGGAGGGCATATTTTATTAGCAGACAGAATTCCCCAAAACATAATGATGGGTTAAGACCTTGGCGTTCAAGTGCCTTAGAAAAAGTGTTCTGCTAGGAATGTCACATCTTTTCTGCAATATGCAACATCACCACTACTGTCGGGATGCACTGCTGGCCAGTTTGGATTGAAAATTTGACACGCTTGTACAAAATTAAGGTGTTCATCGCAGTCTTCCCCTGGTGACGGACTTGTGTTACCGAAACACTGTTTCATGGACTTCACAACTTCATCTCTGAAATGGGTCACCTCCTTTGTAACAGTATGTATAGTGTCAGTGAACTGTTGCCCCCATTCAAACACAAGTACCTTATCTTTGAATTCCATTCTGTCAGCAGAAATGTTGACAGCAAGGCCTGATATGTGTCATAATGTTCTAATGGAAGCACAGCAGCCTCAACTCTTTCTGCAATTTGGAAAATTAGCAGCTTTTCTTCTTGAAATGCCAAAGATAGACACACAATCAATCATCTATAAAAGTTTGTGAATCAGATGTATTGCAATGAGGTATTTAAGTGAGACGAGACTTTCGCAGCTTGGCAGCTTTCATTCCGATGTCCACATGGCCGGCCACTAGTACTGACCTGATCACTAACCAGTGTCACATTCACAACAATGCTTTCCCACATTTTAATGAGCACATTTAATGCTCGAACTCTGTGGGCTAGCCATATGGTTCCCAACACATTCACAGGCACAAGGTACTGGAGACCCAGAACAGAAGATGTTTTAGTCCAGAACGCATCACTGCTGATGAATGGTAGTACCGGAAAATCAGTTGTAATAGGTCATCAATTTGCTGTACTAGACAGCAAGGCTTTGCTGCACCTCGCAATGCCAGTTCAAAGCGATGGGCTGAGCAGTGGACCGAAACAGCGCAAGGAACCTGATCCTGAACTTTTTTGGCAACCCCATTAAAGGTGACCTGCAAAGAAAGACTGCAGCCCGCTCCCATTCCCATTCCCACATACCTTAAAATGCTGCTGCGGGAGTGTGAGGCTGCAGTAAGCTTAATTTTTATATTTACAAAAAATTATACAGGTTTCAGCATTTTATAACAAATAACATGCTGAATTAAAAATTAAGCTTACAGAAGCCCCAGACTCTCGCAGCGGCATTAAGGTATGTGGGAATGGAAGCGGGCTGCAGTCTTTCTTAGCAGATCACCTTTAAGTCCAAAATTTACTTCTGCACCATCAGTGCGGAATCCTACCATGCAAGAGTAATCCTCAACTTTTACATTTTCTTTTATGCTGTTCATAACTGCATGAAAATTATCAGAAGTAGGCCTGCCTGTGTCTACGATGGTGAGAAATTGTGTCACAGGTCCACCATCCTTCACATAGCGTATATAAATTAGCTCTTCCTCTATTACAGCTGAGTCAGTACTACCATCACACAACACTGAAAAATATTTGGACTGCCTAACCTCCTCTGTAAGTTGTGCATTAATATCCTTACTGATGAATTTAACAAAACTGGCACATGCCTTGTCACTGGTGTACCTCAACCAAATCTTTTCCCATTTCCCTATCCATGACACTAGTTCCATGTCTTGTACAAAACTTTTGAATGGTTGCTCTGCTTTGGTGACCTTAAAAGCTGTCTGGAACCTATATGGGTCATGATTTCCGTTGTCTCTTTATCCATTGACAGCAACCCCCTGACACTTGGACTTTTGCTAGCGTGACGTTGGGCAGCAATACGGCCGATTGACTCATAATAAATGTGACTAGTTTTGTGCGTTTTTACTGTGCCCAGTATCATGGTTTTGCAGCCAACCACAAATTAGCCTTTGTCAGTTAGAAATATTTTTCTGCAGTACATCTCAGTTCGGTCATTTGCTAAAAGCCATTCTTTATCTTTTTTCCATGACTCTTGAAAGTGTCTGGTTCTTTGTTTTTCATACTCTATTTTTGTGACATTTTTCCTTGGTGTGGGCGCCCAAGCATTTTTTTTGGTGGGTGGAGGGGTTTCCACTGAACCTGCCTCCACAAAAGGCATGGAACTACTGTCAAAAATGCTTTCAGTTTCGGTGGAGGAAGATGGACCTGTCTGTAGTAATTCCACAGTATTTTTCTTGGTAAAACCAAATCTAAGAAGAGACATGCTTTGATCTGCGAAACAGAACTTGACTTGTTAATAAGGATTCTTAAACCAACATCTGTAGCATCTTTCAGAAAGAGAGACTTGCAAGAACAAGGGGACACAATTTAAAGATAGGAGGGCGGTTCAGGGGCAATGTGAGGAAGTATTATTTCACAGAGAGGGTAGTGGATGCATGGAACAGCCTTCCTGAGGAGGTTGTGGGGTCTAAAACTGTGGGAGAATTCAAGAATGCATGGGACAGACATTAGGCAATTCTTGTGGGGGGTAGGAAGAAATAGGCTGTTGGTTAACTAGGATCTGCGGCCTACCCTGTAGGTAGGGAAATGGGCAGACTAGATGGGCCAAGCGGTCCATATCTGCCGTCAAAGTCTATGTTTCTAACATGTGTGAGTCCAAGTGTTTCTTTTAGTGAAAACAAATCACAAATGGGTCAAACAGCAGTCACCTCTCACAGGGACTTCCCTTTACTGTAGGTTAATTTAGTGTGGCAGCACAGAATTTTTTTTTTTTTTTTTTTTTTTTTAAAATCCAGACACTAGCTCCGACAGAGGGTTTCCCCAATGATTCCCTTGGTGTAGGGCAGCCTGTTTAGAATGCAGGAATCGTAGAATTTTAAAAACACACAGAAAGCTCAGAGCTAGAATTTTCCACACAACTAGGATCCCCTAGTGTAGAGAAGGGAGCAGTTCAGAATGCAGGAATCCCCCTTTTTTTTTATAAACACACTTTTAGCTCCAAGACAGATTTCCCCAAAATCCCATTACTGAGGGACAGGGAGCAGGAATGCTAGTATTTCTGTTTAACACACACTAGCTCCAGAGAGAATCTCCCCCAAATCCCCACTTACCGTAGGCAGAGCACTCAGGGAGCAGACACAGTTGAAGGGCTGTTAGACCAGTCACTGAAGCTCAGATTAATAATCCTCATAGGGCTTTCCCTGTACTGTGTGTAGTGTACCTATGGCAATGACATCAGAGCTCAGTAAGCACCCAAAATTATGTGTTTTTTTGTTTCTGAAGTTTAGAGAATCATTTTCTCAAAAGGGGTCACTATTGTGCTAGGGAAAATTTGATCACACTAAGCAGAGCCAGTAATTAAATTTAGTACAGATCAAAATTCTCAGGACACTTGTCCCCCTTATGGCAATACAAATTAGTGTTTTCTTTCACACTGCAGCAGTCTAGCTTTCAGTCACCCTGTATCCCTTACTGACTGACTTAATATTTTTAATTTTTTACCACATCAGAGTCCTTTATTTTAAATCAAAAAGGTCTGCCCGTGCACACAACTTAGAAAGCTGCTGATCTGCCTACTGCATGTATCCCCCCACTAGACAGACCAGTCTTTGCACAGTGAAGCTCAATTTAAATTCAGTGTGTTAGTTTACTTCCCACGTCTCGGTTTACTCCTCCTCTACTCCAGTCTTCATCAAAATTTAACAGCAACTTCGGATGCGTTTTCAGAGTGCTGCAGCTCTCATTGACTGCTATGCACTCATATCGATCGACGTGATTATTTTCTCTTCTCCTCCTTATACCAACAAGTCACGACCCACCGCTACTCCACCCCCTTGGAAAATTTAAATGAGTTCTCCGAGTGCTACAGCGCACTCGGATCGATGCAGGATTAGTAAAATAATAAGTTGACAGCAGATAAGGACCACTAGGCCCATCTAGTCTGCCTGTATTACCTGCCTGCATCAGTGGCCTCTGATCCTACTTGGTCTCTGACTTTTGCCTCTTCCCCATATCTAGGGTTCCTTTATATCTATCCCATGCAAGTTTGAATCCCCTGTGTTAGCACTCACCACTTCTTGAGGGAAGCTATTCCAAGCATCTAACACCCTTCCTGTGGGAAGAAAAAAAAAAAAAAAAACACACACACACACACACACACACACTCACATTTCCCCTTATCCTGCCCGCCTACAATCTCATATAGTGCCCACTCATTCTTGTACAACTCTTGTACTTAAAGATGTCATCCACCTGGACATGGTTTAAACCTTTAAGATAACTGACGGTCTCTATCATATTCCCCCATTCCCTCCTTTCTTCAAGTGTACACATATTGAGGTCTTTTAATCTATCTTCATATGTTTTCTGATGCAAGACCTGTACCACCTTGGTCGCCCTTCACTGGACCGCCTCCACCCTGTCTATGTCCTTGTGAAGATGCGGCCTCCAAAACTGACCATATTCTAGATGAGGCCTGATGAGAGTTTTGTACAATGGCATCACCATTTCCCTTCTTCTGCTAGTGATACCCCTTGCTATGCACCCCAACATCCCACTGGCCCTCCCAACAGCCTTGTTATTCTGTTTGGCCACCTTTAGGTCACCTGAGATGATTATCCCCAAATCCCTCTCTTCCCTGGTGACAGTCAGCACCCCTCCCCCCAAATCCTGTAGTTCTCCGCAAGGTTTCTTCACCCTAGGTGCATAATTATGCACTTCTTTGCATTACATTTTAATTGCCACACGTGACCATTTTTCCATCATTCACAGATCCCTCCTCTTTCCTTCGACCCCCCTCTGGAGGGTCTACTCTGTTGCATATCTTGGTATCATCTACAAAAAGGCAAACCTTCTCTCCAGCCCTTCAGCAATGTCACTGCTAGACATTTAAAAAAAAAAAGGACTGATCCCTAATGCACCTCAATGGTACCCTTCTTTCCTCGGACTTGATCCCATTTACTACCATCCTCTGCTTACTGTTCCTCAACCAGTTTCTAACCCAGTTTTCAACTTTGTGGCCCACCCCAGGCTACCTAGCTTGTTCACCAGTCTTCTGTGGGGACTGTGTCGAAGGTCTTGGTGAAATCTAGGTAGGCAATATCCACCGCTCCTTCCTGATCCAACTCCTTCATCACTCAGTCAAAAGTCAATCAGATTTGTTTGACAAGACCTTCCCGCTGTGAATCCATGCTGTCTCGGATCATGTGCTCCCATGGTTTCCAAGTTTTCCACAATCCTTTCCATATGCAGTGCCTCCATAATCTTACCCAGTACTGAGGTGAGGCTGACTGTCCTATAGTTTCCTCCCTCCTCCTTGCCATCCCTGAATTGAATGACTCACTAAACAGGTCAGTCAGCAGTGCTACTAGCACTGTTCATAATTCCTTTAATATCC
The DNA here is from genome assembly GCA_016271365.2 of Neoceratodus forsteri. NCBI lineage: Eukaryota > Metazoa > Chordata > Ceratodontiformes > Ceratodontidae > Neoceratodus > Neoceratodus forsteri. The sequence goes on from CM028130.1 coordinate 1,165,796,956, forward strand.
TTGACTTGGAACCTTTGAAAATGAGTCTTTGACTCAAAGGTATTAATCCTAATCGAAATAAATAAAATCCTGGGGTGTATATCATCAGGTCCCATCACTTTGTCCGTTCCTCCAGGACTAGCTCTTCTATAGAAGTACTGGTCTCTCTCTCTCTCTCGTTGTGGTCCCCCCACCATGAATACCAAACAGAAGTATTAATTCAGTACCGATGCTTTTTCTAAAACCACCCTTTATCCACACTCCTTCCTCCCCTTTGATCCTTACAATCCCTCCCCTGGCCTACCTTCTATCGCTAATGTATCCATAAAATGTCTTATCCCCCCCTTATCGTCTGAGCTAGTCTATCCTCCGTTTGTGCCTTCGTGCTCCTACTTTCCTTGCCAGATGAAGAAAATCATTTGAAAACCAAACATTTAATACAGAAAGGTTGCAAAAATAAAAAATAAATAAACAAACAGAAACCCTCCTGTCATTGCAGGAGCTGTGAAGGAGACCAGTCCCTTTCAGTGGAAGAAACATCTCATATCAACTGGAGCAGAGCAGGAGAATGACACAATGGATGGTGGGAGGAGCCAAGCTTCAAGATGTTTGGTGTATGAGCTACACCCAGCAATACTGCCCAAGTGTGGACAATGAACTGACTTCAGGTAGTTAGAACAGCTACTGTTTCTACATTTGTAATAACACGAAAAAAGCAAACAAAAAATAAGCAAAGCATTTGTCTGAGGTTCTCTTTTAGGGCAGGGTGACAAGTTACAAAACTATATATAAAAAGGATCCTCTAGCTCTTCCCCTAGTCCCTTGGCCACTCTTATACCCTCAATGGATTCTCTCCCTCCTCCCCCCCACCCCAATAAAAGTAAAAATAGTCAGCCATGAATGTAGAAGTACAGATTTTCCCCCACCCAGTCCTATGGGCCATATCAGTTTGAAAGCCCCCATGACCTCCAATATAAAACTGATGAAAGTGGCAATAGCAGACTGTATATCCATGCTACCTGAAACCCCACCACCCAACCTGCAGAACATGCCCTTTGGGAGGCAGTATGGTGCAGTGGTTTAAGGCTCCGAGCTACAAACCTGGAGACCTGGGTTTGAGTCTCAGCCCCAGTTGTATACTGTGTGACCCTGAGCAAGTCACTTAATTGTGCCCTAGGTTGCACCTGGAAACAAGCTTGCTAATGTGCCTTTCCTGGTTAAACAATCCTCTCCTCCCAGTATACAACCATCTCCAGAGTGACAACTCAACGTGCATGGGAAAGGAGGGGAGGCGTGGTCTGAGTCACTAAATGAGACCGATGTTGAGAATGGGATTGAAGCGCTGGGGTAATAGGAGCAGACTGATTCTGCAAGTAGCTTGATAAATATTTTATTTGCCTTTAGATGCCTGTTAGGTATAGATGAAATGCGAACTGCCGTACTGGATCAAAATGGCAATAACAGGACCAGCCACAAGTTGCACAATCTGGATGTTCCACAGACCAGTTGGTCTGTCTTTACCGTTTTGGTCCGTCCATTCCAGCTGGTGTCTCTCTGTCGAGTGTATGGGTGATATCTAGGCCGCTGAAGCCGAACTCTGCATACACTTACCCAGCAAGTAAATATTTGGCATCGGCAAATCCTTGTTTTATATCAGGGCAGATCAGTAAATTATCCTAGACACTAGTTCTGGACTAGTGTGAGGTTCACATGAACCCATCTAACCATTCAGAATGTAATAAGCTGCTGTACAAAGAGGTTGACAATGTGCTTGGCCTAAGGAGAAGTACTGTAACCAAGATGCTGTGGAAAACCTTCACTATACCCACATATTATTTATACTCACCGTTGGTCGAAGTTGGAGTCAATAAACTTAGAGGTGAAAAATGCTGTCTGTTAAAATTAGAACCTGCAGGAGCTCCAGCTGGATACATCTGACCTCCAGAGAGGTTTTATGCAAAGTTCTCTAGATGAGCAGAGGAAGACGATATTGAATTATACGATTCCATACCAGCCATTCCTGAGGTACTAGGAGTGCTTCTACTTTTTTTTTTTTTGGAAAAAGCTCCGAAAGAAAAACAAACCCTGCCGCTTTAACTGAAGCGCAGCAAGCTCTTCCTCTCCCGCTGCCAACTGACTTCTGATGCCTTTCGCAGTCAGTTCGGCAGGAAGGCTCCTGAGCAGCGAATCACCGAATCCAGCTAAATGGTGATCACATGTGCATTTATTTTGTGATCACATGGGTCGTGCTGGTGAAAGGACCTGCCTGGCTGTCAAAGGAGCACCTGATGGGGAGTCAGTCAGTACTGCAATTGTGCTCCACCACCGGGACCGAAGACTGATGAGCCTGAAGACTTGCTTGTACACTCCGCCAACTGGCTGAAAACTGAGGTACACTGCTACAGCAACAGCATTTCCAGATGGAAATGCCGAACATTTCCTGTAGCCTAACCACATTTCCACGGAAAGACTATATTTCGAGCCCCACCCTATTAGGTCTCGAAGAGCTCGGTCAGAAAATCTAAATGTAAATATCTGTAAATTTTCTTTCTCCAACGGCTGGTCTCCGGGCTTCCTTACTCCTGGGCTGTAGCTCCTGATATTGATAGACAGGCAGGAATCAGACCTCTGCAGCAGGGGACATTAATCCCTCCACTTCCCGTCTCCCGCAGTTCTTCCTAAGACACAGTCCAATGCATCAATACTACTAGAAGTTGGAAACAGAAAGCCAGACTACGAATTGTAAGGCATATATGTCCGAAAGCCAGCCAACTATATACATTCTGGGAGGGAATCCAAAGCCCGGAGACCAGCCGGAGAAAGAAAATTTACAGGTATTTAAATTTCGATTTCTCTCTCCTAAGCTGGTCTCCAGGCTTCCTTACTCCTGGGATATACAAAAGCAGTACGTCCCTAGATGTCCCAAGTGGGAAGAATGACAGGAACCCTTAAGGATCCACCACTGTTTGAAGTACTCTGCAGCCATGGATGCCTCATCCAAGTGCAGCACTTCTAGCAATTAAAATTTTGAAGCTGTGTGAATGTATTATCAAGTGGCCACTTTGCATAAGTGTGCTGTCGAAGCTTCTCTGCAGTACACCCACAAAGGGGTCATAGCTCTGCTGGAATGGGCTCTCCCTGGGCCAGGCAAGTTACTTTGGCTTGATTACAAGCCATGGAAGTGTCCAGCTATAGAGCCTTTTGAATCCTTGTTACCCATAATTTTGGCCCATAGCAGGCATGAGCAACTTTGAAGTTTTGCAAATAGTTTCCTCTCTCTTATTATACATTTACATCAGGGGCAGACTGGATGGGCCACGCGGTCCCCATCTGCTCTCAGCCTCCATATCTCTCTCTATGTTGCTATTACACCTGTCAGATCTAGAGAATGCAATTCCCATTTCTTATTGCTTTTGGAGAGTGGGCAGAAGGAAGGAACAGTGAACCCTTGATTGTAATGGAGAGGAAGCATAACTTTGGCAAAAAATCTTGAACTGTTCGAGCATGATGAAAAGCAGTGTATAGCGCTTGGGTAAGCAATGCTTTTAGTTTCTGATTCTCCTGGCTAAAGCAATAGCTATGAGAAAAAGGTGACCTTTATGTTGAAGCGTGATGGATATCTTCTTGATAGGCTCCGGGGGCCCTTGGCCACAGCCTGAGAACCAGATTAAGACTCAAGGTGGTAGTTTTGGTTGGCTGGAAGGCAACCTAATGTTGCTGTCTTTAGAAACCTACAGACATGTGTATATGCATCCAATGATTCCCCCGAATCTGCCCACAAGAGTGCCCCTGTGCAAAAACCTGAACTTGTAAGGTGGCTGGTTGCAGTCCTTTGTCCAGCCATCCGAAAGGAACCACAGTGGAACAGATAATTATATTGGATAGTTCTATATGCGTTTTGAATGAAGCCAGAACCAAAATTTTCTCCAGATTCAATAATGCACTTTGGAGGGAGAAAAGAGACAAGTTCCTCATCATGTCAATAACAGGAGCTGTGTAGCCGAGCTCCTTAAAAGGTTTTCCCTCTCAATTTCCAGGCCTAGAGAGACAAGTTGTTTAAATGGGATGCCGGACCTTGATGGAGAATGCCCAGGCTGAACTTGAATGTTAGACGTGAACACCTTGCCTGACAAATAATCTGGAACTATGTGCAGAAAAATCATAAGGGGCAGACTAGAATCATGACTGTCCTGTCCCCAACCATTTTGTGAAGGACTCTTAACAGAGGTGGTATTGGAGGAAAAGCATACAGGAGACCAAACTCATCCCAGTTTAGAGGAAAAAGGTGTCCCGAGCCACCGCTGGTTCATCCTTGGCCAGGAAGCAGAACTGTTAACCTTGGAGTTCCACCAGCAGGCGAAAAAGATCTGTCCAGGGAATGCCCCACTGATTAGCCAAGATGAAGGAGGCACTATCCTTCAGCTCCCATTCCCATAGTCGACCAACCTTGTGACTAAGCTTGTCTGCCGTGTCATTTACCTACCCTGGTAAACACCTCACTCAGTGGTGAGAGGCCCACTGAAAAAGGAATTCCTTTAGCATTTTGAGCTTCTTGTGCCACCTTGATGGTTAGTATGTGCTAACGTTGACAAGATTGTCAGTTAGAACCAGACTATCCTGATTGGAGAATTGCTGTTCAGAGTGCCTCAGGGCATGGCCTGCTGTCCGCGCCGGGAACGTTTATGCTGTACCTTGTGCCTCTCACAACGACCACCTGCCCTGTGCCAACAGCTGAACCACCCCCAGTTCACAGGGCTTGCATCGGTTGCCATTCAGATTTGGTGAGGATGGTCAAACTTACAACCCTTCATGACCTCTGTCCACCAAGACCATCACTGGAGGGAGGGTTCACTCTGTCTCAATGAGCTCTAGCAGAATCCGAAATTTAGTTTTTTTGGGGGGAAAAAAACCCTTGTGTCATGATGTCTACCCCTAGAAGAATCAAGGTCTGGTTTGAAATTGGGGAACTCTTTCTCCAGTTGATGAGAAAACCATGTGCCGGCAGGTACCAGACCACCTCTGCCACTGCTTGTAATGTTTGGTTGAGCTATGGAGCCATTATGTGGACTATGACCGGTACTGGCACCTTTCATTCTGTCTGTGGATCTGAGGAAGACCCCAATGGTAGAATCTGAATTGAAGTACTGCTCTGCCACTCCGAACCCAAGACTGTGCACGTGACGTTACCGAGTGGGATGGGTAAACAGGCATCTTGCAGAACTACGTATACCAGAAAAAAAAAAAAAAAAAAACTTTTTCCGTCTGCTGGGTGACAGATGACCCAGTATCTGCCAGGGCAGAATTTGTCCTTCAAGTATGCATGGGCTTGAATACTCTGACTGGATCCCTACATCCAGGGTCTGTACGTGCTCCTGAATTGTGGTAGTTAGATTTTCGTCACTTCTCTGGAATCTTTTACCAACCCCTTTAGAGACTATGGGGGCTCTCCCTTGTCAGGGGCATTCACCAAGTGAGCCATGGCGACCTGTCCGCCGGCCATGCCTGCAGCCATAGGTATGTCGAGGCGAGGTGACTTAAAGCGTGACCCTTGCTGCGTAACTGGCAGCCTCCTTTGAGATATCTGCTGATAGTGCCTAGAATAGTCCCGCTCTGAAGCTGTTGCGGGGTGGGCTTAACTGCATCTGGCTCGTCAGCACGCTGGAATGCCAGGATAGTGGCCCATGGTATTGCGGCTCATGCAGAAAACAGGTTGGCTGGGCTTGCTTATATGCGACTCATCAGCACGCTGGAATGCCACATCAGTGGTGTTGAGAACAGGTTGTTCACCGCTGCTACAAGGCAGGAGTTGAGGACTAAAAGCGTCTCTTCGAGGGATGCCTCCACCTTCATGTCCCCTGGGTCCCATAGAGAAGCCCAACCCCCTGAAGTAATCTGGATCATCCAAGGCTAAGTTTCTGGGTGGAGAGTTGTCCGAGACAGGAACACCACTCAGTAGCCCCCCTGCCTCGGGGGGGGGGGGGCTAACTGACCTCTGGCGGACTTGTGCTACTAGTACGCTGTCAGGCCACTATATAAGTGTGTTCTGGACCTTGTCATTCCTCCGTTAGACAGTCCGCTAAGGCTGGAGAAAGAGAGAAGGCTGTGGCCAAACTGGCGACAGCGGGTAGGCGGAAGCCTGTTTGACTGGGTGGAAGCCTCCGGGGAAGATCCGAGGGGAATTTCGGCTATGACTTTCATTAAAGAAAAGGGGAAGAAAGAAAGAAAAAAAAAAGGGGGACCACGCCCTCCAGGCCTTGTGATGCAAAGACAATTGCTCCTCTTCAGACGAGGACAGAGATGGGGATCTCTTCCTTTAGCTTTCTTGGGAGGTCTCCCACCAGGAAACCCCAGAGGTTGCCCATGGAACATGCAGGGACCAAGACAAAGGCCCCCTTTTACCTGTGATAAGGCCTGGGGCCCGAGAGGGGGCTGCGGACTGCTGGATTCCCCGGTGGCCGCTGCTCTCTCAGACCTGGTAGTTATCAGTCGTGGTTATCCGTCTGAGTCAAGGGAGGGGTCGTGTCCTTCGAGATCTCGGCATTCACAGATGCTGCCTTTTGTTATTCAGCATACCCCCTTCCCTTGGAGGCTCTCTGTTCTATGCTGCTGCTGACCCTTTAAAGAGCAAGATACCGAGTGCTGCCCTTGAGATTTTCTGCCTCTGGGATGTTTGTCCGAGGTCCTAATCTTAGGATGCCTTGGTAATTAAGGCTGACCTTTTAAGATCTACTTACGAGTGACCGTTCCATTCTCAGGCACCGATAAAATAAATTCCTGTCTGTGATGAGGGAGATTGGCTTTGGGGGGTGCAGGTGCTGAAGCAAGTGCCCTATGGCTCTCAGTACCCCTGTCACGGCACAACCACACTTTTAGGCTGCTCAGCGCTCGTCGACTTTTGAATGAACACCAACTAGTTCTACTGATGACGAATGGCTGCAGCTTTCCTAAACCAAAAAAAAAAAAAGTTTGATCGGAAGCTATACAGTGCCTTGCTGCTCGTTGAGGAGTTCCCTAGCAGCTTGGCATGCTTTTTTGAATGAGCGCCAGCCAGTTTTACCGACAACGAATGGCTGCAGCTTTCCTAAAAAGCCAATCGGAAGCAGTGCAATGCCTTGCTGTGCTCCAATTAGGGCTCCCCAAACCCTGTGACGTTCGTCAATGAGCTCCCCAACGACTAGCTGCCACCGTCATGCTACCGGCCCACCAGCAACAAGCGTCCGATACAAGAAGCCGCCGGTCACCAATGGAAAAAATACAGGGCTGCAGACTGCTGGCTCTGTGCCAGTTTACACCATTACTCAGACTTTTACTTCATAACAGGGATAGATCCTCCTTACTCTTGTTGCACCCCAGCTTTCTGGTGCTGTTTTAACTTCCCTAGCCCAGATCTTCACTGCAATGAAAATGGTGTCTGCTGCCTATTCTGACCTTAACCTTAAAGAACTGAGGCAGAAAGCGCAGGAGAGAAAAGCAACACGATGAAATGGGGCCAGTCATGCTTTAGGAGCACTCCGGTGCAGTATTTATTCCGAAACAGACTTTGCGGGAGAAAACTGCAACACAATGAAAAGGGGGTTAGTCAGCCTTTCTGAGCACTTCGGTGCCTGTTTGAGTCCCCCAAAACACACTTTCACTGAACTGAAGGAGCATTCCAGGCAGAGTGCAGAAAGTGTGGAGAAAAAGCAACGCAGTGAAATGGGGCCAGTCTGTGCAGCTTGCAAGGCTGAGACTGGCATCCACACTGGAGTTCTTGAATACAGCGGATTTCTAATATTCCCAATAAACCAAAATTGTTTTACTTACAGTGTGCAGTCTTCAGCTCGGCCATATGGCAGAGCTCTGCTTGCAAAGAACCTGCCAGACTGAAGGCAGGAAGTAAACTGAGGGAGACAGGGAAGTGGAGGGCTGGATGTCCCCTGCTGCAGAGGTCTGATTCCTGCCTGTCTATCGATATCAGGAGGTACAGCCCAGGAGAAAGGAAGCCCAAAGACCAGCTCAGGGGACAGAAAAGACTCTGCAGCGCTCTAAACACACTCCAGTGCTGAGCAGTGCCCTAAAAACCACTCCGGTGCTGCTTTCACCCCCTCTGCCCCCTTGCCTAAACAGACTCCTAGCGACCGTTATGGGGGATCCCAAAATCGCAGGGAAAAAGGGGCTGCTGCGAGGTGGGGCCAGTCTACGCAGCTTGCAAGGCTGAGGCTGGATCCCACCTAGGCTGTGTAACAACACATCCTTATTGCGGTTGCTGATGAAACAGAATAAGTCTAAAAGCCAAATAGAAAATGAAAACTTGCAGTCTCTTCAGCCCTGCCACGTGTGACAGGAATCTACTGCAGAGTACCTGCTTCACTGAAGGGAGGAAGTAAACTGAAGACAACCAGATATGGAGGGTTTCTTATTCCCCTGCTGCAAAGCTTTAGTCCTGCCTACAACCAGCATCAGGAGGTACAGCCCAGGCATAATGAAGCCTGGAGACCAGGTCAGGAGGGAGAGGGAGAGAGAGAGAGAGAGAGACTATATTTCGAGCCCCGCCTTATTAGGTCTCGAAGAGCCAAGAGGATAAACTCCCCCTATCTGTCTTATGATCTTAGAGCACTGATGCATTTCCGTACAAAGCTTGGAAGGAATTAAAAAAAAAAAAAAAAAAACAAACACACACATACACGACAGGTGTCTGACTGGCAGTCCTATCGTTGATTGCGAAATGCTTGCAAAACCCTGGCCACAAAGGCCAAACTGACTTGCCTCCGCTCCATGGTTCCTCTCCCAATTCCTCCAATTTCTGGTTTGATTTAAAAAAAAAAAAAAAAAAAAATTTCACCAACCCAAAGACTTTCTGGACCCAAATAAACTCACTCCTTAAAAGGATAGGACAGAAACATTCCCTAGTCCATGGTCACAAATGGTGCCACCCTATCAAGCCCCACAGACATAGCTACTGGTATAAATCACTTTTTCACTCACCTGGACAAATACAAAAAAGACCTGCCTTCTGTCCCAGCTGACTCAACATCACCCGACCCAGACTGCACCCTCCCCACCTTCTACCTAAAAACTGGCCACAAGGCTAGAGCTTCTCAAACTACTCAAGGGTTTCAACCCAGACAGTGCCCGTGGATTCAATACCCTTCATTCAAAATTCCTTAGGATAGGAGCACCTGCCATTGCCTACCCAGTAATGTTATTAAACAAATTTTCCCTTCCTCAAACAATCCCAGACAAATGGAAAACTTCAGCTGTAGTCCCTGTACTTAAAAGTGTCCCCACAAACCTGGTAGAACACTATAGGCCTATATCTATCTTAAGCCCCCTAGCCAAGATCCAGGAGAGAATTCTTTATAATCAACTCTACTCACATCTCGAACTCAACAATGCCATAACTATCCAATCAGCATGGATTTCGTAAACCGCATGGCACAGAATCAGCACTGCTACGTGTAACCGTGGACATTTTCAGGGCAATGGATCAGGGAAAGGCTACAGGTGCCACCTTTGTGGTCCTGACCAAAGCCTTCGACCTTGTCAACCACCAACTTCTCACTAAACTCCATCAACTAGGTCTTGACCCTGCATCCCACTCCTGGCTAGCCAACTACTTAACCAACAGGCTCCAGTGTGTAAAATGGCCTGGTGCCACGTCCTCCCTCGCTCCCATAACAGATAGTGTTCCACAGGGCTCCATATTAGGACCACTCCTATTCTCCATTTTCATCAATGAACTCACCCTCAACTGTGGTGCTGCAGCAGTTCATTTATATGCCAACGACACCATTTTATACAGGTCTGCTAAAGATAGCAATGTCAAACACCAACCTCGAGAGTGATTTTTAGGCTTTGGAATCCTGGTTCAAAGCCAACCTGTTAGTACTTAACACAAAATACTCAAACCATGCTATTCCACCACACCACCTATAAACTTGATAACCAAGCGCCTTTGGTTGTTAAAACATCAGCGAGGGTGATGCTGAAATGTGTCAAAAGCTTAAAATATCTGGGTGTCACCTTAGATGAAAATCTATCCTTCAAGATCCATACCAATAAAGATTATAAAAATTAACTCACCAGAAACTAGGGTTACTATACTGTACTGCCCCCTACCTCACTTCCCAACCCAGAAAGACCACCTCTACTGCAACCCTACCCCCAGCTCTCCTCTATGGTGCATCCTTGCTTTCCACAGTGAAGCCATCTACTCCGAACAGACTTAGCTATGTTCCCACTAGCCACTCACCACCGGCAAATGTTTTTAGCGTGTGGCTAAAATTTCTAACGATTTTTACAGTTACTCGAGCCACAGAGGCTAAAGCCTTCTGTTCATGCCATTTTTAGCAATAGTATAGTACGTGGTTTAGAATAACTAATTTGGCAGTGTATATCATGGTGTGGCTCATGATTTCACATAGTGGCTAAACAGCCTGGGGTCACTTTAGCCACAGTGGCTAACATTTTAAAAATCCTGGGGGGAACGGAGCTTAGGCAAGTATATCACCGTATTGCCAGATTTGCCACTTCAGTCCCGGCCCGAACTCACTACTGTGCTGTGCTCGGTACCTTAAATTGGCCAGGTTTTGAGGTGAAGTTGGACTGCCCCTTTCTGCATACCATCTTCAAATTAATTCACCTCCCCTCCAAACCTGTCTAACCTACTGACCTGGAAAACCCCTTCACCAGGTCCCTTAGAACATCTCACCAACCACTGCCAAGTATACCTAAAACTCACTTAGCAATTGGAAAGATCTTTCTCATATGCAGCTGCACATAAATGGAACAATCTTCCAAAAGGACTTCTATCCTGCACATCCCTCTCTCAGTTTAAAAAACAGTACAAGGACCTATTCCTTACCACCGGCACATGTAGCTGTATAACACCCCCTGCCTAGGGGGCAGGAGTTAATCCTATGTCATGCTCTCAAGGTTTCTCTGAATCCTGTGTAACCATCTAGTCTGAAAGTTGTTTATGCCCTAAAGTGTATAATGTTTCTTTATCTTATGAACTTATTGCATCAAATTTTTGAATATTTCTACTCGTTAATGTTATTACCAGGGCCACTGGAAAATTGCGGGCGCAATTTTTCCACAATTTCCGCAATTTTCACTCTTCTCCGCACAAAATCCACAATTTCTTGCAATTTCTTGCATTTATGGAATTTTTTACTGAAATTGTATAAAAATATTTAATTCTCAAGGAAATCTACTCAGATATGGTACACAGACTTGGAGTTCACCAAAACAGTACAGTGTGAGGTGAGAAAGGGTCAAATGTGACTGCTTTCATGTGATTCACTTCCCTGCTTTAGTTTCAAAATCCTCTGGTCATGCATATGTAGACTTGAACACTTAAAATCTGTGTTAAAGCAGACTATCAGAGAACTTTTTGCTGACACAGAGACTGAAACAATAGTTGTGAGAAGAGGTGCAAAGTGCCCCATTCACCTAAATGAAGCCTTGACCACAATGCTTGTTTTTGAATGGAAGGGTAGATTTTCCTTGTATAATACTTTCAATCTGAAAGGATTTTGATTCAAATGTGTCAAGAGTTTGGATGGCCCTGCTGATCATAAACTTGAGTGTGCTTCTGAGGGGGTTGTTGACAGTGATTCCTTACATGTCAGTGTGCCACAACTGAATACTCACACACAAAGCCTACAAAAAGCAAACATTTCTGAAAACATGCTGAACAGGTTAAGTATAGTTAAACAGTTACCTTCACATAGAAAAAAATAATTGCAACCCAAGTAAAATCACCGCAAACCGAGTAGAACAAAAGTACAATTTATTATAAACTATTGTATGATGTAATGAAAAGCTATTGGTATGATTTGATACTTTTATCATGTGATTTTAAAATGTACTTACAGTGCTGATTAAGAGCAGTAATCATTTTAATAAAATAAATATTTTTCTTACTAGACCTTTATTAGGCACCCTGGTTATCTGTTTATTTTTTTCTTGCACCAAAGCAAATAGTTTAAACAGGCTTCATTATTTAACATCTAGAAACTGGCAAAATATGCTGTGTCAGGATGTATTCAGTACAGACTAACTGTAAATTACTGAATAAAATCTAGTTAGCACTGCATGACTTCTAGATGACTTGATTTTTAGAAGATATGCTACATAATGATTAGTTTACAGTGCATTTCAAAAATACACATCTTTCTTCACATTAAAAGCATTTACAAGTGGCAATACATTTATCTAACAATTTATGTGATCAATACATGCTGCAGCAAACAATAAAATAATTATTAGGGGGCAGTGGGGATGTATAGTGAACCCTCGCAATTTTCCCGCAATTTCTGCAAGAAAATCCCCGCATTTTTGGATAAAATTTTCCGCAATTTTCCAGTGGCCCTGGTTATTACTGTTGATACCACTGTTGGTGCCATGTTTAATGCCTATCATTTGTGGAATGCTTAGATCCCCCGGGTCGCCACTGAAAAAGGGACCGTCTTGTCTCAGTGGGCCTACCCAGTCATCAAAATTCAAATACATTTGGGGAAGATCAAGCTGAGGAGGAGAAGGAATTCAGACAAGTAAGTTCCCTTAACATTTACTGCATTTGTAAGTCAGCTCCTTGAGCTTGGCTGAAATTTTTTTTTTTTTTTTAAATTTACCTACAATAGCCCAATACAGATACAGCATTTGGGAAGGGAAAAATACCCTGACCACCCAGACATTACAGTGACAGCTGGTTTACCGACTTGTTCAAGGTAACATATTGAGTAAGGGGCTCGTGTAGGATTTGACAGTTGGGGTCTCCATGTTCCCAAGCCTATTCTCTACCCACTACACCACACTGCCTCCAAATAGATCCAGGAAGCAAGAAAAAGTGATATCTAGGAACTCGCTTTAGCCTTGCTGATCAAATCCTTAGTTTAGTCTATGCATTTTAGAGGGCCATCAATGAATTCTGCCACACCCGAATGGAGTTTACTATTGAGCAGGAGTTGGCACAGGCAGACACCAGATGGAGAAGAGCCTGTAGCTGTCTCAGTTCCACTTCTCACACCAAGTCTACAACAATTGTTCAGTAAAAGGACCATAAGGTCAGAAAATCCAAAACATAAATAGTAAGGTTAAGTAAACTGGAATAGAAACCCCACCAAAAAAAAAAAAAAAAAAAAAAAAAATTTAGGTGGTGTCCCACCTTCTCCACGCCCAACTAAGAAATGCTGCTGCACAGGTTCTGCAGCTGGTCACAAGAGGAACTGCACACAATGTAAATCCATTACAACACTGACACAGAGGGGCTAAGCCAAAATGGATTAAACTTTCTGCAAGGAATTTTACTTTCACCTTATCTACTCAAAGCATGCTACTGCATTACAGTGCTTTGTCCTCATCTTCCGCTGTGATTCAGTATTACAAAAAGACACAGCAGCAACTACTTAAGAAGGGGGAGATTTCCTAAATGTTGTCACACACAACCACGCCATAATTTTTTTTTTTTGGGGGAGAACCTTTGGTCCACAAAGCCCCCACCCCCAAAAAAATTACTTGTTCCCTTCTATGCATTTACATAGCATCCATTTAAAAGCAGTGCAGGTTGTACAGGTTACAGTGAATATTCTGAACTACACTTTTTATTTACCTATTGTACATTGCCCCATGTTACCCATCTTCTAAGGTGCAATTTCCAAATTGTCTGCTTTTGCACCTCTTTTTATTATATATAAACACACACATCTGAAATACTCAGAGGAATGCTCCTGTTAATATGGCTCTCCTCAGGTTGTCATCAGGATTCTCAGCCAATTTGTGAAACTACTGTCCCGTAAGGTCAAGAAGCAGCAGCATGTTGGTTACTTTTAGCTGCAAGAAAATGATCTTAAAGAATGAGTGTCATAGTGACGAAAATTAGAAAAGCTATATTTAAACAATTACTTTCCTTTTATTTTCAAGGGTAAAAAAATGCTAATGGCAACTTAAAATGGGGGAAGAGTATTAAACAAGACAAGTAATAAGGGACCATTTAAAACATAACAAAAATCTAAAACAGAACAAACAAGATTTGGCTGGTGCCAACAATTTTGTCTTTTTTTTTGTAGTAGATCTTACTGTCTCATCAGTCTCTGTTATAATTGTAGTTCCAGTACATGAGGACGACAACCATCAGTTTCACAGTTTTTTTTTTTGTTTGTTTTTTTGTTGTTTTTTTTTGCATACAGTGCCCCACAGGGAGTTCTGATGTAGTGGCACTGCTTTCAGTAATACTCCCTACTGTAGTACACAGTAGTACAAGTCCACCCAACACCAGGAAATTAACTTTACCCCTTAGCTCCAAACTCACTTATAGCGCTCCTTTTTTCTTAATTCTCTGATGCTCCAGGTTGGGATTTCTTTGGTGCCCCTCCAATCCTGGCTACGTCCCCTGCACCCTCCACCCCGCTGTACTGTCACCTCCAACCCCTCCCCCAGCTTCACTGTCACCTTCCCAACCCTTCCCCCAGCCTTCACCATCATCTTCCCAATTCCCCCCACCGCCTTCACTCTCACCTTCCTAATCCCCATCTCTCCTAGTGGTTTCACCGTTAACCCTTCCCTTCATCCCTATACATGGCTACACTGTCACCTCTCCTTACATCCCCCAGTGGTTCCACTGTAAATCATTCCCCACCACCACCACCAGTCCAATGATTCCATTGTTAATCCTTTCCTACTGTGCCCTCAACCCCTCCTTCCCTAATCCACATGGCACCACTATCACCTTCCCACACCCACCACATCCTATGGCTTCATTATCTCCTAAACCCCTCCCCCCAAAAAGGCAAAACCAGGGGTTACAAAGGTGCTCTTAAAACCCCCGTTGGAGCAGTTACAGTTTCTGAACCAGGTGTCATGATGGACAGGAAGCAGTATGGCAAACGGGAATACCATAGCACACAGTATTCCCATCCGTGCCATGACTTTCATCATCATGTAGTCCAAGAACCATTTTAAGCAATGAACTTTTGCCGGGCGCTACACTCCCCGCACCAGCTCACTTAGTTTCTGACCCTGTCATGCCCAACAGAAACAGTCTGGCAGACGAGCATACTGTGGCAAACGGAGTACAGTCACACGCTGTGTTCCTTACACATCATCCTGGAAAAACTACAAGACTGATAAGTGGAGTGTCACAGAGGACCTGGCAGCATAGCCTAGAGGTTAGAGCAATGAGCCGAGAGTGGGACGGGTACAGTGAAGCCCGCCAGGATGAAGCGCAGTATCACAGGTTTCCTGCATGACCAAAGGAAGCAATGCACATTGAAAGTGCATTGCTTGCTGCAGCAACTCTACTGCAGAGTTGGGCTTCATCCTGGTGGACTTCACTGGATATCTAGCAGCCCAAGGTTCAATTCCCACGACCTCCACTTCAAGGGCAAACTTGCTGGACCTTTGGTCTCCTTCTGTTGTCACCTTTGTTTCTGTTTGTATATTCAACCCTGAATAGTTTTCTTCGAAGTTGTGTGACTGGTGGAAATAATATTTTACAGGGTGTGTGGGGAGCGAAGCCCCCTGCATAGGGGGTGCAGGGAAAGACTGCAGTTCTTGGGTCAGACAACACGGCGGGCGGATTGGGCGGATTTGCAGGATCCCACCCCAAACACTTTATGCACTGCTTATCCATGCCGCCGCCACCACCACCTCCCGTTGCTCCAATGTCAAATCTTCCATCACACACCCCACTATCAACCTTTCATTACCCAGGCACTTTTTAGCATTCCCATTGCCACTCCTTCCTAAAGCCCCCACCAGCGCGCGCGCACACACACACACACACACACACACACACACACACACACACACACACACAATTCCAAAAACCGCGCTTCCAAAGGCAGTTGCAGCCAGATATTAAATTGGGCAGGAACTCAGTTTCACCACATCTGGCACCTTTCTTTATGGGATACTATGGAGCGTTCCACTTCCTAGGGATAATAGTTCTATCTCCTGCATATGTAGAGATTACAGTTCCACCTACTAAACATTCCCAATTTAACCACTGGTTGCAGCTTCCACTCTCTGCGGCCTCATCAGTCCTCACCGACACAGACGGATCCATCGCTTACGGCTCGTTAGTGTCCAGCAATCCCGACTCTCTGGCAGCCTGGCTCCAGCGGATAGACTCACACACTTGGTACTGTCACGCAGTCTCTACTCGTGGATTTTCTCTGGTTTGATATTGCACCAAGACAAGCTCTGTATAACAACGCAAATACTTCTGTGCTGATGACTGTCCTCCGATTCGGTTCTGCAGAAACTCTACAGCGCAGAGCTTCCGTGTATTTCCGGAAGTTTAAATTTGAGCGCCTCTCTATAACGCCTGCGCAGTGCAACAGCGCTCGTCACGTACGATTGCCTCACTCAACCGGTAGGTTACGGATGAAAACACAGAGCTGTGACGTTGCTTTTTCAGTTGTTCCACATCTGTATAGTGTTGGCTGTGATCAGATCTTGTTGTAGTCTCAGAACTCGAAAAAAGGACTGAAGTGGCCACGCACAGCTCAAGGATAAACTAGAATGGACGCGCCTGTTAGGGGCATATAACTATAATGTTAGGGGTGCCATAGAATTAGAATATATATAATCTATGAGGGGCATACCTCTCAACCTTTTGTCACTGAAATGAGGGACATGGACATTTTTGGACACTCAAAATGAGGGACATAGACCTTCAGAATGAGGGACACATCCTCAAACATGGATATACAAGCTCAGAACACCGAGAAAAGCATAGTGTTTACTTGTACAAAGTTTATTTTGGATTTAGTGTTTTAGAATATTAACAGTTTCTGCTTTAAAGTTTGAATTTACAGCACATTCTCTGTGTGGGCAGCACTTTTTCCATGAGGGACAAAGCAATTTTTAAGAGGCGAAATGAGGGATGTCCCTCGTAATCAGGGACGCTTGAGAGGTATGATGAGGGGTGCCGAGCGCGAGTAGTAAAGCGCGCTGCCATATTGTGGATGTCAAAACACGGAAGCGGGCTGATTGACATCCATGAGTCTTTGGTGGCGCGCTTAAAGTTTTTTGTTTGTTTGGTTTGTGTTTTTAATCATTACAAAGAAACTATGTTCACTTTGTGGATTTTCTTGGAGACCGGGTCCCGGTTTATTCATCGACAGCGGTTTTTGAGGACAGATGTACAGTTTGGCGAGTCATTTGAGTTACCACCTGTCCCTATTTTCGTTGGACAGTCAAGATTTCGGCAGCTGTGGCCAGCAAAAAACATGAAAAATGCATGTCATTACATTATAGTAGGAAAAAAATATTTTCTGTCATTTAAATGCTGCAAAACAATACAATACCTTAAAATGATCAGAAACGGCTAAAACTACAACATTTAGTGTTAATTCTGATTATTTAGAAGAAACAAGTATGTTGCATTGGTCGAGATAACATATTGTTCTGCAAAAAATCATGTTTCAGTAAGAAATTTGCCACTTGGCGCTTCTTAAAAGGTGGTAACCCTCTGCCAGTATAAAATGTTTTAATTCAGCCCTGGCTCGGGCTTTGCCGAGGAAGTGGTTGCAGGGGAGGTATCTGTTCTGCAGGTGATTTCTGGAAGGGCTGCAGGGATGCTTACTGGAGAAACTGGCTGTGCTGGATACAGGGATGTTTACTGGCACTGGCAGCTGGCGGGGACTACTGAGGCATACTAGCAAAGCAACTTGTGTGGGCAGAATGCCTAAATAAACCTGTGTTTCCCCTAATGACCTTTCTTACTGCACCCTGGGGCTCATATACACATTTATCTCCAGCAAGCTATCTAAATGGGCCCTAAGCGATGTCCCCAAGCACCATATCATGCACTGCCTGGTGCCCCTGGGATACATGGCAAGCCTTTTTTCTGTAGGGCTGTGGTTCCAGGATGCTGCTACTTTGGGGCACTACATATTCCTGGGTAATCGGGGGCTGCCTGAAGAAGGATCAAGGTGCAGGGTGGGCAGAGAGTGCTTGTAGACATAGGGTGAGCAGGGAGTGCAAGGGCACATTTTATGGCACATAGAAGCAGTATTCTGGTGGAGTCTGCCAACTTATCTGTCTAACTACTCAACCCCACCCTCATCAGATACAGTTCCTGACCATATGTCTGGGTATATTGGGATCTGCCATTGGAGGAGGAGGATGTACACAGGAACTTCAAGAAAGCAGCACACCCACAAAGTAACAGCGGCTGTGGGTTGCCCTGGAAGTAGAGAGGACTAGTTGAGTGGCTGATTGAGGCACCCAGTGTGAAAGCTGGCCAGCTGGTTATGATTGTTCTATGATATTTGTATATAGAATGTGGTATGTGAGTGTCTCTCATGAGACAGTCTGTTGGATGGGTGCTACCACCCCACCCCCAAGGTTTCAGCTGCAGGATATATTAACCTGAAACCAGGAGGTAATTAAAAAGACTAGAGAGACATAATTAAGGGTCTCCTGTTTCCCTGATTTAATTAGAGCTGCCCCAGCTACCAGGATATAGGGCTCGTAAACTTTTATGACGTCTTAGAGAAAGAAAACATGTTATATCACTATGGTGCTAAAAAGTTATAATTCTTTGATCCTTGGGAAAGCAGGAAACCACACAAGATAAAAGGAAAGGCTTGATTAAAGAGTGTCATCATTTGGGGAATGAGTTTTTGCCGATGTCACCTTATTTAATACATCTCCTGATAGGACATCCTGTTTGGTATATTGTTATATTCTAAAAGGAGGAGCTAGATGGCATCATAGAAGGGGTGAAGACACAGAGTTTAAACTGTATTCTGCATTTCCACTGAGACACATTCCTTTTTGGACTCCTAAGAAACAAGATCTCAGATCTAACTAAGCCACTGGTAGAGGTATATATTAGATAGAAAAAGTATAACTGTATGTTGGTAGGAGTTTGTTCTTTTCCTTGTTTTCTTTTAAGTGATTGTATGCTTTGTGATATAGTGTTCTGTGTTTACATTTTACATATTTTTATCCATTTAAGTAAACCTTTTATTCCAAATACTGCTTGGGTCTTCCAAGTTCTTTCTTTTGCATGTGATATATTGAGGGTTAAGATCTGACAAAACTGTTCAGAAGCTTGAATGGTATTACCAAACTGAGAAAAGGTAAGAATGTACCTAAGATCTTTTATAGAGTTTTAAGGGTTCATTTTGGATACCTGGTTAGGTGCCCTTAGGCTAAAGATATCTGGCACCCCCCCCCAAAGAGCAGATTATCTGAGCCTGTATATTTGGGTATGCTAGCATAAGGTTCACAGTTTGAATCCCCCCAGAACTTGAGACTAGAGGTGATTCGGACCCACAAGCAGATAGGAGGGTTACCCTGTTCTGTTACCTGTTCACATTACTGCTCTCAGAAATTGGCACTGTGGGAGCAGAGGGCCTGACCTGCTGAGTGCGTTAGAGACAGATTGGATGACAGCGGTGCGGTACATTTGGTAACACAAGCTTTAATTGTTCAGTGTGTCAGCTTGATACTGTACAGCTCACTTGCAAAATAAGGTAGTGATTTATTTAAAAAAAAAGGTAACAGTACTATATCATTTTGCTTACTGTCGAGTTCCTACCTGTTTTATTTTTTTTCTAAAGTGCAAGTAGAGTAGCCATAGTTAGGGATGAAGATAGCTTCCAACTACAGCGGGTACACTGCAGACTACTTGAGGCGGTTGTGCCAGTACAGAGGAGACCTGTACGAGGTGAAAGCCCCCATGCAGAACCTTGGGATGCCTTGATGGCAGCAGATGCCCAGAGCGTTGAGTCACAGACTGTGACTGTAAAAGACCAAACCTTGAGCATGGAGGGGCCAGCAGCCAGTGCAGTGTCCAGATCCGTGAGGATGACATCAGGGCCAGTGCCAGCGAAGGGCCAAAGCAGCAGGGGAAGGTCGCAAGCATTCTGGAGTTAGAAACAGTCGTGCTGCAGATTGAGTTGCGCAGAATGGAGCTGGAGTTCCACAGAGAGGAGAAGCCACAACAGCAAGCTGCAGAGGAGAAGAGGGAGCATGAACAGTGAGATGCAGACAGTGAGGAGTGTGAGCGCCAGAGGCGACATAAACTGGAGAAGCTACGACTCCAAGTACCAGCACCAGAGCAGGTAAGTGGCTTGGGTTTAAACTGGAACTACATGACTGGGTTAGAAATTGAATTCCAAATTGATAACTGAATTTAAAGAGGGGAAGGATATGGATGCCTTTTTAAATTTCTTTGAAAACGTTTATATTCAGGCTAAAATTCCTAGATGGTCCTGGAGCTTCCAGCTATCCCCGCTACTTACTGAGGAGGCTGGGGATGCATTGGGTCAAAAGGACAATGAGGACAGTAATGATTACAGCAAACTTAAAGCAGCAGCTTTAGAAAAGTTTGATTTAACTGCTGAAGCATACAGAGCTAAATTCTGTTAGCTCAGGAGGAGCCCTGATATGAGCTACGAGGAGCAAGCCACAAAACAACGTCAGTTTTTAAAACCATGGGAAGGAATTAAAGCAAACTCTGTAGATAAAATTGAAAGTGTTGTTTTGTTAGAACAGTTTTTTTGGGCATGCCCAGCAGAGCTGAAAACCTTGCTGGAGGACCGAGATCCCAAAACAGTGCAAGAGGGTGCTGAACTCTCGGACCGCTATGCCAAGAGCAGACCTACTCTGACAGTGAATGGGGCTGGCGTGGCAGCGCAGAAAGGGAAAAGCGCGCCTTCAGGGCAGCTAAAACCCTCACTGCCTCCACCGAAACCAGTTAGCCCCAGGTTTCAAAGAAAAGATTTCTCTGAGAAAAGAAATGAATGTTGGGTCTGTAGAGAAACTGGGCATATTGCCAGACAGTGTCCCACAAGGGCAAGTACTATGCAACATGGGGTTAGGAAAGAAGTGGGTTGTTTGTGTGTCCCTGGAAGCATGGCTGTGAACATGAGGGAACACTTGCACCCAGTCACGGTGAATGGTGTACAGACACAAGGGTTAAGGGACACAGGGGCATCCCTGACATTGGTAAAAGGGGATCTGGTAGAGCTTGGTCAGCTTATACCCAATAAATATGTCACTGTACAAGACTTTACTGGTGAGGAGAAAACATTGCCCCTTGCTAGTGTTCTCCTAGACTGGGGTGAAACGGGGAACTGTGCAACAGGTGGCTGTAGCAAAAACTTTAGCAGCGGACGTCATCCTTGGCAACAATCTCAAATGGGATGGTGTGTGCAGTTACCCATAGCCAAGTGGCAAGGGAAAATTGTAGTTCCCTGGACCCCACAGAAGCCAGTGTGGAAATCACTAGGAGACTAATTCCCCAGCCTGTGTCTTCTGATATGGAGACTAATGAAAAGGGGGTAGACATTTCCTCAGTAGCAGTTAACCACACAGCTATGGAGGGTTACTCCGAAGAGGGAGGGGTGACCCATTGTCAGAGGGTTGTGGATGACAGTGATCCTGAGTTCCCTGACGCTATTGCCAGGGACCCTAGTTTAGATACTGAAGGGGACATGTCCCATGCCTTGGGAATGTGTAAGGAGTTAGCAACTGCTCAGAAAAGTGAACCTAATCTAGAAAAGCTGAGGGCTTGGGCAGACTGACGGAGCACAAGGAGGTGATGGTAAACATGATGTTTATTGGGAAAATGGACTGATTTATACTCAGGCTGTGCAGACAGAGGGAGGGGTGATAGGCAACTTGTCGTTCCCCAGGGGTATCGTGAGCAGTTGCTCAAGATTGCACATGATAGTCCCTTGTCATCTGGGAATCGCGCACTACGCAGCGGTTGGCCTAGAATTTCTGTTGGCCTAACTTCACCTAGCAGGTGAAGGAGTATTGCAGGTCTTATAACCGGTGCCAAGAAATAAGGAAGGCAGGTAAGAAAACACAAGCTGCCCTAATTCCATTGCCCATAGTGGAGGAGCCATTCCAGAGGGAGTGAATGGATATTGAGGGGGCCTTTAAATACCCCCAGTTCCTCCTGGAAGAGGTTCATCCTGTCTGTGGTGGATTATGCCACCCGGTATCCAGAGGCAGTCTTCCTGTCCTCACTGAGGACAGACAAAGTGGCAGATGGCTTACTTGGGATTTTCTCCCATGTTGGGTTTCCACAAGAGGTTGTCACCGATCAAGGGGGTTCCTTCATGTTGGACCTGATGAAATGTTTGTGGGAGAAGTGTGGGGTAGTGCAGAGACTCATGACACCTTATCACCCGCAAGCCAATGGACTTGTGGAACGATTTAATGGTACCCTGAAGTCAATGCTCCAAGCGTTTGCTGAACAGCATGGGAGAGACTGGGAGAAATACCTTCCCCACCTGTTATTTGCATACAGGGAGGTGCCCCAAGCATCAACAGTATTTTCCCCCTTCGAACTCTTACATGGACGCCTGGTATGTGGGCCGCTAGACTTGATCCAGGAGGACTAGGAAGGCAAGCACGCCACCCAGGGAACCCCCATAGTAGATTATCTCCTTAGGTTTAGGGAAAGGCTGAAGAAGCTTATGGGGACAGCCCAGAGCAACCTGGCAGCTGCACAACAGAAACAAAAAGTGTGGTACGACCTCAGAGCCAGAGCTCACTCATACACGGTGGGTCAGGAAGTCATGGTCCTTATTCCGGTCTGGAAAGACAAGCTGCAAGCTGAGTGGGCAGGACCATACAAAGTAGTTAGGAAGGCAAATGACATGAACTATATCAAGCTCCCGCTTGGCACCTTTTTCCCAGCTTGTAATAGGCACCAGAGCCCATTGGCCGAGAGGGGGACTGACGCGGAGTGCAGCCAGATGAAATAGGCTGCTTCCCCCCTCTCAGCACCTCGGACAGATCGGAAAGACCGGGGCGGTGAACCGACGGCATCGGGCCCCCCCCACCACTGCTTTGCCCAAGGACAAGCTAGAAACCACAGGGTTGAGGCGCCGACAGCTTAATCTATGCGGCGGACCTCCCCCATTGCAATTGGACAACAGACTGCAGAATTTGAAATTCCCACCCACCTACCCTGATCCTGGTTGCATTAAGTTAAAGGTAGCTCCACCCTTGGTGAGCCCTACACCAATAGGAAGTGCAGGGAGAGGAGCAATGCCTGTGGCAATGTATCTCGGTCTGTAACTATCACAGGCTCACACAATAAAACGTGTTTCCTACTGTGTTCTCCCTACTACCTAACTGAAACATCTATGGACTGATTGCTTATTGATGGACTAACTGGTCAAAGGTTGAAACTATCCGCCTAATTGATCATATATAGATTAAATGTTCCAAAAGTGTCAAAATACTGCAAGGTGCATTCCTAACAGTCAGCTAGATCAATGACATTATATACTGAAATGAGTTTTCTTAGCAACCTACTTGATTAATGCCAATATATAATGTCCAGTCAGTAACACAGTCTCGGGGTTATGTCAAGCTGATTTTTACTCTGTGCTGCTGCTTTATTGCTCTTACATATCAGTGTTAGTAACGGTCACTACTAAGAATCCTAAAGTTTATTGAATTCTAGCGATTATAAACGTAGACAGTAAAAGTCATCGAAGCTCTGCAATCCTAAGAGGCTCCAGACAGTTGTCTGTCCTGGTACCCCCAGTATACAGCCGTTTCTCATCAAACCATCCCCATCTCCTTGTTATGAGACCAGGCTCTTGCTGCCTAATAACCCCAAATAAGGTCATGATGCCAGTCAAAGGGTCCCAGATGACCAGTACATCAGGCCTACTCTGGCCAAACAAGGGTCTCCTCCTGGCTGCCCTGTTCATAGCCACAATACTCTGGGTTGACTGGCTAGCTGGTGGACAAGGCCCTGCTGCTCAGCCTCCTAACAGACCAGCATCACACCAGACCTTGTATTCTTATAGCCCACCCCTGGCTGACAACTTAGCCCTCCTACTTGCCGCCAAGCTCAGCAGGAGCAGGATTTGCTACAGGACTATCCTCCTAATGACCCACAAACCTAAAAAAACTAGGTTCCCACTTCTAACCTATATTCTCCGCCTCCTGCTAACTGCCTTGCTATTAAGGGCTGGAGACATTCATCCTAACCCCGGTCCAGGTGTTGATAATACCTCTATTTCCACCTCTCAAGACCTGATCTGGACTGCACCAAGGGGGTTGAGGCTAGCACACATGAATATTTGTAGTCTTAGGCCAAAAATTCACGAAGTACAAGCATGGCTAGCCCTCTTTAACCCGGATGTGCTTGCGGTCTCTCAGACCTGGTTAAAACCATCAATCCTAGACCACGAATTTGCTGCCCCAGGATACATCTGTTACTGAAAGGACAGACTCCTGAAAAGAGGGGGTGGGGTACTCATCTACATGAAGGCTTCCCTGATCTCTTCACAAATTAACCTGCAAGTAACTCTGCCCCCCGAAATTGAAGCATCTTTGTACGGATCACCCTCGGCGGTGCCAAACACCTAAATGTAGGGTGTGTATATAGTCCACCAAAGGATGCTCTCCAGTCCCTTGAGACCCTCTCAAGAACCCTAACAGCTGAGTTTGCAGCTGAACTCATCATCCTTGGAGACTTCAACCTGAACTGGGACAAAGAGGAAAGGTCCTCAATAACAGGTTTGCTACAAGAAACTAACCTCTCCCAGATAATTACCCTGCCCACATAGTTGAACTACAAAACGGGTAGCCACTCAATCATTGACTGGGTACTGGTGTCCAACCCTTAAAACGTTCAAGCTGCTGGCACCTTGGCAGATGCTCTCAGCGACCACTCGCCAATCTTCTGTGTCTGGAAAAACAGAGCGGTAAAGGTCCCGCCTAGAATACTCACTTCCCAGGACTTCTCTAAGTTCTCCCCGGAGCACTACAACACTCTCCTGGGTAACCTGGATTGGAGCCCAATAAGAAGTCTTCCTACCTTGAAGGGGGCAGTTGACTTCTTTAACAGGTCTATCATGTAGGCTGCAGACCTCCTGGCCCCTAATGAAACCTACCGGGTAAAAGGCCACTGCTATAAGTGGATTACCCCCCCTTAAAGGCCCTGATAACCAGCCGAGCCAAGGCCTGGAAAAAGTTCAAAGGCTCAGCTCTCCTAGCTGACCAGGTTATCTATAGAGCCCTCTGAAACCAGTGTAAAAAGGCCACCAAACTAGCAAAAAAGGAGCATCTAAACCACCTCCAGAAAGCAAACCTCGGCAACCCTAGGACTTTCTGGTCCCACATCAACGAACTGATTAAGGGGAATAAAAAGACTGCCATGGGCCCTATCACAGCTGATGGACAGGTACTACATGACGTGGCACTAATCACTGAGACCCTCAATTCCTACTTCATAAACCCTGATAAACATCAGGCAGGGTTATCGGTACCCAACTACCAGTCTGCTCCACTGGATCCCTCTACTCTTTACCGCCCATGCTTTCATTTAAGGCTGGTTAAGGTCAAAGAGGTCCTGGTCACCCTTAAAACCCTTAAAACAAGAGGTTCGGGAGGCCCGGATGGACTCAAAGCCAGGTTGCTAAAAAAGGGGGCCACGGCTCTTGCGCGACCACTCACCTGGTTGATCAATAGGTCCTTACTTGAAGGATCTGTCCCGGAGTTGTGGAAGCAGGCGCACGTGGTCCCGATTCATAAGGGTGGTCCTGTAGAACCCATTGAGAACTACAGGCCTATCTCCCTGCTGTGTGCCCTGGCAAAAATTCATGAGAAACTCGTCTATGCCCAACTTGAGGAATACCTGGAGGCACACTTACTGTTGTCCCCATCCCAACATGGCTTTAGAGCCAAACACGGGACAGACACTACCCTAACCAAATTCTCTACTGATGTACTCAGAAACCTAGACTCGGGATCCTATACAGGGGCAGTTTTTATAGACCTCTCTAAGGCCTTTGACCGGGTGGATCACGGATTACTACTCCAAAAACTCCGCAACATAGGCCTCGATGCCCACGCCCTCAAATGGGTGGAAAGCTACCTCTCTGGTCGCTCACAGAGGGTCAGGTGGCAGCAGAAACTCTCCAAACCACAGTCTGTAAAGGATGGTGTCCCCCAAGGGTCTATACTTGGGCCACTAATGTTCTCGCTGTTCGTAAATGAACTGCACAAACACTGCGGAAGTAGCAATGCTATCCAAAATGCTGATGATGCTGTCATCTACAAAACCTCGGTCAACCTGGATGACCTTAGCACCTCTCTCCAAAAGGATATTCACATCATGGAGAGTGGCTTATCAAGAATAAAATGGTCCTAACACCAGCAAAACCAAAGCCATGCTGTTGGGACCAAGAGTCCTTGGACTAGATAGATCACATCTACTCCAACTCGTCCCTGGAGGGCAACAAGCTAAAGTAGTCTCTTCAACTAAGTACCTTGGCCTTACCATTGACCAAGGTCTCACGTGCAAACAACATGTGGACCAAGTCACGAGAGTAATCCATACAAAACTCGGATTACTGTATCGGCTCAAGGAACTGCTGACCCCAGAAGCTAGGACTGCTATTGCAACCAGTGTCCTACTTCCAACTCTAACATATGCAGCCCTGGTCATTCAGGGTATCGCAAAGCTGGAGTTCGGTAAACTACAGACCCTATACAACAAAGCGGCCCACTTTGCCACCTTATCCCTCCAGGAGCTACCACTGCGTGGCAATGCCAAACTGGCCATCTTTCGAATCTCACCTCAGTTACCCTGTACTCTGCTTGGCGAAGAAGATAATTAGCCCTTCGCCTCCCCCGAGTCTTGGGGGACTCCTCACAGTAAAAATAAACCAGCACAGCCTTAGATCCTCGGGCCACACGCTACTAGATGTCCCCAAGGTCAGGACTAAGGTAGGCCAAAAATCTTTCTCTCATCCTGCCCCTTCCTTGTGGAATAACCTCCCTTTGGAGATACGAGAAACCCCATCATTGCCATGTTTCCGCACAAGACTCAAGACCCATCTTCTATCAACAAGCGTATGCCAGTGCTTCCACCCTTGACACTACAGCAGTGACCTCAATAGCCTGCTCACCTAACTACAATCTTTAGCCCCTAACAATGTTGCACTAACTTTTTCCTCTCCCTATCTGAACCTACTAATGCTCTTGAACAATGTCACCTAATGAATGTACAGTACTGTCTCTCTAATGTCTCTGTCAATGGATGATGTAATGAACAACAACTGACCAATCAGATATATCAAACCTATATAACAACTGCTATGTGTAAACAGCCGAATACTGTATACCCATGATAACCGATACTTCCATACGTTTTCAACTGTCTATAATTTCTTGTACTGTTATTCCCGGGTTGCCCCTGAAAACGGGACCTTCGGGGCCCAGTGGGCCTACCCGGTCATCAAAATTCAATAAATAAATAATAAAATAAATAGAGTTACCTGACAGAAGACAGAAACAGTGTATCATGTCAACATGATGAAACCATATGGTAATAGGGCTGACATGGTGTTTGCAGTATGTAGTCCTGGAGAGAGGACGGACGAAGGATTCCCACTTCTGGCCATGCTGAAAGAATGCAAGTGGGTGTCCTCTGTGGAAGCAGTTAAATTGTCTCCCCAGCTGGCCCCAGACAAGATCCATGAAGTAAGGGAGACTTTGCCCCCCTGTTTAGCATCAACCCTGGACTAACCCCCTTAGTGATGCACGATGTGGAGACAGGCATACAGACGCCCATACGGTGGACAGCATATCGGGTGTCCGAGGCTGTCCAAAAGGACATCAGGAGGGAGGTAGAGGAAATGCTGGATTTAGGGGTAATCCAGAGATCCCACAGCCCCTGGGCCTCACCCGTAGTCCTTGTGCCCAAGCCAGATGGCTGTACTCCTTTCTGTGTGGACTGAATGCAGTCACAAAGTCAGATGCCCACCCGATGCCCCGGACGAACTCCTGGAAAAGTTGGGAGGGGCGACCTACATTACGACTATTGACCTGACAAAGGGGTATTAGCAGATCAAGTTAACTGACAGAGCTAGGGAAGAGGTCAGCCTTCATCACTCCGATAGACTTATCTGAATTCAAAGTAATGCCTTTCAGAATTAAGAATGCCCCGGCCACCTTCCAAAGGTTGGTGAACCAGGTGTTAAATGGTGCTGAGGAGTACGCTGTGATGTACCTGGTTGACATTGCCATCTTTAGTGCCAGCTGGGAGGAACATCTGTCCCGCCTTAGGGAAGTGCTGGGCAGGATACAGAGGGACGGGCTCGCTGTCAAAGCTGAGAAGTGCCAGGTGACCATGGCTGAAGTGGCATATCTCAGGCATGTTGTAGGCCGGGGACAGCTCCGTCATAACCAGGTAAAAATAGAGGTGGTCAAGGCATGGCCCAGACTAGAAATGCAGAAGTAGGTCTGGAGTTTTCTAGGGACAGCAGGGTACTATAGGAAATTTGTACCCAATTACAGTGCCCTGGCTGCTCCCCTATGTGACCTGGTAAAGAAAAGGATACCTAAGAAAATTACCTGGGAATCAGCCTGTAAAAAAGCCTTTACCAGACTGAAGGAGGCACTGTGCAGTGCTCCTGTATTGACTAGTCTTGACTATAGCAGACCCTTTTTAGTTCAGACTGACGCCTCAGGCGTGGGTATTGGGGCAGTACTAAGTCAGACATCCAACCAAGGGAAATATCACCCGGTAGTGTACCTGAGTAAAAAGTTACTTCCCAGGGAGCAGGCATACTCTACTGTGGAAAAAGTGTGTCTTGCCATAGTGTGGGCCCTAAAGAAGTTAGAGCCATACTTATATGGGCAGCATTTTGTGGTGCAAACTGACCACAACCCCCTGGTTTGGCTGACACAAATGGGAAAAACTAATGGTAGACTGTTAAGATGGAGTCTTGCCTTACTAGGGTATGACATGACAGTCTTATAGAGGGCTGGAGCTACCAATCAGAACAGCAATGGTCTTTCACGTCTTTATGAGGAGTGAACTGATTTGGGAAGCTCATCCCATGCAGGGGATAGAGCCCCCAAATTCAGTCTAGGTGGGGAGGATTGTAACATTTAGCCAGCTGGTTATGATTGTTCTATGATATCTGTATATAGAATGTGGTATGTGAGTGTCTCTCATGAGACAGCCTGTGGGATGGGTGCCACCCCCCTCAAAGGTTTCAGCTACAAGATATATTAACCTGAAACCAGGAGGTAATTAAAAAAGACTAGACAGTCATAATTAAGGGTCTCCTGTTTCCCTGATTTAATTAGAGCCGACCTAGCTACCAGGATATAGGGCTCGTAAACTTTTATGACATCTTAGAGGGAAAAAAAATGTTATATCACTATGGTGCTAAAAAGTTATAAAATTATTTGATTCTTGGGAAAGCAGGAAACCACACAAGATCAAAGGAAAGGCTTGATTAAAGAGTGTCATAATTTGGGGAAAGAGTTTTTGCTGATATAATGCCCTGCACCCCTGCCTTTTTGCAAACGACAGGTGGTATGCTGTTGAAGCTGACAGCAGTACCTGGTGGGGACTGGGTTCGGGGAGGACTAGGTTACTTGGCACAAGGGGCCTAGGTTTGGCTACTCTGCACAGGGGCACCCAAGTAAATCCGAACACAGGAAGCAATAACTGTAATGTCCAATACCAGGAATGGGATTCTAAAGTGTGGCTTTTATTCACATCCAAACTGACCAAACAAAGCATAGACAGACCCCCATGGGGCTACATTCCTGGGAATGCAGATAAGAGATAACATAACACTTCTTCAACATTTCAGCCCTCAGACTCTGAACCCACCAGGCACACAGACCGGACTTGCACGCTGCTTTGGGTACACAGCCCGACTTGTACACTACTTGGGTTTTTCCTGGCCCAGCACCCCTGCCGGCCACTTAATCCCAGTCCATATGGCAGTGGACCCCATTTTCTGTTGGTGGCTCCCCAAACCACCTTAGAGCCTACGACTCCTTACGGGAAATTTCCTTCCAATCCCACATCTGAGTACTTCACTCAGCACTGGCCAAGTGCCTGAGGCAAAGTAGAAATCCATAGAGGTGGACCTGGTTACTAAAGATGGGGGGTCTCCCACCTCCAGCTTCCACAACCCATACCCAGCCATTTCTCTGGACATTGAACAACTCTTTCGAAAGCTTGACAATGTAGATTAAAGGGTAAACGTATAGCACATCTCCTCTACATGTCTTGGCTTTCCCCTTGTGCTGGACTTGAACATACTTTTACTTTGGCTAAGCCTATTCCTCTAGGCCTCCACTAATTCAACGAGTCCAGTCCCCACTTTAACACAGTTCAGGTGAAACATAGGCCCTTGACAAGTGCAGAATTCACCCTTTGGTCGCAGGTGCCCCACAGGCGAATCTTGACAGCGTTTTGTGCCAGAACACATTTCAGAAAAATAAGGCAGCTTCTTCTCTAGCAGGAACCAGGGGGTTGCCCCTGGAATAACAGGCAAACATTTCACCCCATCCCCTCAGGGATGGGGCACAGAGACCAGTATCAGCGGTCTCCACTACTTTAAGAACAGCTTACTGTGTTCCTCTTTAGGCAGAAACACTCACCTTTCCCTATAAGTAGCTCTATATCAGAGCTTAGGCTCTAAGAGCCTATGCACGGACTGCTGTGCTCCTCTCTTCTTCACTGCTCACACACAACTGTTCTCACTTTTCAAAAACTCCCAACATTCCAATCTAACTCCCTTCTGCAGATTCCAATGTGGCTGATGCAGCTGCAGTAGTTCTATGGTGATGTCATCCGTCAGTCTCTGCTGAGACTGAGAACAGAGTGGGAGAGTGTGAAATCCATTTAACTGGAATTTCACAAGCTGCCTTCCCTGTCTACCACTAGGTCTTACTGAGATTCTAGTAACCCCGGGTAATGGGGGGGGGGGTTTACACTGATGTCACCTTATTTAATACATCCCCTGAGAGGACATCCTGTTTGGTATATTGTTATATTCTAAAAGGAGGAGCTAGATGGCATCATAGAAGGGATGGAGACACAGAGTTTAAACTGTATTCTGTATTTCCACTGAGACACATTCCTTTTTGGACTCCTAAGAAACAAGATCTCAGATCTAACTAAGCCACTGGTAGAGGTATACATTAGATAGAAGAAGTCTTTGTATGTTGGTAGGAGTTTGTACTTTTCCTTGTTTTCTTTTAAGTGATTGTATGCTCTGTGATATAGTGTTCTGTGATTACATTTTACATATTTTTATCCATTTAAGTAAACCTTTTATTTCAAATACTGCCTGGGTCTTCCAAGTTCTTTCTTTTGCATGGGATATATTGAGGGTTAAGATTTGACAAAACTGTTCAGAAGCTTTGAATGGTGTTACCAAACTGAAAAAAGGTAAGACTATACCGAAGGTCTTTCATAGAGTTTTAAGGGTTCATTTTGGATACCTGGTTAGGTGCTCTTAGCGAAGGATATCTGGCATTCCCTGAAGAGCAGATTATCTGAGCCTGTACATTTCGGTATGCTAGCATAAGGTTCACAGTTTGAATCCCCCCAGAATTTGAGACTAAAGGTGATTCGAACCCACAAGCAGACAGGAGGGTTACCCTGTTCTGTTACCTGTTCACAGTACTGTGCTCGGAGGTTGGCACTGTGCTAAATGCATTTGTGACACCCAGTACTCCTGGGAAAATGAGAGGAAGGGGAACAGATTAGTCCACAAAGGAGAAAAAAAACAACTTTCCCATTAATCAGCCTTACTCCATAGAGACGTTACGTGGGTGAGCAAGGAGTTTAACCCTCGAGGGAGGGAGGTAGGGGGAAATAGTAAAAAAAAAGAAAATCTTTCTTTATAAACTGCTTTTGATAATTCCAAGCACTGCTCTTAACAAAGATTCTCTCATCTCAGGGAAACACTTTTTCTAACCTCCTCTCTTGCAGGCAGTTGGTCTTGGTTGCCCCAATACTCTGCCAGTCATAATAGTACTTGTCTCCATCTGTCCCCCTATACAGAATAGAATGAATTTCTTTAAAGTCTGAGTTTACAACTCATTTTTCTATGCGGCGGCACCTTTTCCATGTTGAACGGATGAGGGACAGAGCAATTTTGAGGCGTAAAAGGTGGTATTCCCCTCATGACTTGGGACAGTTGAGAGATATGACATGGGGCATCTGCCATCAGCATGAAGTAACCCTAAGTCCAGGCCTGCGCTGGTCTGACACTACCATGATGTTCCTGGTGTGGTGTTTTTTCATCAGGGCATAGTAAGAGAACCCCATCCCATATACATCGAGCCCCTGTTATTTAGCCTTCTTTCTGTGGATCCTGTTATTGTTACCCACGTCACCCACCCCATATGTAACAGGCAAAATCTGTTCCGCACCCAAAACACCTCCAGTCTTCACAAGCTCTTCACTGACATACAGTCCTGTCCGTGTTTGTCATAGCACTTCCTGGTGAACGCTGATAGGAGGAGAGATGGGTGGAAAAAGGCAGATACCCACAGTACCCCCCCCCCCATCCTGGTATCTGGCTCCCCCACACCTCATGCTCTTAGTGTATGTGTGACACAGTGCATTGTTTGCATTGCACATGGCACAGCAATAGCAGCAGTGCACATGCCAGTGCAATGTCAGGATCACACTTGGTGAAATGCAGTATCATCAGTACACATGGCACTGTGCAGTGCTGGTGCTACATTGACTGTGACACAGTTCATTGTTAGAACTGCACATGCACACATGGAGGCAGTATAGCGCAGTAGTTTAAGGCTCTGAGCTGTAAACCTGGAGACCTGGGTTTGAATCCCACAGCCCCCACTTGCATACTGTGTGACCCTGAGCAAGTCACTTAACTTCCTTGTGCTCACAGGTCACACCTTTAAACAAGCCCTTAGCTTAGTGTGTGTCTCCTAGCAAAAGAAAAAAGACTGCACATGGCACAATAAAGTGTCATTGTGTCAAGTCGTGCAGTGTTGATGTGTTACAGCATGTGCCACTGCAGTGTCAGCAGTGCATGTGACAGTTCAGTGTCAGCATTGCACATGGCACAGCACAGTGCCAGCAGTTTACTTGGCACCGCACTGTGACACCAGTGTACATGGCAGAGTGCGGTGGTACCTTCTGCTCATCTCTGCTGCTGCCCTTCGGATAAATAGTTTAACCAAGGTACTTTCTGTCCAATTCTTCTGCTGCCCTGGTGAGTCCCTCCCCCAAACACAGCTGGAAACCCCCTTCTCACAGTTCAGACACTGCCTTGCAGCTGGCCCCAAATACACTGGCAGTGAGCCCCCACCAGAAGAATTAATTGGCTGTGTCCCATCCCCATCCCGCAGCTGGAATCCCCCCCTTCCCACAAACAAGCCACCCCTGCAGTTGCCCCCCCCTAATTCGGGAGAGGGCTATGGAGCAGAAGATCCACAGCAGAGAACTGCTGCTATGGTGCTGCCCAGGGCAGTGTTAGCAGTACATAATGCACAGTGCAGTAAGAGTCATTGGCACAGTGGCACTGACACTGCACTGTGCCACATGCGATGCCTACACAGGGTTGTGCACCTTGACAGGAATGAATCTGCACCGTCACTTTAAATGTCTCAGCATTAGGCACTGTAGAGGACTTTGCATTCTTGACATCACACCTTGAGAAGGCGCATAGAGCATGTGTGAAATGTCAGCTGGTGGGGTATGTGCTGAAGTACCTCGGATTCAGTGAATTGGATTACTATCCTGCAACACAGCAGCAGTGGTGTCCTTTTGTGTTAGAAAAATGTTGAGCTGTTGCAGTTGCACTGCTGTTGTAACTGTGAGAAACAGAAGTGACCACACTGACACCCACATGTAGCCTGCGGTGCACAGAGTCCAGATATGAGGCATGGGCTGGGGGACAGATCTGGGAGCGTGAGGTGGGAGAGTGGCAAACCAAATGCCTGGGCTGGGTGGAGGACTCCAGGTTATAACGACCAAGGCTGAAGAGGATAGAGATCCAACTGTAAGGTCAAGGAGCATGCTGCCAAGGCGTTGTGGGCCTCAGGAGTCTGAGGCTAGGTTTTGGGGAAGGGATAGCTCAATAGGTAGAGATCAGTGGTGGGAGGTGACTCAGGAAGTGAAGCTGCAATTGCTTGGTGAGTTGGGGTGTAGAGTGTTGTGTGGTGGGTCTCCAGGGGTCCGGGGGGGGGCCTAAGTGGATGAAGAAGGCGAGACCAAGGAGGGAGGGAGGTGGATGTTTTTTGGGGGAGAGCAGGGAGTGAAATGTCTGGATAGCCTTGGAGGGCCCTCTTTGCCACAGAGCTGGCATAAAATGTGTTTTAAATGTTTCAAATTGGTGCCTAGTGTGCACAGGGCCGTATTGTCACTATTACTCCCAGCAAAACAAACTGTAACCATGCATCGATCACAAAACAGGATTGTTTTTTTCTTTACATGGACTAGACGGTCTCAGCCACTCTCAGTCATCAGGATTACACCCTCCCCCCAAACATCCCTATCAGTCCTTAAGCATCTCCATACTGTGTTTCCCAATGATAACTACTGCAGACAACACCATTCCTCAATGACAGTGGCTGGCAAAGCACTTCTGTCACCATCTCTGCTGTCACCATCACTTAATGGCATTGCCATTCTAGCAGTGACAACACAGATAAGAGCCCTGCTAACCGGGCAGGAGCAGAATGGACAACAGAAGTCCCCAGGGCAGCTGCAGCCACTGGCACGGCCCCAGACTTCCTGCATGACTCGGGCTTACTCTGCTTTTCCAAGGCTGTGGGCTGTACCTGTAGTAGGGACAACACCCTGTGCTGGAAGCAGTGAACGTAACCGTGACAGCTACCTGGCATCACCATGCCAAGGGCTGCCCAGCTATCGCACTCTTCATTCTGGAATTAGGGAGGAAGCAGGACTCTCTGTATGATTTTTAAAATTGGGGTCCACAGCCCAAAAGGGGGAGTCCCTGGTAAATTTCCGTGTGTCCCCATGTAAATGTATGTGAGCCACACTCGCAAGTCTCGTAGAGTAAGAATCTGGAGAGCGTGGGGGCGCACTCCAATTGGTTTCTATGGGGCTGTGTCTTAAACTAGAATTTTTAACGTTTGAGAGGGCAAATTCAAACAAATCGCAGCTACCATTCCTCTAGCAAGGCCCTTGTTAGTTGAGTGGTGGCTGTAATTTGTTTGAATCCCCCTCTAAAACATTAAAAATTCTAGTTTAAAACACCGCCCAACAGAAACCAGTGGAGCATGTCCCCGCGCTGTACTGATTCTTACATTACAAGACAGGGGCGCGGCTCCATCTATGGACTTGCGGGGCTTGGTGAAGGACTGTCTCTGGGACTTAAAAAAAAAAAAATGAACGTCCCGATGGACAGAATATGCATAAAGGATGCAGGTACCCACATCCCCGAGAGCCCTGGAGGGAGGGAGGCTTGTCTAGTGAAGGAGGCGAAAGTATTGTTCTTTTACTATTTGGCTCTTTATGTTAAAAGAAAGCTCTACCAGTATTTTGTACTGTAATGGTCTAATGTCATTTTCCCCTCTCATCTGTTATCAGCACACATGGTATTAGTAACTAATGCAGTACAGAGAAGATTATGGAGATGATTTGCTGCTGCTCAACAAAAGTAAAACTTGTTTGAAGCAAAGAGGGAAGTTTAAGATCAGACTACATACTGCACGCTGATAAAAAAAAAAAAAAAACACATGGCTAATCTGTTATGCAGATCCCATGAACCCAACACTAAGGAACAAAAGAGGTCCACACCCAAAAGCCAAAAAATAATGTTGTATTTTGAAAAATTACATGTCACTGACTGCATGTAGTTTTTAATTAATACATCAACATTTTTCGGCTTTTGAGTGCAGACCTCTTTTGTTCCTTTGTATATACTGCATCTTACCCAATACATGGTGCAACTGTGCAGTACGGAGCCTGCTGACCCCACACCCACAGACAGGTCATCCCTGCCCCCCGACTCACAGATTTATGGATGCCTGACAAAATGTGCTCCATTGTCAGCCATGAACGTGGCAGTTTTTACATTTATTTAACTTAAAAACACCACAAAGACTGGGTGTGCCGCCCAAAACCATGTGCGTGTCAGTCGGCCACTTCCAGGTGTTGACATCCACAACATGGTGGCACGCTTTATGTGCTTCGCAATGATTCATTGTCATTGTAGTCTTTCTTCTAATTCTGTGGCCACAGAACTAGACTTCCTGGACTTCACACCACAATATGTTGGCATGTTTTACGTGCTTCTCAATGACGCGTTGCCATTATAGTCTTTCTTTCTAGTACTGTGGGCAGTGCCACCTTCTGAGGCATGTAAAACATGCCGCCATCTTTTGGATGGTAAAGACACGTTGCTTCTGGGGGTCGCTGCTGGTCTGCATGTGGTAGTGACAGCTTGCTTAGCTTGTACCTGCCTTAGCCGCAGAATGTATGCAACTCGTATTTCTGCTCTCCTGACTCAGTTAGAAGCAGTGAGCACTCTTAGTATTGTAGCAGTGGTCTGGCGCTCGCTCTTAAAATCCATATCTGCTTTTCGCTCCCCAACCCTCTTCCTAGCTGCAGAACAGGTCAGGACTGGGAGCTAAAAGCACGTCTTATTTGGCTGCCGATGAGGGTGCCGAGCAGCAGGACAGGTGAGGGGAGATGGGGGGTCATATACACCCCATCTGTCTCTATATGAGGGATGCCCCCCACTGTACCCTGGCTCCTGGTGACAAGATACCAGATGTTGAAGGGATGTCCATATAAAAGGTGCTACCCACAAAGAACATGTTCAGAGCACAAATTCACAAAACTCTGACATCGAAACAGAATTTAACTTTCATAAGTTAATGCACAAGTTCCCGAACCCCACTCAGCCACCTTGTCTACAGCATCCAGAGCCCCACCCCCACCCTTTCCAAGCTAGGCACAACAAGCTTTTGAGGACCAACCAGCTTTCAGTGTTCATTTTTGAGTGGGGGATTGTGACAAATGTCACACAATTTTCAATTCTGACCCACATTTTCTTGTCCCTTGGGGACACAGTGACTCACTGTTTTAATGATTTTCCACTTCTGCTTTAAGACTAAGGGCACTGTTGAACATTATGACCCATTATTTTTTCCATTCAACCCCTATTTTACAAGCCCAGTGGATCAATGCCTCATGCAGGCAAATATCTAGAATGAATGCTGACCCCTGGCGGCGGGCTGTAGAGCACCCTAAATCCTGGTGGCATAATACCCCCCCATGAATAATCCTCGCATATAAAGACCCTGTTTCCAGTGTATCCTTGCTGCCCATTTTTAACCAACAAGGATGCCTTGCTGTGCTCATATCCAGGAGGAGACAAAGGGGAGTCTCAGTTCTTATTCCATCCAAAATTCCCCTTATCTTAACCCAAGAATTTGCTGATCCCAAGGACCGCTACATAATTCTTACTGGAAGATTGTTTGAGGCAAAGGTCACTCTGGCTAATGTGATTTTCCCCTCACACGCAAAAGTTCACTCTCTTTTTTTTCTTTTTTCAACTCCTTTTTCCCTCCGGTCACGGTCTGCGGGGCATCTCTCGGCATCCTGCTTGATTGCTGCCCAGTCTGAAGACCTCTGACCTGTGCCTTCTCTCTCTCTCTCTCTCTCTCCCCCACCTCAACCCACAGCTTAACCCCTCTGGGGTGGGGTCGCCCCTCTTCTTGGATGCTCTTTACAGACAGACTCCGGCTGTGGGTGAGGGGCCCAGGTGGAGGAACCTGAGAGGCCAGGCAGGATGGACCCAGCTATGGGCAAGGGGGCAGGTGCCGTCACCTAACCCGCAGACCGGGCTTTTCCTTGTTCTGGTGCTAGCTTCCCCCCCATGCGAGGAGCACACCCTGACAGAATGGCGCGTGGCAACCCTGCCAAGCATCATCCATGGGAAGCCGCTGGCACACCGGGCAATCCCCAGCCTACCCCCCCCCCTCGGGAGGAGAGCAGCCCAGCGGGCACTCAGTCCTCGACCCGCCCTGCTGATCCTCAGCGCCCGAGCGTCCAGTGCCTCAACCCCGGGCACCACTGGGCCGGCCAAAAGTTCCCTGTTTTAAAGTCTTCTTTGGTAAATT
Organism: Neoceratodus forsteri; assembly: GCA_016271365.2. Classification (NCBI taxonomy): domain Eukaryota; kingdom Metazoa; phylum Chordata; order Ceratodontiformes; family Ceratodontidae; genus Neoceratodus; species Neoceratodus forsteri. Next base: position 1,165,834,807 of record CM028130.1, read on the forward strand.
GATTGATATGTTGCAAGACCAGCTTATTCTAGGAAGGGATTTCAATATCACCTTATCTCAAGAGTTAGATTTTCTCTCACTGCTCTTGCCATCGCCTTTCTCTTGCACAGAAATTTCTCTGCTCCCAATGTTGGGCATAGTTGCTGTTTGGCACCACTTTTTTCCCACATATACATATCACGCACCCCAATTTCACACATATTCTTTCACAACTATTGAACACTTTAACACAATGCAGGATATGTCCTCTGGCACCTCATTACAATGAGATCATACTCCTATGACGCTTTAGATCAGCCTAGGGTGCGCAGCCAACCGCCAAGCATGGACCAGCAACTCCGGGTAGCTCTGTGATATATGAGGGCATTTTATATAAATTACTAAAAACACAGAACACAGAATATATACATTTACTGAATTCTGCTCAGTTGACAGAAAATGCTAAGCTGATTCTAAGGGCACCAAAATTATGTGTCTTTTGGCCATCAACGATCTACATGGGGCTAATGAATAGACAAGAAGGTGCTGGCGGAGATGGAGCCTGGCTGAAAGAGCTGCACCCGAGGCACAGCAAAAATGATCGGCAACCAGCCTTAGACAGCAATCCATTGCAAACCACTATTGCAGCAGTACTACGTGCCATCCAGTCTTTGGACAAATGGATGGCTGAATTCCAAGACCAATTGAAATCGATGGGCGTAAAAATTGGCTCTCTTTCAGCTGATACGCAGACTGCAACCCATACGGCTGATCGAGCCCTCACAGTCTCCAATGGCCTAACTAAAGAAAATGGTCTCCTGAGGAAACAGTTTGAGAACTTGGAAAACTCCATCAGAGAAATTAATGTTAGAATCCTGGGCTGGAAGGCGCCGAAGGGGATAATTGTTCAGATTCTGTTATCACATGGTTAATGGACCAGTACCCTCAACTCCATCTATGGTTAAAAGTTAGCGGACTACCCCCAGAGGAGCCTGCAATCATCGACTAATCAACAACCACCCACAGTTTACAGTATTAGTTAAATTGGGGTTATTAACTGAAATAGATGTACTCCTGTTAAAAGTTAAACAAAAGGGCCTATCAGAGTGGCATGGGAATTGGGTCCATCTCTTTCCCAATCTCAGTTTTGAAACCAGGCAAAGACACAAGGGCTTTAATGGGGTGTGCACAAGACTGCGACAGTTGGGTTTTCAACATCTCCTGCTTATGCTGGCCAGTTTAAAAGTTATGTATGGGTGTAAGACTTACCAGTTCTTTTACCCCAAGGATGCGGCTAAGCTGATGGAAAAAACTGAAAAAGAATTCTAACAGCAGGACCAGGATTCCTAGGAGAAGACAGTAAATGACTGAGTGAGCGTTTTCTTACACATTGCTTACTGACTAGTTGAAGGAATGATTTGCCTGGTGCCATATTTAAAAAATCTTTCTTGATGTGGAAACTTTGTTCATGCAAATGCCACAGGGTTATGTGGTTTGGTTCAATGTTATTTTAATATAGTTCAGAATGGTTAATATTTTCTGGATGTGCCATGAAACAAATAATATGGCGGCACCACATAGCGTCAATTAACAAGTACAGGGGCTGCCTCCTTCTTCATCTCCTTGGAGGGACCATTTTCATGCCATTTAGAGATTGGTTATACTGGTCATCTTATAAGTCTGAATGTGTTGTTAGTTTTTTTTTCCTTGCTACTTACATATGCAGCATTTGTGCTCCTGAATGTTTGTCACTTTTAAGTTTAGAAGGTAAAACGCAGTAGCCAAGTATGGAAAAATGAAACAAAAATGGCAGTCCTGTTCTTGTTAGATTGAATCCTTATTATCTTTAAGGTTAAAAGGTTACAGTCACAGATGGTGTTAGGCTCTGTAGTAAAATAAATAAATGTATATTTTGAACAAAGCCAGGTTTTAGGAAATTTATAAAGTGATTCCTTGATGATACAGGGTTATATGGATTTTGTTAAACAACATATCGGCCAGCCCAACGGCATAGCGGTTGGATTTCCGCTTGTGACGCCAGTGACCCGGGTTCAGGAACAGACTTGGGTTGCTGGAGGGCCAGCCGGGGGAGAAGGAAATGAGCATCTGACGACAGCTCGCCTTCTCAGGGGGGAGGGTGGATATGTGGCTCAGCGCCTGCTGACTTCTGGCAGAGGCTGGGAGTACGGCAGGACGTCGGCCCCAGTACACTAAGGGGAGTGATGGACGTCGGCGTATGCCTTGACGTCAGTGGCACATCGCTTCCCAGTGGAGCAAAGTGGAAAAATGGCACCAGGTCGATCGGGTGTCGGCCCTCCAGAACCCTCACCACCAGGCTCCCAGACCTCCATATGCCATCCCAGCAGCACCCCAGGGTCGTTGGTTGGCCGCCAGAGCGGTTCTGCTATGGAGGTAAAGCCCGCAGTGGTGAATGATACGCGGTTACCTGGGGTTGGTTGCGATATGAGGCTGTAAGGGTCAGAGAGTAGCCATGTGGGGAGGTCGGTCAGGAGGCCCAAAGGAGAGACCAGCAGGGTGCGGGGAGGAGTAAAAACCAAAAACAAAGTACCTATTGTTATACCTGCGTCTGGAAATGTTTGGGGAGTGGTCCTGTTCCTTCTTCACTCTATCATGCCTCGGCTTTTTCCCTTTAGAGCTGGCCGGCCATCTTTAGACTACTTTTATCGTGCAGTCAGAAGTGGGTGGTGCTACCTGATGCTGGGACTGGGAGATTGTTTGAAACATTTAAAAACATATAAAATCATTGTAGGGATTGTATGAAAGTCCCAGTATTAAATAAAATTGTGACTAGAGTGTGTGGGAACTTAGAAATAAATAAAACACTTTGTATATAAAATTATTGTATTTGAAGTGTTCAGGTGGGTGGAGTTTTCATGTCACATGAGCATTAAGCTATATAAAAGGGCAAAGAATAGCCAGAGATGTTAGATATGATCCAGAGAGTAAGCGGAGAGGATTAAGGTCTGGAGGGAACTCCAGGGAGCGATGTTAATTCCAAGAAAGATATTAACTGAGGAACTGCTCCAGTGTTATGAACTGGGTGATGTACACTGTATGTAAAGTGTCCTGCTTATGAAGAAAACCACTTCTGAAATAAATTTTAGACTATAAAGAAAAATCAAATATTGAGTCACGCTACCTGTTTCTGTCTACAAAGCCTGTGCCCTATCACACTCCCCATCTTAGGATTTAGATGAATTTTCTTTAGTAGTGTCTCAAGGATATTCTCTTACTGTGTAAGGGCTTAGTTTGTATGAGAGTGCTCAAAAAAGTGGAAGTTTTAATCGCTTATTTTTGTAGAAGCTGAGAGCTACATGAGGAGCATCCTTCCCTTTTAGCTGCTGCCCATGCGCCCCGCTTTCATCAGTCTTGATGCTGAGAAGCATTTGACAGCGTGTCCTGGAACTTTCCCTGGGGCACCTTGTCGGCCTTTGTGTTCCCATCTGATGTTCTTTCATGGCTCCAGAACCTTTATGCATCCCTCCCAGCCAATGTTCAAGTGAATGGATCATTATCCTTTCCTATCTCACTACAGTGCAGAATATGACACGGGTTTCCACTTTCACCCCTACTGTTTGCAGTCTACATCAAACCACTAATAGCTGCAGTATGCTAAGCAGTAAATACTGAAGGAGTCTCACTGGGGGGGGTAACCTCTACAGAATATTGCTGAAAGTAGATGATATATTTTTAATGCTTGCAGACCCTGACAACTCAATTTCTATGGCCTGGACACTCATTCAGCAGTTTGGGTCACTGTCAGGCTTCCTTCTAAATGCACACAAGACAGAGGTGCTATTATTTAATTATGCCCCATCTCTGATCCTCCATACTTAATTACCGCTAAAGTGGAGGAGCACTAAAATTAAATATCTTGGTATTCAGATTCCTCCAAACCCAGAGCACCTAGAGTTATTAAACTTTGAGTTATTGACTTTAGCCCTCACTCAAGATTTTGCCAGATGGAGTAATCTTTCTGTTTCTTTCAAACAACATGAAGTCTTGCTGTATTCTGACAATTGCAGTGATTCCCAACCTTTGAACTGCCCCGGAGAACAAAGAGTTAGCTTTCTATGCAGGGCATAGAATGCTGAGCTCGAGCTCGGTTGAAGTCTCTGTCTGGAGTGATTCAAACCTAAACCATCAGATTCTTTACTCCGCCTCACTGAACGGTCACTCCGGAGATTTCTCCTTCAGCTCGGTTCGAAAGTCGGTTAAAGTTTCAGTTTTCGTCGGTTTTTAAACCGAAAAAGTATCCGCATAATCGGTTCAGTCTCTGTCTGTGGTGCCGTGAGTACTAGGTAGGAATTGTTCTGTTTTTCTGTGTGGAACTTGTAAAAGTGCGGCTCAGTTCAGCTGAACCAGCCATTTGATAGTGAAATTTGTGTGTTTTACTTAGTGTGTGGTTACCAGTTCTTATCAGTTCTGAAAAAAACGTGTTTTGAACCGTGTTTTTCCAACACCCGTGACACGGTTAGGAACCGATAAGGGAGTCTTGCCTGGCAGTTGCCGAAAAAAGGGTAAGTTTGGTTAGGTTGGCCATGTCTGAGAAACCCAAGGAAAAAACCGGGCCCATTGGGTTTCAACACTGCAGTGAGTGTGGGGAGGTCTTTGCTAAGGCCGATCCCCACACCACCTGTGTTTATTGCCTGGGGTTTGACCACCTCAATTTAGACTGCCAAACATGTAAAAACTTTCCCAAATCTACCCTTGAGAAGAGATTAGGTAGACTGAGGGAAAAGGAGGTGGAGAAGTCCGCTGACCTGGATGGCCAGCCCGGTTCAGTTTCGCGAACCAGAAGGAATACCCTCTGACCAGGGCAATACTTCGGGCAAAAGGAGAGACAATTCCGAGGGATCGGTTCTGACAAAAAGAAAACACAAAGATAAATTGACCGGTTCGGATCCAGAGGTTCATGTTCCGACCGCCGATGAGATAGCCAGAGCGATTCAGATTGTGGAATCGCTCCATCCGGTTCCAACCGATCCGGCTCCTTCTTGCAGGGGTTCGGTTCAGTTGGTTCCCCCGGTTCAAGATTATACCTTTGAAGATTTTTATGAACCGGAATTTGAAGAGGAAGGGGAATTTGAGGATGACGATGTAAGTGAGGGTCTGGATGTGCCTGTGGAACCGGACATCTCCCCACAGACCTTCAGGTGTTTCCCCTCCTAAGCTTTCTGAGTCCCCTTCTCACTTTTTTTACAGAAAGGTGGCTGAAACCCTCCAGCTTCCTATGGAGGAGGCTGTGGAAGATCAAGAGGAGCCTGATTATGTAGAGATGATGGACATCCCAGAGTCCAGGAGACTGTCTATTCCCCTCCATAAATCTTTTGGGAAACAGACACAAAAAATCTTAAAGTCTCCTAGCACTACACCTCCTGTGGATAGAAGAATGGACAAGAGGTATACACTTTCAGGCTCAGACACGGAGTTCTTATATCAGCAATGCAGCCATGTTGGGGTAGTGCAGGCTGCTGCCTGTGACAAGGCAAATATTCCCTTGGCTTCACACCCCCATGACAAGGACTCCAGGAAGATTGATGCCATGGCAAAGAAGCAGTACATGGCATCTTCTTTGGGACTCAGGCAGGCGAATTACATGGCCCAAACAGCCAGGTACCAGAAGTCCAGGTGGGACACTGTACTGGCACTGGCTAAACAGGCCTCCCCCCAGCTAGCCAAGGAGCTGGAGGTGGTGGCTGCAGATGAGATTGAGGCATCTAAGGTTCAGTTTCATGCTGCTGTGGACTCTAATGATGTGTCATCAAGAGTCATGGCTACATTTGTGGCTCTTCGGAGGATGGCTTGGCTCAGAGGTACTAGCCTCTCGTAGGACACCCAGGCTAAGGCCATGGATTTTCCTGTAGTTTATAATTCTGTGTTTTGGGGAGTAGATAGAGAATTACATGAAGAAAATGGATGAGTACAGGAGCACTTACAGGAGTGCTCAGGCCAAGGAGAGGCAGGCAACTCCTCAAAGGCAGCAGTCTAGGGGCAGGGGCAGACCTTTTCAAAGGCCTTTTTACCAAGCACAGGCCTCTTCTTCCTTTTCTCAGAGGGGGTTCTTCAGAGGGAGAGGCAGAAGGGGGATGAGCAGGGCTGCATCCACTCCTCAGCCTAAAGCCCCTTCCAAGCAGACACCCTGATGGGCCTGCCCGGGTCGACTCTCTATTCCAGTAGAGAGGTGAGCGCTTACTTTGTCCAGGACTGGGTGTCTATTACATCAGACAAGTAGGTCCTGGAAGTAGTAAGCCAGGGACTGGTTCTCAGCTTCAAAAAATTTCCAAAGATGAGAGCCAGATCTTTTCCACCTGCGAATCTCTTAGAAACCCTTGCCCTAGAGGCAGATGTTTCTTCTCTCTTAGCTTTAAGAGCCATAGAGAGAGTACCTACCCTACACTGGGGCAAAGGACTATACTCCAGGTACTTCCTGACCGCCAAAAAGACAAGGGAGTGGCGACCCGTCCTAGACCTAAGATATCTAAACAAACATCTTTTAGAACCAAAGTTCAAGATGATAATTCTGGGAATAATCCTTCCCTGTCTAAGGCCAGGGGACTGGCTAGCCTCCCTGGACCTCAAAGATGCCTACTTTCACATTCCCATCAGGTGCTCCCACAGAAAGTACTCAGGTTCGAGTTGCCCTCAGGCCATTATCAGTTCAGAGCAATGCCCTTTGGCCTAACCTCAGCCCCAAGGGTTTTCACAAAGTGTCTGGCGGTAGTAGTTGCCTTTCTAAGAAAGCAAAAGATTTCCATTTTTTCATATCTGGACGATTGGCTAATAGTGAGTCAGTCTCCAAACCAAGTCAAGTCTCACCTGCAAGTGACCCAGCAAGTGCTCACTTCTCTAGGATTTCTTCTCAACCTTCCCAAGTCAGTTCTCGGACCAGTCCAGCTTCTTACCTTTATAGGGGCAGAAATGGACACACTCAGATCAAGAGCCTTTCTTCCTCTAGAAAGGGCAAGGGTTCTTATGGAACTAACTTCTTCCTTCAGCCTTCGGTTATCTCGACCAGCAAGGCATTTCCTCCAGCTCTTGGGCCACATGGCAGCTTCAACAGCAGTGGTCCAAGGGGCAAGATTCCAGATGAGGGATATTCAGTTCCACCTGAGAGCTTTCTGGTCTCAGAGGAAGGATTCCCTTACCAAATTGATCCCAGTGACTCTGACCTTGATCCAAGCCCTCTAATCGTGGCAGGATCAGGACAGTTTAAGACAAGGCATTCCGTTTGTTACTCAGCCTTGTTCAGTGGTCCTTAGCGTGGATGCTTCTCTCCTGGGCTGGGGAACCCATCTGGGGTCCCTTACTGCCCAGGGGCTGTGGTCCCCCCCAAGAATCCCTTCTCCACATCAGTCTTCTAGAGCTCAGAGCACTTTTTTTGGCTCTGAAAGCTTTCTCACAGTCAGTACAGAACAAGGTGGTTCAAATCAGAATAGACAACACCACCACCATGTGGTACATCAACAAGTAGGGAGGCATTCGGTCCACGGCCTTGTGCACAGAAGCCATGAAGTTGTGGTCCCTGGCTTATTCCCTGCAAACCTCTCTTGTAGCAGTTCACCTTCCAGGCAAGGACAGTGTGCTAGCAGATGCACTGAGCAGGATTTCTCAGGGCCATCATGAATGGTCCCTGGACTCTCAGGTGTTGAAAGTGATTTTTTTCAAGGTGGGGCACTCCAGAGATAGATCTCTTTGCAGCCCCAGACAATCACCAACTCCCTCTCTTTTGTTGCAGACCTCCAGTCTTGGGCTCGGTCCCTCTGGATGCCCTGATCCTGAACTGGGAAGGGAAGTTTATGTATGCCTTCCCCCCCTTCCCACGCCTGTTCAAAGTTTTGATAAAAATAAGGTCTCAGCCTTGCAAGATGATTCTGATTGCTCCAGATTAGGCCAGACAGCCCTGGTACCCTGTGTTGTTGTCCCTAGCAGTCCATCTCCCCTATCTCTTTCCAGGAATTACAACCTGTTAACATCCTCTCAGGAAAGGATTTGGTACTCCAATCTTCAGTCTCTCAATCTCAAAGCATGGCTCTTGAAGAGTTAGAGTTTGCAGATCTGCATCTTTCCCAAGGGGTTCTGGATATCCTCAAGGCTTCTCGAAAGCCCTCCACCAGAAATACTTACAACCCCAAATGGAAAAGATTCAACATTTGGTGTTCTAAGAAGCATATTTCTCCAGACACTGCTGGATTGCCTACGGTTCTGGATTATATGGTCTATCTTAATGGCCTAGGCCTCAGACCAGCTACTCTCAAAGTACACTTGTCAGCTGTGTCTGCGTTTTTGTCTGTGGGGAAGGCTTCCTCACTATCTTCCTATCCTGTGTTCTGTAAATGTTTTAAAAGATTGTTTCACACCAATCCTCCTTTTAGAGACCCTGCCCCAGCCTGGGATGTGAATATTTGCACTGCTCAGCTTATGCAACCCCCCTTTGAGCCTATGTCTTCAGCAGAGCTTAAGTACTTGACTTGGAAAACTGTGTTCCTGGTAGCCAGTACCTCTGCCAGGCGTATCAGTGAATTGCAAGCCCTGTCAGTGGAACCTGTTTTTATCTCATTTCACAGGGATAAAGTGGTCCTCAGAACCAATAGAAGGTTCTTGCCCAAAGTGGTTTCAGACTTTCATTTAAACCAGTCTATGTCTCTCCCTGTTTTCTTCACTGATCATTCTTCCTCAGGAGAGAGGAGGCTACACAGTTTACATGTCAAAAGTGCCCTTAGTTACTACATAGAGCGTACCAAGGGTCACAGGTTTGACTCCCTCCAGTTGTTCCTCACTTATGGAGAAGTGGGAAAGGGCAAACCTGCCACCAAAAGATCTATTGCCAGGTGGATTGTGTCTTGTAAACAGTTCTGCTATGAAACACTGGGAAAAACTCTACCCTCAGGCCTGAGGGCTCATTCCACAAGAGGTACAGATGCTTCCTTGGCTGCTGCCAGGGATATCCCTCTCTTAGAAATTTGTCAAGCAACCACCTGGAAAACAGTCCATACCTTTACCAAGCATTACTCTCTGGATATCTAGGCTAGGAGCGATGCTCGGTTTGGCACAGCAGTACTTCAGGGCCTATTCCCAAAGTAGGTTCTGTCCCTCCTCCTTGGTGGTACTGCTTGGTAGTCTGCGATTGTCAGAATACAGCAAGACTTCATGTTGTTTGAAGAAAAAATTACTCACCCTAGTAATTATGTTTCTTCTAATGGAGTCTTGCTGTATTCCTCCCTGCCTTCCCTGTCAGAACCTGTTTTTGGGAAGTGGGTGGGCAGGTGCAGTGTTGCACCCCAGGGGTATTTTTTTTTTTTTTTTTTGCTTGCACCCTCCTCCTTTTTTGTTTGGGTGCTGATTTATCATTATTTATAGTAGATTGGTTTTTGGGTTTCCTGACTTGAGTCTTCCTTGGGAATCCAAAACATTTTTCAGCCAGTTGGCTAGTAAGAATCTTTACAGTTTCCACATAGAATTTTTAGTTTAGTTGGGCTCGTAAGAATCTAACGGTTTAGGTTTGAATCACTCCAGGCAGAGACTTCAACCGAGCTCGAGCTCAGCATTCTATGCCCTGCATAGAAAGTTAACTCTTTGTTCTCTGGGGCAGTTCAAAGGTTGGGAATCACTGCAATTGTCAGAATACAGCAAGACTCCATTAGAAGAAACATAATTACTAGGGTGAGTAATTTTTTCTTTCTGTCTAAGGTTGAGATGGTCCACATGAATGTATTTCCACATGTTTTATACCTTTTTCAACCACTACTTCTTGTGCTGGCATCCTGGTACTGCACCTCTTGGAACAAGATGATCTCTCAATTTATTTAGGGAAGGAGGCATCCCTGGCTATGTTTCACTATCCTGCAGCTTCCACTGATGGGGGGGTAGTAAACCTCCCCAATTTACTAAATTAATCTAGAGCAGTCCATCGCTGTACCATTATCCAATGGCTAAATCCCCAGATCAACCCACCGTGGAAGCAAATAGAATTTGTGATTAATGATCTCCATGACACTGGGAAACTGCTGTTTGCGGCATTTTCGGATTCTCCTCACCTCGCCGATTTTAATTGTTTTACATTGCATACTTTTTGGCTATGGTTTAAGATAAGAGCCCTCCTCTCTCTCTCATGTATTCTGTTTCTTGCATCTCCTTTCAACAGAGACTGATTTTTTTTCCCCTGCTCATATTGATAATACATTCTGTAGATGGCATCAGCTCAGTCTTTCTTATACATTCCAGTTTCTCGACAAAATAGAAGTTTGCCCATTTGAACACTTCCAGGCCCAATATGGAGTAACTGAACAAGAACATTTCTGATATTTGCAAATTCGAATCTATCTTTTGCGTAAAGGTAATCAGAGAGACCGTCTGCTGGACCCAGCCCCTCTTTTGCTCGCTGAGATTATAGATGCCCTTAAGGGCACTGTATGGAAGCATTTAATAGGGAGCCTGTATCAGGGGTTACATAAGTACCAAAGGGACTCTACCTTCTCTCCAAAGGCATGTATCTAGGAACTCTCTATCTCTTATGGTGCATGGCTTAAGTACACTCTCCCATCTATTAAAGTTTCTTCCACTTCTTATTGGAGAGAATTCACGTGGAAATGTAGGACACACTTTTTCCCCGCACCCTCATCCTTAACCACGTTCCTGCCCCTCCATTTTGGCCATTGTTGGAGGCATTGCAGACATACTTTTGCCACATACACACACACACACACACACATATATTTCGGTCTTACCCAGTCTTAGCTCAGTTTTGGGAACAGATAAGAGAGCGTATCCACTGACTTTCTGGTTCCGCTGATTTGGTTAACCCTAAAATTGTACTTTTGTTGATACCTTCCCTAGGATTGTATCTGCCCTCTCATTCCATGGTTATTATGTACTTACTGGGCGCGCAGAAGGCAATAACACGATTCTGGAAACAGCCACAACCCCCTACATTGGCTTCATGGCATAAGATCTTTGTGGATATGTACCATATGGAGCTTTAATGGCGCAGTTAAGGGGGGCCATTGTCCCAATTTAAATAAAGTGGAGAAGATGGGTGTTCTATATGTCACAGGAGGATAACATCTTTGTGCCCTGAGGGGAGTGACCTAAATATATACCCACTATGGGGCCAGATTTAATGGCGTGACATAGACTGAACTTCTGAGTGTACATTCATGTGTCTTACTTCATAGCCCCAACACATCGCACAGAGGAATGGTAGCTTGATGTAATGGTATTAAACCTGAGAAACTGTACTATAGTGGTCAGTACACTGTAAATGACTATAAGTGCTTATTGATTGCAAGTCTGTCTAATACTCTGCAACTTAATAAATGAAAAAAAAAGATTCCTTGCTGTGCTGGAGGGAGGGAGGTGGTTGCTGTCCAAAGCTGCCTGGCTGTCCCACATCCACATGACATAGCCGGTCAAAACGGCAGTGACGGTCAGCTCTGAACTAAGTAAACCGTTTCACTGAGTGCCTTGCTTCTACCTGCCTTCTAGCCTGCCGTGTTACATAGATACATAGACAGTGTCAGCAGATAAGGGCCTATGGCCCACCCAGTCTGCCCACATTGCCCTCCAGCTCCAGCCGCAGAAGGGGCTCCGAGCCGCCAGCGGGCCGGCGGTGACCTCCAACCGACCAAGAGTTCCAGGAGGCCGAGAAGCAGCAGTGAAAGCGGCATTGCCTCCAGCCCAGCCGCAGAAGGCCCAGCCGCCAGCGGCCGGCGGTGACCTCCAGCCGACCAAGAGTTCCAGGAGGCCGAGAAGCAGTGTGAAAGCCGCATTGCCCTCCAGCTCCAGCCGCAGAAGGGGCTCCGAGCCGCCAGCGGGCCGGCGGTGACCTCCAGCCGACCAAGAGTTCCAGGAGGCCGGGAGAAGCAGTGTGAAAGCCGGCATTGCCCTCCAGCTCCAGCCGCAGAAGGGGCTCCGAGCCGCCAGCGGGCCGGCGGTGACCTCCAGCCGACCAAGAGTTCCAGGAGGCCGGGAGAAGCAGTGTGAAAGCCGGCATTGCCCTCCAGCTCCAGCCGCAGAAGGGGCCCCGAGCCGCCAGCGGGCCGGCGGTGACCTCCAGCCGACCAAGAGTTCCAGGAGGCCGGGAGAAGCAGTGTGAAAGCCGGCATTGCCCTCCAGCTCCAGCCGCAGAAGGGGCTCCGAGCCGCCAGCGGGCCGGGCGGTGACCTCCAGCCACCAAGAGTTCCAGGAGGCCGGGAGTAGTGTGAAAGCCGGCATTGCCTCCAGCTCCAGCCGCAGAAGGGGCTCCGAGCCGCCAGCGGGCCGGCGGTGACCTCCAGCCGACCAAGAGTTCCAGGAGGCCGGGAGAAGCAGTGTGAAAGCCGGCATTGCCCTCCAGCTCCAGCCGCAGAAGGGGCTCCGAGCCGCCAGCGGGCCGGCGGTGACCTCCAGCCGACCAAGAGTTCCAGGAGGCCGGGAGAAGCAGTGTGAAAGCCGGCATTGCCCTCCAGCTCCAGCCGCAGAAGGGGCTCCGAGCCGCCAGCGGGCCGGCGGTGACCTCCAGCCGACCAAGAGTTCCAGGAGGCCGGGAGAAGCAGTGTGAAAGCCGGCATTGCCCTCCAGCTCCAGCCGCAGAAGGGGCTCCGAGCCGCCAGCGGGCCGGCGGTGACCTCCAGCCGACCAAGAGTTCCAGGAGGCCGGGAGAAGCAGTGTGAAAGCCGGCATTGCCCTCCAGCTCCAGCCGCAGAAGGGGCTCCGAGCCAGCGGCCGGCCGGCGGTGACCTCCAGCCGACCAAGAGTTCCAGGAGGCCGGGAGAAGCAGTGTGAAAGCCGGCATTGCCCTCCAGCTCCAGCCGCAGAAGGGCTCAGCCGCCAGCGGGTCAAGGTGACCTCCAGCCGACCAAGAGTTCCAGGAGGCCGGGAGAAGCAGTGTGAAAGCCGGCATTGCCCTCCAGCTCCAGCCGCAGAAGGGGCTCCGAGCCGCCAGCGGGCCGGCGGTGACCTCCAGCCGACCAAGAGTTCCAGGAGGCCGGGAGAAGCAGTGTGAAAGCCGGCATTGCCCTCCAGCTCCAGCCGCAGAAGGGGCTCCGAGCCGCCAGCGGGCCGGCGGTGACCTCCAGCCGACCAAGAGTTCCAGGAGGCCGGGAGAAGCAGTGTGAAAGCCGGCATTGCCCTCCAGCTCCAGCCGCAGAAGGGGCTCCGAGCCGCCAGCGGGCCGGCGGTGACCTCCAGCCGACCAAGAGTTCCAGGAGGCCGGGAGAAGCAGTGTGAAAGCCGGCATTGCCCTCCAGCTCCAGCCGCAGAAGGGCTCCGAGCGCCAGCGGGCCGGGGTGACCTCCAGCCACCAAGAGTTCCAGGAGGCCGGGAGAAGCAGTGTGAAAGCTGGCATTGCCCTCCAGCTCCAGCCGCAGAAGGCTCCAGCAAGCCAGCGGCCGGGCGGTGACCTCCAGCCGACCAAGAGTTCCAGGAGGCCGGGAGAAGCAGTGTGAAAGCCGGCATTGCCCTCCAGCTCCAGCCGCAGAAGGGCCCGAGCCGCCAGCGGGCCGGGCGGTGACCTCCAGCCACCAAGAGTTCCAGGAGGCCGGAGAAGCAGTGTGAAAGCGGCATTGCCCTCCAGCCCAGCCGCAGAAGGGCTCCGAGCCGCCAGCGGGTCAGGTGACCTCCAGCCGACCAAGAGTTCCAGGAGGCCGGAAGCAGAGTGAAAGTCGGGCAAGCCGCAACCAATCGAGCTGACCGCTGTCTCTGCCTTTGCTTCCGATTGGTGCGCTTTCCCATTGACTTTAGCTGGACTCTGCAACACTTTTCTGGATGGGATTTTCTGATTAGCTGTAACTTGTGTTAATTTCCTTAAAGAGCTGTTTTTACTTAAAATTGTGGGTAATTTAAACATGTTTTGATGTGATGTTTGCTAGTGATTCAGCCTTTTCTGGGATCTGTGTGGGCTAGGCAGCAGGCGCTAACCCCCCAAACCCTCCCAGTCTTTTGTTGTGCAGATTCTTGTTTGCACCTAATTGCAGATTGCCTCAATAAAATTGCCTTCTCACTGCCTTCTCCTCTGTCCCCTGACTTGCAGCCGGCATTGCCTCCAGCTCCAGCCGCAGGAGGCTCAGGCATGGCCAGGCGGTGACCTCCAGCCGACCAAGAGTTCCAGGAGGCCGGGAGAAGCAGTGAAGGTACGGCAAAGCCGTAACCAATCGGGAAGCGACCGCTGTCTCTGCTTTGCTTCGATTGGTGCGCCTTTCCATTGACTTTAGCTGGACTCTGCAACACTTTTCTGGATGGGATTTTCTGATTAGCTGTAACTTGTGTTAATTTCTTAAAAGAGCTGTTTTACTTAAAATTGTGGGTAATTTAAACATGTTTTGATGTGATGTTTGCTAGTGATTCAGCCTTTTCTGGGATCGTGTGGGCTAGGCGCTAGGCGCTAACCCCAAACCCTCCAGTCTTTTGTTGTGCAGATTCTTGTTTCTTGCACCTAATTGCAGATTGCCTGCAATAAAATTGCCTTCTCACTGCCTTCTCTGTCCCCTGACTTGCAGCGGCATTGCCTCCAGCTCCAGCCGCAGAAGGGCTCGAGCCGCCAGCGGCGGCCGGTGACCTCCAGCCGACCAAGAGTTCCAGGAGGCGGAGAAGCAGTGTGAAAAGTACGGGCAAAAGCCGCAACTAATCGAAGCGACCGCTGTCTCTGCCTTGCTTCCGATTGGTGCGCCTTTCCATTGACTTTAGCTGGACTCTGCAACACTTTTCTGGATGGGATTTTTCTGATTAGCTGTAACTTGTGTTAATTTCTTAAAAGAGCTGTTTTACTTAAAATTGTGGTAATTTAAACATGTTTTGATGTGATGTTTGCTAGTGATTCAGCCTTTTCGGGATCTGTGTGGGCTAGACGCTTAGGCGCCTAACCCCCCAAACCCTCCCAGTCTTTTGTTGTGCAGATTCTTGTTTCTGCACCTAATTGCAGATTGCCTGCAATAAAATTGCCTTCACTGCCTTCTCCTCTGTCCCCTGACTTGCAGCCGGCATTGCCTCCAGCTCCAGCCGCAGAAGGGCTCCGAGGCGCCAGCGGGCGGCGGTGACCTCCCAGCCGACCAAGAGTTCCAGGAGGCCGGGAGAAGCAGTGTGAAAGTACGGCAAGCCGCACCAATCGGGAAGCGACGCTGTCTCTGCCTTGCTTCCATTGTGCGCCTTTCCCATTGACTTTAGCTGGACTCTGCAACACTTTTCTGGATGGGATTTTTCTGATTAGCTGTAACTGTGTTAATTTCCTTAAAGAGCTGTTTTTACTTAAAATTGTGGGTAATTTAAACATGTTTTGATGTGATGTTTGCTAGTGATTCAGCCTTTCTGGGATCTGTGTGGGCTAGACGCTAGGCGCCTAACCCCCCAAACCCTCCCAGTCTTTGTTGTGCAGATTCTTGTTTCTTGCACCTAATTGCAGATTGCCTGCAAAAAATTGCCTTCTCACTGCCTTCTCCTCTGTCCCTGACTTGCAGCCGGCATTGCCCTCCAGCTCCAGCCGCAGAAGGGCTCCGAGCCGCCAGCGGGCGGTGACCTCCAGCCGACCAAGAGTTCCAGGAGGCGGGAGAAGCAGTGTGGAAATGCACGGCAAAGCCGCAACCAATCGGAAGCGACCGCTGTCTCTGCCTTGCTTCCCGATTGATGCGCCTTTCCCATTGACTTTAGCTGGACTCTGCAACACTTTTCTGGATGGGATTTTCTGATTAGCTGTAACTTGTGTTAATTTCTTAAAGAGCTGTTTTTACTTAAAATTGTGGGTAATTTAAACATGTTTTGATGTGATGTTTGCATAGTGATTCAGCCTTTTCTGGGATCTGTGGGCTAGGACGCTTAGCGCCAACCCCCCAAACCCCCCAGTCTTTTGTTGGCAGATTCTTGTTTCTTGCACCCAATTGCAGATTGCCTGTACAAATTGCCTTCTCACTGCCTTCTCCTCTGTCCCCTGACTTGCAGCCGGCATTGCCCTCCAGCTCCAGCCGCAGAGGGCTCCGAGCCGAACACAGGCCGGGCGGTGACCTCCAGCCACCAAGAGTTCCAGGAGGCGGGAGAAGCAGTGTGAAAAGCACGGGCAAAGCCGCAAAATTTTGCCCCCCCTCCCCTCTTGGTTAATTGTATTTATACACTCTTTCCCGCCATTTCTCTCATCCACGCCCACATCTAATTCCCTTCTCTGTTAACCCATACCTACCCCGCACAATGCTAACTTGTTTCCTTTTGCTCCTTAGCCTCTCATCTCCCCATTCCATTATGATAATCATATTATACCCCTGTCATGACGAATAAGTTAATGAGTATGTTCTGCTCTCCACTGCCATCCACAATGTACAACCATCTATTCCTTATTCACTTTGAACCACTATTACACTGCAAACCCTGAGTATCCCACATAAAGCTCTCTAACAATCCAGCTCTCCCTAGCCCTTTACATGTATCCTGGATCTATAAAACCCTTTATGCCTGTCCATCAGACTCCTATGTTATGATAAAAGACACACCTATATAACAGCACCATCTCCCACTACACAGTGTGCATCTAGGATTAAGAGGAAATGCTCTGATCACTCTATCCCTATCCCTTGGAGCCCTAGTCAAATTAATCTTCTACCTCCTTTTATGCATTGGCACCATTGAGATTAATCCTGGCCCCATTGTCAATTTATCTTCCCGTCTGAGCTGACTACCATAAAGGACTAAGCTTCATACACTTCAATGCTTGCAGCCTCTAAAAAGTTCATCTTAATACAGGCTTGGGTGGCACATACTCTTCCAGACTTCCTGGTCATCTCTGAATCTTGGCTCAGGCCTACAACAAAAGACAGTGTTGTAAACCTTCCCAATTACCAGCTCTTCAGAGCAGATCGCCCTTCCAGGGTGGTGGGGTGGCCATATACATTAAGGACACCATCTCTGCAACCTGCCTCATCAACACATCTGAGCCAAATGAATTTGAATGTTTATCAATCAAAATTTGCCTTCCTAATTCGTCTCCATTTAAACTGATTGGATGCTAGGCCCCCTCTGTAGGCCTTAAACTGCTTTCTCACCTAGGGTCAATTCTCAACCAAGGCCCTGAAGATACCGTCATCCTTGGTGATTTGAATTTAAACTGGTTGTCTAATGTATCTGCACCTTTGATAACCTTTTGTGACACCTATGGATTCACACAGCTGATTAAAGACCCAACTAGGATTAACCAAGAAATTCCAGCAACAGCTCACTCCTGGATATTATGTTGGTAAACAAGCCTCACTTATACTCACATGCAGGAGTACTGCCAAGTGATGTGAGTGACCATTACCCTATAGCTGGCATAAGATCCACACTCAAACCACCAAATCCTGCAGAATTTATCCTCAAAAGGTCAAAAAGAATTTCAATATCTCAGGTTACTCCATGACCTGAGTACTACAATATATTGGCAAGATTTCTATCTTACAACCTCTGTTGAAACAGCACTCCAGACTTTAAAGGATATTATCACCAATGTTCTCAATATTCATGCACCTATCACCAGTATCAGAACTAAAATCCTGCCCTTGGTTCACCTCTGAGCTTAAAGCAGCCTTGAGAACCAGAGACAAGCTGTGGAAAAAGGCAAGAAAAACAAAGGACACCAGTGATTGGCTAAATTTCAGAAAAGCAAGGAATTCATGTACAAAAAAAATAAGAACTGCCAAAACTGCCTACTATACAGCTGAATTGGATGCCTCCTACAATAACCCATCCAGACTCTGGGGTACAATAAAAGGACTTCTGGGCCAGAATTCTACTCCTGCCTTAACCACCAAATTGCTACTAAATGACACAGAAATTACAGGTAAACAAGAAATCTTAAATACCTTCAATGTTCACTTCACCACTGCTGGCCTAGCATTTGACTCATCACCTGCAAATATCCTGAGATCTTCCTTGAACCTGCAAACTACTGTGGGACAAATGGCCACTTCAACTTTTTCCTTCATCCCAATATCCGTGAAAGAGTGGAAGATCTCCTCTCTAATTTAGACACAACTAAAAGTGCAGGTGCAGACTCCTGGATCCCTATTTCCTGAAAATTGCTTCACATGTCTTATCTGCCCCTTACTCATCTCTCAATCTTTCCCTAACTACTGGATCCATTCCATCTACTTGGAAAACAGCTCAAGTAGTTCCATTACTCAAATCTGGTGATACTAGGGATCTCAACAATTACAGACCTATCTCCATCCTACCAGTACTATCTAAGATGCTCGAAAACTAGTAAACTCTCAGTTAAGGGACTATCTGATAACTATAACCTTCTAAATTCTGCACAATCTGATTTAGATCAAAGCATAACACCATTACTGCCTTAGCCAAGGTAACCAACGATTGGCAGACTAATTTGGACAAAAAAAATTTTACCTGTGCTGTGTTTCTGGATTTGAGTAAAGCCTTTGACACAGTGGATCATGACTTATTACTCACCTCCCTTAACTCATTAGGCCTGGATTCCTATCACTCAACTGGTTTGGGATTACCTTTCAGATAGGTCGTAACTGGTTAGAAATGGAAATTACCTATCCACCTCAAAACCTCTGCTAAGGGGTGTACCACAAGGCTCTATTCTTGGCCCTATCCTCTTTGCTATTTATATAAACAATATTGATGCCAACCTCACTCAATCTAACATTCATCTGTTTGCTGATGATACTGTATTGTATGTCAGCAATCCCTCACCTTCCAAAGCCTGTGAACTTCTACAATCCGAATTCTCCATTCTGCAGCACAATCTACTTGACAAAAAACTACTTCTAAATGCAAAAACAAAAGCTATGTTCTTTACCACAAAGAGTTGTACTACCACTACCAGCATCCAACACCCTACATATATCCACCTTACTTGAGAGAAACTTGAATTTGTTGATAACTTCAAATACCTTGGAGTCTGGATAGATAACAGGCTTGACTATTCTGTCCATATTGAAGAGTTACTTAAAAGCTAAGACAGAGGCTCGGACTATTTTTAGAATAAAACATTACCTAAACAGTGATTCCAAAAGGTTAATTCAGGCCTCATTCCTATCCCTCATTGATTATGCTGATTTTCTCTACTGCCATTGTTCAAGTCATCTCTCATAAGCTGGACACCCTGTATCACAGGTCCATAAGATTTATTACTGACCTTCCCTCCAACACCCATCATTGCTCCCTTTATATGGCAGTCAACTGGACATCATTGCAACACAGAAGAAATAGGAATGCTGTTATCTGGATACTCAAAGCATTAACAGGCAAACTACGACCTATATCACTGATTGCTTTACCCAAATTACCCAGGCCATACACCTTAAGGATCAGTAAACTCATCACATTAAAGGTCCCCAATGCCTGCACCGGTATGGGAGGGCTGCTTTCAGCTATTCCTTAGCAGCTGCATGGAACTCTCTCCAAAATCCATGAAGCTAGATAGCCTACTACCTCTGGCATCCTTCAAAAGATTGTTCTCCGCCTTTTCCAGAGCTCTGCAATTGCTTTTATAAAGCATAATCCCCCACCTATCTGACCCAACTAAACCTCCCTTTTCTATCCATTATATTAACTCAATTTCTTTCTTCCAATCACCTATTATATTCACAAAAACTAGTTTAGACCATATAACTTATATTTTAGGACTGCTATACCCTTGTCCTCTTTTTTCCTACAGGCTAAATGGTTCTATTGTTACTTGTATATATGTAAATTGTTGTATATAATCATTTCATGCCATTGTATTGCTATTTATTCTATTCTTGTCTATGTAATAATACTTGTATCCTCATTTGTATGACCACTCAGGTCCATCTTGTAAATGAGCTTTGCTCAATGATGTTCGCCTGAATAAATAAAGATTTTGATTGATTGATTGATTGATTGATTTGAGCTTGTAAGTTCAGTTTATGTTTTCCTAGAAGTCTGTTGCCCCTTACCCCTGACCTCCAGAATTCCTTTATGTCTATCCCATGCATTCTTAAATCCCGTGATTGTTTCAGCCCCCACCACTTCCTCTGGCAGGGTGTTCCACTTGTCCACCACCCGTTCTGTGAAGAAATTCTTCCTCATGTTTCCTCTGAATCGTCCTCCCTCCAACTTCATCCCATGCCCTCTAGTCCTGGAACATCTTTTTCGCTTAAAAATAGTGTATTCCTGCACCCTGTTCCTCCCTGTGAGATACTTGTATGTCTCTATCATATCCCCTCTTTCCCTCCTCTCCTCCAGGGAGTACATGTTCAGGTCATTCAACCTGTCTTCATAGGACTTGTGATGCAATCCATGCACCATCTTTGTTGCCCTCCTCTGAACCTTCTCTATCCTGTCTATGTCCTTACATAGGTATGGTCTCCAGAACTGTACACTGTACTCCAGGTGGGGCCTCACTAGTGTCTTGTATGGCAGAATTATGACCTCCCTTTTCTTGCCGATGATGCCCCTTTCTATACATCCCAGCATCCCATTTGCTTTACCTGCTGCCTTGTCACACTGTTTCCCTACCTTGAGGTCATCAGAGATGATAACCCCAAGATCCCTTTCCTGCTTGGTGCATGCTATATCCTCCCCCCCCAGCTGATATATTGTGCCAGGGTTTTTGTGCCCCATATGCATTATCTTGCACTTGGTTTGCTGGCCAAGGCACTTAGCTTCACCTGAGCTCTTTCCTTCTAAGACTGCTTGAAAGGCAGAGTAGAGAAACTTAGCAGAGCAAGGGAAAAGGATTAAGACTTAGTTTGGCTAAGCAGATTTACTGTGTGGTGGTGTTTTTATTTTCTACTCACAGGGATTGCTACTGTTTGTTGCTAACATTTCATTGCTTTATTTTTTCTCTGATTCAAATTGTTGTTACTGGTACACCTTCTTCATTATTACAAGGTGTGCCTACAGGTGTGTGCTAACAGATTACTCCTGTAATCTTCTGATTCAAATTGTCTTTGCAAGGTATATCTTCTGTTACTGCTTTATTTTCTCTGGAGCAAAGTGTTTCTTACAGCGATATCTTCTCTGAAATTTTTACAGGTGGTGCTTTACAGGTTTTACAGTTTTATCTAACATTAGGATAAGCTTTCAGGTTACTGCATTTGTTGTTGACTGATTGTTTCTGCTCTTACCTCCTTGTTCTTTCGTCGTGGTTCTTCTTTTAGGCAGGGAAGGGCCCAGCCACCCACCCCCATCTAACCACCACAGCTACACTCCTTTTATATAGGTACCACAGTTGTGACATTTTCTGTGGCAGAGCAGGAAGGAGCGGATCAGTGGGGCCTCCACAGGTGATCTCATTTACAGGGCACTAGTAATTTAACTTGTTATAACAAGTTAAACAAAGCACAATTAAACCATTACTTGCATTTTCTTTTCCTTTTTTTCCTTCTAATTACTCTGACTAGGTTACAAACCCAGCAACTTATTTGGAATGGATTTCATTAACTGCAGGTACTGTGGAACAATTTTCAGAAGGACAGTCTTAAGGATTTAGGACACTGTCCTACATGCTGGGCCTTTGGAGATCTTAGGCTCAGCTCCGGGCAGCATGGGCAGAGATTGCACTCTCAAATTTCATATTGAAGAGGAAATACATTATAAGAACCACCCGCCATTTCCCCAGCATCCAACAGAAAACCTCGACCGCAGAGGGTAGTTGGTCCAGGAGGTTGCAGGTGGTTAGGAGGAGCAAATCAGGTGCCCCATCACCTCTGCCCTCCAACACTTTACCTCCAAAAACATATAAACACTACAAACAGGTATCTGCCTCATCTCTGAAATCAAAATAAAGAGGCAGAAGACACTGCAGAGCAGGACACTCGACACAGGAGCTAGCACAACAAAACTCACCCAAATCAGGAACCAAAACAAAACAAGCACACAAAAGGAAATCCAAAAAACTTGATCATATAGGAGACCCATGATTCGGGGAGTTGATACCCATCTCCAGCTGGGGTGATGGTCAGATATCTCCAGGTACATCAGCATGGAGAGACACTGACCGCATTACTAAAATTGTTCACAAAGCAGGAGAAAACATTGATGTCCTAGTACACAAAGGACTAATGATCTCGCCAGCGGTCAGTTGTGGAGACCAAGGAACACCTGACTAGGCTGGGTGACAAACTATCATCTATTTCATCCGCATCTCCTTCTCTGAGATCCTGCCAGTCTGGGAGAGGGAGCAGATGGACCGGAAGGTCAGAAAGGGGAGATAGGGGAGCTAAACACGTGGCTCAAGGGCTGGTGCCAGGAAAAGGACACAGATTTGTAGGAACTGGCAGCAGTTCGGGAGCGAAAATTCTTTAAATTTGATGGACTGCATCTGACTAAAGAGGAGTCAGTGCATTGAAGCAGAAGTTTGGCGTCTTTGCAGAATATTTAAACTAGCAAATGGGGAGAGGTGCAGCACCCTAACACGTCGAATGGGAACACCCTCCCCTCAGCTAGTGGTCAAACAGGAATTCAGCATGTTTGCCATTCATTTGCATCACCAGGTAAGAAAAAGGTTTGTCTCCCATACGATGCACAGGGTAATGCCAAACTTCACCCAACAACTAACACACCAAAATCTGGCCAATGGAAAATCATGTACAAATGCTCACAGCCTGGGAAATAAGATCCCAGACCTGCAGGCAATAATGTCAGAGGCTAAACTGGACATAGTAGCAATTAGTGAGACGTGGTTTACCAGTAACCACACTTAGGAGACTTCAGTACCTGGCTATGTATTGTTCAGAAGAGACCGAGGTGCAAAAGGGGGAGGAGTGGCCCTGTATGTTAATGAAAATATCAAAGCTACAGAAATTCAGAATACACATAGGAGCCAGAAGAACTGTGGGTCACCCTGAAACAGGAAATGGGACAGCCATAAGAACTGGGGTTGTCTACAGGCCCCAGACCAGAGGAGAGACATAGACACATTACTGTTAGAAGATATACAAAACATGACAGCTAAGGGAGGTTCTGATAATGGGAGACTTCAACATGCCGGATACAGATTGGTCAATACCAACAGAACATCTGCCAGAACTAGACTCATAGTGGATTCCCTGCAGGGGAAGGCCTCAAACAACTGGTACAGCAACCCACAAGAGACAGGGCTATCCTAGATCTAGTACTGACTAACAAAGAAGGGATCACAGATCTCCAGGTAGAAGGTCACCTGGGGCCAGTGACCATCACATGGTATGGTTCAATTTGGCTACTACATCTAAATCATCCCATTCCAAGGCAAAATATGGGACTTCAGAGGAGCTGACTTTGATAAGATGGCCAACAGAGTTAAGCCCTGGCAAAAAGAAACACAGGTGAGGGGTACAGGCAAAGTGGGCAAGCATTAAGGATGCAATACTTGAAGCAACATCCCATTGTGTTAGACAGAAAAGGAAGTGCAAAAGAAGAAGGAAACCACTTTGGTTCTCAAATAGCAGAAAAGGTCAGAGCCAAAGGCTGGCCTTCAGAAAATATAAGGGAACACAGCGGGATGAAGATAGGGAGGCATACCAAACTGCCCTAAGGGAAGCAGGTAAGGCAGTAAGGCAGGCAAAGTCCCAAACTGAGGAAACACTAGCACGAACAGTAAAAGAAGGTGACAAGACTTTCTATAGATACATTAGTGAAAGGAGAAAGTCCAGAGGTATTGCTAAGCTTAATGGAGAAAAGGAGCATGTGAGGAGGAGGACCCTGTAAGGCATCTATCCTAAATAGATACTTTTGCTCAGTATTTACTGAAGAGAAGGTAGGGCAGGGCCCACAGCTCAGCATCATGGACACAGGGGAGAGAGGTGAGCACTACTCCCTTCACAAAAGAAAGGGTCCTACAAGAGCTTGCTAAGCTCAGGTGGATAAGGCAATGGGACCTGATGGCATACATCCCAGGGTACTTAAGGAGCTAAAGGAGGAACTAGTAGAGCCATTAGCAGAATTGTTTAGTGAGTCTCTGAGCACAGGAGAGGTCCCAGAAGACTGGAGAAGGCTCATGTGATCCACTCCACAAGAGTGGTAGCAGGGAGGCGGGGAACTACAGACCGGTCAGTCTTACCTCAGTAGTGGGCAAGATTATGGAGGCACTCCTTAAGAAAGGATAGTGCAACACCTGGAATCCATAGGGCACAGGATCCAAGACAGCATGGGTTTACAAAGGAAGGTCCTGTCAAACTAATCTCATAGATTTCTTTGACTGGGTAACCAAGTGGTGGACCAGGGGAGCAGTTGATGTCGCCTACCTTGACTTCAGCAAAGCTTTTGACACTGTTCCACAGAAGATTGATAAATAAGCTGGGTAGGCTCGGGGTGGCTGAAGTTGGTCAACTGGGTGGCAAACTGGTTGACGGGCAGAAAACAGAGAGTGGTGGTAAATGGTATACAGTCAGAAGAGATGCAAGTCACAAGTGGGGTACCTCAGGGATCAGTTCTGAGGCCAGTCCTCTTCAACATTTTCATTAGTGACCTTGCAGATGGACTAGAGGGTAAGGCTTGTCTGTTTGCAGATGACACCAAGATCTGCAACAGAGTAGATGATCCAGAGGGGGTGGGCAGAATGAGAAGAGATCTGGATAAACTAGCAGAATGGTCAGAAGAGTGGCAACTGGGATTTAATGTAAAGAAGTGCAAAATCATGCACATGGGAAGAGAAACCCTGAAGCCACCTATAGGCTGGGAGGAGTTGCTAGCAGTCACAAAGGAAGAAAGAGACTTGGGCATCATCATCACTGATGACCTAAAATCATCCAAGCAGACCTCTAAAGCAGTAGAGTAAGGCTAGGGGGTGTTAGGGTGTATTAGTAGGGGTATCACTAAGTCGTAAGAGGGAGGTAATAATCCTCTGTACAAGACACTGGTTAGGCCCCATCTGGAGTACTGCGCAGTATTGGAGGCCACACCTTCACAAGGACATTAACCAAATTGAGGCAGTCCAGAGAAGGGCAACCAAAATGGTGCAGGGACTGCATCAGAAGACATATGAGGACAGATTAATGGAGCTCAATATGTATACCCTTGAGCAAAGGAGGGAGAGGTGATATGATCGAGCATTCAAACACCTTAAGGGCATAAACAAGGTGAAAGAGTCTAACATGTTTAAATATAAGAAAAATAGCAGGACAAGAGGACACAGCATGAGATTAGAGGAGGCCGATTAAGGGGAATGTGAGGAAATTCTTTTTCACAGAAGGGTGGTGGATGCATGGAATGGCTTACCACAAGAAGTGGTGGCTATGAATACAGTGCAGAGCTTCAAACAGGCATGGGATAGGCATAAGGGAGCAATACAAATGACTATGAATAGATAGGCCACTGACAGAGCAAAGGCCGATGGCACATTTATAAGGTAGAAAAAGAAATGGGCAGACTGGATGGGCCTTGCGGTCCTTATCTGCCGTCAACTTCTATGTTTCTATGTTCTATGCTTCTCTGCATTGAATTTCAACTGCCAAACCCCTGACCATTCTTCAGGTTTCTGCAGGTCCCTTCTCATTCTGTCTACACCCTCTGGTGTGTCTACTGTGTTACAGAGCTTTGTGTCATCAGCGAACAGTGAAATTCTGCCTTCTAGGTCCTGTGCAATGTCACTGATGAAGACATTGAACAGGACCGGTCCCAGCACCGATCCCTGTGGAACCCCACTGGTCACTCTTCCCTCTGTGGAGTGACAGCCATTTACCACCACCCTCTGTGTCCTGCCACCCAGTCAGTTACCTACCCACCACACTACTGTCCTGCCCACACCCATATTCCCCAGTTTGTGTAATAGTCTTCTATGTGGCACAGTGTAAAAGGCCTTGCTGAAGTCCAGATAGGCCATGTCCACTGCCCTCCCCTGATCCACCTCCCTAGTCACCCAGTCCAAAAAATTCAACGAGGTTGGTCTGACATGACCTCCCCCTGGTGAAACCATGCTGCCTTGGGTCCTGTAGTCCATTGACAACCAGATGTTCCACCAATCTCTCCTTCAGTAGTGCTTCCATGATCTTCCCCACTACCGAGGTGAGGCTGACTGGTCTGTAGTTCCCTGCTTCCTCTTTGTTCCCACTTTTGTATAAGGGGACTACATCTGCTGTCCTCCAGTCTTTGGGTACCTTCCCTGTTTCCAGTGATCGGCTAAACAGGATAGCCAGAGGTTCAGCCACCACCTCTCTTAGTTCTTTAAGGTGTTGATATCTTCTTATGCTGGAGTGGGGGAAGGGTGGACAGCTAATGGTGCTAACCTCTCCTGCTTGCCTAACTGCATCAGCCACATGGCACAGCTGACTAACACACACAGAATGAGGCACCCACTCCAAGCCAACACAACCCTGCTGCCCACAGAACAAACACCACTAGCTGTGAACTCCCAGATCCTTTAGATTCTCTGATGCTCAAAGGGTCCAACTAATCACAGCAAGTTTTTTTTTTTTTTTATCTTCGTTTTCCCTCCAGTCGCCAGTCCAAGGGCTTCTCTCTGATGTCACCAGCTTGTCCTACCCGGCCTTAGACCTCCCTACTCCGAGACCCTTCTGGAACCCCAACCTGACACCACAGACCCAGTGGATAGCCCCCTGGCTTGTGCCCCCCTAGGGCGGAGCCACCCTCCACTTACCTTGGGCGCTCCATGAAATCTAGCTCTGTGTGGGTGGGGTGCAGGCCGAAGAATTTCGGGACCAGGGAGGGCGGACTCCGACGATGGGAGTGGAGCTGGTGCGTCTTCATCTTTGCATGGAACTGGGGTGTTTCCTTGTGTTCTGCATGAGCGTGACCCCCCCCAAGAGGCACGGATGTACAGTGACATCCAGCATGCAATGTGTGTGTGCTCCCGAGTCACCGACATCTGCCGCAGCCCACCCCCGACTCAGCATGACCTCGGCTGTTGCACTCCCAGTCTCCACTGGGAGTCATGAGTAGCTGGAAGTCACAACCCACCCCACCACAGGAGAGGAGAGTTGTCGGATATTCAGTCCTCTTCCCTCCCTCCTCGGCCAACCCCCGGCAACTCAAGCTAGCTCCCAACCCCGGGTCGCCTGCGTGGTAAGCGGTAAGGCGCAAGGTACCTCAGCCCTCTACACCAGCAGGCTGGCTTAAAAATTATCACTGTAAGTTGGTCCGCCCTGTGACCACCAAAGGAGGAAAGTGGCTCGGTCCTGGAGCGCTAGGTGGAACGTTCTGCTGCATTGTGCTAGTAGGTCAGATAAAATGGGGGACTTGAAGGGCCTTAATCTGGCATGTGGGATTGACATTTTTTTCAGTCCATCCCTCCACCCTCATTAGTGTCTTATCCCCCACCCTCCAGTGTAGTGGTCCAGGACCAGGATGGATGGTCAGCTTGGTGGAGGATGGTACTCATCTTGGGACAGAGTGGTCAGCTGGGCAGTTGTTCTAGCTGCAGGAAGACTGAGTGGCTTGGATAGGTGGTATGTCCATGGGTGGTGCGGAAGAGGTCCAGCTGCAGAGAAGATGGTTGGCTGGGGAAATGCAGGTTCGGGTGTTGTGATGTGGTCAAGGGAGAGTGAAAAGCTTGAGGGAGGCTGGTTCGGGGATCAAACTGATGGCCCCGTTTTAGAGAGGGTAATCAGGAATGTTTCAGCTCCAAGTTCACCACAGACACCGCATTGTGCCACATGCACTTGCTGACTCCGTGCTATGCTGTGTGCACTGCTTACATCACAGTGCCACTTGTGTTGCCACATGCACTGCCGTCACTGTGTGTGCACTGCAGCCACTGTGTGGTACCATGTACACTGTGGACGCCGCATTGTACCACATGCATAACCAACACTATGCAGTGCATTGTGCAGTGCCATATGCACTGCCAACACCACACAGTGCCGCATGCACTTCCATCACCAAGTTGTTCCATGCACACAGCCACATCTGTACTGTACCATGCATGATGCTGTTAATGTGCTGTACTATGTGCACTGCCATCACAGTGTAGTGGCACGTGCACTGCTGACTCTGCACCATGCCACGTGCACTGCCGACATCACACTATGCCACGTAAACTGCCATCACTACATTGCCGTGTGCACTGTTGTCATTACACTGCCATGCTGACTGCTGACACCGCTTTTCCATGTCCAGTACCAGCACCACACTGTGCTACTTGCACCACCGTCACAGTGCAGTGCCACATGAACTGCTGACTCCATGCTGTGCTACATGCGTTGTTGACACCACACAGTGCCATGTGCACTGCCAACACTGTACAGTTCCACAAGCACTGCTGACACCGCAGTGCACCATGCCCTGCAGACACTGCATTGTGCCACGTGCATTGCTACCACATCACTGTTCCTTCTGCACTACAGCCCTTGCACTTTGCCATGTCCACTATGAACACTACACTGTGAGAGTGTAACAGTAGTATGTATGTATGCTTTACTTGATGTGTGGGGTTAAGAGGGTGATCCACGGCACTGAAGAGTTTTCCATCAGCATTTAGTGTTAATGGCTGGAGAGGGAGGCTGGTATGGCCCTGAACCTTTACCAACTAATCTCCTTACTCTCACATGCTTCAATCCTACATCGGATAATCGCAACACGAGAGACTGGGTACTAATATCCTATCCACAGGGAATCCTTTCCTCTGGCAACTTGCCAGATATTTTCAGTGACCACTGTATGATGTACTATATGCAAAAAATAAGAGCCCCCCCCCCCCAAGAACCTATGCCAGATCCTTAAAATCATTCTGCCTTGATAGATTTACCCAGAACTTCTTGGCAGCTAGCTATTCCCATGCCCCGTCAGCCCTCACTCCGGAAGAGGCACTGGCATACTTTTCCTCTGTGTTCCTAGATATCTGTGACAGATACACACCAACTATGTGGTCAGGAGTTTGTGGACACCTCCTCCCCTGCATCACATCAGACATAATTGAACCTCTTCCAGTGGAGGGACTTGGCCAGGGCCAGGCACAAGTCAAGTGGGCTACCTCAGGACAAGACAGCCTACACTGCACTCTAGTATCTTTGCACCAGGAGCATACGGCTAGTCAAAGTCGAATACTTCCAGACCAAACTATCTTGCAGTGCCCTTGGCCCATCTAAATTCTGGAAACAATCAATAGCCTAATTAAAAACTCTCCCAGTGGGCACAGCCCTCCCCTTTAACTGCCAATGCCCTCAACCAGTACTTCACAGAAGACCCCAGGGCTCTTATCCCAAACCGCCCTCACCCCCTGCAATCCAGTCCACCCACCAGTGGCAGCTTCCACCTACAGGCAGTCTCGGTGGATCAGGGCTCTCAGTAGCATTTTTTGTTGGTGAGTCCTTGACTTTCTTGAAAAATAAAATGGGAGTCCTGAGCTAAAATCTGGGCATCCCCATGAAAGTTTTAGGAGTCCGTATTGAAATCAATGGAACAAGTCTGGAAAGTGCATTTCTCAGTGTTGTTTGTTTATCCTCATTTTTTTATGTTCCTGAGTCAAGAATGCAAATATATGACAACATTGTCATACATTAGTGTGTGTGTTTTTTTTTTTCAGCGGGGTTGCAAAGTACTGTAATTTACAAAGGCGCCTTAGCCCTGTAAGTGATGGCTAAAAACCACATGATCACATTCACAAATAATGGCATAGAATTTCACCTGACCAACCTGTGTGTTGTAACTTGTTCATTCATGTTGGTTCATAATGGGGGAAAAAATTGTACTTACAGTTTTGCAGTCAATTCTGCCTGTGCTAACATTGGGAATTCTATCTTGCTGCAGTCTGCCCCGGCCCACATGCAATGCAGATATGTGCCAAAACTCAGCCTGGCTACAAACAAAGTCAAGGCCATTAGGTTACCATATAAGTAAACGTTTTCAAAACATTTCAGGACTAGTAGCAGTCATGCTGACAGTCACCTATGTCTCCCAGTCACCTCTCCTGCCTAATACTTCTCCTGTCTTCTCTCCTGCACATGACATTAGTTGCAATTACAATTATTTGATTAAAAACAGCCCTATCCCTTCCCACCCACTTGGGTTAAGACAGTGCAACACTGTGGCACAGATTTGTCTCTCTCCCACTTTATACTGCACAATAATAAAAGTCTTGCTAAAACATTTTACTGACCCACCCACCCATTTTCTGACTGGGGCTGTAAGATAGTGGCACAGTCTTCATCTGGGAGTTGCTGGTGGTCTAGTGCAATATTACTTGTCTTTTTCATGTCATGACCTGGCATAATCCAGTCTGCTTACGTGTTCCTGTCCATTAACGTCTCCTAAACACCCTCCTGTGGCACAGCCAGTACAGTCTGGTTGATGGTCTACAAGTGGCAATTGCTAGCTTGTCTTCTTTTATCATATCATGACTGACCTGGCATAATCCAGTCTCCTACACCCTCCTGCCAATAACTTTTCCTAAGCACACATCTTGCCCATAACTTCTCCTGCCTGCTCTCCTGCACATTTCTTAAATTGTGTGTGTAACAGCTTCAAAGAGCTTGCCAGTGTTCCAGTCAGAGACTGGAAAGAGCACAGTGGGGTAGTGACTAAAAGCCACCCACCCCACCCACACCTTTAGGCTGTCCCAAATCTGTCAGGTTTAAGACAGTGGCACAATCTACATCTGGTGGTTGGTGGCATGGGACTCTGCATGACATGCCTTTCTTCATATTTCTTTTTTCATGGCATGACGTTCTGTGGCAGTAATCTCCTCCTAACACCCTCCTGCCCATAACTTCTCCTAAACACCCTCCTGCCCAGTGCCCATAACTTCTCCTAAACACCCTCCTGCCCATAACTTCTCCACCATACTCTCCTGCACATTTCTTAACTGTTCTGTGTGGTAAATTTGTTTTTGAAGTTAAATATTTTATTGTTTTGAGAAGAAAAAAAAAAAAGGAGGTACATACAGTACATGTATGCATACATTAGATATATACTTTGAATGTTGATAACATTGATAGAATAGCCATACAGTTAACCAAGTATGGATTAAACAGTGAGAACAACATTTCGCATAGTATCATGTCCTAAAAAGTTGGGTGGAGGCAACCAGTGTGCTGTTTTGTTAGTTACTTTATATTTTATTTCATCAGACATTGTAATTTTGTCATTGTATCTGACAGATGACACAGAACAGCCTGTCTAACTGTTTGTAAGGAGTATTACATATTCTGACTTTAGGCACTTTAACCCTGAGAAAGAAGTCACTGTTGCAGATAGACTTTGGAAAGAGCAGAGGGTTAGGGTTACATTAGACAATTTAACCAGTCCTCCCACCAATAACCAGATAAGACACAATGGGGCTATTACTTATTTTATGCCACCCCCACCCTCTTGGTGTACTGGACTTGCTAGACATATGATCCTCCCTCACCAAAAAAAACATGCAGTAATTATAAGCAGAATGGGGTTGTAATTAATGTTAATACGGCCAGCCCCCCCACCTTGGCCCATGGGGTAGTGTAGTTGTTATAATATTGAATCTTGATCCTCCTCGTTCCCCCACCAAATAAACAGAGCAGAACTGGGGCTAAATTACTTTGGCCCCACCCACCACCTCCCTTTTAAGAAACTGTACTTTAATACTTATCTTTTGTGCCCAAGTTGCCATCACATTCATCTTTTCTCTCTGTGTCATGTCAGTGTCTGCTGGGTCTGAAACTAAAAAACACAATCACTGTTAAAGAAAAAATTTTTTTTTTAACTTTATGTTTTCCTTTTATCTGGTACTTTACAGACAAGAAGCATGTAGCTGACAGTCCAATACAAATAATATACATTACCATTTAGAAAAAGAACAACTTTCTCCTTAATCATAGGAGTACTATGCATCAGCTACGTTATGGTACATCATATGGGAGCATCTTATATTTATAATAAACAAGATTAAGTAAATCTCCTTGATTTATGCTGTGTAAACAGTCCCAAGAGCACATGGCATTCACTAATGTTAATTAACTGTCTAGCAATTCAGGCCAAAAAACAAGCAGTGCCCCTGCAATAGAGGCTATTGGTGCCACGTTCTAGCCTAGATGATAAATATTGACACTACATTTAATTAAATTGCAGCTAGGGATTCTAAAACAGGAAGAAGAAAAAGTACAACCTGTTATTCATTAAGGCTTAGCATTTTAGGACTTACAATAAAAATGATAAACCCCCGTTTTTAAGCATAAAACAAACTGACCTGTTCGGTTTCCAAACTGAGGTAATAGCTCCAAACAACAGTAAGACTAAACGTTTTGTCCCAGATAGTCAAACATTTGAACAGGCTACTCAGATTTTTAAAATCAAAGTCCGCAGAGTAAATATATGTTAGTGTTACCAGTAATTAGAATGTCCTAAGTCCCAACAGAGCCTTCATGTTGTTGCCTCTTCGTCCTCTACATCCGACTCCTCAGTTCTTCCCCGTGATTCGGCAGTCCTCCGATCTGCCCATTTGCTGGTCTCAATGGGATCCATAAATAAATATATTTAGCTCTGATGGACGATCCAAAGCCTGGTGGGGAAAATGATTGTATGTGTCACTCCCAACTCCCTCAAGATTTGCCACACGCCGTCAAACTTTTTTCTGTGCTGCCTTGTGGCATAACTGATGTTGGGGAAAATGTGAACCGAGCAGTCTCCCTGAAGCAATGGTGCCACTCTTTGGGCATACCGGAGGATTTTGTCATGGGCCGCAACTCCCAGTGTTACCAACATTAAGGTACAGGGTTCTTCCATGTTTTGTAATCTAACACGTGGAGTGACCCTGAAGACTTTTTGGATTTCCCAAGTGTTTGGTGGAGCTTCCGGATTTCATTTTTCTGTTAGCCAGTCTTGGATATTTAGAACCGGGTGGTCCCCCTCTGAATTCTCTGGTAAACTGACAATCTGGATATTAGCCCCACGGGCTTGATTCTCAAGTGCTTCCAATCGAGCTTTGAGTTGCTGGGTTTCCTTGATGAGGAGTGTGGTCGCACCGGTCGAGGCCTTGGCCTGCTTGTGCACCTCTTTAAGATCCTCTTTAATACCATCCACTGCCTTCACCACAATTAAGACCCGATTGCTGAAATCGTCTACTTTTTGCTTGAGAGTAGTGACAGAGGCAATCAAAGTCTGAAGTTTGTGACCCAGTGAATTAATGGTTTCCCCTGAGTCAGGTCGCTCCTCAGCAGATATGGCATCTTCAGTTTTCCCCAGTCCAGTCGTTCCTTTACTTTTTCTGGCACCCCTTGCCATTTTATCTTTTTTGGGGTTACCCATCTTGGCAGATTTAGGATCGCTCTTCTCGATGGTGAGGTCAAAGAACCTGCAGGAGGCTTCTAAATAGGGGATTAAAGTGGATTTTCCCCTCTAGTTGTCAAGAGCTGTGAGAAGTTGCTGCTTGGGCTCCACAGCGCCCCCAATTAAAGACAATTTTGAAACATAATTCTTTTCTGCGCAGTCTAATGGCATTAAATTTCTTAAGCGCTGAAAGAGGGTCATAGTCTTCAAGTTCAGCTCCTTCTTGGGCGATCCACATGAGTTTGCTGACAGTGTCAGCCTTTAAGGAACATCTAACTTTTGGTTTTAATTTGTTTTGTACAGAAAACCCTCTTTCACATGTCACTGATGTAACAGGTGTCATAAGTAAAATCTTGTCCATTGTGACAAAATCTGGGAATACATCTGAATAGTTCTCAATTAAGTCTTGGCAGACACTGCTGAGCAAAGTCGGTCCTTTTTTAGATTTCAAAACAAGTTTGAATTGTCCGTAATCTTTTTGAGCCCTGTCTTGGTCAATAAGTGCTGGCAGTGTTTCTTCTTTGAAGGCTGTGTCTTTGAAATGAGAGCAAACATCCTGCAGTTCCTGCATTCCATGGTCCATTATCTTGAAGTCATCAGTGAGACACATAGGATATAGAAGAACATTTAAGTTATGCAGCAGCTCCATTGAAGATCATTCAAATCTTGTGTGAATGTTTTCAATGAGTTGCTTCAGGTATTCCTGAGATACTGTCTGAAACTACATATGCACTGCTAGCTTACCATTTGTGACAGGGTTGTATAAGACCCTGTCCCATTTGTTATGTAGAAAGATTTATGTGGAAAGAGTTAAATGCAAGGATTTGTTTTATCCTCTTCTGTTCTGTCACTTGTCTGTCTGACTATGCAGTAAAATTTTCTTGTGAGACCTAGGCACTGGCCACTCTGACGGCCTTGCAATTCCTCCCTCCTGCTATCTCTCTGCCTTCACTTGCTGTTTCTATCTTTTCTTTCCCCTTACGTATCTGAATTTATAAAATATGTGTGAATCTTTTATGTGAAACTGGGATCTCTTGGTTTGAAAATGTATATGGTTATATTGTTGAAATGATTGCAGAAAGCTATTTGGAGCTCAAGGGGTTAACCTGAGATGCTGGTTTGCAAACTCTTTGCAGAGCTGTAAACAGGAGGTCAGTTCTGGGACACCATGTACTGTTTTGTTGCACCTGCAAGGAAGGAAACTGGCAAGAAAATGTTCTGAAAAACAGAATGTTCTCTTAACGAGTTCCCTGGCAAAGACTTATAAAAAGAGCAGCAATACTTCTGCTAGACAGAGCAAGACTGCAACTTGAAATTAGAGATATCTTCAGATGAAGAACTTAATTTTCTGTGTTTGTACTGCCTTTGTAAATTGTTATACTGAACAATTTTATTTTTTATTGTACTGTTATTGGAAAAAATAAAACTCTACTTGCAAATTTTATACCTGCTCCTGGTCTTCCTATGCTTCCTGACCTGTGCCTCGATGACATCATTAACTTTTTGATCCTGCCACATGCCAGGAAGTTGGTCAAGTTCCTGAAATGTCTTCTGTAGCTCTACCCCATTCTGCTCTTTAAACTGTTGCAGTCTAGTAACTGTGGCTTCTAACATGCTGCTGGCCACCAAAATGTCAACACTGTCCAGTTGCATGACTAAAGACAGTTTATTCACCACATCTAAGACATCCATGAAAAAAGAAATGCATAAGATAAAGCAGACTGATTTCAGTTTTACGCGAAGGCCCTTTGCCTCTTTGGCACCTTTTGCTGCATCATGCTCTAGGGCTTGTTAAAGTGCAGGGTATGCTCTGTAAATTGCTTGAACTGCTGTATGCAGTGACAGCCACCGAAAACTTGCAGGTTCTTTTAGGGATAGATATGTGATATTGTCATCACTGAGTGTTTCTTGGATGAAACACAAGGCATTGCACCATACTACAGAATTGCTGTAGTACCTGTACTTATTTTTGATGGTTACTTGATATTCATTGAATACGTGGTTGTCCCAATGTGCTTGTCCTGCTGCCAGTGCCAGTCTGTGGGCAACACAATGGATTTAAATCAGCCTTGGATTTACTTACTGTCTTAACTTTGCACCCACCCCATTGTGCATTCCAGTCGTGACACTGGCACTGTCACTTGCTAGTGTGATGATCTGCATAGAGTCAAGTTCAAGTTTATTAGCAGGAAAAAACTCAAGTTGAGCACGCTTATTTACAAGGAGGTCGATCGGACAACTTGGTACGAGATAACAACTGGTACTGATCATACAATACAATATTGGACGATGCTTTACAGTACACAACTATATAGAACAAATTTGATACGCGGATAACCAAAAGGGATATCATTACAACATTTGGACAAACCAAGCAGTAAAAATTAAATTTGGGTCAAGTGCGGAGACATAAGTACATGTATACGAGGGTTTGATCATTAAAGCGAAAGACGTACAGGAGTCATACAATTTGTTGTTGAACAGATTTTTGAATGTATTTAACGGTACAAGATTTTTATTTATTTATTTTTTATTTATTTTTTGATAACCAGGTAAGTGCACTAGACACAAAAGTGACTCTTTTCAGGCACGACCCAGGAGGCTACAACATCAACAGGAAAAAACAGTGATGATACAGTACAATATAGGAGTACAACATATTAGGGATACAATTAAAATGGATAACAATTTGAGCAATTTGAGGTGACTGAAGAAACATTCCAGTGTACTTCATATCAGAAGTGAAAGAAAGCGCATATTATACTACAGCATTTAAGGATATAGTAAAAATGGATAACGGTTTGAGCAATTGGTGTAACCCCTAGGTGGCACTATCCTATGGGCTACTACGCCTGCCTGCGTGACTAGGCACAGGTTGAGGGGCCTGAGCTCGGTGAATGGGTGCCTCCACCTGGAGGAGTGGTTTTGGGGTAGTGTAACTGCTGTGGGTATATCCCTCCGGGATACTATAACCCTACACCAACCCCTCTAGTGGACTAGACAGATCAGCAGATAAACAATCACATATTCTATATGATAGCAATACTGAACCCACACTCTCTGCACTTACCACCAGGACTGGATCAGCAGTAAAGACCCTGGAGACCCCTGTAAAATAGAACCTGTAATACAGCAGTTCAATGGCAGTACAATATCCCCTCCAAAAAGGTACACGCTAGCCAGGTTAAATGCAGAAAGAACAAAATTTGATTTATTCAGGGGGATTTGAACAACGGTGGGGCAGCAATCTAGCAGGTGATTATTAGATCTGATTTATTCAGGCTGAATATGCATGCACAAGGAGTCCCTTTGTCACAGTCACACACTCTGGGTACCCAGTTGTTAAGCAGGCTAGCCTGAAGCATTGCCCGGGGTAGGCTGCTGTTGCAACTGTTGTTGGAGCCCTTAGGAAAGAAAATAATTAGCATGCACATCAACCCAGAATTTATTGCAGCTTTGTTGCAGGGAGCTACCCTGTTTAGTACTCATGCTACCCAGAAAAGGATGCAGGACTGATGAGGTGAAGACCTCTGGATGTTGTACTGGCTTGCCAGGGGAAGCAGGGCCCACACAACTCATCGTGGTGGTCGGTACCTGTTCGATGTTGTTGAGCAGGGAGCTGAATCCCCAAGCAGGTCTTTCATCGGAAAAGTCTTTGTGGTGGGAGCAGCAGTCTAGTCTGAGATGACAGGGCCCAGATCAGAGCAGACAGTTCGGATGTAGTCCATACGAGTGCTGGAACAGCTTCCAGCTAGCATAACACTCTTGAAGCTGGGGA
The DNA here is from genome assembly GCA_016271365.2 of Neoceratodus forsteri. NCBI lineage: Eukaryota > Metazoa > Chordata > Ceratodontiformes > Ceratodontidae > Neoceratodus > Neoceratodus forsteri. Next base: position 1,165,871,687 of record CM028130.1, read on the forward strand.
ACCAAATTGCGCCCCACACAGCACATTCAGCACATGTATAAGTAATACAGCTATCAGCTGCAGATAGGATAAAGTAAGTTTGCAATTCAGCAGGGTATCTGTGCAAACCTTTCGTTCTGAGGCTCACTTTGGTGAGCCTCAGAACGCAGTGCTGGCACAGGCCCCCCCAATACCCTTGCCCAAGACTTCATTGTCACCGTGCTAAACGAGCCTCTGGAAGTTGTAACCAAATTTAAATATCTGGGTATCTGGATCGACAATAAATTATCTTTCAATGACCACGTCGAAGATGTCTCTAGAAAGTTAAAAGCAAGGTTAGGTTTCTTCTACAGAAATAGGCCCCTTTTCCCCCTTGAAACTCGAAACAAGCTTGTACAGGCCACTTTTCTCCCCTACTCGACTATGGCGATGTAATCTATTCCTCTACCACTCTTACAAATCTAAGTAAACTGGACATCCTTTATCACCGTGTACATTCATTACCAACTCCCTTACCGTTCGCACCACTGTGACTTATATGCAGCTGTTGGTTGGACATCCCTTACTACTAGACGCCTGCTCCATGCTGGGCTATGGACTCTAAACTGCTCTTGCAGAAATTGCCAAGCTATCTCTCTTCCCTTATTAGTATCTCATATAGTGCATACTCGTTAAGAAAATCTGACTTTATTATGCTTGACATACCAAGACGTGGACTTCCTTTGGTAAACGATGCTATTGCATATGCCCTTCCTCCATTTGGAACCAATTACAAACCGTATTGAAACTAACTAGCACAGTTTCAATAAACTTCTACAAATCGCTAAGTTCAGCCAAAATAAAAGACACCTGTAACTGTCATTAAGTCTCTTCCTTCCCCATGTGTGCCATATTTATCCACTGGTAGGGTATAATTGATTTGTCATATTAACTGCTTTCCTTCCCTTCTCCTTCTACTCCTGGCTTTATCTTTGCTTACGCTCCACTGCTACTCTATCAAATCACTCCCTCCCCCCATATCAGTTGTAGTCTGTTGTTTGTTCTAGCTGCCAAAATATATGTATTGCACACACCAGTCATCATGTTTCATTTATCAGTATGCAACCTGTAAGTCGCTTCCCTGTCTCATATCAATGTTTACCACCTGCGGTCACCCTATGTGGTACCCTTGTATGTATATCCAGCCTGTATCATGTAACGTGCATTTCATGTATATACTGTTATTACCTATCTGTTTGTACTTTAAGTGTTTATGTCACAGGACCTCCTTGTGAATGAGCTTGCTCAATGGAGTTTTTCTGCAATAAACTTGAACTTGAACTTGGTACCTATCAGGACGATCGCTTCTGGAGCAAGGCTTCGGTCCACACGCAGGCAACATTCACTCGCTTTCTCTTCAGGTTTCAGGTCTCAATCAAGGTTTTCAGAATTAGTCCGATTTTACTCTCACAAGCTTCTTCACACAGGAAGATGGTGGCAGGCAGGCTAAACACAGCCTTCCCACCGATTCCTTGCACTACCACACAGGAGCAGCTGCTCGACTGGCTCAAGCTATTCCCTCTCCGAACTCCAGCTGTCGACTGACTCACTGCTGCCGGCAGTCCTGGGCTTTCCCAGTGATTGAAAAGGTTTGGTTGGCTAATGAATCTGTCACAGAAAGGGCTCCTCCTCCTCCTCCAGGTCCATTTAGGCACCAAACCTAAAAAACTACAATTCTTACAGAAATTCAGTCCCACAAGACCTCTGGAGACAATCTCCATTTTATATCCCCGGAGGTTCTGATTGGTCCAAGTCTGGCAGTCCAGAACCAAAATGGTGTCTCTAAGCAAAAAGTTCATGCTGCAATGAAAGACAGGTTAGACAAACTCCTATATTATTATTATTATTAAAGCAGATAAATGGCAAACAATCACAGATCCTAAGAGGGCTCCCTCTGCAGATATAGCGACAGCAGAATGGAGCAGAAATACCACTCACCGGGCAGGTCACAAGCCTTAAACCACTTGGTCCCAACTCAGACTAATTATCTCACACAGAACAGATAGCTCGTAAAGAGGCAGGCATGGAGGCCAAATAGGACACTCTCATGCACACACATTAAACTAATTTAGACACAGGACACCATCCTGACAATGGGCATTAGGCAAGCCCAGAAAGACATTATAGGAACCCCCATTTGTAGGGGGGTTACATCAGAAGACAATTCAGACATTTCACATATCAAAGCACAACAAAGGTAAGTGCACATATAACAGTTGATTATCAGGCTAGGCATCAACTCTATTCTACAAAACTGCTTATAACATAAAGAATATGACACCAAAGAGGGAGCAGGTAGGTAGGAAGGATTGAGGTAGTAAGATGCACGGGGAGAAAGGGGGGGTGTATAAGAGGTGGGGTAGGAAAGGGGTGGTAAGACAAGTAGAAACTGTGAGGTATAAGTACTGGAGGAGGACACCAAGACAGTAATAGCGTAGGGAGTCAGGAATCTAGGGTGGTTTAAAACAATTGCACTGTATACTCTCAGTAAGCAGAGAGCGATGCCTCTTTTTAAACGAGACATGGCTAGGTGACTGGCATATTTCAAGGGGCAGTGAGTTCCAGTAACTTGAGGGCCACATAGGAAAAACCTGTTTTCCCTTTGGAAGTGTTACATCTGGGAATGTGGAGTAAGGAAAGATCAGCAGAACGCAGACCATAGGAAGTGGTCTGTGGGGTGAGTGCAGCGGCGAGAGAGCTAGGCATACTGGACCTCAGGATTTCATCCAGAAGGGCTCCAAGAGCAAGGAGCCGATGGACCATAGGAGAGGGCCAGTTAAGGTCTGCATAGAGCATGCAGTGATGTTTTAACTTGGGAGATGCAGAGGCATAATGGCATATATTATTATAGGTTATGTCCCATTTGTGTAGGGAGGTTTTAGATGCATTGCCATAGATTGAAGTTCCTCCTGGGTCTGTGTAGTGGCTGCTTGTGTCTATCTGTAGCTTAGTTTTTGTGGATTTACATGGTTTTCCGCTTGGAATAACTACACCATTCTTGCTCACTACATCCGTGAAAGTCTCCCGGTCTGCATTTCTGCAAAACATCATCACCAGGTATCTGCATTCTTCATTTTAAAATCAACTTTTTGGAAGCAATCCCAAGCAAAACAGAAGTCAAGCAACTAAGTCTGGCAAACTCAGTGACTCTGGGTCCTGCTTGAATCTACATTTTCATCTGACTTGCTCCATAATCTGTATGTGAGCTTTTCAACAACCTCTTTGAATGATAAAGAAGCAAACAGACAAAAGGATTTCACATCCTGCATATGCGCAGGCACAGTTTATCACCTTCAGGAATTCTAACACATTCTATGACTCTGGACCTCGGCTGTTGATCATTTCTTTTGGCTGTTTAATCCCAGAAATTCAGAACGAGGTATAAATGCTTAACAACAGAGTTTATCTCCTGGCATTAATCTGGTTCAAATAACTATGAATTTAGGTGCAGAGAGCCGAAGAGATAGCTGTGTCACTGCACAGTCAGAGCAACGCAGCTGCCAGAGCGCCGAGTGCTGTTCAGGTAGGATTGCTAAAATTAACTCTGAGACTAAGCGCGGCTGCTTCACATTAAATGCAGCACTCCGTGAGTGGGTTTAGAAAATTTGGCAGTCTTGGAGAGCACCCTGAGCGACTACAGAGTAAATTAGCCAAAACATGAGCCGCGAAGGAGACAGAGCTAGTAAGTAGCCAGATTAGGCAGCCTCGGGGGTGGTGGGGTGGGAAGCAGTATCCCTTAATTAGACAGAAAACAGGTTAGGGAGGCAGTATAGTGCAGTGGTTTAAGGCTCTGAGCTGCAAATCTGGAGACCTGAGTTTGAATCCCACTGCCCCCACTTGCATACTGTGTGACCCTGAGCAAGTCACTTAACTTCCCTGTACTCCCAGGTCACACCTGTAAACAAGCTTTTGGGTTAGTGTGCTACTCCTGGTTAAACAATTGGGAAAAAAAAAGGTTATACTGTGTGTCTTTAAAGTTGCCCAAGAAAATGAAAAATGTGTAGCTTGCATTGGCAGAAGTTGCAGTACAAAGCACTAGCAGAAAAGGTGCCAAATTTGAAAAAGGGGGCACAACCGTCTTTCCAGTACCTAGTAGATATCTCGGAGGGGGATTCCACTGCAGCTCCATGGGCAAAGAGCTCCTGCGGTTTAGGGGCTGGTGGATATCTCGGTGGGGGGGTCCACAGCAGCTCCGTGGGCAAAGAGCCCCTGCGGTTTAGGGGCTGGTGGATATCTCGGTGGGGGGTCCATAGCAGCTCCATGGGCAAAGATCCCCTGTGGTTTAGGGGCTGGTGGATATCTCGGCGGGGGGTCCACAGCAGCTCTGTGGGCAAAGAGCCTTAATAGTTTTTGCATAGCATAGAATTTTGGGGCCTTTTGCCCCTTTAGCTTCTAAATTAATCTGACTGGCCTCCTGCACATGCTACAGGCAGCACTCTCTCCTGCTTTCTGATTGGTTGATGCCACGAATCATTAGCATTGACTCCACCTCTGGGGCAGTTTAATCCATCTGGCATACTGCACAAGCATACTGAAGGATATCTTGGAAGAAACAATATTACTATGGTAAGTAATTTTTTCATCCCAGCCAAATCCACTCACACCCTTTACCCACCCCATGATGCCATAGGAAAAGTTGGCAACCAACAAGTGTTGTCCCATCTACAGGCACCTCTCTGGCTGAGGGAGGAGGTTGCTCATCTCCAGGCTGAGTTGGCCAGGATTTGGAGGACCTCCTGTCCCACCCAGGAACCACCAGGGCCACTGCCGTTGCCTCAGAGATTGCCAAGAAAGAGGAGCAGTTGGACCACAGTGGGCTTGGAGGGTGAGGGTGGTGGAACAGAGGCGCATCCCTCCAGTTGTACCTCTCCACAATTCATATGCCGCTCTGGCAAAATGTGGTTCCTCTATGGAGGCACCCACAGTTGAGACCAAGGAGGATGCTGGGAACCTCCACAAAGGAGACCCACAGGAGGGTGGCATGGGACCCCACAAAGGAAGGAAACAACTCCTGGTGGAGGACTTCATTGTTAGGAGAGTAGAACTGGGGGAGGAAGGGGAGAGGGAGGTAAGGTGCCTGCCTGGTGCCATGGTTTGGAGGGATAGGGAGCAAATCCTCAGGATCGTCAGAGCAGCTGCACAGGGCGGGAGCTGGGTGTCATTATCCACCTAGGGACAAATGATCTGGCTGAGAAAGGGATCAGAGCAGTGCAGGAAGAGTTTGTGGAGTTGGGGAGGGGCCTTAGACAAGTAGCACACACAGTAACCTTCTCGGATATGTTGCCTGTCTGTGGCATGGTGAAGCTAGGGTGCTCCACACCATGGGATTCAATCAGTGGTTGAAAAACTGGTGCAGAGCTCAGGGGCTTGGCTTCATTGGGGACTGGGAGTCCACATGGAGTGATGCAGGCCTATACTGGCATGATGGTCTGCATCTGTCCAGGAGGGGAACCAGGATCCTAGGTGATAGGTTTAAATGCTTCATTGGCAAGCATTTAAACTAGCCAAGGGGGGAGGCACTGGAAAGGAGCAGGGAAATCTTAGCCCCCCCCCAAAAAAAACCAGGGTAGTAAGTGAGGTAAACACCAAGATAGAGATGTCGATAGGAAGAAGGGCAGGGGTAAATGGAGAAAATGACAAAGGCAATAAGGACAGGGATGGGGCCAAAAGGGGTAAGGCCATCAAGAAATGGAGGGTAACGAGTACCAATGCCCGTAGTCTGGGCAGCAAGCTCCCTGAACTGGTGGCCTTGATGAAAGAGGGATGCCTGGATATTGTAGCAGTCACAGAGACATGGTACACAGAGAACCATGATGGGGATGTTAACATACCAGGGTACACAACCTACAGGAGAGATAGGTAGGGGAGGGGGGAGGGGTAGCTCTCTATGTAAGGGAAGGAATAAAAGCAACAGAACAAAAGAGTAAACAGGGAAGAGTGGAAGCATTGTGGGTCACCTTAGGGACTGGAAATGGCACTCACAGTCTGCACAGGGGTTGTATACAGACCCCCATCTCGGGGAGGGAATGGACAAGGATATGACAGAAGGCATCCTTAGGATGCAGAGAAAGGGGAGATACTGTTGATGGGTGACCTGAATATGCTAATTGTTAACTGGAGCACCTTTGCTGCAGGCAAATTCAAGAGCAGGGCCATTCTCAATGCCCTACAGGGGGTATGCCTAAGACACCTAGTTTTGGAACCCACTCATAAGGGAGCAATCTTAGACCTTGTACTCTCAAATGGGGATAGTAAGAGGATCTCAGATCTAGAAGTGGGTAGCCATCTGGGAACAAGTGACCACCAGTGTGGTTCACGATAAACTCAGCTACAGAGTCAAGCCATACAAAAGTGAGGGTACAGGACTTCAGGAGGGCTGAATTTGGCAAGATGGTAGAGTGCCTTAGAAAAGCACTAGCAAAAAGGCTTGAAGGAGGGGTGGAGCAACAATGGGGAAACATCAATACTTCCATCACAGAGGCAACAAGCCTTTGTGTGAAGCAAATAAACAAATCAAAATGAAAGAAAAAGCCACTATGGTTCTCAAAAGAGGTGGTAGGGAAGGTTGGGGGAAAAGATAGCATTTAGGAAGTATAAGAAAAAACAGAACGAGCAGGGCAGAGAACTGTACTAGTTAAGGCAGAAGGAAGCAGGGAGGGAAGTCAGAATAGCAAAGGCCCAAACTGAGGAAAAGATAGCCAACTCGGTTAAGAAGGGGGATAAAACCTTTTATAGGTATGTCAGGGAGCGTAGAAAGACAAAGGGAGGGATAGTGAGGCTGAATAGAATGGACGGTGGGTGTGCAGAGAGGGACAGTGAAAAAGCAGGGATACTGAACGAATACTTCTGCTCAGTATTCACAAAAGAGGAGGAGGAGGAGGTACCTAATCCAATTAACAGAAGAAGTCTGGAAGGGGGGGGGTCAATCCCAGTCTTTTCACAGAAGAAAGGGTTCTGAAATAACTTCTAAAACTGAAGGTAGACAAAGCAATGGGGCCTGATGGGATTCACCCCAGAATTCTAAAAGAATTAAGGGGAGAACTAGTGACACCACTGACTACCCTTTTTAACAAATCATGGGAGGATGGTGTGGTACCTGAGGACTGGAGGAAGGCAGATGTGATTCCCCTTCACAAAAGTGGGAGCAAGACAGAGGCAGGAAACTACAGACCTGTCAGTTTTACCTCTGGGCTAGGGAAAGTGATGGAATCACTTCTGAAGGAAAGAATTGTTGAGTACCTAGAGGCCAGTGGGGCACAGGACCCAAGGCAGTACGGGTTCACAATGGAAAGGTCATGTCAGATGAATCTAATTTATTTCTTTGACTGGGTGACCAAAATAGTAGACCAGGGAGGGGCTGTGGACATGGCTTACCTCGACTTTAGCAAGGCATTTGACACAGTCCCACACAAAAGATTAATAAACAAATTAATCCAGCCTGGGAGTGGTTCCCAGGGTGGTAGCCTGGATAAAACATTGGCTGGACAACAGGACACAGAATGTAATTGTAAACGGGTTCACTGTGAAGAAAGGGGGTTACTAGTGGGGTACTGCAGGGTTCAGTACTGGGTCCAGTCCTTTTAATGTCTTTATAAGTGACATTGCAAAGGGACTGAAGGAAAAGTATGCCTCTTTGCAGATGACACAAAGATCTGCAACAGGGTTGATACACAAGGAGGCATGGAAAAGATGAGAAGGGACTTGGCAAGGTTGGAGGAATGGTTAGAAGTATGGCAGCTTGGATTCAATGCAAAGAAGTACAAAATAATGCACCTGGGAAGCAAAAACCATGGGGAAGATTACACAATGGGGGGAAGTAGTAACAACAATAAAAATGGAAAGGGACCTGGGGGTAATCATATCAGATGACCTTAAGGTTGGCAAGCAATGTGAGAAGGCAGTAGGGAGGCCTGCAGGGATGCTGGGATATAAAGCGAGAGGCATCACCAGCAGAAAACAGGAAGTTGTTATTCCTCTGTACAGATAGTTGGTGAGACCCCATCTGGAGTACTGTGTCCAGTTCTGGAGACCCCATCTCCGCAAGGACATAGACAGGATGGAGGCAGTCCAGAGGAGGGCAACTAAAATGGTGCAGGGTTTGCAAGAGAAGCCATACAAGGAGAGACTAAAGGAGCTTAATAAGTATACCCTAGAGGAAAGGAGGAAGAGGGGGGACATGATAGAAACTTTTAAGTACCTCAATGGAATCCACAAAGTCAAAGATGGTAGCATCATTCAGAAAAATAGATGTGCAAGAACAAGGGGACACAATTTGAAGATAGAAGGGGACGGATAAGGAGCAATGTGAGGAAGTATTTTTTCATAGAGAAAGTGGTGGACTCATGGAACAGCCTTCCTGAAGAGGTTGTGGGGTCTAAAACTGTGGGAGAATTCAAGAATGCTTGGGACAGACATAAGGCAATTCTTGTGGGGGTAGGAAGAAATAGGCTGTTGGTTAACTAGGATCTGCAGCTTATCCTGTAGGTAGGGAAATGGGCAGACTAGGTGGGCCAAGCGGTCCTTATCTGCCATCAAAGTCTATGTTTCTATGTCACTCACCAACAATAGCCAAGGCTATTGTCTGTCCCAAAACTCTACCCCCACCCCCAAGCAAATCCCTCAAGTAACACAGTGGAAGAAGGATAGATTAAATTTTTAAACCAATTCATCTAATTGCACCCAGTTATCGAGCACAATTATTGTCTTTATTCATTTAATTCCCAAACTTTCATCTATTTTTTTTAATAATTTCCCCCTTCCCTCTCCCTTACATCATTCCCTTTCCTCCTAAAAGTAAGCATTACAAAAGATTAGCAGACCAAGAACAACAAAGGTATTAGCAGAACAATGTTTTTTTTTATACTTTATTTTATAGCATTCATGATACAGAATACCACCATCATAAGTAGACTTACAAATTGGTACAGTAGCATAAAATCATGCTTAACATAATTTTTACAAAAAAGGACTCGGTAAAGCCCCTATTAATTGATACTACACTTGGAGAGTTAATCTAACAAAATTTCCCCAGTAATACTTTACTTAGACTGGTCACATGCTGCCATGACTGAGGATTAACCATCACATCTTATTACAATGTCATCTTTATTCCTATCTAAAAGATAAATATATCCCCCTACTACATCATTAGAACCAGTTTATTTACCAGCAGTAACTCCTATAACTCCAGCGGTCTATTTAACCCTATTGCTCTTGCTTACTTAAGAACACAATTTGAAATAAGAAATATTAAACCGTTAGTCAATATTAAACATTCAGTCAGCACAAAAGTGTTCAGTGCTATTCAACGCTATTTAAACTATCCCACAATCATCTACCACACTATCTTAGGCATAATTGACACAATGCGGGCGATAACAAACAGTTCGTAACAACGGATCCTCAGTCCCTGTGGTTACTGTTTACTGGGTCGTCTTTTCAGCCCCAACCTAAAATGTCATTAGCTCCACAGAAATAAGCCTTCTGTTAGTTTGTAAGTAACCAGTACCAGTATTAGTCCTCAGTTCAGTTTCTGTTGGTGATTAAACCTGAACCAAGGAGCCTTTTAGAGCCCTTTTAGTTACTCATTGTCCCCCGAATTGCTTTTGGAATTGCTGTCCTTGGTTTGGAATTCCTATTCAATCCAGTCCATCAGCTTGCTTGCTTCAAGGGGATCGGCAAACTGATATGTTTTCCCTCTGTCGAAGATAGTCAAACTTGCGGGCATTTGCAACACATGCTGGACTCCCAACTGACAGAGTCGAACCCTTATGCTGTCAAAACTTTCCAGTGTTGCCTAGTTGCATAACTCAGGTCGGGAAAGATATGAGTTTTATTTCCTTCCCATTCCATTGTGCCTTTACTTTTAGCCTGAGCTATAATCAAGTCAGTCTCCTGAGCAGATCCCAAAACAACAAGTAGAGTTCTGGGTGAAAGTGTATTAGTGGCTGTGCATCTTCTCGCACCACGAGGGGAGATCCTAGAGGCCTTAATTACTGGGATCTCTTCTTGAATCTGCACTGTGTCCTGAAAAAAGTTGCTCAAAAAGGCCAGTCTTCTCCCGCTACGCCTTCTGGTAACCCCAGAATCCTGATGTGAGTTGCTCTCAATAGATTTTCTAGGTTCTCCATACGTCGCCTAAGCACAGCGTTTTCTTTAGTGAGGCCTGATGAGACCATCAGTGCTGTAGTGGCTGATTTTGCTGCCGTTTTGGTGTCTTCCTCCAGCACACTGACTTTGGCATCTAAAACTTTGAATTGGCTGGCAAAGTCATCCATTTTCTGATCCAATTTCTGGATTGCTTTAAGTAGTGCGGCATTAGATGGTTGAGTTATTGTTTCCCCTCCAGTCCCCTCATTAAGGTCCTTCTGGTTCCTGGCTTTAGGTCTTTGGGCCGGGTCCCTTCTCCACCTGCCACCCCCTTATTGCTTATGCCTATTTCTTCAGAACTACAGCTGGTAGCAATAAACAAATTATATCTTTGTGCTCAGTAAGCTTTTTTCTGCATGATTATGTAGGCTATTATCACTTTAATAAAAATATTTTGTGTTTTTTAAGAAGAATTAGATCACTGATGTTGGAGCTCTGCTGGAAATGTGTTGCAAGCTTGGCTGCTGGCCACACCCCTAGCAGAACAATGTTGATAATCTTATTTTGAGGTCTGAATAAGCTGCTTATCTAGTTTCATATACCAAAACTTGATTGTTCAAGAAAACTTTTAACTGTGCTGGAAAAATCACAATTGCTTTTATTTTATCAGTCCACAGAGTCTGTTGCATAGTGGAGTATTGCTTTCTTAATTTCCACAAGTCCGATGAAAAGTCTTGTCTGAAACTTATGTGTGAGTTTCTAAGCAGAAAATGTTTGTTTTCTGAGATTGCCGTAATTAAATTCCATTTATCAATAGGTCTCAAAAGAAAAAATTACTCACTGCAGTAATCTTTCTTCTATGGGGTCCTTTAGGATCAGTAACTTTTTTGCACTTAGCAGGCTAGGTGCAATTGCCCCGGAGGTGTGTCTTTAAGAGGGATTTAATGAGAGTAGGGCCAAGCCAATCAAAAGAGAGGAGGGGGTGTGAACTGAGTGAGAGCTGTTGACTGCTTCAGAATTTTTTCAAGGAAAAACGAGGGCAAATGCCCCGTAAAAGAATTAACAGGATTCAAAAAACATGCAAATGTCCAAAAGTGGAAATAGAAACAACAGCAACTCGAGGTAAAAACTCATCAATAAGAAATGCCAAATTTGGTAAAAGGGGACGTAAGAGCCCTTCTCTGATAGGTGAACCGGGGAGGAAGGGTGGGAGCTTACTGATGCTAAAGGACCCCATGGAAGAAAGAAGATTACTGCAGTGAGTAATTTTTTCTTCTTACCCCAGGAGTTCTTTAACATCAGTAACTTTTTTGCAGACTACCAAGCAGTACCAAGTGGGAGGTGGACAGAGAACCTACTTAGGAAAGAGGCTGTGCAGAACTGCCCTGCCAAATTTGGATTCAGATCTGGTCTGCACATCCAAACTGTAGTGTTTCATAAAAGTGTGCACAGATTTCCAGGTAGATGCTTTGCAGACATCCAGTAGGGGAATTTCCCTTGCTGCTGCAAGCGAGGCTGCAGTGCCCCTAGTGGAATGGGCCCTGAGCCCCACTGGAGGTTGTTGACCAGCTTTCTCATAGCAGAACCTAATACAAGAGACCAACCAATGAGAAATAGTTCTCTTGGTAGCTGGTCTTCCTCTGCCTACATCTCCGTAGGTGAGGAACAACTGACTGGAAGAGCCTCTGGACTGTCTAGTGTGCTCTAGGTAGTGAAAGATGGCTCTTTTAACATCCAAGTTGTGGAGCTTTTGCTCGCCAGGAGTGGATGGCTCAGTAAAGAAGACAGGCAGAGTAATGGACTGGTTCAAGTGAAACTCTGAAACCACCTTTGGCAGAAATTTCCTATTTGTCCTGAGCTCAACTTTATCGTTGTGAGGGATGATGTCATTCGGCTCAGTGCACACGGCTTGTATACAATACAAAGTTTATTGTTCAGCAGAAAAACTTTAAGTGAATAAATTGTGATATGTAACCTAGTTTTGCCATTCTAATTTCTTCCTCTAAACACATTTTTGGGAATCGATAATCTTGTAACAAGAAAGTTTCGAGGAGAAATATGATTTTTCTCTCCTATAAGAGTGAAGTCAGGTAATGTTGTCCCAGTTGTAACTTAAGTATACAATTTGGAGTCCCAGGGGGGAGCATTAGGATATTCCAATAGAGCTTACTAGGGATCATTTCTAATGAATTAATATTTGTGAATCTCCATACCTCTCCTGCGTATGTTATGCTAGATTTTATTTTAGCATTCAGAACCTTCAGAATCCCTTTAATGGATGTTTTCCCCATTTTAGCATGAAAGACTTTGAATGCATTTACTGCTGAGACCATTTTATTTTGTATGTATTCTATATGCTTATTCCAATTAAGATTATAGGAAAAGCGAACTCCCAGGTAATCATAGGTGTTAAGTAAGTCTATTTTATTGTTGTCTATTTTAAATCCTATCCCCTGGTTTGATTTACTTGGTTTTGGTCAGATTTATCTTTAGTTTTCTTTCTCTCCAGAGGGTCTCGAAAGATTTTAATTTCCTCCTAAGGCCCAGTGCAGAGGTAGATAACAAGACCAAATCATCTGCATAGGCCAAACTGTCAATTTTGTGATCATTTATTTTAGGTGTATGATAGTCAGGCTTTTTCATTTGAAGTAAAATGTAGTTAATATATATTAAACAAAATGGGTGCTAAGATGCAACTTGTCTGACCCCAGTATTGGTCTGAAATGTGTCTGTGGTATGACCATCTTGATTATATCGTATTTTGGCCCATGTATGATCATATAGTCTGATGATAATATCCAAGAGAGTCTTCTCCAATTTCAGTTCTTCCAATGTGGCCCATAAGACTTTTCTGCTTATGCTATCAAAGGCTGCAGAGAAATCCACGAAGCAACAACAAAGTTTTGTTTTCCAAATTTTTGTGTATTTTCATGCTAGACGATGTAAAACATAGCAGTGCTGGACTGTGGATGTTTTCCCTCTGAAGCCATTTTGGGTCTCATCCAATATTGAATTTTCTTCCAGCCAGTCCAATAGCCTGCCAAGTATGATTTTCGAGAAGACTTTCTGGGACACGTCTATCAGGCTGATAGGTCTGTACATTTTGGGATCTTTAAGGTTTTCTTTTTTGAATATAGGGAATATAATGCTACCAGACCAGCTTTTTGGAAATTTCAGATTTTGTACAAATCCATTAAACATTTGAAAAAGGAATGAAGCCCACCAATCCTTAAATGATTTGTATATATTTCCGATGATTTTATCAGGACCCAGGGCTTTATTGGATTTTAAAGAATTTAAAGAGCTGAGGATTTCTGCTTCAGTTATCAGGATGGGCCTTGGACAATTTGCATCACTTCTGATGTTAAATTCTAATTCTTCTTCAACTTTTGTAAAATACAATTTTGAGAAATAGTCGATCCAAGTTTGTTGGGTAATATGCACTTCTACTTTATCCAAATATTTATTGTAACCTTGAGCTACTATTTTCCAAAATTGTTTATAATCCCTTTTAAGTACGGCACATCTCAATTTTTCCCATAGATGAAATGAATATTTATTCTTTTTTTCTTTAGTACTTTCTTATAATTATCTCTTTTTTTCTTTACTTTTACATAGTCCAAGTTGTTTTTTATAGTCTTTCATCTGTGCTGTCTGAGTGTCCTAGAAAAAATTGTTTTGGCTTTTCTGCACCTAGGATTAAACCATGCTTTGCCAAAATTTTGATGGCCCTGTTTAATTATGTTATTCTTCGTACAAAAGTCACTAAAGATTATGCAAATATTTTCCCATATATCATAGATCTCAAAACTGTTAAAGCTGTTTATATCTTGTGTATTTGTTTCAAATAATTCTCCAGAAAAGAGAATTTCCTCCAACAGTGCATAGTATATAGGGATCCACCTTATTCTCTTTTCATTTATGATTTCCACATACTCAACTGTGTTCGTCTCATTATTTGCAGTTACAGAACAGAAGTCATCTATTGCCGGGGCCAGGGGGAAATGGGCAGATTCCACATAATCTATAATTACCAAATCATGAGTTATTTTGAGTGCCTCCAGATCTGCTCAAATTAGGTCAGGTATAGAGGAGCCCAAAGGGCCCATGAAAGTAAATTTGCCTATAATATCACCACTGGTTCTTCCGTTCAGAATACAGAAGTTTCTACTTGCAGGAGCTGGGAATAATTCCCTTCGCCTGTGATTTGTCCCACGTTCTTCAGTTGATCTTGCTGAGGACAACCTGGAGTTAATTAGTTCCAAGGAATTAACAAGAGTTGACAATTTGTTTTCTAGATTTCCAGCCTTAATTCTTGCATTGAAATCTCCTAGAATAAAAATGGGCCAGTTCTCTTCTTTTTCATTAATTTCGTTCAGTTTTGACTTTAAATTCACTATATAGGGATTGTCAATATCAATATTATTAGACCTTGGTGGGAAGTAGATGTTACATAGTATTATTTTTTGAGTACCTGCTGTTAGTTCAATAGCCAAAATGTTATTAGTTTTAGGGAGAACTTCTTTAATTTTTAAATTCAGATAAGTCTTAACATAGAAAGTCAGTTCTCCCTTAAATCTACCAAATTTCCTGTCTCTCATAGCTGAGAGGCCATATGACACATATCCAGGAAATCTGGGAGTAGTTTCTTCTGTACACCAGGTTTTCTGTAGACTTGTTATATCAAAACTTTCCAGATATTTGGCTACCTCAAGATCTACTATTTTCGAATGTAAACCCTCGATGTTCCAGGACACTATTTTTAGTTTCTTCCCATCATTGCTTTGTTTTCTAACAAATGTGTTGGGCTCATTATGGCAATCTGACTCTAAGTTTACAAAATTTCAAAGTTATTTTTATCATTCCAATTGTCAAGATCAATAAGAGGGAGATCTTCTTCCTTAGCAGGTTTTCTACAGTGTACCTCATCATCCTTACTTCCAAGTTCAGAGGGGTGTACAATATATACTGTATACCTAGCTTATCCAGATTTTCTGCCATTTCTAAGAAAGTTTTAGCCATCCCTGAATTTTTGAAGGTTACACCTATTTGATTTGACAAAAAATTATCTCTGTAAGTTTTAATATATTCAACCATATTCTTCAGTATCTTAAATCCAGAAATTCTTGTGAGGAAGGCAAGCAATTCCTCTCTTATACTGAACTCAGAGTCTTGTTTAGACATCTCCCAACCAACGATTGTGATTGCCCTAGAAAGCCAGCCCTTATTCTGTTTTTTCTCATGTTCTTCAATGGTTCCAATTATTTTATCTAAATTTTCTAACTCTTTCTTTTCCTGCTCAGCTCTTTTTTGATTAAATTTTTGAGGATCAGCTTTATCATCATTAGTTGTATTTTTGTTTTCCAGAGATTCTTGATCTCCAAATCTTGGAACTAATAGAGGTAGAAAAATTTCAATTTTCCTTTTCTCCCAAGTTCTTCTCTTATTCATTATCTGCTTGGCAATATCTTCAGTTTGACAGTATAAAAGTACTGTATCATAGTAATCATTATTTGGGGGTCTCATAACAAATATCTCTTTTTTATCTGAGTTTGGTTTAATGTCAAGCAAATGTATCATTTTCCCCATTAATTCCTTCCTGGTTTCCATCATAGATCTTGGTATTCCTTTCATTTCTATTAAGTATTCTGTATCCCCCAATTCTTGTTCAGCTAATAAATCTCTATTTGATATAGTTATTCTTGACGGTGTGTTACTACTGGTCTCAACCTCAGTATCAGTCTCCCTCTCAGCTATTATTTGCATCTCAAGACTTGACATTTCCTTACATGTGAGTATAACTGACTGGTTTGAGTCCTGCCTTCCTAATTCTAGGATTGATTCAGATTCTCCTTCTCCCCATAGCTTACTGTCTGTCATGTGAGCTGTCACAGATTTCTCCATTTCAAGTTCCTCTCTATCCCATTCTATAGCTTTATTTTTATTTACTATTTCATCTTTTTTTATTCTCTGTGTTTTGTGTCTTCTTTGTGTTTTTGATTTTCCCAGCTTATTTTGGTCGAGAATTTTTGCTTGGCAGAAACAAATTTTATTTTTGTCTTTATCAAAGGGTGACAGTAATTTCACTTGAACCTCTCTATTCTCCCATCCTTTGACTTCTAAAGGCGAAGTCTCTTTACTTGAGTTCCCTTCTTGCGTTCCTGTAGTTCTGTTAAGGTTGTGTAAAAGTACTGATGTGAAAGACATCTGTTCTAAGACTAGTCAGCTCTTCTTTTAGTGCTGAAATGTTTTCTAGGATAACTATGTCTGCATAGTATCTGTTTTTGATTATTTCCCATACTTGCTTAGATAATGAGGAGCTAGGTACAAAATTTCCTTTATTGCAAAAGTGTTCTTCCTCGTGTGTAGTAGTATCATTTTGGGGGGCGCTCTTAGATCGTAAAGTAATAGGATTTATGAAAAAAATTTCCGTTGGTGTTCCCTCATTTACTTTTGCCATCTTTTTTAATCCTTCAATTGTTGTACTACGTTCCTGAATGATACCCTTCAATTATGTGTTTTCCCGGTTCCCTTTATTCATTTTGATAACAGTTGGAGAATGTAAAGATAAACCATCAGCCCTCAAGTCAGATTCAGATTGAAGTCTGGGCATTTGCTGGTTATCCATGTAAGAAAAATTGTAAAAGGGATCCTAGGAAAAGTCTACCTCAGAATAATTTGAACTAGCGCTCCCACTTTCTTCATCACTTACTTTCTGGGGAAAAGTCTCCCATTCATATTTATCAAAGGAAATTCCCTCAGGATGGTTAAATGTGTTTTTAGGGATGTATTCCCTTTCCCAAGAAAGCTGATTTCTTCCAGATCTGACTTCCCAGTCATAATTTGGGGAGAAAGCACCTTTTGGAGTTGATAAAAATTTGGGGTCTCCTTTTCTTTTAGTCCATAAATCCATTATTTTAAGTTGTCTTTAAAATAAACTACATTTAGTTTACTAGTTTCCAGATTTTCAGGGGCATTTTCTGAAGTAGGGGATGTATCTAGGGGAAGATCTTTCATATCTGCTTGAGGTTTATTATCGCTTTTGTGTTTATTTCTATTGCTGCCCAATTTCTTCCCTTTATTTCCCTTGGTTATTTGAAAATCTGAGTCGGGTGTCAGGTTCTGAACCTGCGCTCCAGCTCCTCTAGGGGCAACTTCTGAATAGTCCATCACCAAAATAAAGTTTCCTTTGCCACTTCTAGTATGCACCATTGTGCCAAGATGAAAAAAAAAAAAAGGAAAACAACCTTTTATCCCGGCTTAAAGGCAAACAAAAATTCAAATGTGGAGTTCCCAGGGTAAATTGACAACAATGTTTCAATCTTAGATCTAAGTTGACAAACAATAATTCAGTCTCAAGTCTCAAGTCTTAAGTTCCGATTCTAGCTGGAGCTCTAAGGCATTTTTTCTGTTAGAAAATCAAATGAAGTGCCTAGGAAATCCACAGAGATTTGGAAAAAAACAAATTGGCAGATTGTCACCCCTTGTAGTGGAAGATGTCAAAAAAACACGAGGCACCGCTAAGAATTAGCTCTCTGTGTTCTCCATCCAGAAAATAAGAATCACCCAGTTCTCGATTCAGTATATCCAGTTTGTCTGAACAGGGAGTATTTTTTAACTTCAAGTGAGTCTTGCCAAGCCTTTAGGACTTTAGATCTTTTGTGTTCAAGTAGTAACCTTGTATTCCCCTTAGGATATAACCTAAGTATGCCTTGACCCGAAGAAGTCTCAATTTTCCTCAATAAGTGATTTGGAGTTTAGAAATAAATGGAGAGGGTAGCACGATAGCTGTAGCACTATAACTCCGTATGTCTAAAATAGCCAAATTTGCCAAAGGAAAATTGTTATTTCTTCATACTCTTGTTGCTTACCATCTCACATCATGTAAAATACAGGTATTCTTGGGGATCCCAACCCTCCACAGGACCGCTCCATACACCACTACCTCCTGTACAGTTCCCCCACCTGGACTCCAGGTACCGGAGGGGGGTGGACTCCTCAAAAAAAGACTGTAAGTTCTCACAGCACAAGTTCACCTGGAGAGGCACCAGAATAAGGAGCTACTGCAACCTCTCACAATTTCTACAATTCAGCAGACTTTTGGGAGGGAAGAGAAATCTCCTGAATAGTTTGCACAGGCAACGGTGGCATACCTGTTACAGAATTATGGATAGCTTTTCTGGTGCTCCTGCTGGAGTACTTCTCCTCAGTCTCTCTAGCGTGCAGCTGCATAGTCCAACCCACAGGGTCTGTAGCTCTGAAATCCTCCTGGCAGACGTAATGGCTACCAGGAAGACGGTCTTCCAAGTTACAAACTTGATGTGGGCTATGGACATAGACTCGAAAGGTGGATTCATGAGCCCATCAATGCAAAGGTGCAGGCTCCAAGGAGGAAAAGGGTCCCTGGTTGGAGGCTGAAGGTGCAAGAGGCCTTTGAAAAACTGTTTAAAAATGTTGTGGGAAAAACTGATTTCTTCTTTCCCACCAAAAGGTAGGTGGAAATTGCCGTCAGGTGTAGCTTGAGTGAAGATGGTTTCAAGTCTGACGCCTGTAGGTGTACCAGGTAGTCTAGCAGCTGAGGGTCTGAATCTGAATCTGATAGGGGTTTGACCTTTTCACTTCTGCTCCAGAGGGAAAACCTTTTCCATTTGGCTGCATAAGTCTTCTTAGTGTTTGTTTTTTTCGCCATCCTCAGTATCTGAAGGACCTGTTCAGAGTACTGTGAGGATGGAAACTAACTCCTCAAGAACCAGGCTTTGAGGTGAAGAGAGTGTATGTCTGGGTACTGCACTCCTGTCTGAGGAAGGGTCAGCAGGGATCGAGTTGGGGGCAGGCGAGTAGGCCTGTTACAGGACATTGAGAGAAGGAGAGGGTACAAGGCTTGCCTGGGCCAGTCTGGAGCCACTAGGATTATGGATGCAGGCTACTGCCTGAGTTTCAGCAAAAACCTGAATATCAGGGGAAAGGGAGAAAATGCGTATAGGAACCTCCCTGACCAGTCCAGGATCAGGGCATCCAGAGGAAGTGTTCCCAGAACTGGGGGCCTGCAACAGTACTGAGGAAGCTGAAAATTGAGAGGCGAGGCAAACAGATCCACATCTGGTGTGCCCCACTGCCTGAGCACTGTGGCTAGTACTTGCTTGTTCAGTGTCCATTCGCTGTGACCTTAACTGATGTGGCTTAGAGCATCTGCCAGAGTATTGAGTTTGCCTGGGAGTTGAATAGCTGAGAGGCTGACTCCCAAGGAGAAAGTTAGAGACCAGAGCTTCCAAACAAGAGTATTCCTGATCTGGTACCACCCTGCTTGTTTATATAGAACATTGCAGTGGTGCTGTTCATTCAAATTTGAAATGCCTGCCCTTCTATGCTGGGAGTGAAAGCTTTGACAGCTAGTAAGACTGCTCTGAGTTCCAAAAGATTTATGTGCAACTGTGACTCTTCAGGAGTCCAGTTGCCACTTACTGAGGCACTGTCTAGATGAGCTCCCCAGCCCAACAGGGAAGCATCTGTGGTGATCACCTTTGTGGGAAGAGGAGCTTGAAAGGGAAACCCTGCCTGAAAATTTGCAGGGTCCTTGCACCACAGCAAGTTTTGGAGGAACTGCTCCAACACCAGTATTAACTTTGAAAATGTGTTGCTTCTCTGAGACCAGCGAGCTCTGAGGTAGGCTTGCAGGAGTCTCAGCCTGTACCTGACCCCTGGGACTACTGCAGTCATAGAGGCCATATGTCCCAGAAGTTTGAGGAAATGTCTGGCTGATCTTGGCTGTCCCTGGGTGAAAGAATCTGCCACTGAAAGGAAACTCTGAATTATTTCCTGTGGGAGGAAAGCATATCTCTTCTGAGTGTCCAGCTGGGCCCCTATGAAAGTGAGCAGCTGGGTGGGTTCTGGGTGAGATTTCTTGAGATTTACCAGGAAATTCAGAGACTCCAGAGTGCGTTCTGTGAGGGAAAGAGATTCCTTGACTTGGCAAGGAGACTATGCTACTATGAGCCAGTCATCCAGATAGGGGTAGTGAGCGACACCCAGTCTCCTGAGATGTGCTGCTACCACTGCGAGATACTTGGTAAAGACTCTTGGGGACTAGGACAGACCGAAGGTCATTGTGGTGAATTGACAGTGACCCGAAGGAAGTTTGAACCTAAGAAACTTCCTGTGAGATCTCCTTACAGGAATGTGGAAGTAGGCATCCTGTAAGTCGAGGGAGGCTAGCCAGTCGCCCTGCTGTAAGGACTGTACGACCAGTGACAGAGTGACCATTTTGAATCTGTTTTTTTTCAGATGTTTGTTTAAATATCTGAGATCTAAGATAGGTCACCACTCCCCAGTTTTCTTTTGTGTCAGAAAATACCTGGAGTAGAGGCAGTTGCCCTTCTCATGGGTGGAGACCTTCTCCACTACTTGTAAAGCCAGAAGGTTTTGTACCTCCATTTCCAACAGCGGTATCTGTGATGGTGACAGAGATCTTGACACCTGGGTATGCTTGAGGTCTGGCAGCTGCTTGAACTGTAATGACAGACCCTTCTCCACTATCTCCAGCACCCAGTTGTCCGACATGATGAGGGACCAGTGCTGAAGATAGTGAGAGAGTCTGCCTCCAACCGGAAATCGGGAGGCGACCTAGACACTCACATCAGGACTTAGACTGAGGGGCAGATGGCTGGGTAGAGGTGGCTCTTCTTTGGCCCCTTCTGCCCCTGAAAGACCCCATGTACTGGCTAAAGTCAGATAGGGATAGGGATTGTAAGGCCTGGGAACAAGATTACTGCCCCTACCACCCCTGGGACCGGATCTCTGAGGGGTGGCGGGTTTAGGCTTGGATGAATGGCTCTGCCAGGAGGCCTTGTACTCATCGACTTTTTTCATGTAGACAGTGGCTCTGTAATCAAACAAAGAATATTTTGATCACAGAAAATCCATGGCCTTGTTCTGAGTGTCTGTGGTCAGACTGGTTGTTCTAAGCCAGGTGAAGCATCTCAGAGATATGGCATGGGCCATCGCCCTAGAGGTTGCATCATTATTGTCATCTGCCATGTGGAATTGGTACATAGCAGCTTCCAAGGCAGTTTTTGACGTATCCACCAACTCCTGCACCACAAAATCTGAGCCTTTTATGGGCGATAGCTTGGACAGATTTCCAAAGGGCTTTCCGATATTTGGCTGTGAATGCCATGTAAGAAGAAAACCTGAGAAGCAGGGATGCTGTGGCATACATTTTCTTTGCTATAAAGTCAATTTTCTTGGAATCCTTGTTGGAGAGAGGGTGACAAGTAGACTCCAGCTTTCTCACAAGCTGCCTGCTGCACTATATTCTCGTGGCTAGGGTGTGCTGACAGGAACTCGGTACCATTTTTAGACAATTTATATTTTCTCTCAAGTTGCTTATCAACCCCTAGCACTGAAGTGGGGTATTGAAGCACCTTTATGGTATTTTTTTTCTAAATGCATTATAGATAGGGACGACCAGGGTCTTTGAGGATGAAAGACCCTTCATCTCCCTATAATCTTTGTCTTCATTGACATCCTGGTTGGGCTTCTATGTAGGGAGGTCCAGGGTATCCAGCATATTTTGTATAAACGTAAACATAGAGGAAGGATCCTCGTGGTCACCCGGGGGATCCCCAAGGTGAGGGTCCAGGGACTCCTGGGGCTCAAGGTCCTCAAAATCCATGTCAGGGGCAACATAAAATTGATTATCATCTGTGCCACCCTCATAGTCGACAGAACAGAGAACTGTGGAAGAGTGGTTGTCAGCCCCAGTAAACTGAGGACACATCTTTTGAAGGGTCAGAAACAGATGCAATGCTGTTTCCATATCTTGCACTGATGGAAGAACCTGCACAGTTTGTAAGTGTTTTGTTTTTTCTGTATGCTTTAAGCTGCCTGTTGTCTCACTATTGGCTTTCCCAGGAGCAACAGAAGCATATCTGTCTTGACAGAGTTTCTTTTTAGCCACTTCATCAGAGGCTTGATCAAGCTTCCTTTTTTCGTTGCTCTTATTATTTTTCAATTTGTGAGGAACGCCATCTTTGAAAGCTTTATTTTCTGACTGGTATCTGGAGGGTTCCTCAGCACCTGTGCTTTTGGTATTAGTACTTTTGAATGGCCCCTCATCAGAAGCCTTTGATTCATCCTTAGTCATAATTATCGAAGGTTTGTCTGCCATGTTCGCCAATTTAAGCAAAGCAAACCAGTTCTGGACCTACGAACTGAGTGCAGGTTTCTATGAAAATGCCACTTTCCAGTCCTGCCCCAGTTAATAAACTCTATTACCAGTGCCTTTTTTTTTGTATTTGGTTGTAAAACTGGAATCTATACCAGTGCCAATCTTAACAGAAAGCCAGTAATACTCAACTGTGCACATGTGGCTGCTGGACCCTTACAGACAGTCCTGACATAGATGACACCAAGGTCCAGTAATAAAAAAGGTTTCCTCGTAATTGTCAATTTAAAGAGAAACGCCCCAGGCACTGTTTAAGTTTGAAATTTACTGCAGGTGCCTCGAGGTAAACCCTGCTAGGTCTGAGGTAAAAAACAAGGCAACTGTCCCTTCCAGCGGAGAAAAAATTCTGAAGCAGTCAGCAGATCTCACTCAGTTCACACCCCCTCTTGTCTTTTGATTGGCTTGGCCCTACACTCATTAAATCTCTCTTAAAGGCACACCTCTGGGGCAACTGCACCTAGCCAGCTAAGTGCAGTGCTCCCATATTGATTTGGCATTTTCCCTGTAACTCCAGGGTGATATTCCTGTGTTTTCCTGTAGATTACATTATTTCCTATGGAAGCTAAATTGCCCTGTTTTCCTGTATAACCAATGGAAGTCTATGGGAAGAATTTTCCTGTAGATGCCTCCAAATCCCTGTAAAATACAGGAATCCCTGTAGATATGGGAGCCCTGTAAGTGCAAAAAAGTTACTGATGCTAAAGGACTCCTGGCGTAAGAAGTTTAACAATTACAGGACGCATCTCTCCTTCCTCCCCAAATTTTACTTAATGACCAATCCAGTGTACTCTGTCAATTACTGGAATCTCTGATCTTACTTTGAGAGGGTCCCTGCAGTAGATCTTCACATACAGTATAGGACTGCGCCCCCTGGTGTCAGGTTCCAACAGCAAACTTGTAGCTAGCAATCATCAGCGGGGACCGCCCCTGATGTCAGGTGACGTGACGTTAGTCTGACTATAAAAGGGGCAGTCCCGCCTCTGCCCTCCAGTTCTTTCCCGCCCTCGCCTCAGTTCGCTTGGCTGTCGTGTAAGAACAGCGATCAGACGCCCACGTGTCTTTTGAAGTTTCTTGACTTCTACTACCGTTTTTTCTTCCAGCATCCGATCGAATGTATGTCGGTTCACCAAAGAAGAAGTGCTGTAAGTGCAGTGCTCAAATCCCACACCGGGACAAACATTCCCGCTGCCTTCTGTGCCTAGGCCCCAAGCACAACTTGGATGAGTGTGCCATCTGTCTGGACTTCAACCAAGTCACCTGGACCAGACGAAAGCGGACCCTCGAGGCCCACCTCCTTATCCAACGGCTGGCGTTGATGGAAAAAAAAGCTCCAGGAGCTAAGGGAAAGGTCGTCGTCGCTGACCCCAAGGAACAAGAAGAAAGATAAGGAGAAGCACCGTGAAAGGAGTCCTTCGCCACATGGAAGGCCTGCGTCCTCAAAAAATGTAAGTACTTCTTCAAGTACCCTGTCTGCTTCTTTGGGCCAGGCACCTTCTCCCCCTCCTGCTGAGGTGAGCGGGCAGCCAGGGGTACCCTCTCCCGAGGTGTCTATTGCATCTCCTCCTCCCAGCACTGCCGATAAGTCACCCCGACCCTGTCAATGGGTGTACGGCTATGACCATTAAGCCTAACGGCGGCCTCTAGGCTACTACTAGTCCGGTCAGGTCCAATAAGTCGACGACAGATCCTCTGTCACCTGCCTGGACCCTCTGTCTCACCTGTTGATCTCCCGTGAGGACCCAGACGTCGGCACTGGAGACCCTTCATCCCTTTGGGTACTTCATCCCAGGGATGCGCCACCCGATCCTGCTCTGTCTTTACCTTCAGTTATGTTCTTTGACCTTTCATTGGGCTCTCTGCCTGAGTTACTTCCATCGCCTGGTCTTTTCCCACCCGTGGACAGGAGTCCATCGCCGTCCCGGGATCTGATTATGGAGCCTCTTCCTTCGGTACTTTCAGGGTCCTTCCCTGATCTCTTGCCACCCTCTAGCCCTTTGGCATCTCCCCCAGTAGATCCGGCAGAACCTTCAGATGGTTTTCCGGAGCCAGATCCCCATTATCCACCACCAGCTGAGCCTCCGTCAGCACCTTGTTACCTGACGCCAGGCCATGTGCCGCCGATGCTGGGCTACCTGACGCCGGGATACCCTGGGTACTCTCCCTATGGTTACACCCCAGGATTGCCAGGATTCCAGTACCCTCCATGGCAACACCCACAATACCCAGGCTACAAGCCTCCTCCTCCTCCTCCACCGCCAACTGATCGGGATGCGATCCCGCCATGATGGCAGGCCGCCAGGACCCAGTTACTCACAGAATTACGATAGCATCCAGTGGGTGACATTCCCCTGCCCAGGGCACCTCCCCCACCGATTCCCTCAGTACGAGCTTTGGGTTCCCTGTCGGTGGGTTCCTCTAGGGTGGACCCGTCCATCCCCAGTGGCTCAGAACCTTCAGACTCGGACATCGACTGTGATCCTTTGGATACTTGGTCTCCAGTCGAAGTCCCACCTAAGGAGTCTCCTAAATCTCCTCCAGAAGACCCCTCCTTCGGTGACCTTCTGAGGACTATTCAGGCAGCAGGAGGCTGGCCCTCAAAAGAAGTAGATCCCCAGTGCAAAAGACTGGTGGAACACTTAGATCTGGCCACTACAGACCCTCTACCCATCCCTCCCTCAATGGGTCCTCATGAGGATCTGGTCACCACCATCTGGCAACAGCCCTCCTCTATTCTGGCTCTGTCTAGAAAGGCTGATCGCACTTACTTTCCCCTGGAAGGGATTCCACATCTAACATCTCATTGAATGCCGATTTAGTGGTCATTACAGCCGCTCATGACCGGTCAGCACAACCCAAGCATTTGAGCTCCTCTCCTCCCAATAAGGACTCAAAGTAATTGGACCAGTTTGGCAGGAAAATATATTCAGCTACTTCCTGTGCCATCCGGTCCCTTAACTACGTGTCACATATGGTGGCCTTCCAGAAGGCTTCTCTCTCGGAGCTCGAGAGGGACCTTCAAGAGGTACAGGATGAGATGCTGAGTAACAAGCAACTGGACAAGGTCTGTATGAGCAAGTCTTCATGTCGTCATGCCCTTCGGGCTATGTATGATTTGGTAGATTCAGTGGCTAGGGCTGCTGCTACAGGGATCTGCATCCAACGTCTTTCTTGGCTTAGGATTGCAGGTTTGGCACAGGACATCCAGTCTTCACTCCTGGACATCCCTTTTAGGGGTTCCGTCCTTTTTGGCGGCAACACCAAAGATATAATAATGGGGCTGCAGGAGAGTGAACGATCACTGCGGGACATATGCTCTATGTACAGGACGGGGCAAAAGCAGCAGCCTCTTTGCCACCAAAGACGATGGAATAAGACCCAGGGCAAACGTCAAGGCAAATGACAAGCCCCTGGATCTGGAGCCCAAACCCCTCAGGCAAAATCTCCCAAGCCTGCCTCTGGGGCCAAAGCTCCTATCCTCTTGGCATTCTGACTCCTTCCCCCTCCTCTCACTACCTCCAGTCATCAAGGAGGAACCAGTAGGAGGGAGGTTTGGCCTCCACCGTCACCGCAGATCTATGGATTCTACACCTCATTCATTGAGGTCACTCAATAGAGTTTACGGAGATCCCTGCTACCCACCCTCTGGGACAGTCTTTTTATCCAAGGGATCAGATCCCCATAATCTTCCAGGAGATTCAGGCCTTCCAGCAAAAAGTGGCCATAGAACCCATCCCTCAAGACCAAATAGGAAGGGAATTTTATTCCCATTTCTTCCTAGTACCAAAGAAGACGAGAGATCTGAGGCCAATCCTGGATCTCAGCATGCTCAACCTCTTTGTCAAGTACAAAAGGTTTCACATGCTGACCCTTCAGGGTCTTCTTCCCCTGCTCAAACCAAACTCTTGGCTGTGCTCCTTGGATATGCAGGATGCTTACCTACATATTCCCATCCTCCCGGCCCACCGCCACTTCCTTCATTTCTCCTTTCAGGAGAACCATTTTCAATTCCGAGCAATTCTCTTTAGCCTTTCCTCGGCTCCCCGGATTTTCACCAAGTGCTTAGTTGTGGTTGCGGCTTTTCTTCACCACAAGGGCATTTACTTGTTCCTGTATCTGGATGACTGGCTCCTCTCAGCACCCTCACCAGACGGCCTGAAAGAGTCTCTCTCTTTCACTCTGGACTTGTTTGTCCCGCTGGGCATCTCAGTCAATTTCCCCAGGTCCCAGCTAGTACCCTCCCAGCACCTCCAATTCATTGGAGCAGTACTAGATACAATCCAGAGCAAGGCTTTCCTGCCATTAGATTGAGCTGAAACTTTAGTTTCTCAAGCCATCCTGGTGGCTCAGGCTCGATGGATCCCAGCACACTCTGTGCTTTGTTTCCTGGGACTTATGGCAGCAGCCATCTCCATGGTTCCCCTGGCCAGACTACATATGAGGGTCACCCAGTGGTCTCTTCGAGTCCAATAGGACCAGAGGATGGACAACATGAACCAATGGGTCATGATCTCCAACAGCCTCCAGAAAGATCTTCACTGGTGGCAAGATCTTTCCAACCTGCTAGTAGGGGCTCCCTTTCACTTCCCAACACCCACCCAGTTCCTCACCACAAACGCTTCAGACAAGGGTTGGGGTGCCCATCTGGGGGACCACAAGACACAAGGATCTTGGTCCGCTCAGGAGCTTCTGCTCTACATCAGTGTTCTGGAGACAAGAGCAGTCCTCTATGCCCTTCAGGTGTTCCAGTCACTTCTCCTACTGGGATCACTTCTCATCCATGTCAGTGGCTCAGTAGGTAGCACACCCGCCTCTGAGGCTGGGAGATCAGAGGGCTGTGGGTTCAGTTCCCACATCTGGCACTTGGGTTAATATCCCAGTACTGACACCGTAGAGCAGCATGAGGGGGTGCTGCACTTCTGAGGTGCTATCTTTCAGATGAGACGTTAAACTGAGGTCCCATCTGCTTGGATTGGTGGTAGTTCAGGTGGATGTTAAAGATCCCATGGCACTTATTGAAAAGAGTAGGGGAATTTGCCTGGTGTCCTGGCCAAATTTCCCCTCATTCACTAACAATACCACCAACAGCTTAATCTGGTTCAAGGTCTGTTGGCATTCATCTGTATCCCCCCTCCCGGGTCATGCCTGAAAATAGGCAGGATTTGTCTAGTGCATTTACCTGGTCAACAAAAACTAAATAAAAAAAAAAAATAAAATCCAGATGTACAAGATGCCCACAGTCTGGTATATCAACAAGCAGGGAGGAACACGCTCGTACCCTCTTTGCAGGGAAGCAATGAGAGTCTGGTACTGGGTGATTCAGCATGGCCTTTTCCTGACAGCAGTTCACATCCCAGGCATAAGCAACGTCCTGGCAGACATTCTCAGTTGATCAGTGGCCAGGGCTCACGAGTGGGAGTTAAAGCAGGAGGTGGTTGAAGACCTGTTTCTTCAATGGGGTCAGCCGGAAGTAGATCTATTTGCCTCCCCACTCAACGCAAAACTACCCAGCTTTTGCTCGCTCGTTCCCGGACGGGGTGCTTTTTGGCAAGACGCACTGTCTCTCTCTTGGACAGAGAGGTTTCTATACACTTTTCCTCCCTTTCCTCTCAATCAGAAGGTTCTGGTGAAACTTCAGGCAGAAGGAGCACACTTGATTCTGATTGCCCCTCTGTGGCCCCATCAGATTTGGTCCCCACTGTTACAACAGCTGGCTCTAGAACCTCCACTACTTCTGCCACTGTCTCACAACCTTCTGACACAGGGCAGGGCACCCTGGTGCATCCGAGCCTTCAATCACTCCACCTTCATGCTTGGCACCTGTGGACATAGCGGCTTCTCGCTATGGAGTTTCCTCACAGGTTGCTGATATCTTGGTGGAAGCCAGAAAACCAGATCCACCTACACCATGAAGTGGAAAAGATTTTTGATTTGGGCCTTAGCCAGGAGCTTAGATCGCTTTTCTTGTTCGGCCACCCAGGTGTTAAGAGTATCTCGTTCATGTATCGGAGACGAGCCTTAGTTATTCCTCCAAGGTCCATCTCTCTGCGGTGTCAGCCTACCACCTTCCAGTGGAGGGCAAAACTCTGGCTCAACTGGAGGTAGCCAAAACATTTCTGAAAGGTATCCTCCATTTAAAACCTCCAGTCTGGAACTTGGTAGCATGTGAGGTGGGCGCCTGAATCACGGCACCGTCCGAAACGGCAACATGATATGGGCGAAAGCCCGAAAGGTGAGGGGACAGGGAGGGCGACCGGATGTGGTGGGGAGGGCAACCCTAGCGACAGGATGTCACTACGTTTACACGCGCGTGGGGGGCGAGCACAGCGAGCGTGGCCTAGAGGGGGCAGAGGGATGTAGGGGGTGGTGCGTGGTTGGCTGCCGAGGGGTTGGCCTCCACTCTGTGGTGCTGGGGGTTCAGGTCTGGGTCCGGGCGCCACTGTGTCTTTCTTACGCCTGGCCCAAGATCTTTTTTTTTCCTTTCGCAACCCCCGAACATGCACCCCCTGGAGTTGAGAATCCTTTAAGTAAAAGGGGCATGGGGTGGTGCAGCACCTCCCCACAGAAAGCAAGTATTTTCAGTCCCTAGCACCGTTTTCCATGCGCCCGAGGTTGTCAGGGTGGCAAAATTGTTTTCGCCGCCCTGACATCGCTCTTCTGCGGGTCGCCCTTCCGCGTTCGGCCACATCACATAGAACCAGGAACCCCTGTCCTCCCTGGGACCTTAACTTTATGTTAGAAAAACTTACCTTGCCCCCTTTGAACCAGCTTCAAATTGTGACATGCGCTTCCTTTCCTGGAAGACCTAATTTCTAGTTGCTGTCACTTCAGCCCGAAGGGTTTCAGAACTTCAGGCATTCATCTGTAAGGAACCCTATTTGATTTTTCATAAGGACAGAGTTGTCCTTAGGACTAACCCATCCTTCCTTCCAAAGGTGGTTTCGGAAACCACTCTCAATCAGAGTGTGGAATTGCCAGTCTATTATCCTCAGCATTCTAACAGGGGGAATATCTTTTGCACACCTTAGATGTGCACCGGATCTTGAGGTATTACATTAACTGGACTAAAGATGTCCGTAAGTCCAAACAGCTCTTTGTGGCCTTTGCCCCCCAGTGTCAGGGTAAGGCCATTTAAAAACAGATCATATCTAGGTGGTTGGCTAACTGCATCCACTTCACATACAAAAAACATGGAAAGTCCCTTCCAGGGGTGGTAAAAGGTCACTCCACTCGGAGTGTTGCTACCTCTACCGCCTTTTTCAGGAATGTGTCCACAGTAGAGATTTGTACCTTCACTAACCATTACAGTCTGGACATTGCCTCTAGGTGTAGGACCGGTTTCTGCCTTGTGGTCCTGCATGGACTTTTGTCATGAGACAGTACTCAATTTGGCAAACGATTCCTCCTCCCGGAACTTTATCTCCATATTTTTCTTTTGGATTGCTGGGTATTCAGTCCTATACGTAAAGACCTACTGCAGGAACCATGTCGAAGTAAGATATTACAGTTACGTAAGAACTTACCGTAACAGTAGATCTTCAAGAGAGGTTCCTGCAGTAGGTCTAGTTTCCCACCCACCTTTCCCGAGCTCCTGGAATGTTTCCTTTATTTTCATCCTGCCTAGTCCTTGGGTCTAGATAGGATGCAGGGTTCTAGGAGTTATCACTCCTTCCTTTCTACTTACCTTTTTCTAGGTCTCCGGTGGAAAAGAACTGGAGGGTGGGTGCTGATGATTGCTAGCTACAAGTTTGCCGTTGGAACCTGATGCCAGGGGGTGCAGTCCTGTATGTGAAGACCTACTGCAGGAACTTCTCAAAGATCTACTGTTACGGTAAGTTCTTATGTAACTGCAATTTTCTGGTGTAAATAAGGCCTGAAAAATCTCAGATGCAATATTTGACAGTTAACTGTTTTTTTCCCAGTCTGTGTCAATACCACATGTTCTTAAATTCTTCCACCTAGCCCTGTTTTCTTGGTCATCTTGCTTTTGTGAGATCTGTTGGATTTATGCTTTAAGATTCTGTGGCCATTGGTTTAATCTTATCTTCTAGTGTAGATTGCTTGTCCTCTAAAACAGTAATTCTTTCAGAAACTCTGTTGACCCCTGTTGAACTTTACTTCTGTATGTACGCTCAGTTTGCATAGTATTTGTTGAAGGTAGCAACTGTCTTATTGGCCCCAGGGGTGGTCCCGTCCAGTGTAGGGAGGTGGGTAGGTGCTGCATCCCAGGGGGTAGTACTGCACACAACATATGGCACACTTACTCTCTTTGGGTGGAGGCACTGCAGTATTTTTGTTTGTTGTTCTGGGACGAACACACCTACGGCAGGAGAGAGAACGAACCCAACCCCCTCAACCAGGTGGGCCCTGTACAGTAACCAGGCATGGGTGTGAACCTGGACTCCATGACCTGGGGGGTCACAGTGCTGTCTGCTTTAAGCATCACTAAATAGCCTTAAAAATGTGACAGAGGGATGGCATTGCGGTCCAGTGGCTGGGTCACAGGCTTGGGGACCAACAAGTTGGTTTCAAGTCTCACCAGACCTACTTATAGCTGCAGTGGCCCCAAGTGTAAGAGTAAGGTTTATGAGCTGTGGGGAGAGCCAGTGGGATGCTGGGGTGCATAGGGAGAGGTATCACCAGCAGAAAAAAAAAAGAGGTGGTGTTACCACTGTACACATTATTGGTGAGACCCCATCCGGAGTACTGTGTCCAGTTCTGGAGGCTACATTCCAGAAGGCCATAGACAGAGTAGAGGCAGTTCAGAGAAAGGCAACAAAAAATGGTGTAGGGTCTGCACTAAAAGTCATATAAGGAGAGCCAAGATGACCTTAACATGTATAACCTGGAAGAGGGGAGAGAGAGGGGATATGAAGGAGACTTTCAAATACCTCAAGGGCAAAAATATGATACAATAAGGTGGCATCTTTCAGAAAAAAAAGATGCTCAAGAACAAGGGGTCATAATATGAGGCTGGAGAGGGTAGAATCAGGTGTGACATGAGGAAGTATTCTTTCACAGAAAGGGTGGTAGATGCATGGAACAGCCTCTCAGCAGAGGTGGTGGGGGTAAAAACAGTAGGGGAATTCAAAAATGCATGGGATAGGCACAAGGGCACCGTAGCAATAGGAAAGAGAGGGTAAAAGCTGGAGATCAAGTAGGATCTGCGGTATTGCAGTAGGTAGTTAAAATGGGCAGCTTAGGTGGGCCAAGCGTTCCTTATCTGCTGTCAGTTTCTGTGTTTCTATGAGGTAGCAGGAGTTAGAACATTGTTTTGCAGCAGGTTCAACTGGGTTTTGCTCTGCTTCTGTTTTTTTTTTCTCATCTATTCTGATGGAAAGCAGTGTAATTATTAGGGGTGGGTGAACACCTTATTTGAATATTCAGCTGAATGTTCATATTCAGGGATGCAGATATTCAGGTATTTGTATTCTTTATTTGGCTGGTTTGTGTGGGGGAGGACACAATGACTAAAAGTGCTCTGTCTCCTCACCTGATGGCCAGAGCTACTCTCCTGGCCACCATCCCTGCTCTTTCCAGTCATTTCCCACCCACTTCCTTCTTTACCGATGCCCAAGAGAAGGTGTCGGAGAGTTAAATATTTTAATTGTTGACTCCTGGTACTGTGCCAGGAGCCAACATCATTAAGGTGGAACTCCGAGACAATCTTTAGGAGGAACTTCAGATTGGGGCAGAGGACAACTTTGTCAATGTGGAAGACCAAATAAGGAAACTCCACTGAGAGCACCTGAAGCTCACTGATCATTCTGGCAGAGGTGATAGCCATCAAGAAGGTGGTCTTCCACAACAGAAGAGAGATGTCACACCCGTTCATTGGTTCAAATGGCTTGCCCATGAGCATCACCAACACCAGCAACACGTCATGCACCAGCAGGGGCAAGTGGTCCAAGCCTTTGAAAAAGTGCCCGACCACCTTGTCCTGTACCACTGTCAGCACATCAGCTTGGGATCAGTATGCAGAGATGGTTGCCAGGTGCACCTTGAGGGGCGTTGACCAGAGGCCTGAGAGAGGGAACACAGGTAGTCCAGAATGCTCACCACCGGCCAGGACAAGGGGTCTAACTCCTTGCTCTGACACCAAATGGGAAATCTCTCCCATTTGAAAGTGTGGGAATGGATGGTTGACTGCTTCCAAGAGGCCTGTACAACCTGGAGGACCTTGTCAGAGAGATCCAAAGCCTGAAACTTTAGCCACTCAGGAACCAGCCTGTCAGGTGCAGGGACTGAAGGTCAGGATGAAGGGCCTTTCTCCAAGAGCAGGTTCATTAGTATGAGTGATTTGACAGCCATCAGGGAAGCCCTGAGGCAGAGCGCAAAGACTTAGACTTAGGAGGCAGTCCCTCCTTGGGCTGTGGAGGCAGGGGCTCCACCTGAATGGGCGAAGAGGCCAGCGTTGGCCGGGTTGATGTGACCGGTTCGGGCCAGGGCTGTGACAGTCACAGATGCACTGGAGTAGGCTGAGGTGCAGGCAGCTGCCTGTTGCTGGTGCCAAGGAGCAATTATTGGATCTTCTACCTTAGATGTCAATTATTTGTTTAAAAATGTAAGCAGATGCCCAGTTGGCATGCGAACAGTGTTAATGGTTTTATAGTTTTACAAGATGGAGATGTACTGCACTGGAGTGGATGGGGAGGGGTTTGGGGTGGGGGGTGGGGCTGGGAAATGTAGTAATGTTGTTTTTGACAATCAAAATGGCTGACTCAGGCACTGTGGCTTGCACATATAATGTGAATGGTCTTACAAGCCCTGTTAAAAGAAGCAAGGTCCTTAGTTTGATTCAGAAATCAGCTGCGGATTATGTGTTACTACAGGAGACTCATCTCTCAGAAAGGGAGCATGGTAAATTTCTCAAATTGCGGTTTAAAGAGGTTGCTGCCTCATCATATAAGAATGGTAGATGAAGAGGCACAATGGTATTAATACCCCACAGGTCACAGTTTGAAAAGCTTGCTGTTAAGGTTGATAAAGAGGTATGCCCTCATGAAAGGTAAGGTGGAGGGCCAGTTGTTGACACTGGCATCAGTGTATTTCCCCCTGGTTCCCCCTATCAAGATTATAGGACATTTTTCTTACTCCTACAGGAGTCGGCGGAGGGGATTATAGTTTGTGGGGGGATTTGAACCTGGCCTTCAACCCTACATTAAACACAACCTCACAGATCCCAAGAAGATCATATCAGGTGACCAGAAGGGTTCATAAGTTGATTGGGGAATTGGGTATCCTAGCTGCATGGAGGCATCAGCACGCAAAGCAATGGGACTGTACTTACTTTTCCGCTGCACACAGCATGCACTCTAGAACTGACTATTTCTTGGTCCCGAGGGATGAGATCTCTAGAGTACAGGAGTCTTGGATTGGGGACTTTGTTCTCTTGGATCACACGCCTCTCTATATGCGCTTTGGAATAGGGGGGAATCATAGGAACACTTTTTGGAGGCTTAATATCTCCTTACTTAAAGACAAAGAAGTCAGGGACCAGATCGCTGACACTTATTAGCAATTTTTATCAGAGAATGAGGGACAGCATACGTCACAGTCCATGTTCTGGGATACAGCCAAGGCTGTCCTCCGAAGGAAATTTATTCAGATAGCAACTAGGAAAAAATGGGAATGAGAGGGGAGGAAGACAACACTTGGCAAGCAAATTAGAGTATTGGAGGATGCACAGAAACAAATGTGTTCAATGGAGACTGCAGAGTAGCTTAAAGACTTGAAGCAGGAGATAGGAGAACTATTGGATTACCAGGTGGAACAGAAATTATTATTTTTAAGGCAGAAGTATTACAAGGGGACCCTGAGGTTGCTTAGACTATTAGCTAGTTAATTGAGAGCACAAAGAGCCAGAACTACTATTTCTGCTCTGTGGCATGACAGGCAGAAGCAACTGGTGTATAAGGTTACAGACGTAGCTGAAGCCTTTTGGGAATTTTATGAACAACTATATGCTAAGGAGACCCCCCCCCCCCACAGGAAGGGAGGGAGGATAGATGCATTTTTAAACAAGCTCAGGCTTCCTAAACTAGCCCCTGACCAGGGAAGGGTGCTGATGTGCCCGCTTTCAGTAGAAGAACTTAAGGTAGAAATTGGGGGCCTGAAGACAGGGAAGTGCCCAGGGGCAGATGGGCAAGTGTTTCAGGAGTCAGCTCCAGCCCCTGATACTGAGAGTATTCTCGGGGTTCTGGGGGGAAGGGGGGACAAGCTCTACCCTCCTGGGCCAGGGCACTGATTTAGGTGATACCCAAACCGGGAAAGGACCCCTCCAGATGTGCTTCCAACTGCTCAGTCTCCCTACTCAACACAGACAATAAGATCCTGTCTTCTATTATGGTGAAAATAATTCAGCAATATCTCCCCTCTCTGATTCAGCTGGATAGAATGGGTTTGTCCTGGGTAGACAGACTCAGGACAATTTAAGATGGACAACCCACCTTATTGATCATATAAACATGACCCAAACTCCGGCACAGTTAATGAGTCTTGACGCCGAAAAGGCGTTTGATAGGGTGGACTGGGATTTTTTGGGTTCTGTCCTTTCCTGGTTTGGGTTCCCACAGGAATTTATACAACTTATCTTTAAATTATACGACTCCCAACAGCATACGTCAGAGCAAATGACCATGTATCACGTCCTGTGGGCCTTGGTAGAGGAATGAGACAGGGTTGCCCACTGTCTCCACTGCTCTTTACTTTGTACATTGAGCCTCTGGCTCAGTCTATCAGGGAAAATGAGAACATATAGAAGATACAGACTGATGGGTTCGAGCCCTTCACGCTAATGATGTTCTGGTGTACCGCTCTGAGCCGGGATCCTCCCTGCCTGCTCTTTTTCAGCAGTTGGAGGAGTATTTATCCCTCTCCGGATACAAGCTGAACTGTAGCAAAATAGAAGTGCTGAGTTTTCAGTACTTCCCAACCTCAGAACTCAGGCAAAGATATCCAATGAGATGGGACCTGGGGCAGATGAGCTATTTGAGTACCAAGATTGGTCTTTGTACCGGCCAGTTGTGGGTATTAAATTACGCCCCCATTTGAGAATTAAGGATGGATTTTGAGAGATGGGCTCTCCTTCCCCTTTCCATATACTCCAGGACGAAAGCACTGAAGATGATTGCTTTGCCCAGGTTGCTCTACCTGTTTCAGTGTGTCCCCTGTTTGGTTCCACAGAAGGAGCTGAACACATGGCAGAATATGTTTTTTGCATTTCTTTGGGGTAGGGACCACCCCAGAATACATAGAGCTATCCTCTATGCTCCTAAGGCAGAGGGAGGATTGGCTTTCCTAAATTTACAGGGCTACTGGGTGGTAGCCCAGATGAGGGTGGCTTTGCTTTGCGGTATCCCAGGGTTTGATACCCACTGGAAGAGGATGGATTTGGCGACACGGGCTGACCCTCCCCCCTTCCAGGCTGAAGCTCTCACACCCGAGGTGCGACATACTGGCACACAGGCAGTGCTGGAGGGGTGGAGACGGGGAACTGCCCACAGATCCACCAAAAAGCAATTATGGAGATTCCATTGGTGGGCCTCTGATTGTCACTTCCTGGCAGCAACAATGGACCCCTGGTTTAGGAGATGGGTCAAGAAGGGATTCCATTCACCATATCAGGTGTTAATAACAGATAATGTTATATGTTTTGAGGCAACTAAGCAGACATTAGGTCTCCAGGACCAAGACATCTTAAGATTTTACCAGATCAGAGACTACATCCACAGCCAGCAAAGATGTCAAGTTATGGGGGACGGAGAGCGGGCAGAGCCTTCTTTCTGGAGTATATGGGCTTCGGGAAGGGTGCCATTTCCCTACTATAGCAGGGATTTTTATCTGACCTGGCCTTGCCCACAGAGCAGGTCAAACTTAAGTGGGAGCTGAACTTGGGGATTGCCCTAACAGTGAAACAGTGGAATGGTATATGGCAGAACACATGGTGGATGACAGGGGCCCTGGTCTGGTGGGAATTTAGCTGGAAACTTAGATCACGTTTTTTAGGGTACTGGCTCAGGTGGTATACTATGCCCTAGCTGCTGGGGCGCCTGTTGGAGGGAGTGTGGCCATGACCCGGCCTCCCAGGCACACATTTTTTGGAACTGCCAGGTGATTAGGAACTATCGGTCAGAGATAGAACTCCACTTCGGTAGTATTTTTCAGTTTCAGCTCTAGCTGGGCCCAGAGCACTTGATCTTGGGCATGAGGCCTGGGGGAAGTAAGGGTCAAGGAGACAATCTACCACTGGCTGGTTTTGACCCTGACTGCACTCAAGGCCATCACAAAGAAGTGGGGCCAAAAGACATCACCATTTATTTAGTTTTTGTTTACTGGGTAAGTACACTAGCCAAAAAATGACTATTTTCAGGCACGACCCGGGAGAGTACAGGGGCATAACATACAGAAAACATTTCAGAAGTGAATGATAGCAGTACATAATAGCTTAGTCTTTAGCCATTTAAACATAGATAATAGCAGATAACTTAACAGAACAAAAGCGAGCAGTACATACAAACAGTAACAATGGCATATACAACATAGTGTTGGATAATACAGCCAAATAAACAAATAGTGGAACAAGTCATAACAGAAATGATCGGGCACCAACAATAATAGTGCATGTGTCATCACATAAAGGATGCAACTCAGCTAGAGTAACACCTAGGAATTTCACATGAGGAAAAAAGCAGGAGGAGGACAACAGCTTAAAAGGTAAAGTAAAGAAGAGGAGATTAGGAAGGACAAGTATATTAGGAGGGGTGAAATGGAGGCCAAGGCAAGAAAGAGGACAAGGGCAGGGTAAGATAAGAGGAATGGGGAGAAGAGAAGGAGTGAGAAGGTAGTTATAAGAAGCAGGAGATTTTGAAAGTACGGTGATCAGGATGAGGGCATGGAGGACCTACGGACAGGTCAAGTAGAGTCAAAACAAGTACAAGGTTCAGATAGAGATAGGTATTGTAAGAGCCCACTTTTGAAACAACAGTGGGATGCAGATTGCCTTAGTTCCAAGGGAAGACATTCCACAGCAGAGGCGCAGCATATTTGAATGCCCCAGTACCATGGGAGGAGGTGAGGGGAAATAGTAGCGTTGCAAGTGAGGTATGGGTTTGCAGCCTGATTATGGAATCAGACAGAGAGCCAAGACAGTATTGTCTGGATCCAGAGGGAGAGAGCCAACCAAGGTCACTATAGAGCTGACAACGATGTTAAGTTGAGAGAACAATAATGCATAGCAACAGATATCGTTGTAGGTGACGTCCCATTTCTGTAGCGATGATTTTTGGGCAGCTGCAAGGATAGGAGTGCAATATGTCAGGGTGGGGAGCATGATCCCCCTGGCAATGGCCAGCTTAGCAGATATTGTTAACGTTACTAGTTTTGTAAGCAACATCAAGTTTACCATTTAGTATTTTGCAGGTTGACTGATTGTGGAGACTTAGATCAAGTGATTGGTCAAGCATAACACCAAGATACTTAAAGGACGTGACAGACTCTAGTTTTGTCCCCTCAAGGTCATGAACCATCAAGGGTGAAGGACACGCCCTAAGTTTAGGGGCAGAGCCTAGGAGCATAGTTTTCGTTTTTTTGGCATTTAGAACCAATTTATGTTTGCACAGCCAGTTTTGAATGTTCCCAAAATAAGTGGAGAGAGACGAGTTGAGGCAGTCAACATTTGCAGACCTGGTGCAGAGGAAAAGGTCATCAGCATAGAGAAGAGATGAGCAGGTTGTAATGGCACCAGGAATATTGTTGATAAAGAGGGAGAATAGAAGTGGCCCCAGAAGAGACCCCTGAGGAACACCAATGATGATTGTAGAGTTGAAGTTCACTGTTTGGGTCCTGTCAGATAAATAGCTGCTAAACCGGTTCACAACAGGAGTTGAGAAGCTCAGGTTTTGAAGAGTAGACAGGAGCAATGGGTGATCCACCAGATCAAAGGCCTTGGTGAGGTCAATGAAGACAGCCTCTGCTAGTCGTCCAGAGTCCATGTTAGAGTATCAGAGGTGAGTTTTACCAGAATAGTTGATGTACTATGATTTTTCTTGAAACCATGCAGAGCAACAGAGAGAAGATTTGAAGTTGTCAGAAAGTCAAGTGTTTGGGCGGCAACAAGCTTCTCCAGTATTTTGCTCAGGACCAAGAGAATGCTATCAGCCTGTAATTAGTAATAGCCTTCTTATCCCTCTTTTTAAATATAGGAGTAATCCTAGCAATTTTCCAAAGGTCTGGCACAGCACCACAAGAAAGGGATAATGTGTAGATTTTAGCTAGTGGAGAGGCAATGAGAGGAGCAGCCAGCTTCAGCAAGCGGGGTTCAAGGAAGTCAGACCCTGGGCTAGTGTTGTCAGAGATTGATTTCAGGTGTTTAAGGACCTGCAATCTGGTTATAGCCTTAAAGTAGAAAGGCAGAGGAGACCCTATGGAAGATGAAAGGGGGTCCACTGGTTTGCTAGCGATTGGGGACTGAGAGAATGTAAACGCAGGTGGGAAGGAAGAGGTGTATAGTGAGAGATCGGAAAACATCCTGTTGAAGTCATTCGCAGCGGTATTAGAGTCGTTACAGTGAGCTCCATTGAGTATCATATCTGATGGGGTAGTGGATTGAGATGAATCAAGAAAAGTCTTTACATGGGCCCAGAATTTCCGAGGGTCACGGGCCGAGCTGGATAGCAGGTTCTGGCAGTACATACTTTTGGCTGGCCTTATTCGTTTTTTACAGGAATTTCTGTGAGCCCTGTAAGTATTGAGATCAGAAAGCAAGCCAGTATGTTTATAGTGCTACCACAGTTTATCCCTGAGCTGCAGTTCAGCAAGCAGGTCTTTTTGGAGCCACCTAGTTTGGTTACCTCTGACCCTCCTAGTGACTTTAGGGGCATGCCTGCTCTGAATTGCACTGAATTCACTTAGAAAAATATGTAAGGCATCCTCCACACTTCATGCATGATAGACCTCAGACCAGTCAATGTTGGAAACATCATGAAGGAAAGCATCATCATCCATGACTGCAAAATTTGTGAAGGTGACAAAGCAAGGTGGAGGAGATGGTGGGGCATCTGAGACCCAGATACAAAAAAATTTGGAGAATAGTCAGTTATTGCATCTGCCAAGACACTCAACTTGGTCACATGCTCCAGGTGATTTGTAAGTAACCAGTCTATAAGGGTGCCTGGTTTGGGCAGAGTTGACAATCTCATGTGCTCAGTTATTAGCTGGTATAGGTTATAGCTGTGCACTAATGACATCAAGGCGCTGTGAGTAGGTCCTAACCAGTTTAGGTTTAGATACCCCAGGATTATGGCCTCATTTAGACTGACAAACTGTGATGTTTGGTCAAGGAGGTCCTGGAGTTCAGCCAAACCCCCAGATGGGGGGTTATAGATGCAGATAATATGTAGTTTCTTT
The DNA here is from genome assembly GCA_016271365.2 of Neoceratodus forsteri. Taxonomy (NCBI): domain Eukaryota; kingdom Metazoa; phylum Chordata; order Ceratodontiformes; family Ceratodontidae; genus Neoceratodus; species Neoceratodus forsteri. Next base: position 1,165,911,420 of record CM028130.1, read on the forward strand.
GCCCCAAGTGAGGCTATGGCATGAATGGATTCACACAGAGTGGTTGAGGCCCGGGCAGGGACAGTTGTAATGCTGAGGTGGTTCTTGTGGTAGAGAGCCACACCACCACCACGCTTTTCCTCCCCGTCTGTCTCCGCGGATCAGGGAGTAATTCGGTATGGAACAGAGAGAGTCATGGATTCGAGGTTTCAGCCATGTTTCAGTAAGACAGAGTATGTCTGGGTTATAGACTTAGATTCACACTTCCAGTTCAGCCATGTGGCACATTAAGCTTCTAATGTTCATGTGTGCAATGAAGAGTCCTCTTTTTGTTCGCTCAGATAGGTCAGCAGCAGAGAAGCAGGAGGGAGGGCCTGGATTAGGTTCGACATCACCTGCTAGCATAAGCCCTAGGAGTGGCAGGAATGAGAGCCTTACAGAGTAATAAGCAAGGGGCAAATAATGCTTCCCACTCCACTTACAGAGGGCAAGATGCACACAGTATGTACATCCACTTTTGTAGATAAGGTATTGCCAAATAGATACAGGCCAGCATTTCAAAACTAACAGCTTAGAGAACCTGAAATCCCTAGGCTCATGAGAATTATTGTTCTGGCTGCAAGGGAAGGATAATCATAACTCATTTACACAGAGTAATAGTAAGAGAGGGTGACCCCTAACACATGGTAGCAGAGCATTATTTTGTTACGGGGGGATAGGGTGAGGCCACTAACTGGTGGCATAGTTAGCAGGCTGCACTGCGTATTTCAGAGGGATGTCAGGAATATAGACAGGTTTTAAAAATATTCCCTATTTGACCTACAAAGTTAGTGAATACCTATGATAGCAGCTAGGGTACAACTGTCCCAGTTTCAGGACAGCACAACTAGAGATATGAGGACTTAGCAGAATAGTAAGCGGGGTAGGTATGACGTTTGAGTTTAAAAAATGAAGTGACTAAATAAATCAGGTAAGGCTACCCAAAGATATGAGACTCAAGCAGCTCTGAAAGCATACAGAACTGAGTTGTCCTAAGGCTAACAGAGAGTGAAGAGTTGACACTGATAGGAGACTAGAAAGATGTGGTGGAAAATATCCACTTAATGGAGAGAGTCACCGTTGGCCTTCGTCAGCAAACACAATTATACCAGACTAAATGGCTCTTATATGAGTCTATCTTGGATTAGGGTTCCTGGCCCTCTTCCCCTCTGATGTAACTAGAGGCCACAGATGACTTGTTCCTGCCTCCCTTCCTAATACCCCAGGAAGCAACCCCCTGACCCACCCGGTGCAGACACTAGAGCAATTCCATCTTATCTGGTTAGTTCCAAAGGTTAAAGGTTACTGTTGTTACTCTGGATAGTTCAAAGACCTAACAGACTTTGTAATATTACTCAGTAATCAAAAGTGCTCTCATTTGTAGGTATAAACTTTCTTATTGTCCTTGACTATTTCTGTAACAAAGAGATGTACTTGCCGTATGTTATGTATGCTGTTTGTACTCCATTGTGGCATATCATAATAAAGAAAGTATAAAAAAAAAAAATGTTCGGACTCATTATGGAACCTAAAAGGGTGAAGAACCTTAACTATGCTATTCTAACAAAACAAGCCCCCCCCCCCCGGAAGGGAGTAGATAAAAAAAAATACCAGCTCCCTGTAGGAAGGGAACAGAAGAGACTGGTTTACAACCTTAATAATAACACATATAACAGCACAAGCAGGGAATTTAGCTTAAAGGTTTCTGTGGCTGGAGTGACTGCAAACGTTTCTGTGGCTGGAGTGACTGCACAAGGCATGCCAAGACTTGCCTACCCACATAGCCTTTAAATTCTGAGCGAGTCATCAAACTGCAGGAGAGAAGGAGTGGTTAAGCCTGCTTGCTGTGGAAAAGATCTCTGTAAGTTTTGCTATTGTTTTTTCAACTACAGGAGAGAAGGGTTAGTTAATTCTACTTGCTGTTGAGAGAGTTAATGTGTAGAGGATTTTTGTAAGTTTTGATATTGTTTTACTTTTTTTTTTATTTAGCTTAAAGTGGAATTTAGCTTAAAGGTTTCTGTGGCTGGAGTGACTGTAAAAGCCCTCCTACCCACCCCTTCCACCAGCCTTTCTTAAATACTGAAATACCACTGGGGGTTGGGTTTGAAGGCTGTGAGGGAGGAGCTTGGGGAGCTGCAAACTGACCCATGCCCTCACAGCAGGTCAGAAAGGAGGAAACAAGGAACAGCTATATGAGCTAATTCTTAAAGTTATATAAATATTTAGGTCTGTAGTCTTTATGAGTGGGATTGTGGTTTCCAGTTAGTACTGTAGTTGGCTGTTTTATGCTGCATGAAAGGGCATTTGGGATTAAAAGTTCTGTTAGAGGCTGGGCTAGGATTAGTTAATTCTACTTGCTGTAGGGAGAGTTAGTGTGGAGATGCTGTACAGGTAGTGTGGACCATGGGTAGCATTTTAGGGTGCAATGGCTGTGGGGCAGCAATAAGGATGAACATACTGTGGAAGCTGGGAGGGTGCCCAATATGCCACAGGCTAAGGAGGCTCGAGGAAGAGGTTCAGTGGCTTGGCAGGGAGCTGGGGATGTTCAGGGATAAGGGGAGGACTGCGTTGGTAGGAGGGCTGACATCTGAGAGTATTGTGAGGGCACCACAGAGAAGGAACAGTGGGTCAAGGGAGGGGTCAGGGGGCAAACTAGACAGGAAGCCAGCTGATGAAGGGTGGACTCTAGTAGGACCTAGAAAAAGAGGAGCAGCAGGAGGGAAGAGAAAACACATAGTAAGGCAAAGGGGGTAGGGAACATGTTTGCTTTACTAGCCAGGAGGAGATTTCACAAAGGATAGCACTCACAAAGAGAAGGGAGTGAGGGGCATTGCTAGTGGAGAGATTGAGCGTGGTGTTGGGGGGGATAATACTCAGAGAGGTTAGGATGGAGAGGGAGGTTGGCAGTCAAACAGGAGGAGGGGGAAGTCTCAATTGAGAGGGCAGGGGATGACATCAGGACACATGGTAAAATCACTGTCTCGAGTGGCCCCAGAAATGAGAACCTGGGTGGAGGGTGGTGACAGGCACAAGGAAAGAGGAGGGGGGTGTGCTGGTGTTGGGGGACTCCATACTCAAGGGGAACAGATGGGGTGGCAAGGGAGAGCGGCACAGTCAGGTATGGGTGGAGTCCATACAAGGATTAAAGGCAGACAAGACAGAACAGGCAATCCTAAGGTGTGTAAAGATGGGTAGGAGGAAACCACACATTGTGGTACATGTGGGGACAAATGACCTAGCAGGGAAAATGGTGGAAGTAACAAGGGAGAGAACTGAGGAAGTGGGAAGGTTGTGTGAGGAGACTGGGGAGTCTGTGGCCTTTTCAGAGGTGCTCCCAGTACCCTGCGCAAGCACAGTGAGAAAGGAGAGGATTAGGGAGTTGAACACATGGTTGGGAGAATGGTGTCGAACTAAGGGGTATGGAGTTGTGGACGGCTGGGGCAGTACCTGGGATGATAACAATCTGTTTGCAAGGTATAGGCTGCACCTGAGTGGGGAGGGGAAGGAGGTATTAAAGCAAAGACTGGGGAGGTATACTGCGACAAAGGTGGATTTAAACTAGATGGGGGTGGTAAATGGACAGCAGGTAGGCAGGGATCTGTTTGAGTGGTGTCACAGCCTACCCTCAGGCTAGCAGGGAAGGACTCGGGGTGGCCAAAAAAAGAGAGAGTAGAAGGGAGGAGATGGAGGCCAGTGAAGGGAAGGGGGCAGGATGGAGGGTGGTCTCGTTGAATGCAAGAAGCTTAGGAAACAAATCAGCTGAGCTACAGGAACTCTTAGCAATGTGAAGAGTGGATATTGCAGCAGTCACAGAAACATGGGCAACTGAGCACTAGGATCTGGTGATCCCAGGATGCAAATTACACAGGAAGGACCGTAAGGAGGGTGGGGTGGGGTGGCAGTCTATGGGAGGGACAAGGGGAAAGAAAGGAGAACAGAGGCAGTCTGGCTGCAGCTCCTAGAAACAAGGGATAGAAAACTGAGGTTTAGGATGGTATACAGGCCACCGTCCCAGTTTGAGGAGCTTGGCAGGGAAATAGCGGGACAAATCAGAAGGGTATGTAGAAAAAGGAAGGTGGTCATTGTGGAGGATTTCAACTTGCCAGGGGTTGACTGGACCAGGCCGGTCTCCTCCAGTGCTAGGGAGCAAGTGCTCCTGGACGCGATCCAGGAGGGTCTCCTGACAAAATTGATTAGTGTACCTACTAGGCTAAAGAACACTTCAGATCTGGTATTGTTGAATGGGGAGACAGTAAGAGAAATATAGATGGAGGACCCACTAGCTGACAGCAATCACCAAACAGTGTGGTTTAATATCACGATGTATGGGGAGCCAGAGAAATCAGTTACTCTGGTGGTAAACTTCAAGGGGGCAGACTTTAGGAGGATGCAGGAAGTACTAAAAAGGAAACTGGAAGGTATAAAGCAGGAGATGGATGCAGAGCAGAAATGGGATATTATTGAATGGGGGATTACAGAGGCAACAGAAGCCTGCACCAAGAAACAGAGTAAGAGGAACAGAGCAAGAAAACCATGCTGGTTGAACAGCGAGGTTGTGGAGGTGGTGAGGGCAAAACAAGTGGCTCACCAGAGGTATAGGAGGATGGTGAAGGTAGTGGACAGGGAGTAATATGCAAGATGGTTCAGGGAGGTGACCAGAAAGGAGAGAAGCCAAGGCCCAGAGGGAGCTGAGATTAGCGCGGGGAATTAATGGGGGGGGGGGACTTTTTTAGATACATCAGGGAGAAAAGGAAGTGCAAGGAGACGATTGTGAGGATAAAAAGGGGTGGGGAGTGGACGGAAAAGGGTGAGGAGCAGGCAGAAGCACTGAATTTATTTATTTATTTAGTTTTTGTTTACCGAGTAGGTGCACTAGCCAAAAGACTATTTTCAGGCACGACCCGGGAGGGTACAGAGACAAACATCAAGAAAAAACATTTTTGTACATAATACAGGATCACATGTATGTATTGAAACAATTAACAGTGGTAGATGTGACAAAACAATACAGCATTTGAGTTTACAAGTGACAAATACAATCAAGTCAATTTTTAAAGTGAACTGAGCAGTATACAAACAGTAAGGAATAAAGTGCTGTGACAGCAAGTAATAAACAGGTGGAGTGTAGTGAGAGGGGAGATAATGAGAGTGTTGGAAAGAAGAGGAAGGCAATAGATGGGGGAAGGGAAATAGGTATGGCATAGTAAAGTAGAGGTTACCAAGTAAGGTTCAGCCGATGATGAAAGAGGAAGGCTGCGAGGTTTGAGAAGAGAAAGCACTCAAAATAAACCAGAAAGGGAAAGGAAGAATAGAATGCTAGAAGTTATGAGGAGTGATTGATAGGAAGTGCTCACTGTTGGAGTGGACCCTAAGCTACCTGTGAGACTACCTAGAGCGTTGGGGGGGGGGAGAGATTAGAGAGCAGGGGCTAGGGTGGTTTGAAACAGGAGCATACACAGGAGGAGAAGAGACAGTGGCGCAGCTCTCTCTTAAAAGAGATGTGGGATGCAGCTTCATGTAGAGTTAGGGGGATTGTGTTCCAGAAATGAGGTGCATAACAGGCAAAGGCACGACCACCTTTTGAAGTGCGATGCCTTGGAATAAGAACTGGGACATTGTCCGCTGAGCACAAAACATAGTTGGTCTTCTGGTAGGGAAAGAGTTTGGTTAAGGGTTTAGGTGAATGGGATCTGATGATGTTAGTAGTAGAACCAAGTGCATAAGACCTTAGTCCTTGGAGAGTAAGCCATCCCAGATCTGTGTAGAGAAGACAGTGATGTTTCAGTCTGGGGGAGCAGGAAGCAAAGTGACAAATATTATTTGTAACATCCCACTTTCGCAGACTCGAGTTGCTGGCAGAGACATACATGGCAACCCCATAGGTGAGGAAGGGAAGTAATATCCCACGGGCAATAGCAAGCCTGGCCAACGGGGTGAGAGCATAACTAGTGCGGTAGGCGATACCAAGTTTGGAGTTAACCTGCTTACAGGTGGATTGAATGTGGAGGTCAAAACTCAGTGTTGGGTCAAGAGTGACCCCTAGATATTTGAGGGAATTTACCAGCCCTACCGATGTCATAAGGGGAGGAGACGTTAAAGTGTGTCTGGGAGAGTTTAAGTTGGAGTCTGGAGCCAAACAACATAGTTTGGGTCTTAGCTTTATTTAGAATAAGTTTGTGATTAGCAAGCCACTGGTGTATAAGCTGAAAATCATAGGAGTCTCGAGAGTTTATATCCTCTATACTGTTGGAACTGGTATACAGTACAGTGTCATCCACATTTAATAATGAGGAAGTTTTGAGGAGATTGGAGGTGATGCTATTTATGAAGATTGAGAAAGGCAGAGGACCTAGGATAGACCCTTGAGGTGCACCAATATTGACAGTGACCTTATCAGAGAGGATAGAGTTAAATTTCATGTATTGAGACCTATCAGTCAAGTAGCTATTAAACCAGTTTACAACATTTTGTGAGAAACCTAGAGAGATGAAAGTGGCAGAGAGGATGGAATGGTCAACAAGATCAAACGCCTTTGTCCTGTCAATGAAAATGGCCCCCGTGAGCCAGCCAGAGTCCATGGCCAGTAGGGTGTCAGGCGCGAGCTTGAGGGGGGCAGTAGTGGTACTGTGCCCTTTGCTGAAGCCATGTTGAGCATCAGTTAAGAGGTCATGTTTCAGCAGGAAGTCAGTTGTTTGGCTGGCAACTAATTTCTCAAGAATTTTGCTGAGCGCAGATAGGATGGCAATGGGTCTGTAATTTGTTGGGTCAAGTGGGTCACCTTTCTTATGTACAGGGGTGACTCTGGCCATCTTCCAGATTTCAGGGACAGAGCTTTGACAGAGAGAGAGAGAGAGAGAGAGAGAGGTAAAGATCTTAGCAAGGGGAGAAGCTATGTGTGGGACAGCTAATTTTAGGAGCTTGGGTTCCAGATTATCAGACCCCATGGCTGCATACTCTGAGATGTGTCATAGAAGTCTGAAAACCTCATTTCTTTGGACAGACTTGAAATAGAAATTGGGCCTGGTGGAGCTTGCTTGTATGACAGGATTTGATGGAGTAGGGAATGTAGAGGTGTACCGAATAAGGTCAGCAAATTGCGTGTTGAAGTTTGCAATAGTGTGGGGGTTGTTACAGTGGATGTCTTTAAGAGACATGTTATTTGGTGTACAGGACTGGTTTGAACACAGGAAAAACTTAATGTGGGAGCAGAATTTTTTAGAGTCCCCCTGGGAGTCTATTAATATGTCTTTGCAGTAGGAGCTTTTTGCTTGCTTGATTTCTTTCTTACAAGCATTTCTTAGTGCTCTGTAGGTATTAAAACCTTCAGGTAGACCAGATTTCTTGTACCAGAACCAGCTTTTGTCCCTCAGGCGTAATTTAAAGAGGAGGTCAGATTTCAGTCAGCGTGTCTGCCTATGTTTTACACGTTTGGTTACAAGATGACTGTGGTATTCTTGTAGTGCTAGGAATTTGGTTAAAAATGTCTAGGGCAGACTGAGCATCCGATGATTTATAGAGAGAGGTCCAGTCAATGCAAGCGATGTCCAACAAAAAGGCCTGTGGGTCAAAATTAGCATAGTAGCGGAAAGTAAGGAAACGGGGCTTCGTAGGTTCAGGCCTGCCTTTACCCCAGATACAGAAAGTGGGGGAGTGGTCAGTGATGGCATCAGGTAGGACACCTACGTCAATGATGTTTTCAGGGTGGTTTGTCATAATCCAATCTAGCAAGGTTCTGGCATTCGACTGAGGAGCGGTTCTGGGATGAAAAGGGATAAGTTGATGCAGGTTGTAGCTTTGCAGTTTGGTCAGGGTTGTCGCTTGAGAGCTGCCCAGCCAGTTAATGTTAATGTCTCCCAATAAAATGAATACCTTTGCTCAGTGTTCACGGAAGAAATGGGGGGAATGCTACCACCATGGGTTGGGAGGGTGAGGACAGGGGGACAGGAGGTGACAGATGGAAGAATTGAGGCAAATAGAGTCCTAGAGGGACTGAGGGCACTGAAGGTAGACAAGGCACCAGGGCCGGATGGTATCCACCCCAGAGTGCTGAGGGAGATGGCGGAGAGCCACTGGCGGATCTGTATAGCACCTCACTGGAGTCAGGATGTGTGCCACTGGACTGGAGGATGGCACATGTAGTACCATTACACAAGAGCAGGCCAAGGGATGAACCGGGTAATTATCATCTGGTAAGTCTCACCTCCATAGTGTGCAAACTCATGGAAATGATACTAAAGGAAAGACTGATGTTGTACCTGGAGGACAATGGCCTCCAGGATGAAGCAGCATGGGTTCGTTTCAGGGAAGTCTTGTCAAACCAACTTGATACGATATTATGACTGGGTGACAGGTGAGCTGGATGAGGGTCATGTAGTGAATGTTCTTTACTTGGACTTCAGCAAGGCCTTTGATTCAGCGCCTCATGGGTGGCTTGGGGGTAAGCTAACTGGTGTAGGGGTAGGGGCCAAAATGATGAACTGGATTACAAGCTGGCTGAGTGGGTGGCTGCAGCGGGTGGTGGTGAGAGGGGAGCTCTCAACTCCAAGGCCAGTGACGAGTGGGGTGCCACAGGGCTGTGTGCTGGGGCCAGTATTATTTGGGCTCTTCATATCAGACATTGCACACGGGGTGGCGAGCAAGGTACGTCTGTTCGCAGAGGACACTAAAATCAGAGCAGTGGTGGATGGAGGGGAGGGATGGAAGCAGCTGCAGGGGGACCTAAGCAAGCTAGAGGACTGGTCAGAGAGGTGGCAGCTGGGGTTCAATGCAAAGAAGTGTAAGGTTATGGATGGGGCAGACAGGGTCTTTAAGCTAAGAAGGCGGAGGGACACCAGGGGGCATGGGCTAAGAATAGATGGGGGAAGATTTAGGAGGGAAATGAGGAGACACTATTTCACAGAGAGGGTGGTAGCAAAATGGAACACTACTAGAATGGGTGGTATCATGTAAATCTGTGAACAGCTTCAAAAGGGCATGGGACAGGGAATGGGAGAGTGAGGGTGGGGGTGGCAGTGGGATGACAAAGGGGAGGGGGGTGGGGCAGCTGCAAACTAGGGGTGCTAGCTGCACACTCGAGCAGACAGATAGACCGAATGGTCCGTCTCTGCTGGCACATTTGTATGTAACAGACAGGATAAGAAGTGACCAGCAGGGATGCAGAACCTCCCCATCTGGTTCTGGAGGGGGAGGCAGGGTGGGAAAGTTAAGCATACCGAGGGATCCCATGGAAGAAAAAAAGATTACTATGGTATTTTTTTCTTCAAACCCCAGGAGTCCTTCAGTATGTTTAACTGATGCAGACTACCAAGTAGTACCTTGGGAAGTTATGTACAGAAGCTACTTAGGAAAAAGGTTCTGCAGGACTACAATGCCAAACCTGGCATCACTTCTTGACTGTATGTCTAAACAGTAGTGCTTTGTGAAAGTATGTACAGTTTTCCAGGTAGCAGCTTTGCAAATGTCCAGTAAAGGAAAGTCTCTTGCTGCAGCCACTGATGCAGCTGTGCCACATGTGGAGTGGACTCTGAGGCCTTGAGGTTGCTGCTTGCCAGTTTTGCCATAGGAAAACTGTATGCAGGCTACTATCCAGCATGCAGTGGTTCTTTTGGAGGCTGGTTTACCTTTGCCCACTTCCCCATAGGTCAGAAACAATTGCGTGTGCTCTGGCCTTAAAGTCTTGGTAGTCAATTTGGTGGCAGAGTGCCCTTTTGTCATTTAGACTATGTAACTTTTGCTCACCTGAGCTTGAGATAACTGTAAAAAGACTGGCAGGGTTATGGACTGGTTCAGGTGAAAATCGGATACCACCTTAGGGAGGAACTTCCTATTGCTTCAAAGTACCACTCTGTCCCTGTTAAAGGAGATGTAGTTCAGATCTGTACATGGGGCTTGTAATTCGCCGATTCACCTGGCTGAGGTAATGGCCAGCAGGATGACAGTCTTCCAGGTGACATATTTGAAATCTGCTGTTGCCATAGGTTTGAATGGAGGTTCCATGAGCTTGACTATGCAAATGTTCAGGTCCCAAGGAGGGACTGATTCCCTAAAAGAGGATGGAGATGAAGAAGACCCTTAAAGAACTTTCTAAAACAGGATGGGAAGCCAATAACTTGTCTTTGCCAGCCGAAATATATGCTGAATGGCAGTCAAGTGGAATTTTAAGGTAGAGGGCCTGAGGCTCAGTGAGTGCAGGTGGACAGTTTGCCCCACCTGTGATGGATTGATATTCCTGTGGTTGCAGCACAAGGAAAACCTTTTCCATTTGGAAGCATTGGTCTTCCTAGTTGAAGGTTTCCTGGAATCTCTTGAGTATATTCAAAACTTCTTCAGAGCGGTGCAGAGTGACAAACTCTTAAGTCTTCAAGAGCCAGGTCTTGAGCTGTAGAGACCTGAGGTTGGGGTACAGGATCCTGCCCTGCCATAAGGTCAGGAGATTATGCTTCTGAGGGAGATGAATAAGTTGTGACACTGATAGGGCAGCAGGAGGAAATACCATGGCTGCATTGCCCAGTCTGGTGCTATTAGGACCATAGTTGCTGGCTGGGTCCTGAGCTTTATGAGGACTCTGAGCAGCAGAGGAAAGTATAAAGAAACTTCCCTGACCAATCTAGGCTCAGCACATCTAGTGGCACTGTCCCCCAAGCTGGAGGCATACAACAGAACTGTGGCAGCTGGTGGCTGGTCGTGGAGGCAAACAGAGCTATCTCTGGTGTGCACAACCTTCTGAATACTGAGTCCAGAACCTGTTTGTTTAGGGACCACTAATGATGGCTCTGGCTGATTCTGCTGAGAGAGTCTGCCAAAACATTGTCCTTCCACATCATGTGTATTGCAGATACAGACACCTGCAGAGAATAAGCCAAGTTCCACACCTTCATGGCTTCTGTGCAAAGCAAGGCTGACCTAGTGCCTCCTTGCATAATGTAGTACATGGTGGTAATGTTGTTTGTACTAACTTGCACCACCTTGCCCTTGACCTGAGGGGCAAATGACTGCACAGCCAGGAAAACTGCCCTGAGCTCCAGGAGGTTGATACGCATAAGTGACTCTTGAGGGAACCAGGTACCGCTCACTGTCAAATCTCCCAGGTGTGCCCCCACCCCAGGAGGGAGGCATCTGTTGTGAGGATAACTGAGGGAGCTACTTGGCAAAAAGATATTCTCTCCATGAGGTTGTCTCTGTCCTGCCACCATTGTAGGGCCTGCAGAAAGTGTTTTGTAATGGGCACTATTCTGACAGAGGATCCCTCCTCTGAGACCAAAGGGATCTTGGGTGGAACTCAATGTCCCTCATTTGAAATCTGGCTCCTGGCACCATATCTGTGACAGCTGCCATGTGGCCCAAGAGCTTCAGGAAATGTTTTGCTGGCCTGAGTCTGTTGAGTCTGAAAGACCCTGCTAGCTCCAGAATGTTGTGGAAGGAATGTCCTCCCTTGCAGGGTGTCCAACTCTGTTTCTATAAATTCTAGGACCTGGATGGGTTCCATTTGGGACTTCTGGGCATTTACCAGGAATGGAATTACAGATTGGTGCAGATAGGACCCACTCACCAAATGTTTAATAAATAATTGTAGATAGTAAATGTGTAGCAGTTTTTTTTTTCCCCAATTGTTTAACCAGGTGAGACACACTAAGCTGAAAGCTTGTTTACAGGTGCAACCTGGGAGCACAATATTTTTATTTGTTGATACAGTGCTGTTCAGATGTTTTGGAACTAATCCTTCCTCAGTGGAAACACCCTATCTACAAAATATTTACCAAAAAAATTTGTTTTTTCCATTTTGTTCAATAAATAAATTTGTAAATTAATTTTAATCCTATTTGCACCAATCTGTAATTCTATGAATGCCCGCTTGATTGGTCACAGGACTACTCACTTAAAAAAAACTTTTATCTTTTTTCACCGAGGTTGGCTGTACTGGAAATTTCTGCCATTTACCAGAAATCCCAGAGACTCTAAGGTGCCTGGAGTGAGAGCCAGAGAGTCCATGACTAGCCAGTCGTCTAGGTAAGGGAACACTGTGACCCCCAGCCTTAAGTGTGCCACGGCCACTACTAGACACTTGGTGAATACTCTGGATGCAGAAGTTAGGCTGAACGGTAGTGCTGCAGAACTGGTAGTGACCCAAGGGCAGCCTGAACCGTAGCCACCTTCTGTGGCTGTGCCGGATAGGAATGTAGAAATAGGCATCTTTGAGGTCCAGAAATGCCAGCCAGTCCCCCTGCTGTATAGTGAGAATGATCGTGGCCAGGGTAATCATCTTGAACTTTGGCTTTGTCAAATGTTTGTTCAGAAGCCCGAGATCTAAAGTGGGTCACTAGTCCCCATTTTTCCTTTGGGTAAGAAAGTATCTGGAGTAGAAACCTTTCCCCCTGTGGAACAGTGAGACAGGTTCTACTGCCTTGATGTGTAGTAGGTTGGCAACTTCTGATTCTAATAGAGCTTTTTCTGCTGAGGTTGCTGGTCTGAAAAGCCTGTTCCTCAGTCTGGGGAACGCTTTGAAACTTAGGGACAGACCCTGGCTTTCTACCTCCAAGACCCACCTGTCTGTGGTAATGGCTTGCCATACTTGGAGAAAGTGAGACAGCCTGCCTCCTACTGGATAAGGGGAGACCTGTGCAAGCATGTAAGGGGCTCTGTTTGGGCAGGAACTTGGCCTGAGGTGCTAGGTAAGTCCTCTTTGTGGTCCTCCTACCTCTAAAGTAACCCCTTGGTTGCTGGTAGTCTGGCATTGCTTGGGCTTGAAAGAAGAACCTAGTGTAGGGGCTCCTAACCCTGCTATGTAGCTTGTAGGACATGGAGTGCTTGTCCTGAGCCGAGTTACTTATATAGGTGGCCTTGTATTCCTCCACCTTCTTCATATAAGCCTCAGTCTTGTCCCCAAAGAGAGAATTATCCTCGCAGGGAAAATTCATGGCTTTAGACTGGGTGTCCTGGGACAGGCTGGTAATCCTGAGCCAGGCAGATCTCCTCACAGAGATGGCAAGAGACATGAGCCTGGAAGTTGTGCCACTGGCATCTACTGCCATATGGAACTGGTACTTAGTGACACCTAAGGCAGATCTGGCTGTTTCAGCCAGATCAGTTGCCACATCCCCTGTGACCTTGTCAGTCATGGCCAAGGCAGATATCTGGTATTGTGCTGTATAGGTCATGTAAGTGGCTTACCTGAGAAGAAGGGAAGACACCAGGAACCCCTTCTTCCCCATACTATCCGGCTTCCTGGAGTCCTTGTCTGGTGGGTGAGAGGCCAAAGGCACCCTGGTCTTATCACAGGCCGCAGCCTGTACCACTCTTTCATGATCCGGATGGACAAAAAGAAAATCAGCATCTGTCCTATCCAGCTGATATTTCTTGTTCACCTATCTATCCATCCCAGGTATGGAAGTGGTGGTTTGCAGGATCTTCAGGGCAGCCTTTTTTGAGAGACTTGTGGATAGGCAGTAAAAGTCATTTTGTGGGGCCTAGCCCCATCATATCTAGGAACTCAGCTTCCTCCTCATCCTCCACAGTCTCTTGTCTGACAAGGTTCAGGGCATCCGCCATCTGTCTCACAAATGCATAGTGAGACGAGTAGTCATCTGGTCCCCGTGGTGGGGGCCTAAGTCCTGCTCTGGAGAGACTTTGAGTTCAATGAGTTTTCCTTCCTTTTACTACTCTAGTTCTTCATAAAAGGAACACTGGTTCCTGGCTAGGGGGAGCTGAAGGACAAACTGGGGAAACTGGCAGCCTGGAGGGCCTGCAAAACCTGCAGGACTCTGGCAATGTCCTTGGAAGAGGGAATGGACGATCCGTCTGCCGACAGCTCCTTTGCTTTTTCAGCAGGAAGTACAGTGACATGTTTCTCCTCCTGTTTTCTTTTGGCAGGAACCGGTTCCAGGGTCAGTTCTATAGGCCTTAGATTTCAAAGCCTTACCTTTGTCGGTGGACTTAGGATCCACTGACTCCTTAGGTTTATTCTTTTTAGTATAGGGGAAGCAGCCTCTTCCGTAGACTTTAGAGAGGGAGAAGTAGTAGGGGAAACCATCTCTTCAAGCCTTTTTGCCCTTTTTTTTTTTTTTTTTTTTAGTGTCTTGGAGCAAAAGGTTTTACAAATTTCACAGTTTACAAAAATGTGACTAGGACAGAGGCACACTAAACAAAGATCGTGCCTGTCTGTTTTGGCAACGATTTGCCCACACTCAATACAATTTTTAAAACCAGTCGGTCTGTTTTTTTTTAGGAATCTCTGACATGCCAAGTGTCAGAAAACTAAAATACAAAGCCCAAAAGAAGAAGAAAAAAGATTACGGTCGGTTCCCAAAACCGCAAACAGCAAGCAGAAAGGTGAAAATGCTCAGTTTCCTGACAGGAATAAAACACAGGGACCAGCTAAAGTGCTCGGTTCCTATAGAAATGAAGAACCGCGATAAAACTCAAGTTACTTCAAAAAGAAAAAAAACATTACAATCCCTAGAACTAGGAACAGGAATGTTTAAAAGTAAAAAAAACACTAAACACTGCTGAGGGGACGGTTCCCCTTGGTTCCCACGAACCGTAAAAAATCTGAAAAAAACTAAACTAACCTGAAAACTAGCAAACAGAGGCAGTGTACACTATTTAAAGAACTAGAAGTTTAAAAGTATGGAAAATAACAGACAGATGCTGAGAAGAGCTCTCCAAAGCGTCTTTACTAGTCAGGCGGGGAAATTAATCTGAACGTTTTAGAATGCAGCAGCACCTAGGGGAAGCAATTTAAACTGTAGCACAAGCCAATGATAGTTCTATCATTTACTTATGTTTCAATCCTCCGAGGCAGTTCAACACAGGAGGGTAACTGCATCAGTTAAGCATACTGAGGGATTCCTTGGGTTTGAACAGCAGGGCACAGCAGAAAGAAACACCATAGGGAAAGCAACAGGGAGGCCCTGCAAGAAGACACCAAGCCAGCATGTATACAGGAGGTAGTGAGATGGAAGGCACGCAGACGAGAGTTGCAAACAAGCAAAGCAGACCCAAAGGAACCTGGAATAACAGGGTGTAGAACAGCAGTCGGTGGATGCAAACCAGGACAGCAAGTCGAAGTGAGCCGCAGCGGCCCGGAAAGCTGCAGGTAAGAAAAGAGAACATGGCAGGAAGAACGCATTGCAGCCAGGCAGCAAAAACTCTACATGCACGCTTTACAGGCCTGGGCAGGGGGGCATGGTGAATGTCGCCAGCAGCACCAATACCAAACCCTGGGCATATAGCCCATACAAATATTACTCCTACTGAAATTGATGCACTTTTCATTTGAAAATTAATAATCAAAGTTTGAAACTGAAACACTCAAACACAAACATAAGTTTCAGAAATATCCTTTATTTATGTACATTAAGACATTACTATATGAGGCAGGGATGGCCCTTTCATATATTTGCTGCACTTCATGGAGTCTCCTGAGATTTAATGGACATTGTCATCCCCATGGGGCTGATTTTGTCCCTTTTTATACTAAAGCTGACATTCTTCGAAATACCATTTTTATAAGAAAGAGCATAGTTTATTTTTTCAAACCAAATTTACGGTGATTTAAAAAAAAAAAAAAGACTGAAGTTCCTGTTATGCACTGTTGCCATTGCTTCATACTGTAAGCACACACAGTGTAACTGAATGAGGCTCTGTGTTCTGGTGTTACAAGATGCATATGATGCCCATACTCATTTTTTTTTTTTAGATAACTATATTCCAGACTTTAAAATAACTTTTAAACCCCCCCCCCTTCATTTTGGTTTAAAAGAGCCAAAACTGACTTACAAGTGTGACCATGTCCCTTTAAACAAAGCTATCAAATAAGACACTGGCAGTGTGCTAGGTCTTCTGTCTCTCTAGAGCACTAACTGGGAAAGTGAGGACTGACTGCATCTGTGGTTAAAAAAAAAGGATCTAAACATTTTCCCATCAACCCCTCTGTCCCCCCCCCCACTTGAAGGTCTTCAGATCAGGGCTCTTTTGAATTTGCCTCAGTCTCCAAGAGAACAGATCCCCGATCTCTGCGTGACAAGCAGCCTATCTGTTGTACTCCATGCAAAAAGACTGTCCCTTGTGCAGACATGGAGAACTGAGTTTCTTCTGAAGCCACCTCACCAGAGTCAGACTGAATGCAGGTGGCCCACCTGGAAAGTTGGTACCAGGGGCACACCTGAAAAATGGGAACAGTGGGACCTTGTTGGCACACCCATAACAGTAAATCACTTTAGTCTGGTGAACAGACTTAATGTTTGTAATTTACATTAACTAAGACTGATCAGAAAATTCCATTTAATTAAAAAAAAAAATAGATGCAGCCAGGCCGGCCAAGTGGCATAGAGGGCTGAGGTGCCAGACGCCTCACTTCTTACCACACTCGTGACCCGGGGTCAGGAACAGACCCAGATCGCTTGTGGGCCAGTGGGGAAGGATCGAGCAGCCACAGACAGCTCTGGTGAGCCGTGCTGCTTGCCTGATGCCCAGCGGTGGCTGGGTGCCAGCACATGCACTCCACCACGCACTGGAAGGGACCCCACATTCAGGATGTCGGGCCCATCTCCTCGGAGTCAGAGCTTGGACATTTCATCCATTGCATGTCCATGGGCCTGGGAAGAAAACAGGAGGAACTCCCCTCCCTGATGGCAGTAGGATGACGACTGACTCCCCCCCCCCACAGGCACCGCACCAATGGCTGGATGTAACCGAAGGTCCTGTGGCAGAGGACCAAAGGTGCAGGGAAGTCCCGGAGGAGCCGGGTGATGGGGATGGGGAGGCTTGGTTGGGGGGGGCTGCCAGGGGCAAAATGAGATAAAATGAATATAGAAAAAAAAAACAGATGTTGTATGAAAAGATTATTTTACTGTTTTCAAGATGCGAGGAGCCAGCTTGAGGGAGGGCCCACATAGAATCTTTCAGGTGTGCCAGTCTGACTCTGCACCTCATGCCCCTTTTGCATCTGTATGGCTGGCTCAAGGGAGCTCTGACTTGTCTGCATCCCCCCATACCACAAGAACTTAGAGGTTGATTGTGCTGGAGTAAAACTTCCAACAGTGTAATTCTGCCAATGGAATATTTGAGGAAATAGCTAATTAAGGGTCCATTCAGGACAAATTCAATTACCATAAATCTCGTAATATGACTGACATTGCTTACGTTCCTAAGTTATTCTAATGGAAAGAGAAAACACCCCATTTAATACAAATTAAACACAACTTGTACAAAGTGCTTTGCATAAGATAAGACATATTTGATGCCTGATTTAGGTGCCATCTCTTCAGTCGCGTATTTAAAAATATAAAATGAATTTCCCCCACTAATTTACAATATTTACAGTCATTAAGCTTCGTAGCAGTTTACTGATAAATACATTTGGTACATGCAGTGTCTTCTCAGTCTATCACAAACATTAACAAGCTACTTGCCCTGATACAGGTGCAGTTTTACTTGTGGCCAAAACCAGTTTGTCTTGAGACTGGACCAGTTGTAGTGATCGTTTAAACAGGAAGAATGCTGGCCCATTGGTGCAGCAGTAGAGCTACCTTTTGCAATGCTAATAACCAGGGTTCGTGAATGACCCCAGGTCGCCACGGGCCAATGGGTGGAGGATTGAACGCCCCAGAGGAAACTCTCCTCCTCCAAGGAGGGAAGGCAGCTAGCTCCACTGCGATACTGCTACCCAGGTGTCCAAAGGTGGAAGTGTAGTCATGAGGGAGGGAGGATGCCACCTGGTGCAATGCAGAGCACACCTGCATGCCTGTGCATGGGCACCCTTGCAAGCAGCCTCCAGAGGATCTGGGAAGGAAGTACCCTGGCCAGGCATTATGAATTCCGGTCCCTGAAGGTCCAGCACCAGCGACCTTGGCACCTCATTCAACTGAATCTGTTCTGCAGCATGAGTTGGAAGATCCCCCTATGCCCCCTTCATGGGGGTTAAGCCATGGAAGATTTTAAGTCAAGAGGTAAGCTGGGGGAATGGGTGGGGGGGGGGCGCAGGCATGAAGGAGGCATGGTCAGTGTCAGGAGAATGAAGAGAGAGAAATGACAGAAAAAACAGAAAAAAAAAAAAATCACAGTTGGCATCACCAGCATCTTCTGTTACACAACATACCAGAAACAACTGAATTTCAAGCCATTTAATTGTATTTGTTACCACAGCTGGGGAGACCACTCTTACGAAATGTAAGAGTGGTGTCACGCGCATTGTTAGTGTGTAAGAATATGGTTCTGACACCCTCACAATGCAAGTGAACCATTCATACACCCGTAAGAGCGGTCTTCACTGGCCTCTTTTTTTTTTTTTTTAATTTTTTTTCATCGATAAAAATACATTGTTATATGCATATAAGAAATCATCATTATCAGACTTTTTCATTAAGCACCAGCACATAAGAAAAATTCAAAGTTAGGGTACTTATACTGCTTTCGATACAGTATAGGGGAGGATGAGGAATATTTTATAAAATGTATATTTAACCTCAACTACATAGCAGTGGAGGATGGTTAATAGATCAAAGTCTTCATTTCACAGCAATCCATGGCTGTTAAAGCCCCCAACTCCAGTACCCATGAAGATTAGTCATGTCATACTAAGGAAAATCATTGTATTTGCAGCAGATAAAACGTTTATCTAATAGCTCCCATCTCAAAAAGAAAAATGTAAACATAACTTCACGGCCTGATTAATCAAGCTTGATTAATAATACATTAAAATTGGGGGGAAAAAATGAATGGATTCATGGCACTGTTCAGTGAGGGACTGCTTTATCTCATTGGTAATCCAAGTTTGTGTCCTTTCGTGCCCAAGACGGCCACAGCAGAGTCTGCCATGGAGATTGTAAGAGTATCTGTATGGTATCTAGGTGAGAATTCCAGCCCTGCATTGCTATTTAGCGATACCTGCTGAGGCGTGGTGGTGGTGCCATTTACGACTTGGATGACCACATGTGCTCTTTCAAGAGAGGTACAGGAGATTTACTGATGGGGACAAAAGCCAACATTGGTCGCAGGATGACACCAATGTTGTCAGCTCCCACATCCTACAGGCATGCCAACCGGACAGCCCACCTCCCAACACTCTGTAGCGATGCTACAATCCTGGTTCCTTGGAGTGTATAAAGGGTCCAACCAGAAAGGCTAAAGGGCAAGGTACAGTGGAAGTGTCAGTGCCAGAGGACTCCACCCCTGTAAGCAGTCATTGGACAGGAGATAGCAGCAACCAGATGATAGTAAGCCCAGTGTGGGGAGCAAAAATAAAAAAAAGTTAAAAGACGAAGATGCCCAGGTCTAAGGTATTTGTACGCAAGACAATACTGAGCATCTTGCGTGCAGGGGAAAGGAGCACCCCAAGTGGTCAGGAGTATCCCCTTGATCTGTAATATGTGTATATGCAAGGGTGTAGACAGGCATACTCACTGCACACATTTGTATACAGTTTTGCTGAGTGCCTGTCACAAACCATATGCCTTTCTGTTAACATTTTCATTCTAATCTGTAATATTTGGGTTAGTGTAGGCCACTGAGGAGTGTCTGTTTAAACTTTTGTTGTTTAGGAGACAGATACATGTATATAGAGAATACTTAATGGACAACTATGCACAACCAGTGTGTTCTGCCACAGAGGGGTTCTGATTCCCTCTGACCTTGAGAGCGAAGCTCGAGAGGTCTATGGGAATCAGAACCCCGAGGTGGCAGAACACTCTGGTTGTGCACAGAGTTGCTCATCCTGTATTTTTTATAGTGTATAGTACTGTGCTAAATATGTGTGCATGAGTTCTTTTGCTTTCAAAATGAGACTGATTCATGCAGTCTCTAGAGGTTCTAGAATGCTGTTCTGCCACAGTAGGGCAGAATCACATTCCATGACCTTTGAACTGTGGTACAACAGCATTTTGAAAGGGATGGAACTCTGTACAGAACAACACTCTACTATACACTATAACCTCTTTAGAGATGTGAGGAATCATCTGACAACAATCTGACTTGTTTGGAAGGGTGTGTCATTTGGAAAGGATGTGTACATTTTTTAATGGGGGGGGGGGTGTAACTGCTGGAGACTGTGCACAAAACGGAAATTTCTGGCTACACCCCTGTGTATATGGGTGGTCATTTTATTTCCCATAGCAAATCAGTGACATCAAAAACCCACAACATAATGATTCTGACATCTGAAGGTCATAATACCATTATTCAGACATCAGATCAACGGTATTATGAGATGAAATGTTCAGAGAGTTCTAGTAAGTTAATAGAGCGTCCAAGGGGTGTCGCCTATGGTGTAAGACACACCGAACATGAGGTCTGGTTGAGAGGACAGTGAAGTGAAGCTGAACTGTTCTGACTGCCCAAACCTCATGAGAGGAGTCTCTTATGTCATAAGCCTCTCCCTGCGGAGGCCCTATTAACTTATTATAAATCACCCGAGTAAGCTACAGTGACTTATAATAGGTTTTAAGTATTTTTTGACTGTTAAATGAATCTCCCTTCCCCTGATATGGAGGTGAAAAGCTCCACATGCCTAACATTCCTGCAGGAAAGACCACTGTACGGTGCAGGACGGGAAGAACAGCAGCTCTGTGCGCTGAAATCTCGGTACTCCGGTGACATCACAAACCACTCAGACTTTGCACTCATGTATTATGATGTCATCAACACTTCTGATGGAATTACAACCTTGTTACTGATAATTAACTGTCGGTTATTAGATTTATAATTTACTATAAAGAATCTACTTGAAAAGTATTTATCCCTTACAGGTCACAAACAGCTAAGGCTTACTGAGGAAGCCGAACTCATGATTTTCTATATGTGACATCAGTCAGTTGCTGTCAAAGCTCCTGATTTTATATAAATTCCCTTGGTGATGAAAAATGGAATGGCTTGAAATTCATGTTTTTTAGAGAACAGAAGGCAACTGAGTTCTGCTGATGCCATCTTTGGTTTTGTTTTTGCTGGGAAATGGACCCCCTTTCTTAGAGGAAATGATCCCAGGACATTCACGTTTACTTTGTTGTGAAGAGAAGACATCTGTTAACCTTGTCATAAAGGGAAGGCAGAGTTTTAACATTTGCAATTTGCCAATACATTTGTTTTTCTGTTGATGGGCAGGATGCTGTTTTGCAGTGCCTTGAGTGTTGTAGCTCCGTAGAAGTGCCACAGATTACCCGATTTTTTCATGATCCTGCTATGTTAATTGTTATTTCATGTCTTTGTGGAAATGTATTTGTATTACTTTTCATTAAACTTAATAAAAACATTTTTTTTAATCTGCCTTCCCACAAAGTGATTTAAAGTGCCTGCAGTATTAACCTACAAGCATTTCATTCACACCAGGGCTTTGCCTGGCAGTGGATGGCAGAAATGATTATGTTCCGCCATCCCCTTCTCCCTCTATGTTGTACAGGAAGAAACATTAATCTAGCTCCCTTTTAGCAAAATAAACATATCTGCCTACCTTTGAGCAAGAATAAATCTTTAGAAAGCACTTCTGTGGGAAAGAAGTTATCTGCAAATTGCTAATGTTAGCAATTGTACATAACTCTGCCTCCTCTTTACAACATGGTAGAGTAATGTCCTGGGGAACATTCTTTGAATTCCTAGGAAACACAACTTCAGCTCCCGTAAACCCAACTGTGTAGATGGCAAGGCTCAGCAGACTTGTATACGCAGACCTGAAATGCAAATCGGGTCAAAATGAAGTTTCACAGTTGGGAGAATCCACTGGCACCACAGAATTTCCACAGGCCCAGCTGAGGTATGTACTGAAATGCTACCTGCTCCAGCACTAGCCAGCAGGGCTACTTAAAAGGAAATGTTACTAGTCCAACACAAAATCTACCAGCATCTGGCTGGTGTGCTGGTGCCAATTTCAACCCCTGCAAATTGCTCACTTGATGTAACATAGTGGGTTTTAACACTGCACTAATAATCATGCTATTGCCAGGCTGCTGTGTTTGCTCTTCGGTTCGGAGGGTACCTAACTCATAAGTAGGGCATGTGTTATGTTCACTTGCAGCCAAAACACAGCATTGGCAATTTCCAGCAGAGTGGGAGGGGATACAGCTGCAATGAATTATTAACCTCCCCAAATTCTGCTATTTCTGATGTATCACATTGGGTGTGGCACTACGGAATTTGAGTGAGTGGGGCAAAGCTAAGTGTACAACTAGGCCAGTAGCTCAGCCTGGGGAAGTACAGTTGCCTGGATTACTAGGGAGAGGGATGCTGCTTCTCCCTGGGTTTCAAACCCCTAATCTGGTTTAAGGTTCTGGGCATTCAGCTTCTATAATAGGACCTTCTTCAGAAGAGAAGAAGCAATTTGATGTCCCTCTGAAAACAATGGACCCACATGTCACAAATGGTTAAACAAAGGCATACAGCTTAAATGTAAACTGTTATCAGTCATGAAGTGTTCAGTGCAGAAAAGTTGTGTAACATTAGAACTTTTCCTCAGAGTTTCCAAAGCTACAGGCCACGTAGAACTCCAAGGAGTCAAACACATTCCCATGTTACCCCCCCCCCCAAAACAAAACACCCAGATGAGTGAGTTCAGTGCATCTACTACGTGACTGCATTCTGAAAAGTCAACTCAAGGCACTGCCAGTCCTGTTTCAACATCCCCAACAGCTAATGAGACAAAAAGGGTGACATGTAATGTGGAATGATGTGACCTTCCTGCACCCCTTGCTCCCATGGCTTTCATCCTGCATCGCTGCTACACAGATTTCATGGCAAGAACTGCACCACAGCTGACGTAAAACCCTAGAACTTCTTCATCTGTCGCCGCTCCTGTCGTCGCTGCTTCTTCTCATTCACCTCCTGGTTGGCCATAGGGGGTTGTGCTGTAAACCAGGGGCCCAGGAAGTGGACCCACAGCAAGTAGAGAGCTCGTCCAGGAGCCTGTAGGGTGAAAATTGGTAATAATCCTCTAAATATTGTACCAGCAATACACTGTGATCTTATACTTTAGAAAGCCTAAAAACCCCTGAGTATATAATTTAGGATGCACCTGTCATAAAACTGTGATTTTCTACTATAGTGTACCAGCAATGAACTGTCACTTCGATAAGTATGTCAGCTGTACACTACCATCTTATACTACAGGGTGTCCACAATTTACTGTGATCCTATTATACAGTGTAGCTGCAATAAACTGTAATCTTGTAATATATGTATCAGCGATTTATTCATTTAAAGGAGAGCTACCAGGAGAAGTGAAGCCCCGACTGCTGCACAGATCAGGGCTTCATCTCTCTAATCCCCCTGCAGGACCATATGCAATTAATACTTTTATTACCCGAGTGCTTGTAAAAATATCTTAAATCTCCAGTGTGCCCAGCATTTTAACTATGGCGCCTCAACCCCCAGGATCTCGTTGGTAATACTGGGAGAAAATGACACTGCACTGCCCGTCCCTTAATAGTGCCCTTATGTTTTAAGTTTACAATGTGTATATCCCCCATGCCCAGCACTGTTTTTATAGAATTTGCCTAAATCCCATGAGTATGGCAGCACACTTCTTTGCACGGAATCCCAGCTGCCATTCTACAGACCATTTCTCCAGTTTTTTAAGGTCTTCCCTTATTCTTTCAACACCCCTGGCATGTCTACCTTATTGCATACCTTTGTACCATCTGGAAGAGGCATACCTTCCCCTCCAGTCCTTCTGCAATGTCCCCAACAAAGACATGGAAGAGGACCAGTTCCAAAACCTAACCCTGCGGCACCCTGCTCGTAACCTCTCCACAGTACTCCCTGTTTACCACAACTCTTTGACTCCTGCCATTCAGCCAGTTCTCCACCCACAGAACTATTTTAGGATCCACCCCTAAGCTGCGCAGTTTGTTAATCAGTCTTCTATGGGGGATGGTGTTGAAGGCCTTTCTGAAGTCCGGATAGGCCACATCCGCTGCACTTTCCTGACCCTCTACCTTAGTTACCCAGTCCTACCGTAGATTAGTACAATGAGTTGGTGCAAAACACAGTGCTTATCCTAAATACAGTAAGTTAGGGTTAGATGTATAAATAAATAAGTGCCATATAAGGCAGTGTATATATGTTAATGGCAATACTCTGTGTGTGTAGACAGTGCACTGCTATGTTATACTGGAATGTATATGGATTAGTCAATGTTTGTGTATCACAACAGTTAGAAAGTGCCGTTAGGTGGCTCAGTGGTTAGTACAAAAATTGCTAGTCTATATTCCCCCACTATCTTGATCAGTTTCAGCCTTATGCATGTCACTGCTGATTTAAATGAGGTGTCTATTGGCAAACCCCACACCATCCGGTGTCCCTCGGAGCCTGAAAAGAAGAAAACAGTCCCTCTATGTCTTTTTTATTTTTTTTTATCTGTAAAAATGTGTGTAAATAGTGTGGGGCTTTTTTGGATTGGGGGCTGGAGGTGTGGACTGGTCCTCGCTGGGACCCCCTCCTTCCCCACACAGACTGGTGTTGCTCTCCCGCGGGGCTCCTGTCACAGAGGAGTTGGACCGTGGCGAGAGAGAGCGAGCGAGAGACAGAGGAAAAAGGGTGACAAATTTAAACTGCTGGTGCAGTTTAAATAGCAGGGCTTCAGCCCAGTATCGCAGTGGGACTTTTTTGGATTGGGGGCTGGAGGTGTGGACTGGTCCTCGCTGGGACCCCCTCCTTCCCCACATGGAATAGTGTTGCTCTCCCGCAGGGCTCCTGCCACAGAGGAGTCGGACCGCGGAGAGAGAGAGTGTGCCAGAGACGGAGAAAAAAAAATGTCTGCCTCCCCACCCACCCCGTTCCCTCCTCCCCTTAAATGCTCGCAAGCCCCTCCCTTAATGTTTCGGGGATCCTACTGGGTGTGGCTAAATAAAAAAACAAAAATCTGTTTCTTGTTTTTTGTCTGCTTTCACTACATTGCATGTGGCTTCGTTCCTTGTTCTGTTTATACTTTCCTGTACCATATGATTATTGAATGCCTCTGCCTACTCTTTAAAATTACTTAGAACTGCTACTTCGGGAGTTAGCCCGGCTAATAATGGCAATATATTAGTGTTCTCCAGGTTTCATGTGATTATTGAATGCTTCTGCTTACTCTTTAAAATTACCCAGGACTGTTAGTTTGGGTGTTAGCCCAGTTAATAATAGCAATAAGTTAGTATTCTCCTGGTTTCATGTTAGAAATACCCTAGCAGTTTAGTATCTGCAAGGGATGTTGCTTTGAATGTTTGCTGGACTATCTAGGTATAAGTTAGGGTTGTCAGGTCTCCTACTTGCCCTTACCTAACTGTCAGTATCATTGGGGTGAGTGCTTTGCGATTAGTCCCGGTCATTGTTCGTCTGTCTACGCTGTAAGCCTACACTCTTGGACAGACCCTGTCCGCACTGGCTGAACTTGTACACTAAGAACTCCGGTCTCTCCCCTCTCAAGCTGACCCACCAGTCACGGCTGTCTCCTTGAGTTGGGTGTTGCTAGTCGCCGCTGTGGAAAAAGGGGAAATGGATACTCCAAGGCCTATCAGGAATGGTGTCCTGCCTTTCTTGCCTTGTACTGTCCTCGCCATTGGTCTCCTTGCCAGCCCCCAAACGGTCATAGACTCTTCTCGGTCGCATGGGGTCCACTGGGGAACTACTGTCCCACACGAGGGGTTTGATTTCACCTTCTCTAATCTTCTACTTCAAGACAGACTGCCTCCCTAGCCTGCCTGCTGTCTTGACCTCAGATGCCTTATGGGCACTGCCTTGGTGAGAAGACATCTATCATGAAGGCCCTCGGCCAGTGGTACCCCTCCCCCCATAAGGTTTCTGCTCTGGCTCTTCATTGTGATACTGGCCCTTGCAGGTGACATCGGGCTAAACCCTGGTCCCACAGATCAGGCCTCCTCAATCCCTGAATGCTGGAAATTAGGAAAGGGGCTAAAAATTGCTCACCTTAACATTCGTAGTCTACTACCCGACCATGATGAACTATCTGCCTGGGTTGTCCACTGCAAGCCTGACATACTAGGTATTACAGAGTCCTGGCTGAAACCTTCAATTCCAGACTCTGCCTGTGCACTTCCTGGCTATGAGTTTATTAGACAAGATCAGCCAGGAAAAAAGAGAGGTGGTGGTATCCTAATTTACTATAAGAATCACCTTAGTGTATCTGCAGTAATCCATCAGCAGTCCTCTCTGTCTACCTGCAAGTTGCTGCACACTGTGCTGCTGCTTGGAAATACAAAGAAGCTGCATGTTGTATGCACATATAATCCCCCCCAAGGGTGGTCTGCCTGGACTTACCCACCTCCTGGATACCACTGGCCCTTCTGTTGGGAATAATGAACCTTTGATCCTACGTGATGTGAAACTTAAACTGGACAGGAAGTAACTCCAAACAGTTTGGACCTCTATTGGCGAGTCTTGCCCCGACTCAGCTTATCCAGGAGCCCACTAGATGGGCTGCTAAAGGTGGTACTAGCTTTCTACTGGACCGGGTCCTATCAAACCGTACAGATAGGATCAGCTCCACTGGAACCCTACCTGACTCCATCTCAGATCACACCCTGGTGTTTTATGTGTGGAAGGTCCCCTCTCCAAAAATTCCCCACAAAATCATTCATGTTAGGGATTTCTCCAAGTTTGATCTGGGGTGTTTTCATGATGATCTGAGGACCACTGACTGGTCAGGAGTGCTCAGTGCCCATGACCCGTCCACTGCTGTCTCCCAGTTCCTCACTGTTTTCGGCACCCTGCAGGACAAACATGTCCCTCTTATTAGATGGAGAGTGAGGAGGACTGCCACAAAATGGCTGCATGGGAGCCTCCTAGCCCTTATGTATGCAAGGGACAAGTGTTGGGCTCACTTCAAATGCATGTTGGATCAGTCCATCTTCCAACAGTATAGGAAGCTCAGAAACGAGTGTAAAAATGCCATCAGGGTGGCAAAAAGTGAATATTGTAAATCTGCCCTGCTTAGCTCTGCTAAGCACCCACGAAGGTTCTGGAGGAACATAAAAAACTTTGCGGCTCCTCCAACTTGGGAGTTTCTGAAATGATCATTGGAAGGTCAAGTTGTAATAATCCACTCACGATTGCTAATGCTTTAAATTCCCACTTTTCGGACTTGTCCGTGCTTACCTCCTCTTTCCCTGCTGTAGGGGATATTCGAGGCCCCACAGCCGCTGTCCCTCAGGAGGCTCACCCCTCTCGACCATTATTTTCTCTCAGGGCTGTGTCTGTCAAGGAGATGCAGAGACTTCTCTCTGGTCTCTCCCCACGCTCCAGCGCTGGCCATGATAACATGGAACCCAAGCTTCTGAACCTGGGTGCTCCCTACGTTGCCATCCCAGTGGCACATATCTTCAATCTGTCCCTTGCCACTGGTGTTATCCCTGGTATTTGGAAAGTAGCAAAGATTGTCCCTCTTCCAAAGCAAGGTAACCCCAAAGTCCTGGCAACTATCGTCCAATTGCCATCCTGTTGGCCATTAGTAAACTCCTAGAGAAAACTGTGGCTGAACAGCTTACAGAGTATATTCATACTCATCAGTTGCTGTCCCCTGCACAGCACAGATATCGAAAAGGGTACGGCACGACCACTGCCCTTGTCTCTGTCTCTTTCAGCATCAGGGTGGCCATGGACCAGGGCGAACACTCTGGGGCCATATTCATTGACTTATCCAAGGCCTTTGACCTTGTTGACCATGCATTACTCTGCTCACAGATGCAGTCCTTAGGCCTGTCCCCCGCCTGCCTTGAGTTGGCTGAGAAACTACCTCCAGGGCAGAACACAGCAGACTAAATTCAACAAGGTCCTCTCTGACCCCACTCCAGTGACCTCTGGTGTCCCACAGGGATCAGTTTTGGGGCCCCTTCTCTTTTCCGCATTTGTTAACCTCCCTGCTGCTACTTTCAACTGTAGTGCCGCCCTTTATGCAGATGATCTTGTCATCCTTGTACATTCCCGAGACACTGGGGTTCTTAACCTTCAGCTGAGTGAGGCCTCTAAGAATACTCAAGCCTGGGAAACATCCCACAAGCTGGTCCTCAATCTGAAAAAAAACTCAGGCCATGCTCTTTGGGTCAGCAGCGAAGAACAAGGCCTCTCCTGTCCCTCTATGTGCCAATGGTGTGGATGGCTCTCCCCTCCTAACCACAGTTTCAATAAAATACCTTGGGGTTACACTTGACCACTAACTCGACCTGGGGAGTCACATCCTAAATGTTTGTAGAACTGTAAACTGCAAACTGGGTCTTGCCTACAGGGCAAAGAAAAACTTGACGTCTGCAGCTTGCTTGGCACTGGACAGAGGTGTGCTGCTCCCTTCACTAAGCTATGGCCTTCTCCTGTTAGGTCCACCTTGCCAGGTGGCACACAACATAACAACATCTGTCGCTTTGCCCTGACTGTCCCACGTCTCACCCACCGTTGTCAATTATACGACAAACTGAGCTGGCTTTCCCTAGCCAGTCACTTGAAATACGGGTTGGGCTGCTTCGTAGGAATGGTGCTCAGAACTGGCACCCTACCGGGGCTTGCGCAGCTTCTCCTGCCTGCTGTATCCTCCTCCTTCTCCCTCAGGTCTCAGGGTCTGGCAGTGCTCAAAGTTCCATATACTCAAACCCTAATGGGGGACAGGGACTTTGCTACATGTGCTCAGAGGCTATGGAACTCCCTTCCTGACCATGTGCGATTCCCCCCCTCCCAACTGTGTCTCCGGAATTCCCTGTGGGAGCACTTGAAACTGTCCTAGGTGTGTGGGTGTCCCAAGCCGCCCTAACCAGGTCTCCAAATTGGTCCCTTTCTGATCCACTGCCTACTGTCCTTTAATCTCTGTGTAGCATGTGATTGATCGCCATCTGCTTATGTATTAAATGGCCCTGGTAAATAGGGTCACTCATGCAATGTAATGACCACTGAATGTGTTAGTCTATTCATTCTGTATGTATATGTATATTTTACCTATTACTGCTCACTGTATACTATCTATGTTTATCTTGCTCTCTTGTAACTCTGTACATTGCCCCTCTTCTTGTTATGTACCTTTTTTGAACCTGTATTTTCATTGTACTCTCCAGGGTCATACCTGAAAATAGGCATACAGATTGTCTAGTGTACGTACCTGGTCAACAAAAGCTAAATAAATAAATAAATAAATAAATAAATATATGTGTATATGTGTTAGTCAATGTGTGTATCACAACAATTAAAAAAGTGCAGTTAGGTGGCACAGTGGTTAGTGCAACAATTGCTAGTTTACACATTTCTCACTGCCCACAATACCATTATTTTGCAGCCGTATTGGCTCTTGCTGGAGTTTATTTATTTATTGAATTTTGTTGACCCGGTAAGGCCGACTGAGACTAGAAGTCCCTTTTTCAGGGGCAACCGGGGGGGGGATACTGATGGTAACCAACTGAAATTGAACCAGATTAGGCTGTTGGTGGTATTTTTAGTGTTATACTATCCATTACTTCTGTATTCAACCATTTGTTACATAACTTTTTAACTTGTTTCTTTTTTTAACGGTGCATGAGTATCTAAGATTATTTGTTTCTAGAAAGAACTCCAGTGCTTTATTAGGATCTTCAAACCAGTCCAGTGCCCCCCCGTCAGCTTCATTAAAACTAGTATAGTGTACTAGTGATAAACTGTGATCCTATACCATAGTGTGCTAGCGATGAACTGATCCTATGCTATGCTGTGCCAGCGATAAATATAGAATACTACATGGGGCAGTGTGTCTAACATGATTTTACACTCACTCAAGGTGTTGGATGCTATGTAAACCCTGAAAGTGAAGGTTGAGGAGTTTATTTAAGCATACAACATCGAAGGTGTGTGTAAAATCTCAAGTTAAACACAACACACCACCCCATGCCGGCCCGGTGGTGCTGAGGGATGAGGTTCTGATGTCACACACGTGAGGCGACCTGGGTTTCAGGAACAAGCACGGGTCAGCCAGGGGTTGGCAGGAGGAAGGATGTGAGTGTCCAGAGGACTGTTCTCCTTTCCTGGGAAGGAGGGGATTTAGATCCGGCTGTCTGGCAACTCCCAGTGGTGACTAGGAGTTCCACAACAGTCGGGATCCAGACAACGGGGATTGGCTACAGGGTGATCCCGCGGGCGCAGGCTGGAACGTGCACGTGCCATGCTGGAAGTGCACCGTACAGCCGGGTCAATGGGGAGAGAGACATTAATGACAAAATACCCTCTTCTCGCTGGTAGGTGAAGGCGGGTCTAGGGGCATGGCACCACGTCCAATTCCAGGCCCAAGATGTCATTCGGGTCCTCCTCTCATCCTCTCCCACCAGACACTATAGATTGAGCGCCAGTTAGGAGTTGGCGGTCCTTGCTTTTGGGGGCGGGGGGTTCGGGGGATGTAGCGAGAGAGAGGAGCGTGGCCCAGGAGAGACCTCTGGACTTCAGGAGGACGGGATCAGTCGATCAGCTGCATGACCCAGCTGGAGAGAGTCTATTAAGATAGGATGAAGAAATAAAGATGACAACAAAAAACACCCCATGTTTTATTTTATATAACTGCTGGAGAGTGCTTTTTTTGGCACAGAAAATGTATAAAATGGTCCGGGGTCTGAAGCGATTGGTACAACAAATTGTTTCCCTCCCACCTCATCCCTCCCTTTTTTTTTTTTAAAAGCTTGGTCATAATAGCATAAAGGAGAAAGCTCATAACCAGCCCAGTGGCGCTAAGGGCTGAGGCACTGGACACCAAACCAGCGACCCAGGCTCAGGAGTGAGCTCAGGTTGCTGTGGGTCAGCAGGGGAGGGAGAGGATCGAGTGTCTGACAGACTGCTCTCCTCTCCTAGAGAGGGAAGGAGGGATGGTCATCCTGTTCCTTGGCTGTCTCCTGGTGGAGGTCTGTTGGCAGCATTAGGAGCAGGGAGGCACAAGAACATGGTAACGTTGGCTGCCTTCTGGTGGAGGTTGGGTGGCAGCGTTAGGAGCAGGGATGCACAAGAACATGTCAACGTTGGCTGCCTCCTGGTGGAAGACGGGTGGCAGCGTTAGGAGCAGGGAGACACAAGAACATGGCAACGTTGACTGCCTCCTGGTGGAGGTGAGATGGCAGCACTATGAGCAGGGAGACACAAGAACATGGTAATGTTGGCTGCCTCCTGGTAGAGGTCGGGTGGCAGCATTAGGAGCAGGGAGGTAAGAGAACATGGCAACGCTGGCTGCCTCCTGGTGGAGGTCGGGTGGTAACGTTGGCTTCCTCCTGGTGGAGGTCAGGTGGCAGCACTACGAGCAGGGAGGCACAAGAACATGGCAACGTAGCGGACGCGCTCACGGCCATGAAGGGGAGGGACAGAAAACAGGAAACAATGGCGTCCACAGGCTCTGTGATCCCTGCCTGCCAACCTGCGTCCTGCTCTGTTGCCGGACCACCGGAAACCCCAAACTGGATGTGTTGTCCTGGTTGGGGGGAGGACGGCCCTTCCCGGCCCCGCCATGGGGAGAAATCCATTGGGGTACTAGGGATTTGGTGGTGCTGAGGGAGTAGTGGACAGACTTAGGTGGCAAGGCAGGAGGAAGATAGCTGCCTGCTAACACCAGGAAGGGAGGTAAACAGAATATTGGGGAGGGGGGGAGAGAGACAGAGACCAGTTAATTTTTTCAAATTTAACTTACTGCCAAGTGTGAGTCGCAGTGAAGTCCGGCACCAAGGAATGGTGCTGAGAAGGGGAACAGTGGCGGCTGGTCCATGCGTGAACCGAGGGGAAACCTGTCGCGTGTTTGCTGTTATAACGGTGAATTATAACCTACATAGAAACATAGAATTTGACGGCAGATAAGGACCGCTTGGCCCACCTAGTCTGCCCATTTCCCTACCTGATAACCTGCAGATCCTAGTTAACCAACAGCCTACTTCCTCCTACCCCCCGCTAGAATTGCCTTATGTCTATCCCATGCATTCTTGAATTCCCCCACTGCTTTTGATTCTATGACCTCATCAGGAAGGCTGTTCCATGCATCTACAACCCTCTCTGTGAAGAAATACTTCCTCACATTACCTCTGAGCTGTCCCCCCTCTAGCTTCAAATTGTGCCCCCTTGTTCTTGCACAAAACCTGGTTTCACTATGGGAAAAAAATGCTAGCCAGTTATTATACTGCGATCTTGTACTATAGTGTACCAACAAAAAACTGTGATCCTGTACTATGGTGTGCCAGCTATAAGCTGAACCTATACTATAGCATGACAGCGATAAACTGTAAACATATACTTTAGTGTGCCTGCGATAAACTGTGATCTTACACTATAGTGTGCCAGCAATAAAATGAACCTATACTATAGCATGACAGCAATAAAGTGTGAACATGCGCTATAGTGTGCCAGTGATAAACTGTGTTCTTACACGATAGTGTGTCAGCAATAACCTGTGACCTATAGTGTGCCAGCACAACATTGATCCAATACGAACTGCTAACAGAACTCATGCTTTGCTGATGCAAGGACAGCTGATTCTACACTTTACAGAAGCTAGTGGTCTATGGCTTACTTACCAAGAGCCAGAGGTACCAAAAATATAAAGATATACAGCTCAGCACCTGGACAATGGCTGTCACCAAGATCACATCCTTCAAATGCCTAAAAAGAAAAGGAAGATTTGAGTCTGCACTTCAGTTCTGGTTTTAGCTCTGTACTGAGTTCTCAGATAATATCTATCCAAACCCATCCTCAATTGTTTGGTTCGTGCCTAGCTGTACCCCCCCCTTCCCCGCAGGGTCTGGGTTCAAGTCTAGCAGTACCCCTCCCCCAGGGTTTGGGCTCATGTCTAGCTCCAACCCTCACCAGGGTCTGGGCTCATGTCTTGCAGTACCCCTCCTCCAGGATTTGGGTTCACGTCTAACTATGCCCCTTCCCCATAGTTTGGACTCATGTCTAGCTGTATCCCTGCCTGAGATTTGGGCTCATATCAAGCTGTACCCCTTCCACAAAGTTTTGATTCATGTCTAGCTGTATCTCTCACCAGGATCTTGGCTCATGTCTAGCTGTACCCCTCCCCTAGTGTTTGGGTTCATGTCTAGCTGTATTCCTCCCCAGGGTTTGCATTCATGTGTAGCAGTACCTGTCCTCCAGGGGTTTGGGTTCATGTCTAACTGTACCACTCCCCAGGGTTTAGGTTTATGCCCAACTGTACCCCTCCCCAGGTTTGGGTTCATGGCTAGCTCAACCCCTCTCCAAGGCTTGGGTTCACGTCTAGCTGTACTACTCCACCAGCATCTGGGTTCATGTCTGACTGTTCCCCTGACAGGGTGTGGGTTCATATCTAGCGCTACCCCTCCCCTGTGGCTTGGGTTCACTTCTAGCTGTACCCCTCCCGAGGGTTTGGGTTCATATCTAGCTATACTCTTCCCCAGGGTTTCTGTTCAGCTCTCGCAGTAACCATCCCTTAGGGTCTGGGTTCATGTCTAGCAGCACCCCTCCCCAGGGTTTGGGTTCATGTCTACAAGTATCCCTTGCCAAGGGTTTGAGTTCACGTCTACAAGTATCCCTTTTCCAGGGTTTGGGCTCATGTTCAGCTGTACCCCTTCCCAGTGCTTGGGCTCATGTCTCGCAGCACCCATCCCCAGGTTTGGATTCAGGTCTAGCTGCAGTCCCTCCCCAGGGCTTAAGTTCATGTCTAGCAGTACCCATCCCCCAGGTTTGTATTAATTTTTAGATGTACCCCTCCCCAGAGCTTAGGTTCATATTTAACTGTACCCCTCACCCAGGGTTTTGGTTCATGTCTAGCAGTACACATCTCCCAGGATTTGGGCTCATGTCAAACAGTACTCATCTCCCAGCATTTGGTTCATACCTAGCTCTAACCCTCCTCCTGGGTTTGACTTCATGTTTAGCTGTACCCCTTTCCCCAGGGTTTGGGCTCATGACTAGCTGTACCCTTCCCCAGGGTTTGGGTTCGTGTCTAGCTGCACCACTCCTTAGGACTTGGGGTCATATCTAGTAGTACTTCCAGGGTTTTTATTTTTATTTTATTCTTTGGTAACCAGGTAAGGCTAACTAGGCACAAGTGCCTGTTTTCAGGGGCGATCTGGGAGCACTGGGGAGGTTAACTGACTTGCTCAGAGTCACACAGTATGCAAGTGGAGGTTGTGGGAATCAAACCCTGGTCTGCTGGATGTATCAAGCTCATTCACAGCTCATTACTCTAACCTCCAGGCTATACTGCCAGTCCAAAGTTTGGGGGTCGGGTCTAGCAGCACCAATTCCCCCAGGGTCTGGGGTTCACATCTAGCAATACCATTCCAACCAAGTTTGAGTTCATATCTAAGTGTACCCCCCCCCCCAGGGTTTGGAGTCATATCTAGCAGTACCAGACCACCAGAGTTTGTGTTTGTATCTAGGTTTTCCCTTTCCCTTGGTGTGGGTTCCTGTCTAGCTGTTTTGATAAGCGAAATAACTGTAGCTGCTAAACTCGCTCAACTGACTAATCCCAAAGAGGTTTGGACACTCACTCTGCCAACCCTTGTTCCATGTTTAGGTCGATCCCTCCATCAGTGAGGCTGCCGTCCTCCGCAAATACCGGCGTGGACATTCCCATCATGGAGCGATAACTTATGCCATAGACAATTAGCGCGAAGAGAAACCAACTCTGCAGCAAAACACAAAGTACTGCAAATCAGCTTCGTACTGAGAAAAGTCAACAGTGCACAAAGAAGAAGTCTGCAACCTCAGCAGCTCTGTATGAACATACATTACACCCCTGTTCTCTGACTCTGAACACTTTTATAGTAGCACAGGTAACAAAGCCTGCTCAGAGCACCTCTGTCATAGTTCAAGTTAAGTCCCCGATCTCTCCCTGGGTCGCTCTATGGTAGCACACGTTTCATCCTTTACTCTCAGTGTGCAGCTCTTGTCATACCCTATCACAACCTGAATCTACACCCATCCACCTCCATACACATCCTACGGGCCCAAGCAATCACCCCTACACGTACAGCCTCTAGTCATGTCAATTTCCTAGCATACCAGCCCATCCATCAAGTGTCTCACACACACACACACACACACACACACACACACACACACACACAGAACTTACCCAGGTCCAAAAGCTAGTGGAGCCCCAGAAGAGAAACATATGGACTGCCACATAAATAGCCTAAAAAGAAAAGAGCACAACAGTGTCACTAACCAGGAAGATACTTTATATACTGTACTTATATAGCTACAGGTATATATATGTATAGCTTCAAAGTTACTGCACTCAACGTGTACAGAGAAAGGTATTTTGATTATATATTGATGAATATTCTAGACTGGAGACTCCCTTCCCCCCAACTTCCTATTAGCTCAGGCGCACCCCAAGGGTCTATCCTCGGCCCAACTGTTTCCTCAGTTTTTTTAAATGACTTCCCCAAAGTCTGCTCCTCTGTGTCCATTCATATGGATACAGATGATACAGTACTCTTTTTCTCTGGCTCCTCTCCCCTTGTTCTCACGAACCAGCTCCAGATGGACTTTGACAACATCCAGCTCTGGTTCTGTGAGAATCCGCCATCCCTCAATGTTAAGAAAATAGTCTCAATGACGTTTCACTCCAGGCAGGGGCTTGCTTGAGTCTCACCCCTTCCCTCCTAACATATCCTTGATGGTGCAGCTACTGAAGCTGTCTCATCTTTCAAGTACTTTGGGGTCTGGCTGGATCCTCATCTTGATTTTTCTTTTCATGTGCATTTATTTTATTTATTATTTATTTTATTTAGTTTCTGTTGACCGGTAAGTGCACTAGACAAATCCTGCCTCTTTTCAGGCACGCCGGGGAAGGGGATACAGATGAATGCCAACTGACCTTGAATGAGGATTAGCTGGGGAGTGGGGGCTATTCATAAGAATCTTCACCCCATCGCTTTACAGAAAAAGTGAAGTATTCAGCTTCCTGCTCACAGAGAAAGCCTCACTAAGATGATTCTCCCTGTCTTTGACTACAGAGACATGGGGACTGATTCTAAAATGGGTTAGCTGGATGCAAGTGATGTGCGACAAAAGAATGACGCAAATGGCGACTTGCATCACCACTTGCATCAAATTGCTATTCTGGAAGGCTGCCTGTGACCGCCACAGACACACTTGGCCAAAGCCCCCCTGCCCCAGGATTGTGTCCAGCAACTCAGAGCGCCAGGTCGCAAGGGGGCCTATGCCATGGTGGGCATGCCACATCCTTTTTGGGGATTCTGGAAGCTCCATCATAGACACAGCAGGGGGCAGCACTTAGACCAGCCAGGAGGTGGTCTAAGTGACTGTGCCATGGGACATGGGAGTACACCAGATACTTGAGTGTCATATGGGCAGGTGACGGGCCATGGAGGGGGAGGAGTCTGAACACAGCCGGACACCGTGCCCAATGCGTATGGCCCAGGTTCCTGCCACTATAGCCCCCACCCACTCCCCGAATGGCATCCAGTGGCCATGGTGGTATTATTGTTACCCTCCTCACCACGATTCGCAATCTCCCCCAAGACTGCCGTCACTATGGCCCAGTAATACAGTGCCCGATCTCCCAGTAAACCGAAGGACATGCCAGTTCTACCTCCCAGTGGTCTAGTGGCCCCCCCACCCTGAGGCAGTGGTGCAGCACCCCACTCCCCCCAGCCCTGTTCTGACTGGCACCTTCCTCCACATAACACAGCCAGCCACGGGATGGCGTGCGTGTACTGTATAGTGTTACACAGTACATGTGACAGTACTCAGCCGCTGCTGGCTGTGGTGGTGGTGTGTGGAGGGAAGTGCCAGTCAGCAGTGGTTGGGGACCGAAAGGGCGTAGTGGGGTGCTGCACCACTGTCTGTTGAGGTGGGGAGGGTGGATGATAGGGTAGTTCTGCGTGGGCACGTGGGAGCATGGGGGGGTTAGTAAAAGCCGGACCAAGGATCGGGGCTACTGCTGGGGGGATACCCAATCACACTACCCTGGTCATTGGGGACTGCAGGGGTTGACTCTAGTCTGCCATAGCAGGCAGTCTGCATTGGGGGCACCACACATTGGTTGCCCAGTTTGTGGCCAGCTGACATGCTTCCTGCCCTTGGGCCTACTGGGTGAGCCCCCGACACCTGGTTCCTGGCTGCATCGTGGACTTGTGACGATGTTCCCAATTGCACCACTTCTTTTGGTGCCGGACCACAATATGCGGCTATTCCAGATAGTTTGCTGCAAGTGGCAAACTTTCTAGAATAACACCTTTTGCATTTGCAGCAACTGTGTTGGGCGCAGCCCGCTGTTTGTGCTGCAAGTTGCGACCGATGCAGGCAGCTTCCAGAATCGGCCCCATTGTTTGTAGTGCTGCTCCAAAGTCCACATTAGCTATACTGGACCCTCTCTTTCATGCCTTCTGTCACTTTGACCTTGATAAACCCCTACGAACACCCCATTGTACTCTGTATTCTCCCCATCTTGCTTCTCTTCTCTCTCTCTCCCCTCCTTCCTCTTACTCCCTTTGCAATACTTGCTCTAGCTCCCTTGCTCTCCCTCAAGTGAAAACTACTGCTAATCAAGCTTCCTTTTTGTTTTAGTTCCATAAACTGTGAAACACTCTTCCCCCTTCCATTTGTTCTGCTCCTTCCTCTCCTGCTTTGAAATCTCTCCTCTGTGATTTCTCAATTCACTCCTGCAGTTGCTTCTGATATCGGGGTGGATTCCTTTTTATTTGCCTTCCGCCAACAGTGACACTGGCACTGCTCTCCTTTTGTTTCAGTTATTTCCCCGTTATTTTTGTTTCTGTTTTTATTGTTTTTTTGCCCATTCCACAGTTTTCTTCATGCTAATTTTACTGTTTGACGATTCTTAAGTGTTGATAGACTGTATACTTCAATTTATCATTTTCTATTTTATTGCACTATTTAATGCATTGTCTTGTATATGTTCTCTTCTTCTGTTCCCCCTTCCCCCAGAACGCATATCTGGAAACGAGCTGTTACCAGCTCAGTATGTCCTTCCTGCTGAAACTTTTGAAATAAACGTTCAGTATCATTCTGGAAACACTAGACCAAACAAGGATTATCAAGTACAGTAGCCTTTTCACCCCTAGAAAAGAAAGTCAAGCTGGCACAGAGGGCCGAGGTGCTGTGGTGTCTTACCTTTCACCACACTGGTGACTCGAGTTCGGGAACAAACTCTGCTTGTCGGAGGTCGGTGGTGGGGAGGGCTGGGAAAGGACTGAGTGGTCACCTGGCAGTTTACCTTTCCCGGATCGGGGTGGCACATTGTCCCGGCTCTTGGCTGCCACCAGGTAGAGGCCTGGTGGCAATGCTCACGCTTGGGAGGCAGACCTAGGTCAGGTTGGGTGGAAAGGACCACGGTTCTGGAGCGCATGCACGCCTCAATGTGGATGTGTCCTCCATGTGCACTGCTGACTTTTCAGTATGCAGCAGACCACTGCTCTGCCATGAGACAGTGGCCATTCTGTACTTCACAGGCCAAAGGAAGCCACCCAACCTGAGCAGATTCCAAATATATTTTGTTAGTGTCCTTTCTGAGTGACTCCGCTGGATCACTACCTAAATAAGCATGTAATAAATCCCTTATTTACACCACAGCCCACTGTACAATTCTAGAAGCTGCAATCACAAATAAGGCAAACACTGGCACATGTACTCTAATTACATAACTGAAACACACTTTTAAACAGCAAGGAGAGACTCGGTCCTCCCCCTCAGAGGCTACAGTGTCATCCGATCATGCAAAGTCTCTTATAATAGCTTTTAGATGCTTGTCTACCTCTGAGGGATCAGAGTACATATACGTTTTGCCAGCACAGGTAAAAACGCCATCAGACTGGGACCTGAAGCTTGTGCTGACCCCCAGAGATCTCAATCTCACCTGAGTTGCATCAGAACTTTTTCTTTTTTTGGCTAGTGACAAAGCTTAATCGGGGGGGAAAAAAATAAAACGGGGATTCATCATCAACAGTCAACTGTCCTTTCTTTTTGGCTTCGCCTAGGATCTCATTTCTTACGTGTGGTCCCACCATCATACTGAGGATGTCCTTGGCTGTTATGCCATGTTGGGTATTCAATGAGGTGCTATGTGGCGCATTTTAGTAACATGGTCACCAAGTCTAAGTCCCAAATTCTGCTCCATCATGTTTTGGGTAAATGCCAGTAAGTAATTTCCCTCTGCACCTTCCTTAGTTCCAAGCAGATGAACATACCCTATCCTGGCTCCACTTTCAAGGTGCATTTAACAGTCTTTTTTTTTTTTTAAATATCATTTTTATTGACAGTTTTCACATTCTTACAGTCACAACGCCTTTTTTCAAAGCTTTATCAGACATACCGGGTTACATTTCCTTTACAGTAGTATCTTATATGTGTCAGAGCTGCTAAAACAGTTGGCTACAGTGGAAGACCTCCAGTTAATTCTTGTATAGGCCTATGTTTCATCCCAGTCACCTTTTGTTATGCCCTGCTCACCCACTGACATGCTCCTACCTCGTCTTCCAGGTCCCCTCCCTCATTATATGCTTGTTGGAATATTTCCATCTCCCTTATAG
This sequence comes from Neoceratodus forsteri, assembly GCA_016271365.2. NCBI lineage: Eukaryota > Metazoa > Chordata > Ceratodontiformes > Ceratodontidae > Neoceratodus > Neoceratodus forsteri. The sequence goes on from CM028130.1 coordinate 1,165,950,884, forward strand.
CTAGGGTCTTGGGGCTTACCTTCCTTGGGTAACAGCTGGGGTCTAGCCTAGGTATCTGGACAACTGCCGTCCGGTTCTATGTGTGTGCTAAGGTATGAAGTAGGGGTCCTTAGTCATGATATACAATATCCACTGTCTCCACCTAGTGGAGCAGAGGTCTGCCCTGTCATTTAGGTTATGCGTAATTCTCTCTCTGCTTTGTATATATGGTTGATAATTTTCCTCCAGTTACCTACCGAGGGGATCTCTGCAGTAAGCCAACGTTGTGTGATGGCCTTTTTTGCTGCTATTAGGCAAATCCCCACTAAGTAGCGGTTGTGAGGGTCTCTCTTTTAACAGTCTTAAGCTCTTTTTCTCAGTGACTGATCCAGTAACTGCAGTGCCAGAGATGGTGGTGGGTTCAGTCGCTTTTTGTGCCTCCAAGGATTCCATGTTCACTTAATACTGCCATCACAGAGAATCTGTTGTTCAGACTCTCCATTTTCTCATCCAAGTCTCTGTTTTCAACAGAGCTACCTTTGTCAGCTTTCCACCGTCCCCGGCCTCGGTACTTGGACTGCTTGTTCCTGTTACGTCTGGCTGCTTAGCCGCCTATCTTCCTGAAGTTGTGCAGAGCTGTCTGTTGGGGCCTTCACATCTTCAAAGCCCACAAAAATTAGATTACTTGATGCAGCTCAAAGAGTTCTCTCAAATGCATGCGGCAGTTTCTAAAAGTTTTGTCTTATAATTGTAAATTAAGTTGATTTAAATGTGTTAAACTGAAGCGTCTCCTGAACACATCTTGCTCCATTGGCTGCTACCCCCCAAATAACCAGACTTCTTTTAAAAGTGTTTGAGAAACTATTTACTGACAAATTACGGAGTTTATTGAAATTAACAATATCACAGCACCCTATCAATCAGGCTTTTAGTCTAAACTCACTGTTTGAATTGCATTTCATACATTAACAATTATATTAGGTTTGCATTTGACCAAGGTAAATTGACTTGTACACTTTTTAAAGACCTGCTGAAGAGCTCCAATTTACAGGACTACCAAATACAGTATTAATTAGCAGACTTAGACAGTGTTTTTCTAGTAATGTATCTGACTGGTTCATGCCATGTGTTTGCACTAACTGCCTATACAGAGTGACTGCACCATTACAATGTATTTTACTATTATCTTATTGTAATGTATTTTATTATATTGTATTTTATTTTCATATCACTACTGAACCTTCACTATGTTATCTTCACTTGCACATCTGCTGCAGAGATCTACTGGACCTGGCACGGGGTCATAATGTCGCATGCATATACCGTGCTGCCAATACAGCGCGATATATGCCATGCAGCATAAGTGTTTTTTTTGTTTGTTTTTTTGCAAGGGCTCTGCTTCAGACCCCCCAAGATGACTAACTCGGGGACAATTACATTGCACAAAAATTTACATCACTATGTGTCTTGGACCGGAATCGAACCAGTCCCAAAAGCATTGCCTAGTTCCCTTGCTGCCAGTAGCTCAGTCCGTTGAGCTACAGCAGCTGCTTGGTGGAACCCTGTCCCAGCAGAAGTCCTATCCTCTGCTTGAGACAGTGAGAGGGTGCAATACCACACACAGACCCATTTGCGGTATTGGACCCTCTCGCTCTTACACTACACTGTTGCAGTTTACAGGGAAATGTCATATGCTATTAAGCATACGACATTTTGATCCGGTAGGACTGGACCTTACAATCTAAGAAAACATAACACTTCTGCTCAAGGTCACTCAAAATCTGAAAAAAACTGCCTTTAGCCGGATCGCCCCCTCATGTTGGCACATCTTGCAAGACTCTCTCAAAATCAGTTTGTTTTGTCAGTCCTTACTATTTTAAAGCTTTAGCTGAACAATACTGTGTTGACAAATGCGAATGCTACAAAAAAATGATGTAATTAAGCAATAATGCACAACAGGGTGTGGGTTGTGCTGGGATAACCTCATGCCTGGTGTGGTTGGCCACTAGGCTGCATGCTGAGTGCATCCAACACCCAGGAAGTGAGGTTATCCCAGCACAACCCACACCATGGAGTGCAATACTGCTATTATACAATGACTCATTTGTAAAAAGGCAAAGAAAAATTGGAAACATTTTTTTTTTTGGTTTTTACATTTTTAATTCATTTTTTCCATGTGGAGGTGTATGGAATGACACAAAAGAGCATAACTTCTATGCTGTCCAGTCCAGAAGGTGGTGGTGTTGCTATATGGTAGTGTTAAGTGGCTGTTGTCTGTCTGGGCCCCCGTGTGTCCAGCACTCTTTCAATTGCTGGGTGCAAGTACTTTAATTGACATTTTTATGGTAGGACTTGAGAGCGAATGGAAGTGGCAGTTATGACTGGGACTGTGTGACAGTGATGGTAAGTGCCACTCACTAAGTGCCCTCCCATTGCACCTGTAATTTTCTTGAAGAAAACATTTTATAGAAGAACCCTGCCATAGGGTGTAGAAAGAATTGCCAGCCTGTATGTGCTTTTAAATGTTTGCCACAAGAACTGGGAAGGCAGGGAAGCAGATGAGTAGATTGGTGCGTGTTGCTGCTATCAGTAGAGATTTGTTAGTTATGGATCCACTGCCAAGCCGGGTGAGGCAGACCGGGTATTGTTTTTAAATTTTTTAGGTCAGCTGCTGAATTGGAAGAGGGGCTTTATTATGTTTTTTCTTTAGTTAGCCGCTGTGTGTGGATATCCTCTAGAAGAAACGGCTGAGCATGCGCTTCACTGCAGTACTGACAATGAAGCGGGAACGACCGTCTCTACAGGGATGTAGAAAAAGAGAAAAACAAAGAGAGAGAGAGGCTTTCTTTTTGTTCCAGTACATGGAGTTAGTGTGTTAGGACTGTGCCCAGTGGTATGAGGGACAGATGTGGGGGGGGGGGTGAGGGATGATGAGGACAGAGAGCCGTGATATAAGCGGAAATCGGCAAAGCTGGCTGTGTGGATTGATTCCCCTTACAGTTGATGTGGTCATGACTGTGTGCTGGGACTAGACCCATGATGTTGTACTGGGATAACATCTCAGGTCCATTCCCAGACTGACCAATCAGAGCCCAGCATTCTTTCTTGCCATTGTATAATTTGTGTTGCTACATGGATATTACTGCACCTTATGCATTGTTTTTGTATTTTCTCTTCCCCATCTCCTGTTTTAGTTGTATGTAAAATTGCTCTACCATGGTTTATCATTCCTCATATTATGTGACCTACTACGTTATTTCTGTTCTGTTACCTGTCCTAACCAGGATCTCCTTGTAAATGAGCAGTGTTCAATGGAGCCTTCTCCCTGGTAAAACAAATAAATACAGATCTTGCACTGGTCACTCCCTATCCCCCTTCCTCCACGATGCATCCTGAAATGAGCTGTTAGACCAGCTCAGTATGTCCTGCCTAGTAAAACTTTTGAAATCAATATCTTAGTGGCCATCAGCAGGTACTGTAGCTTCTCCTGATAAAGTTTTATCTACTAAAAGGGTGAGATGTCCACAGGCTGCATCCTGGCTACTCCAGATGCCATGGGCCCTCCCAGTGAGCACCCTCTAAGGCATAAACCAGTGTCGGAGAGTTGATCAGCAGCCATTGCTAATCAATGAAAAATTATTAGCAGTCAGACGGTTTTGACTAGCAGTTTTCTAAAATGGGTATTTTTACTTGAAACCATATAATTACTACTTAGTATTGTATATATTGATAAAATTGACGTTTTACACAGTTTGGAGACTGAACGAACCCCAACCAAACTAAGGCAGACCTGGCTTGCTGCAGTACAGTTCACTGACTTACCACATCAAGCCTCTAGCGTATTGACACATTTTCTGGACTGAGGCTTCAGAAACAGGAGTCCTTCAGGCACAGCTTACATACCTGGCGAGGCTGCAGATCCGGCACAAAGCTGAAGTATATATCTTTGTGGATCTGAAGTCAGTGTCCGCCTTTGCAGAGAAGTTAATTGAAAAAATTAACCCTCTGGAAGCTGCCTCTGATGAAGAAGGGTGATGTATGCTGACAAAGGCTTTCAACTCTCTGTAACTGTTAAGGGATGTTAGATTTCGCCTTAGTCGCACACTTATCGTGAGTCTGGCAGGTATTGGCTGTACGATATTTATGAAGTTACCCAAGTTTGCTGTTTCTGTTAGGCCATACCGAGAGTTTTATTCAGTTTACAGTTCAATACACCTAGGCATCAGTCTTAACGATTTCTGTGGTGTTTTCTTAATAATATAGCTACGATTGCTGCTCTAATAAATAATTCTGTTAAATGATAATGTATTTGGCTAGAATGGTGGAAGGTTAAATGTGGGTATATTTATACACTGCTCACTTTGTGAACACTAATCATTTCCTTTGGGGAGATTCTGTTAACCCGCATGGTAGGTCATTTTGCCTTACCTTGATCTGTGGGGTACACAACACAACTTAACTGAGACCAGGACATTGTTTGTAACACATGTCCATAGTTACCTTGCCACTCAGCTCCTCCACAGACTTTTAGTTCTACTAGGGATTAGATATGCTGGCATTTTACCATATAGCCAATTGCTGTTGGTGAGAGAGTAAATGCCCTACAGTATAATCCAGTCGAACTTTACTCCTATAATTGGCAGTTCCCCACACTGCATAAACTTAAAGATTTACTGAATGGAAGGTATTCTTGTCATTATAAATGCATTGTAAGTCCAGTGAGGAGGTCTGCGCACCTCATTTCTTTTATTGTATGGATTACAGTACCTACTGTAAGTTCATAAAACCTACAAATTCAAAAGTAAAACAGGAGTCCTGAGTGCAGACAATGTGCAAACAAACTCACATTGTTTGGCCTACCATGATCTGCTAATCTAAATGGCCATGAGAAGCTGGCCCAGTGGTGCTGAGGGTTGAGCCACTGGACGCCACACCTCGCACTACACTGGTGACCCATATTCGGATGCGAGCCCAGGCCGTCGGGGGTCGGCAGGGGGGAGATAGGATCGAGCATCCGGAGGACTGCTCTCCTATCCCAGGGAGGGAACCAGGGTACCACCGTTCTGTAGCGGCCCCCTGGTGACGACTGGAGGCACTACCATAGATGGTGGCAAGTAGGGGAGTGCGGCAGACATAGGTGCATATGCGCCAGACGTCACTGCACATGGCACTCCCAGAGTTCAAGAGAACACAGGAAAAATGTCAGCACAGACCGCGGCAGCTTGATGGCCGCTACTTCCATCAGCCGGCGATGCCTGGATAGGCGCGTGCCGGTACTGGACCCTTGCTGGGCGCAGGGGCAATCGGTGATGCCCCTCTCGCAGGTATAGCTGCATATGCCAGCTGGGCGTGCAACTCTGGGGTCAATGGTGGAAGGTGGAAGTGGTGGCTGGATTACGGGGCAGGTCAGTGACTGCAAGGCAGTAAAAATAGTGATATGATAAAAGGCCAGGAGAAAAGGAACAGTGCCTCCCTCCGTTTTTTACTAATCTAAAATTTCCATGGTTAGTCACCACAACCTTTAGCCCTTACCTCGAGGTTCAGAATTCTTATTGTGGCATCAGATGCATGCCATCTATCAGGGCAGCAGACCAGGGATTTTTCTTTTTTTACTCGCAGCTCTGGGGCAACCCGACACAGTTCTCGGGCTCCCGAGTCCTGACACAGGTGCAGAAGTCTGAGTCAGTCACTTCTGCGGGCTTCACAATGGGATTTCAGCTGCTCATGCAGCTAGTCTCTTTTTTTTTTTTAACTTTCAATCTTTATTGTATTTTAAGAGCAAAACATTTAGAAAAATACAACATAGGATCTTGGGTATTTACATAAATAAATGTAAGGGGAGTAAAAAATAATGTGCACTTAAGTTAAATAGAACCAAAAATTTCATTCAATGCCAGGGATAACAAGTATAGAATGCTAGTTAATCAGTTCAGAGCCATACATGTAATAAAATGAGAAATAAATCAAGCGTATATTATTAAGTTAAGGTACAAAATCAGTGCATGTGGACATAATATACAGAACCCATTTTCTCAATTGAATTTCAAAAGCCTCTTGTGATTTATTAATTATAGCAGTGAGTCTCTCCATCTTGTATATGTCTATCATCACTTGTTGCCAAAGCTCAATGGTAGGGGGAGAGTGAGAATTCCACTTTTTTGTAATAGCTTTTTTAACAGCCAAAAGGGCCAGGTTCAAGAATTTCTTGGAGGGAGCAGCAGATATTTCCGGTGGGTAAAGGCCAAATAATAAAGATTGGGCAGACAGACCAAGACTCGGAGATATTACCTGATGGAGAGCCCCAGTGAGCTGTGCAAGGAATGGCTGAAGGGCCTGACAGGACCAAAAAATGTGGCCTAAGGTGGCTGGAGAGAATCCACACTGTCTCCAGCAGTCAGCCTTAATTTGCTTAGAATATTTCTGGGTCATCGCTGGGGCTCTAAAGTACCTAACGGGTAATTTCCATGCAAAGTCTTTCCAAGCCCCAGAGCTAACACCTTTGTACATATTCTTAAGGTATCTATGCCAGCAGAGAGGAGACACCTCCGTTAGCAGGTCCTTTTCCCAGGCCGTCCTAATTTTATCCATGGGCTTATTTTGCAGCTCACAGAGAGCCCTATATAAAGTAGAGATCAAGTGAGAAGGGACGGGTCTCCCCTCTACCGCTGCCACTAGGATAAGCAGGAGGTCAGCAGGGGACGCATCCTCCCAATGTAGCTTCCCTAATGTGTTCAGGTAGTTCCTGGTCTGGAAGTATCTGAATCTTTCATTATAGGCGATGTTATATCTTTGGGACAGATCTGTTAAGGAAAGGATCTTACCCTCAGGCGTAAAATGATACACAAGATGCAAGCCTCTCCTAAACCACCCTGCAAAACCCTTATCCATTTTGCCCGGGAGGAAAGCATCTAGGCAGGGGAGGGAGAACAAAGCAGGTCTCCAGGGTTTAAAGTCTCTATCTGATATGTTTTTTTTTTGCCAGCATTTAAGTGCTGTCTGGGTGTATGGATTGACTATAGTTTTTTATTTTTTTTTATTTATTTAGTTGTTTTTTTAACCAGGTATAGGTATAGGTATAGTTTCTACCCTGATCGTGGGAGCAGAAGATAGTAGGATGTTATGTCAGTGAACTCTATTCCCTGTAACTCCACAGATTTCCATCAGGATATATATGTCCTATCAAGCCAATACAGAGGGATTCTTAATTGACAAGCTTGATAGTATAATTTGAAGTTTGGTAGGGAGAGACCTCCAAAGTGTCTAGGGAATTGTAGTGCTGTCAAGCTAATCCGAGGTTTATGATTCGCCCAAACAAACGCAGAATTTTTTTTCTGCAAAGTCCTGAAAAAAGCATCTGGGATTAGCACAGGGAGGGTTTGGGTTAGGTATAAAAAGCGACGCAGAGTCACCATCCTAACTGACTGAGGGATAGAGGGAGGGCTCGCCATCTCTCCAGGTCCAAAGAGATCCTGGTTAAGAAGGGAGAACAGTTTAATGCGAACAGGTCACAACCCGGGGGTCCTATGCAAACTCCTAGGTACTCGATATTTTCTAAATGCCATTTAAAGTTATATGCCTGCCTCAGATCCTCCCAAGGGACAAAATTCCAGGCCAGGACTTCAGTCTTACTTTCATTAATTTTATAGCCAGAAATAGCTCCAAATTTTTCCAGAATGTCCCATAAGTGAGGGAGAGCAGGCTCAGGGTCAGTCAAATATATTAAGAGGTCGTCTGCATATAGTGCTAATTTATGCTTTATAGAATGGATCTCTATTCCCGTCAGCTCGTCCCTCTGCCTCAGGGCCTGTGCCAGTGGCTCTAAATATATCGCGAATAACAGAGGGGAGAGGGGGCACCCTTGTCTGGTGCCGCGGGAGAGAGAAATAGGATTGGAGAAGGAGCCATTTACCCGAATGTAAGCTTTGGGATGGGAGTACATAGCTTTGATTGATTTAACGACCATCTGGGGAATTCCGACCCTCCTCAACACCTCCCACAGGAAGGGTCACTCAACTCGGTCGAACGCCCTCTCTGCGTCAAGGGAGAGAAGGAGGAAACGGGATCCAGTGTCCCTCACCCTCTGCAGCAAGTGCAGAGTTCTCTTAATGTTGTCTTGTGTCTGGCGCCCAGGAACAAAGCCTGTCTGATCTAGATCTATTATCTCTGGTAGGAATGTTTGGAATCTTCTGGCTATTATAGATGCAAATATTTTTTTAAAATCAATATTAAGAACCGAGATAGGCCTGTAGGAGGAGCAGGAGGTTGTGTTTTTACTGGGCTTCAAAATACTAGATATATATGCGTATCGCTATGAGTCAGGAGTGGGGTCCCCCTGTTGTATGGCCCTGCAGGCCTCAAGCAAGGGGGAGGACAGATCTGTGCGAAAGGCTTTGTAAAAGTCTCCAGTATAGCCATCGGGGCCAGGACTTTTATTAGCTTTAACAGCTGTCAAAGCCTGTTCCAATTCCATTTTGGTAATTGGGCTTTCCAAAAATTGATGCTGCTTTTGGGATATCCTCGGCAGGTTACGTTTCCCCAAAAAGGCTTCCAACGCTTGAGGGTTTTCAGAATGTTCAGTGCCATACAGGGCACTGTAGTGTCTCTGAAAGGCCTGCCCAATTTCCCCGGTGAGAGTGACTATTCTCTTAGAACCTGGATCCCTGATTTGGCAAATGTTGGATCTGGCTTTATGCTGTCTAAGTCTGTGAGCTAACAGACGGGTGGCTCTGGGGCCCCCCTTGTAGTATTTTTGTTTGAGGAGCTGCAAAGCTTGCTCACTTTGTATATCCAGGACCGCCTGGATCTGTTGTTTAGTGGCTTGTATAAGAGGGTAAGCTCCCGCATCACCGGCCGCATGTAAAATCTGAAGATTTTGTAGTTGACGATGCAGCTTATCTAATCGCTGTTGCTGGTCTTTCTTGTAGTGGGCAGCATATTTAATTATTTCCCCCCCTTAAAACCACTTTAAGGGTGTCCCACAAGACTCCCTTCTTAGTGTCCTGTCTGTTGTTGTCATCTAAAATCAGCTTTATTTTGTGTTGTATCATCTCTCTGAAGTCTTTGCTATTTAGTAGAAAATTGTTGAACCTCCAGAGGGTATTAATTCTTTCCTTGTTCCAAATCATGTTTAACATTAGGATCGAATGATCTGATAACACGGTGGGGGTCTGTGTACAGCTCTGCATTTTATAAAGATGTTCTTTAGAAACATGTATGTAATCTATGCGGGTATACACCTTATGGGGTGCCGAGTAATGCGTGTATTCCCTCTTATTAGGATGGTGGTTTCACCATATGTCTATCCAGTGCGCCTCCGAGAAATACATCTGCATTGCTCGGTGCGCAGAGGATCTCTTAAAAGACCTTTTAGCTGAAGTGTCGAGACACGAGGTAGTTAAGTTATGATCCCCTTCCATTATCAAAACCCCCCTGCTTCTCTCCAATACTTTCTGAAACAGCATTTTCCTAACTTTAGGTCCCTCCCGGGGGGGGGGGGGACTATATAAAGAGGCAAGGGTGAGCTCCTGCTCCTCCAACCGACCAACAGCAATAGCAAGGCAACCCTCTGGGTCAGAACAAGAGTTTGTTAATTGGAAGGGAACACCCTTGGGGATCAGGATAGCAGTTCCCCTCCTTTTTCCCCTATCGTACACCGAAGCCACAATTGTAGAGAAACCAAATTTAGCTAGCTTTTGATGTTCCTGCTTGTTTAAGTGGGTTTCCTGTATCAGAAAAAAGGAAGGTTTTAATTTTTTAAGAGAGGAGATTACCCTGTATATTTTAATGGGTTATTTAATCCATTAACATTGTGTGAGCAGATCCTAACTATGGGGGCTTTATCCATCATAAGAACAAAAAAACATCAACTGCAGCTGTAAGCATACTGAAAGCGTTATAAGGTTGCTCTGATTTCTACTAGCTAATGGCTCAGAAGGAGATCGTTTCATTTTTAGTACCCAATATATGGCATTGTGATAGCAAGACAGACTAAGCTGGAGGATTAGCCTCTTAACTCGACTAATCCTAAAAAAACTAAATGGCATGTGCACATGAGGGTAGAAAAAAATAATAATTAACTCTATCAGACCAAAACATGGTCAACATATATACAATTGAACTTCCGCAGTTGGAGGGCGTAAGAGTTACCCTACTAAAGAAAAAGGGCCGCGCCCTAAATTTGGGAGAGGGCCCTTTGGGAGGAATTGTGACATTCAGCGAAGTCAGGCCTCCCCAACCCCTTAAGAATTCGGTGTTGAATACTGGGGATGACGAACCATTAAGGAAAGTTATCAGGGCTATTATCGGTCGAATCACCTGAAGATATGCCCTGAGTGGACATAATCGGGATCGCTGCATGAGGCTGTGGTGTTAACCGCTTGCCTTCAAAACCTGCGCCTATAGAGATTTAGTTTCTAGCTGTAGGCGCTCTTAAACGTTTCAAAGAGCTCTGAATTATCTATCAAAAAAAAGGACCCCCGATACGATCATAGCAATACTAAGCAAGTTTAAACAGATTTCAAACAGAGAAGAAACTTTTTGTTTGTTAAATCAAGAGAGGGATAAGGCTGGGTTGGTGTCAGTCCTCAGCATATGCCCCTGGTAGTACTCGGTTTACTTCAGTTTAAGTAGCAATAAGGGTTTACTTAAGTTCCACAGGCAGCAAGTGGACCGGAACATCTTCAGGTGTCAGGGCTGTGAGAGTCCATTTCTGGATCTTTCGAGGGGGGATGTCTCGATCCAATGTAGTGCTTGAGTTCCTGTAGGGAGCGAAATCTTCCACACCTTCCTGTGTCTCTGCGAGCGTCCGCATGGTTTTGCCAGCGGGAGTGGGGGACGCTTGTTGTTGCACAGGACCCACGAGTGGGGATCCCAGCCTCTCTTCTTCAGTTCCGGAGAGATTTCCTCTGGGCTTGAATAAACTGTAGTTCCGGATTCCCAAAAGACCCGAAGCCTGGCCGGGTATGGTGTCTGAAATTCAATACCTTTCTCTCTTAGAAGCTTTAAGATTGGTGCATAAGCCATCCTTCTTCTCATATCATCTGTAGGATAGTCGTTATCGAAAAGTAGCCTGGCCGAGTTGTATGTGACATTCTTTAAAGCCCATGCTGTCCTCAGGATCTGCTCTTTATCTCTATAACTGGAGAGTTTCAGAACTACTGAGTGGGGTCTCGCTGAAGGGTCTCTGGGCTTTCTTGCCAAGGCTCTATGTGCTCTTTCTATTTTGAATTGAAAGGTGGCAGGAAGAGCTAGTACATCTTTCAACATGTCTGATATAAAGTCCTCCATTCTACCAGTCTCCGATCCCTCTGGGAGTCCATAAATGCAGAGGTTATCCCTCCGGGACCTAGCCTCAAGGTCAGTGATCTTTTCTTGCATGGTTTCATATTGTTCTACTAAGTAATCTACTGCAGTATGAAGCCGATGTGTTTCCTCGGCAACCTCTCCAGACGCTTCTTCCAAATGGTCTAGTCTTTCTTTGACCTACGAGAGGCGATTTTGAAGTAGCACAGATTCTTTTTTATTTTCGGCACGGAATGCCTTAATTTCGGCTAGGAGTGTTTCATAGCGGGATCGCGAGAGCCTCTCAGCTTCTCTGTCGGTATCAGGATCTTGGACGCCTGCCATGCTACTTGCCGGAGAGATGCTGCTGCTGCCAGCAGGCCTCTTCTGGAATCTGGATGCATCTGCCTTTTGCGGGAGTCTTCCTGAGCGTGAGTGTGTTCTGTTTTTACTCCCCGTAGTATTCTGACTTCTTAGGCTGTTTTTTAAATTCGCTATGGCAGGTTGGGGAGAGATAAATTGGCAGGTTATTCTGGAGCTTTTCCTCTATGCTGCCATTCCCGATGGTGACGTCACCTGCACCTAGTCTCTTACTGCTGTAAATTTCTTTCGGTGACTTTGAACCTCCTTACAAAAACAGAGCCAACAATGAAAGGCTGACCCTCCAACCAATAGGGTTGGTCTTTGCAGCACTTTCTAACACTTCGGAACCAATCAGAAAGGCTAAGTCCAATCTTGGCGGCCATGACATTCTCTACAACCATTTTTGAAACTGGTCGTCAAGAATCTCGTGGCCACCAAGCCCTTTTGATTGCTTCTCCCATAGCATGCTGTAGTTTCCCTCAGATTGCCCACACATAACAATGCTTAGCAATAATTGCTAACCAAGCCTACGACTGAACCACAATGTGCGATTTTTGGGTCGCAAAATTGTGATGCAAACTCACTTAATTGATGCCTTGCTCTCCTTCTCCTGGGGTCTCAAGGTGAACACCACAAACAAAGTATCCAATAAGAATTGCATCCATGGGACTTCCAGTGTAAGCACCACCTAGATGGCAGCCTAACTGCAGAGCTCCGTACCGCCGCTAACCTCATTCACCAAAATCTACAGTTTATCTCGCCCATCCAGTGGCTGGAACAAAAGAGATCAAAGACAATTGCAGCTAGGCATAAACGAAAAGACAAATCGAGCAGTCAAACACAGAAACACCATAAAACTTTGCTGGAATATGCTCAGACTACTCAGGCCGCAATTTCCACGGCCTCACAGTGCCTAGACCCAGACCCAGACGGATCAGGAAGGAGGAGTCTGCACAGTCACATCAAAAGAACTGTGAGCTATCCTACAAAAAATGAATGCCACACTGGAAAGATTGGAATTCAGAGCAATAGAAGCTTTAGGGCAGAAAACAGACCAGATGGAGAGAATGCTCACCGAGTGTTCCACCACAATAGACATACACAATTCAGTCTTACTAGACCTCCACAAATGGAAGCTTCAATTAGAGAGACGACTGGAGGAGTTAGAAAATAGAAATAGGTGGAATAGCATCCACAGCCATGGCTTGCCGGAGCCCGGAGGGAATGGAGACTGCTCCGATCCCAACATTTATGGAATCCTTTCTAACAGAAATACTATATTGGCCGCCAGAGAAGCCCTTAAATATCATTAGGGCTCATTGCTCCTTGGTCCCCAAGTCAAAAGATCCAAAGGCCTGACCCCGGTCTCTGATTTTAGCTTTCTGGGACTTTTGAGTAAAGCAATAGATTCTGTGGGCTGCGTGGGGGAAATGGAAATTTTATTTGGTGACAAAAGTATTCAAGCAAGATTACGCCCCCCAACTACTGGCTGAGAGAAGAAACGTTCTGGCAGTGGTTCACTTACTCCAAGGTAAAGGGATTAAAGCCTTTTTGAAGTACCCAGCAAAATTAAGGGTACTCACACAGAATGGCCCACAATGATTCCCGGACTCGGCTGCAGCAGAGAAATTCCTCCTGTCCCTGGATATCACCATACCACAAGATGTCGCCAGTCAGCAGAGGAATCAAGTTGCTGAACGATCTTGGCAGGTGGCAGGAACCAAAAGAAAAGGGCAACAAGATCAGCTGGGCCCTTCCGGTGTGTGGGACAAGATCAGACATCATAAGGAGTCCCTTGCTATGGGCAGGGATGGCGCAGATTCGGAGGAACGAGGAGGCAGCTCCCCACTACTAGAAGACAGGGCAGGGGCTGACAAGCCAGCCTGATTGCTCGCCATAAGGCGAAACTCTGAACTGGTTTCTTGGGGCCGTGAGTGTGCCTTAGAGAGGACATGTATGGGCTGTTCACACAAATGCTGTTTGGGAAGGAGGGTGTGGGGTTAAACTGTATAACAGGGAAAAAGAACAGTTTTATAATTCTATGCTCTTCTTTGGTAACAGTTACTTTAGGTGGAAAATTGCAGAAAATCGAGGGAAATTTGAATTTAATTAATAAATTGGTGGTGGTGGGGGAGCTCATCAGGAGATCGGGCAGCGATTCTAAAAAGCACAAATGGGGGGGGGGGGTTGTCACGGGGCATCCGCCAGAATCAAAGACACCAGGGATTATGATGCACAACAGAGGTCTTTCAGGAAAGCAATTACTTTTAAAAAGGGATCTGGTGGCCAGGTTGCTAACCATATTAGGTGGGCACTGGTGAAGGATTCCTGTAATGTGCCTCATTTATTAAATACATTAAACAAAAAGGGCTCTAGAGGTCAGTTTGGCCCTGCCTGTTGGTGAGATCACTGGCGAAGAGCCCGTGGAATATCACTTACCTCTGGTGGTTCTATCCTTGATTGGCTCTCTAGTGTGCTCTGGTGATCAACAGGCAACCCAGTGGTGTTTTATGGCAGGCAGCGATAAATGTCACATGAAACAGTACATGCTGATAATAACTGCCGTGGCTGACCTGGAGGGTCTCCTATCCCGCTGCAGATAGATGGCAGAGCGGGGGGTGGGGTGGGTTGGCATGGTCCTTCCCTCGGAATGGGTATTATACACCCAGAGAGGGACTGCCTGAACAGGGCTAGCCCACGCTCCTCAGCCGGAGTTCTGCCCCCCCCCGGTCGGATGGCAATCCAGAAGCTGCTGACCACACCATGACCCTTGGATTCCACCAGTTACAAGCAGCCCATAAACAGGGCTAGCCCACGCTCCCCAGCCAGAGTTCTGCCTCCCAGTCGGACGGCAATCCAGAAGCCGCTGACCACACCACGACCCTTGGATTCCACCAGCTACAAGCAGCAGCCCCTGAACAGGGCTAGCCCACGCTCCCCAGCCGGAGTTCTGCACCCGGTCGGATGGCAATCCAAAAGCTGCTGACTGCACCATGACCCTTGGATTCCACCAGCTACAAGCAGCCCCTGAACAGGACTGGCCCACGCCCCCAGCCGGGTGTTCTGCCCCTGGTAGGACGGCAATCCAGCAGGCCCCACCGCACTACCTACCCTTGGATTCTACCACACGCCAAGTCAGCCAATCGCAACGCGGGCGCTTTTATGAAACAAGCCTCGACTGGCTCAGCTGCTCAGCACTGTACAACTCTGCCCTGGGCTCCTTCTACGCTCGGGTTTTTCTTTTTCTGATAGATTTATCTGCCATAGTATATGACTGCATGATAGAAATTTATCCCACTGTTTGAAACGTTGCAAAAATATGTGATTACAGCCTTCTTAGAACGCAGTAAACTGTACTGAATTGATTGCCGCCTCTCTTGGCACCTAAATTTCCATTTTTCTTTGTCTTGCTAATCTCTGTCCCTCGCTGATCTGTCTGGCCTTTTGTCCCAACTGCCCTTAAATTACTCCCCTTTCTTCTCCCCAGCAGCAGCCCCTGAACAGGGCTAGCCCACGCTCCCCAGCCGGAGTTCTGCACCCCCCCCCCCCGGTCGGACATAATCCTTTTCTGAAACAAGCTCCGATTGGCTCAGCTGCTCAGCACTATACAACTCTGCCCTGGGCTCCTTCAATGCTTGGGTTTTATTCCCACCCCCACACCCAATCCTCTTTAAATACACCATAGCTCCGCGCCCCCTTAAGAGCTAACTCATCCTATTCGTTTATGGCAAGGGCATAGACCGTGTCACAAAACCTCCCTACTTCTAGGCACCCCGCCCTCATTCCCCTTCCCTAGCCTGCTCTCCTGGAATCATGGCCCTACTCCCTATTGTCATTCTCCTGTTGCTTACCAACATCGTATCTGTACTCTACCACAGTGAAGCCCAAGGTTCGAAACCTGCTCTGGAACGTCTCAATGCTACATGTTATGCCTCCTATCATTGCACTGCCACTCATATAGCTTCCCCCCTCCCTTCTTGTACAAACCACTCTCCACTCATTTGCTACTCATACTCCCTTCTCACATGGCTGTTAGAGCACTATCCCTTCTATCTATAAACTGCCACATTAGACTGTCCTACAACAGCACCAAAGTGGCATCCCTAACCACTACTGACAGCCGATCACAACTTAAAAAAGCATCTAAATCCAATACAATAGCCCTAAAAAAAAAAACTACTGCTCCTGCTCCTTCTATGCTCGGGTAATGTAGAACTAAACCTAGGACCTCTGTCAACGCTCACCTCACCCACCAAATTTGCAGTGGCTACCGGCCTCAAATTAATGCTAGTCAACATCTTAAGTTTGCCCCCAAAAATTGACCTATTACAAGCCTGGGCTGCACACACTGAGCCAGACCTTATCATTACTGAATCCTGGCTCAAAAAAGCTATTACAGACCAGCAAGTAACTCTCCTCAGCTATAATTTATATAGGGCAGATAGGAACACCGGGGGTGGGGGTAGTTGTTTATGTCAAATCCAAATTCACAGTTAGTGACATTTACTGCAACTCAAAACCTAAGGAATACGAAATCGTATCTCTGAAGCTCCACCTTCCTTCCAAGGAAAGTATTACGATAATCGGTGGCTATAGGCCTCCAGCTAGAGGGACTGAGGCGGTTGGAGGGTCGACGCCTAGACAGTCATTACTGCATGAGCTAGGGCTCGTGGTGCTGCTCCTCGCGGCTCCATCTCTGGCACCAATCCTCTAGCAAAAAGGTTTGCTCCTGCTGGGTCCTAGTGCCTTCAGCGCAGATCCTATTAGTGTGAATGAGTGGTGGAGACTTTCTGTCCAGGAAGATTCCTTAGTTACGACTACCAATACAGAAACACTGATACTCAAGGACTTCAACATGGATTGGCTCTCACATAAATCGCATAGCCTGAAATCCCTATGTGATGAACTGGGTCTTGTCCAGATAATAAGTGAACCTACTAGGATTAACACCTCTAATATTGCTAACAGTTCTCTCACTGATGTCATATTTACCACCCATCCCCACAAAATACTGCACTCGGCGGTCTTTCACAATGATACGAGTGATCACAGAATCGTAGTCTGTACGAGATCTCTAACCAAAGCTCACCACCAGCCCAAGTTCATAACCAAGCGATCCTTTCGAAAGTTCAATACCTTGAGTTAATTTGTCCGACCTTAGCAAGGTCATATGGCAAGATCTGTACCTCTCCAAAACAGTCAATGAGACTGTCTCTACCCTAAATAAAAACCTTACCACCTTGGCTAACAAGCATACCCCCTTCATCAAAGTGCACACGCATAAGGTCTCCCACCCATGGTTTACACCGGAGATCAAGACCGAACTTACAGAGATAAACTCTAGGCTCTAGCAAGAAGTACTAAGAATCCGGCAGATTGGCAGGCATTTAGAGCAGCTAGGAATGCCTGCGTAAAATGCACTCGTTCTACCAAAGCAAACTATTACGTTTCCACTCTGGAACAAGCCAAAGGAAACTCTCAGAAAATCTGGAGGACCATTAAGACTATCGAAGGACGGCTGGCTGCCCCCTCCATCCCATCCAAGATCCACATAAATGGCACAGTTGTTGAAAGCAATCACCAAATCCTTGAAGAACTAAATTCCCACTTCGCCACAGCTGGTCTAGCCGTTGATGCCTCACCATATGCATCTTGTACCAGCAATCATGATAGCCCCACTACTGCTCAGAAAGCTACTACCCACCCTTTCCAACTGCTCCCCCTCAGTTTTCGAAGAACAAGAGGATTCACTCATCGAGCTAGATACCACGGAAAGTGCTGGAGATGATGGCCTTGAACCATTTTTTCTAAAACTCGGCTACCGCTATCTTACTGCCCCCATGCTCCATATATTCAACCTTTCTATTTCATCTGCCGTAGTTCCATTATGTTGGAAATCTGCTCATATCATACCCCTATTTAAATCAGGAGACCTATGTGACTTAAATAATTACAGATCGATCTCAATCCTGCCTATCCTTTTTAAAGTCCTCGAAAAGCTGATTTATAAACAGTTGAAGAACCATCTCGAAACCTAGTCTCTCCTTGATACAGCACAATCAGGCTTTCGTTCTAATCACAGCACCATTATTGCACTGGCCAAAGTCACCGATGACTGGATTTCAGCTAAGGATGCTAAGAAAATTACGGGTGCAGTATTCTTAGAATTAAGCATTCGACACCGTTGACCATAATCTAATTGTTAACAGCCTTACCAATATAGGCACCACCTCAGTTACTTCCCAGTGTTTCTCCAATTACCTACCAGGAAGGATGCAGAAAATAAAAGCAGGTGGGCTGTTCTCTGCATCTTTACCTATCACTAGGGGAGTCCCGCAAGGCTCCATCTTAGATCCCATGTTTGAAATCATAGAAACAGCAGAACCAAACCACACAAAAACACGTATCCTGGATTTTAAGGGGGCAGATTTTGGGAAAATGGGGAGATACTTGAAAGAGGCATTAAGGGGAATGGGGCAGGAATCAGGGGTTGAGGAACAGTGGGCAGTATTTAAAATGGGGATTACAAGAGCAACAGAATTATGCATTAAGCAGGTTAGCAAGAGGAAAAGAAGAGGAGACCATTATAGTTTTCCAAAGAGGTAGCAAAGAAAGTGAAAGCCAAAAAGATTGCATTCAGGCAATACAAAAAGACACAGGCAGAAGGGGATAGGGAGAAGTACCAGGAGAAGCAAAGGAGGCAGGAGGTCAGTAAGGGAAGCCAAAGCACAGACAGAAGAACACATTGCAAAATCAGTGGGTAGAGGGGACAAAACCTTTTACAGGTACATAAGAAAAAAAAAAAAGGCAAATGGAGGGATAGTGAGACTGAAGGGGGAGGATGGGGGACGCGTGGAGTATGACAACAGTTAAGCTGACATATTGAACAGGTATTTCTGCTCAGTCTTTACTGAGGAAGAGGCGGGTAATGGGTCTGAAGGGAGTACAAGGGGTGAGAATGGTGCAGAAATGGACACAAGTCCCTTTACACGAGAAAGGGTCCTGAAGGAACTGGAAGTAATAAGAGTTGATAAAGCAATGGAGCCAGATGGGGTGCACCCCAGGGTCCTTAAAGAACTAAGAGAGGTGATGGCTGAACCTCTGGCTATCCTGTTTAGCCGATCACTGGAAACAGGGAGGTACCCAAAGACTGGAGGACAGCAGATGTAGTCCCTTTATACAAAAGTGGGAACAAAGAGGAAGGGAACTACAGACCAGTCAGCCTCACCTCGGTAGTGGGGAAGATCATGGAAGCACTACTGAAGGAGAGATTGGTGGAACATCTGGTTGTCAATGGACTACAGGACCCAAGGCAGCGTGGTTTCACCAGGGGAAGGTCATGTCAGACCAACCTGGTTGAATTTTTTGACTGGGTGACTAGGGAGGTGGATCAGGTGAGGGCAGTGGACATGGCCTATCTGGACTTCAGCAAGGCCTTTGACACTGTGCCACATAGAAGACTATTACACAAACTGGGGAATATGGGTGTGGGCAGGACAGTAGTGTGGTGGGTAGGTAACTGGCTGGGCAGCAGGACACAGAGGGTGGTGGTAAATGGCTGTCACTCCACAGAGGGAAGAGTGATCAGTGGGGTACCACAGGGATCAGTGCTGGGACCGGTCCTATTCAACATCTTCATCAGTGACATTGTGCAGGACCTAGAAGGCAGAATTTCACTGTTCGCTGATGACACAAAGCTCTGTAACAGAGTAGACACACCAGATGGTGTAGACAGAATGAGAAGGGACCTGCAGAAACTTGAAGAATGGTCAGGGGTTTGGCAGTTGAAATTCAGTGCAAAGAAGTGCAAGATAATACATATGGGGCACACAAACCCTGGCACAATATATCAGTTGGGGGGTGAGGATATAGCATGCACCAGGCAGGAAAGGGATCTTGGGGTTATCATCTCTGATGACCTCAAGGTAGGGAAACAGTGTGACAAGGCAGCAGGTAAAGCAAATAGGATGCTGGGATGCATAGGCAGGGGCATCACCAGCAGGAAAAGGGAGGTCATAATTCCATTATACAAGACACTAGTGAGGCCCCACCTGGAGTACAGTGTACAGTTCTGGAGACCTTACCTATGTAAGGACATAGACAGGGTAGAGAAGGTTCAGAGGAGGGCAACAAAGATGGTACATGGATTGCATCACAAGTCCTATGAGGACAGGTTGAAGGAACTGAACATGTACTCCCTGGAAGAGAGGAGGGAGAGAGGGTATGATAGAGACATACAAGTATCTTACAGGGAGGAACAGGGTGCAGGAATACACTATTTTAAGCTAAAAGATATTCCAGGACTAGAGGGCATGGGATGAAGTTGGAGGAGGACGACTGAGAGGAAACATGAGGAAGAATTTCTTCACAGAACGGGTGGTGGACGAGTGGAACACCCTGCCAGAGGAAGTGGGGGGGGCTGAAACAATCACGGGATTTAAGAATGCATGGGATAGACATAAAGGAATTCTGGAGGTCAGGGGTAAGGGGCAACAGACTTCTAGGAAAATATAAACTGAACTTACAAGCTCAAATGGGCAGACTGGGTGGGCCATAGGCCCTTATCTGCCGACACTATCTATGTATCTATACATCAATATCCTTGATTCTCAAATAACCAGGTCAACCCTGCATTTTTTTGCAGATGACACAGTCTTGTACACATCAGGCCCTACATTACCGGAAGTCAGGGACATACTCCAAGCAGACTTTTCACAGTTAGAAACAAATCTCATCAATGCCAAACTTCTCCTAAATGCGAAAAACAAACAAACAAAAAAAAAAAAACACACAAGGCCATGATTTTCTCCCCTAATACCACTCCCAACCCACCCCAAGATTTAATTGTCACCTCCCTAGGCGAACCTCTGGAAATTATCTCTAAAACGAAATATCTCAGCTTCTGGTTAGGCAACAAGCTCTCCTTTAACGAGCAAATTGATGACCTGTCCAGAAGGCTAAAAGCTAGACTAGGCTTCTTTTTCCGAAATAGGTCCCTCTTTCCCCTGGAAATCAGACTCAGGTTTGTTCAGACCACCTTCCTTCCTTTACTTGATTATGGGGGCATCATCTACACCTCCTCAGCAGTTACCAACCTAAACAAATTGGACATCCTCTACCACCCGTGCCCTGTGCTTCATTACGAACTACCCATACCGACCCCATCACTGCGAGCTGTATGCAGCTGTTGGCTGGATGTCACCTACCATCAGACGCATGCTTCATACTGGCATTTGGACCCTAAAACTTCTCCTGAATAAACTAACGAGTTATTTAACATCTCGCATCCGTACCTCCCATAGTCCTTACTCCCTCAGAAAAGCAGACTTTATCCTACTCGACGTACCCAGGACTAGCACCTCCTTTGGTAGACGAGCCATCTCAAGTGCCCTACCAACTATTTAGAATGAGCTGCAATCTACTCAAACTATCCAGTGTAGTCTCTGTGAATTTCTTCAAAAGACTAGTGGCCTCATTAATAAAGGATACCTGTAACTGATTTTAATCCCCCTTCCCATCCTTCTCTACTCCCCCTATACTTCCTCTTACTACACTGCCATTTTTTTGAATTTGTACTAAATATTATTTCCTTCCGATTGTTGACAGATGTATTGTGCAGGACCTAGTCTGCCTTTTATGCACTGTCATATCATTACCTATATGCATTGTTTATTTTGCTTGTAAATATGTCCTTAATGCATTGTTATGTTATTACCTATATGTATTGTGTATTTGCTTGTAAATGTGCACCAGGACCTCCTTGTGAATAAGCCTGCTCAATGGAGTTTTCCCCTGTAATAAACTTGAACTTGAACATTCCTTCAGGGTTGGTTCTTTCCCTTGATTAAACAAAGAACATAACAGCATATAGCGGCAAAGTAGATATATTTGTATGTAAGGCTGACAACAGTACCAGATTTAGGAGCCTCTCACACTCTGGTGCAAGCCTACATTACAGCACGCCCAGCTATAGGGCTGATTGGTGGCCCAAGCTGGACTGGATTCCCAAATTTGCTGGGTATTCAACCACACCTCATAAAACCATAACAGCGTAGTGTGTGGCATCGGGGCAATACACCTTGAAGAGGTTGAAAATTTTCATTTGTTTGTGGTTAAGTGTTCAGTTTCTGTTAGTGTTAGATATGTTACATGCTCATCTACAATACAGGACAGCTTTGAGTAGCACTAAGTTCCTCCCCCCACTGATTATGATGCTTAAGTTCCCCTTTGACACAAATGGCTGATTTAAAGATAGTCTCCCTTAATGTAAGGGGAATCAACAACCCGGTTAAAAGGGCCAAAATATTGCAGGAGCTTCAGAAACAAAGGGCTACATTAGCATTTTTACAAGAGACCCAGTTAACAGTCCAAGAACATCTCAAGCTGAGGAGATCGTGGGTGGGACAGGTATACGCGTCGCATCATGAGGCTGCCCCACACCATAGAGGGGTTGCTATCCTCGTGAGGCAAGATGCCCCCCTTAGTAATAACAAAGGTGAGAACTGATCCGCAGGGTAGGTTAATCCATTTGGAGGGTACATACAGGGGTCAGAACTGTATTCTAGTGAACCTGTATGCCCCAAATGAAGAATCCCCCTGCATTACATTCTTGGAGGAGGTAATTAAGAAAAGTGTCATAGATGCACATAGCTTGATTATAATCAGAGGAGATTTTAATGAGGTGATAAGCTTGGGAGAGGATTGCTCAGGGCACTGTAGGGAAAGCACCACTAGAACGGGCAAACTCATTTTGCAACTCAATCATGAGCTGGGCCTGATGGAGACATGGCAATTTCTGCACCCCACAAATGGAGACTTTACTTATTATCCCCCAACCCCGACATAAGGAGTACACAAGAACTGACTATTTCCTAACTTCAACCAACTGGATTCAGAAGGTTACTCGATGCGAAATAGGGTGCATCACCCTCTCTGATCACGCCCCGGTCACCCCCTCTCTCTCTCTCTCTACTGTGATGACTCCTCCAGAGACAAGTTGGAGATTAAATACAAGTCATCTCACTAGAGAAGACTTCAAGAAACTGATTTCTCGAACAATTAATAATTTCATACAAAATAATCCCAGTGGGGATAAGAGGGCGGGTATCCGGTGGGATGCTTTGAAGTGTTGCCGGAGGGGCGAAATTATTAAATACCCAACCAAGATTAAAAAAGACAGAATACATCGGAGAGTGAGCTTAGAGCAGAAGATAGTTGAGCTAGAGTCCCTCCATAAGACCGACCCAGATGAGCAAACGAAAGCAGAATTAGACCGAGAAAGACGGGAATTAAACCAGTTGCTAGATGTACACAGTGAAGGGCAATTAAGATCCGCAGGGCAAAAATTGTATGAGAATGGAAACAGAGCTGCCAGATTGTTAGCCTGGCAGCCATGCAAGGAAATGGCGAGTAAAGCTGTAGTGCACTTAAGGGACAAGGAAAATGCAACCCCAGTAACCCCCCCTACGGATACAGTTAAGAAATTTGCTAGATTCTACTCAACCCTATATGATGCTAACATCACTCAGGATCATCAGGCTAAGGTATAACAGTTCCTAGACTCCCTGCCTATTCCCAGGTTGGATGAGGTGACCAAATTGGCTCTGGATTCTCCAATCACAAAACAGGAATTATTGGCCAAAATTAAACACCTCAAAAATGGGAAAGCCCCGGGACTTTACAGCTTTTCAGTGGACTTTTATAAGGAGTTCTGCCAAGCGGTTGACCTGATGTTGGCAACCTATAATGAAATCCTATCAGATCATGAGTAGGTTCCACCTTCTTGGAACCTAGCGTAAATATCGGTAATCCTTAAGCCGGGCAAAGATGCCCAGCTATGCAGTTCATATAGGCCCATTTCACTCCTTCCAGTGGATATGAAAATCTTCACTGGCATCATGGCAGACAGACTCCAAACATGTATATCCAGGTTGATTCACCATAATCAAACCGGCTTTATAGCGGGCTGGTTCCTTCAAGATAACATACGCAGGTTGCTTAATATCATCTCAGCTCAACGCCACTCCACCTCATTTCAGTTAGCTATCAGTATGGACGCTGAAAAAGCCTTTGAAAGGGTGGATTGGACTTTTATGTTCTCCACCCTGTCAAAGTTCGGATTAGGTGAGAGCTTTACCTCAGCCATCTCTGCCCTCTACTACAAACCGGAAGCTAGGGTTAGGGTAAACGGATATCTATCAGAACATATACCCTTGCGGAGGGGCACCAGGCAGGGCTGTCCCCTCTCACCCCTAATCTTTGTACTAACATTACAGCCCCTTGCTATGTGAATCCGCAGTAACCCAAACATTACAGGTGTGCTAGCAGGAAGAGAAGAGCAAAAAGTTGCATTATATACGAACACAAAAACAAGAAAAAGTGGAGCCAACACCAGCGTGAGAACAAAGTTCATCCCAGACTCTTGGATGTCTGATTCAAAGCTTTTAATGCTTAAAAACAGGAGCCATAATACCGCTACCATCAGCCAAATGTTTTCAAGTTCCACTGAACTCTTTCTCAAGCCTTGAATCAGACATCCAGGAGTCTGGGATGAACTTTGTTCTCACGCTGGTGTTAGCTCCACTTTTTCTTTTTTTTGTGTTTAGTTTGTTAAGCGAGCAGCTTTGCCAATTGTCCAGTCGCTGACCTGCTTGTTTTCTATGGACCATCATATATGGACGACTCTTTATTCTTCTTGAAAGATCCTCAGCGTTTATTACCACACCTCCTAGAAACCTCGAGGGTCTTTGGCACCCTAGCTGGGCATAAGATAAACATCACCAAATCTGAAGCTATAGTGTTAAGTGGCACCCCCCCCCCCAACCAGGTTTAAGGATAACTTTCCTTTCACCTGGGCCAAAAAGAATACATTCTGATATTTAGGGGTTCAGGTCTTGATCGATGCATCTAAACTGTTCCACAACTATGTAAAACTATACAATAACTTGCAAGCAGATCTAGCAAGATGGAAGTTACTACCTCTCACACTGTACAGGAAAATCCATACAATTAAAATGAACATATACCAAGATTCTTATTTTTATTCCAGACCCTCCCCATAGATATTCCACAATACTTCTGGAATCAACTAAACAAATCACTACTAAGATTTATCTGGGAGGGAAAGTGCCCTAGAATATCCACGTGGATCCTGCAGAATTCTAGAGAGGGGGAGGATTGGGCCTTCAGCATTTACATTATTATTATCTAGCAGCCCACGGGTCTCAGCTCTGCACATGGACCAAAAGAAGAGTTGATTCCGGGTGGTATCTGATAAAAGAGGAAGCACTAAAGGGGATAAAGTTATGGACCTTGCCCACTAATGCTATACAACCCAATATCTAGTCCCTAACTTCGAATCCGTGGGTGAAACACTCCATTATAATTCTTCTTAAATTGTGTAAGATGACACACATCCCCAACCTTATAGGCCCACTTTCCCTTATCAATCATGAAGATAAGTTTACTCCTGCAAAGATAGATTTGGGGTACAGTTACTGGGAGGGTAGAGGACTTGGGGACCTGAACCTCCTATGAGAGAACAGTGGATCTCTAGAGTAGAAGATGTAGAGAGGCTGGACAGCATTACTTACATGGTTCACCTAGAGAAAGAAACATTCTTAGACATTTGGAGACCATGGCAAACCTGGAGAGAGTCCCACAGAGGGGGAGGGATAAGGGAAGCATGAGATCAGAAAAACTGGAGGAGTAGAGAGAGAGAGAGAGAGAGAGAGAAGGTAAAAGGGGTTGAAGGTCTTTAATGGCTCAAAAATTTCATTTAAAATTAAAAAATCAAAAGGTGTCTATCATTAAACAGTAGCTGCATAAAGGAATTGGGAAAGGATGAGTAAAGTGCACTTAGCAATAAAACAAGTTTTCAATTTGTAGATGATTGTAAATCATTTTTAAAGTTAAGGTTTGAATGGGCACATTCACTATGTTAGAATGTGTCAAAAAGTGGAGTCTTAGCCAGCTTTTCTTTTTTTTCTTTTCCTCCCCCTTTTTTTTTTGTTTCTAAATCTTTCTGCTCATGTTGCACTTATAGTTCACCTACTCTAATAATGAAAGTAAAGAGAAAGACATGGAATTACTGCATAGGACCGTAACCACCTTGAGACGTCTTTTGACTCAGTGCAGTAGAGGAGTCTTCATTTACATTGTTATAATGTGAAAGAGTATATTTATTTATTCTTTATCTGTGAATAAGCTGGTACTGCAGGATACTGAAGAACTGATGTAAAGAACTTAATGTTCATCTGTTAACATCCGAGATATCGGATACCTACTTTGAGAATAAAAACTATCTGAGTTTAAAAAAAAAAAAAGAATCGCATCCATCACTCCTGGCTCTCTCACAGGTTCCGCCCTCGTATCCCTTTATTCAGGAGCCCAGCCCCCTTCCATCTTCCTCCTCCTATTTATTCACTGGAAGAAGGCTGTGTTGTTATTCAGAGCTCTTAATGCTAGCTATCCTGGCTGGCAGACCCTCCTTGGCTTTTTTTGCAGTCCCTCAGTGCTGCTCTTTTTCCTCTCTGACCTCAAGAAAACCACTTTAAGATTGTCACACACGTTTGTTCCCTGTGTGATGAGCTAGTGGGGCAACCTCTTGGCTAATTTTCCTTAGTGCTTTCAGGGATGTAAACCTCTGCAGCTGCTTCAAGCATCCCAAGTTACACTAAGTGCATCCCACAACCTCAGCTCAAGAGTCCCAGTTGAAGGTCAAGGCAGAGAAGCAAAGTTGTCCCCTGTGGAGAGTAGTAATAGCAGGTGTCTGAATACAAAGCAGGACATTACCTTTAGTACCTAGGGCTGAACAGGATCAGTTTCAACAGCCAGGATTTTCCCAGCTTATCAGGAGCCTAAATTTAATGAGACAGAACAGCCAACAACTTACACTTGCACCAAGGATGATCCTCAAATAGAACCTCAAGGTATTCTGGTTTTCTTCATAAATCTGCTTCTTGCCTTTCGTTCCGACTTTTCCTTTTGGCTTAAAAAACAAACACAAAAGGAACAACTGGTGAAAGTGAGTTAGGGTTGCAGGAAAGGTCCAGTACTTTCCAGTAACAGTAGATCTTTGAGAGAATCTCCTCCATAGAGCCACACAACTTGGACTGAAGGCCAGCAGTGTAAATCTCGTGGGAGACTTTCCAGAGCTGGGGCCACCCTCAATGCAATATGCCCCCACCACGTACATCGGATGCCTCTGCGTTACCTATATAATGAGGGCAGCTCCATCTACTTTAGCTCTCCCCACTGATAAACAGGGTTGCAATATTTGCCTACCCATAGCAGCAAGGAATCCATCCTGTCAAATCATACAGGAAAAGCAGATCACATGAGTCTGCCCTTAAAACAATAGGTCTACTGAAAGGTACACTGTGCCGTGACCTGTAATAAACACAGCAGCCTTCCTTGCCAGAGGGAGGGAAGTTATGTGGCTCTATGGAGGAGATTATCTCAAAGATCTACTGTTGCTGGTAAGTAAATAAAAAAAAAAAAAATCTTCTTTGATGACTTCTCCTCCATACAGCAACACTCATTGGACAAGTACAAAACAGTACAGCACCCACATATGGGAGGTATGGAACAGAGGAGGACAACACCCCCAAGACAATAAGCCCTGCAGCACAGCCAGAGCAAAACCAGTTCTCTTATGAGACCAGATCGAGACTGTAATGTTTAGTGACCATACAAGCCATACTCAAGGGAGTGACCAAATGGAGTTCAAATGCGGAGACTGACCTGAAACATGTGTCTCTGGTGGTGTGCCTCATAAAAGTACCAGGAAGCTCCATGCCATCCATGTGATAACACAGTGACATGCAAGGAGATATCCACACTGTTTAAATACCAGTTTACATAGAAACATAGATTTTGACGGCAGATAAGGACCGCTTGGCCCACCCAGTCTGCCCATTTCCCTACCTAATGGATAAGCTGCAGATCCTAATTAACCAGCAGCCTACTTCTTTCTACCCCCAACCCCTAGGATTGCCTTATGACTGTCCCATGCATGCTTGAATTCCACCACTGTTTTTTGACTCCACAACCTCCTCCGGAAGGCCGTTCCATGCATCCACAACCCTCTCTGTGAAAAAATACTTCCTTAAATTACCTCTGAGCCGCCCCCCTTCTATCTTCAAATTGTGCCCCCTTGTTCTTGCACACCTCTTTTTTTGAAAGATGCTACCCTCTTGGACTTTGTTGATTCCCTTGAGATACTTGAAAGTTTCTATCATGTCCCCCCTCTCCCTCCTTTCCTCGAGTTTGCCAGCATATGCAGGGCAAATGACACAAACAGCAGTGCAGACTATCAGACAGCCTTGATTCAGGCCCGATAAAAGCAGAGCTCCTTATGGTCGTCCCGGGAGTGCAGAAGCTCCTCCCCCAGATTTTGCATGTTCCAGAAGAACAGAGGTAAGCTGAAAGATGGATTCAAAGTGAATTCGAGCCTCACCTTAGGCAGAAATTTAGGATCGGTATTTGGGGACAAGCTGTCTGGATGAAAGGTCAAATTAGGATGACGGTCACCAACCAGAGCCTGAAGCTCGGACACCTGGCATGCTGAGATAATTGTCGTCACCAGAAATAGGGTTTTCCAGGATAGAAACCTGAGGTCGCAGGAAGTGGCAGGTTGAAATGGATATCCCCCCAAATACCTTGTGGGAAACCTCCAGCCAAGCCACAGATTTTCCACCACCGAGTTCATGATAGGCCAAGATGACCGACGGATGCACTTTAATGGAGCAGTTCTGAAACCTTGTCTGGGACCGGAAGAATAGATACTCCCAAACACTCTGTACAGGGCAGGTGAAAGGATCCAGAGATTTGGACTCACAAATGGGCCATCTGAATCATGGTGGCCAGCTTTGTTCTAGAGCTTGATCAGGACCTGCTAAATGAGTGGGATCTGAGAAAAGACAAAGAGGCCCATCCCTTCTAGCAGAAGGACAATGTGTCTCACTAGAAAACTCCAGGCCCTGGAGTGGGGGAGCAAAATCACAGCAATTCTGAGTTGCGTGGGGATGAGGTCCAACTTTGCACCCCCCCCCAAAAAACAACTGAACAGAAATTTGGCCATGTTCCCTCATAGATCCCATTTGTGATGCTGTGCCAAGAAGTAGCTGAGAGCAGCTGCCAGCACATTTTGTGTGTCTGCCAGATAGGTTGCAGCAATATGCATATTGTGCACCACTGGCCATATCCATACTGCTTCTTGACACAGAGGATACGAATGTCTTCCACCTGTTTGTTCAGGTAAAACAGGACACACTAGTTGTCTGTCTGTACCCGCAAAGTCTGTCTCTGAACCCATGTCATTGTAAATGAGCTTTAGCTCAATGACCTAACCCGAAATAAACTTAAAACATGAAAAGAAACTTGCACTTGGTGTGTCCTGTGCAGAACCGCCCTCACCTCCAGAACAATTATATGGAAACTGTGTTTCTCCAGTGACTAGACCGGAGTCCGTAGGGAATTGGCAGTGTCAGTGGCTCAGTAGGTAGCACACT
Source organism: Neoceratodus forsteri (assembly GCA_016271365.2). Classification (NCBI taxonomy): domain Eukaryota; kingdom Metazoa; phylum Chordata; order Ceratodontiformes; family Ceratodontidae; genus Neoceratodus; species Neoceratodus forsteri. Next base: position 1,165,980,019 of record CM028130.1, read on the forward strand.
CGCCTCTGAGGCCGGGAGATCAGAGGGCTGTGGGTTCAGTTCCCACATCTGGCACTTGGGTTAATATCCCAGTAGTGACACTGTAGTGCAGCATGAGAGGGGTGCTGCACTTCTGAGGTACCGTCTTTCGGATGAGACGTTAAACCGAGGTCCCATCTGCCTGGATTGGTGGTAGTTCAGGTGGATGTTAAAGATCCCATGGCATTTATCGAAAAGAGTAGGGTAATTTCCCCGGTGTCCTGGCCAAATTTCCCTCATTCACTAAAAATACCACCAACAGCTTAATCTGGTTCAAGGTCAGTTGGCATTCATCTGTATCCCCCTTCCCCGGGTCGTGCCTGAAAATAGGCAGGATTTGTCTAGTGCACTTACTCGGTCAACAAAAACTAAATAAAATAAATAAATTCAGATGGGCACCCCACCCAAGGTTAGATGCATCCACTATCAGAGTGATCTGAGGAGGGTCCCAGGGGAGCAGAGTCCCAGAGGAGCACAGCTGCTAACGTTAGATATCTCCCAACCTGTCACCACTGGAGTGCTCTCCGCAAAGGGCAACAAGCCCTGATTCGATGCTGGAGACACTGGTGCATTATTGGAGACCACTGAGAATGTAGGATCCATGAGGAATCCACATAGCAGGTGAGCCGAGGGAACCATGGATGATGTCACAAGGCCTAATACCTGCAGCATGGTTCTGGCTGAAACCATGTTGCTTCTTGATGCCAGACCTGACTGAAGTATCCCGGCAACCACCTGATCCTCTGGCAAGAAAGCATTTGCCTGGGACGTGTTCGGCACAGATCAAATGTACTATAACCTGTGGCAAGGGATAAGAGTTAACTTTGGTATGTTGACCAGAATACTTCGTTGATCCAGCAACTACTATGCCCTGTACACTGTGTGCACTTTAAGCTCTGCAGAGGACAACTTCAGGAGTTAATTGTCTGGACAAAGAAACATATGCAGCTTCTCCCAATGAAGTGCTGCAGCTACCACTGCAAAGCATTTTGTAATTACACATGGTGCTGAGGATACACCAAATGGCAACACTCTGAATCGAAAGTGATGACCCTCTAACAGAAAAATAAATTTTCTGCGATACTTCCTGATATTTATGCTCAGATAGGCATCCTCTATATCCACTGCACACATCCAGACTCCTCAAGACAGCAGAGGAAGGAGTGACCCTGGGGAAAGCATATAAAATTTGTTGTTAGCAACATAGTGTTTGAAGGGACAAAACCTTCCTTTTATTTTTGATACTAGGAAGCATCTGGAGTAGAACACCAAATTCTGTTCTGTTATGGGCATGGGCTGGACTGCCTGTTTTTCCAGTATAGCCTTGACTTTCTCCTGAAGGATGGGCCACTGCTGCTGGAAACAGTGACAAGGCTTGGGGTTGAGAGATGAACGCTAGTGCATAGCCTGACTGGATTATTTGTAGGACCCTGAAGTGATGTTCATTCACTAGAACAGAAACATACAGACCCCCCAAAAAAAAAAAAAAATCCCTGGGCGTGGAGCAAGAGGAGGAGGCAGTAAGTCTGACAAAAATGGAGGGAGCAGATTGCTGCTGAGTGCCCCTGCCACATTCTTTCAAGGTCTTGTAAGGGGCATCCATGTATTATTGCTGGTAACTCAGGGTACCACCCTGGGACTAAGGGAAGGAACATGAACCCCTGTGAAAGGAGCCTCCCCCTGCCTCAAGGCTACTGAAGCCCAAGGGAATTGCTAGTCTGTAGGGTCTGATAGGTTGCCCTGAGCTCATCCGAAGTGGCCTGCAACGTGAAACTAAACAATCTGTCACCTACATAAGAGGAGTTCAATACAGACTGCTACGAATCAGCGGCAAAAACAGGAACTCTGAGACGGAAATGTATGCACATGCTGATTCCAGAGGCTGTTGCCCTGGCAGAAGCAAAAAGAGGCATTACAGGAAAAATGCAATACATGCCTTCCAACACCAAGGCACTGGGCTACACCATTTAGCTTCAGCTTTGGTCAAGTCTTCAGGTGGGCTATCCAAAATTTTGAATATAGGTTTCCACGGGCAATTCTGGTACTTCACCCATTACACCTGGTAGTTCACTGTTCCAGCGACCAACTACTAATAGGGAGCGTGACGAAGTATGGAATGCTTGTACAATGCAAGGAAAGCTTGAAGATCTAGCGTAGTGGTAGTAGGATGCTTAGCTTACGAAAAAATGCCATGTACAGTTGGTAGTCTTATTACAGTACTGTTTGAAGTTTGAGCTCAAACTGTAGATAGTTTGTATGCTCACGTAATGTACTTGTGCCCTTTCACAGTCTGTCCAATGCAGGGATTACCACCCCAGCAGGGTAATAAAGGGCACCAGTTCCTTCTTGAAGAGGGTTGCGCCCCTAAAGGTGCTGCAGAAACATGGATCTTTAGGCTAGATACCTTAAGGAACATGCCAACAAGGAAAGAGATGAGCCATCAGAGGATGATGGGAACAAAGAAATGAGCACCCAAAGGACGCTTGAGCATGTGCTCTTAAGTAGTTCTTGTTGGAGGCATGGTGAGTGTCACCTGCTGTCCTACCGAAACTCGGGCAAGCTTAACATTTTGCAATCTGAAGACCATGTGTGATGACAGCAAACGTCCTCTTCTCCATAATATCGGGGGTGGGGGGAAAAGCATCTCTTGCTTACATGCGGAGGCATTTTGAATGTATCATGAGCTGCCAGGATTACCACACAGACTGTTTTGGGTGGGTAAATTCATACTTTATCTGTAGGAGCCAGACACTGCTTGTCTGCTTCCCGAGTACAGCTGGCAAAATACTAGGCCTATATTGTGGTCTCAGGGCATCTTCTGTGCTGGAAAAATGAAAGGAATCGTCACTGAAGAGGCAGCTGGGACTGCCAAAAAAAAAGAAAATAAAAATCACAGCATCCTCCTCCATGGAGAACTGCAAAGTCAAAGGAAGTGCCCCCAGTGGATCATCTGGGGGTATAACACACTGAGTCAGCATGGTCATTATGAAACTGGACATTACAGAGTGTTTGACTGGAAACACCTCTTCCTCCTCTCCCGAGCAGTTCTCCTCCATCAAATCAGGATTATATTCCTCTTCTTCCTCTCTTCAGGGGAAGAATAGAGGGTGCCCTGATGGCAGAATAAAGATCATACAACAAGCATCACAGAATTTCCTGAAATAATCAAGCTGCTTTGAGAATTCTCCTGTCACCACCCTGTTAACCACTGAATATCGACTGTATAAGGCCCTGCTAGCTAAGAAAACATACACCACACTTTGATCATTTGACTTATGGTCCCGGGAATTATCAGTGGGTTTGGACATGCTATAATACACACAAATGTGCTTTTTCATATCATGAGAGAGTTTGTGTGGAAATGTTTACTGCACTTCTTTCTCACCCCAGTACTGCAACGTTATAGATGTACTGTTAACTCAGCAGCACGCTGGAGAAGGGAAGGTGAAGGGACAGCCACACATGCACCCATCTCTTGGTCCTAACCTTTGGCCCTTTTTTTAAGGCCTGGATAATGTCCTACAAAATCAGCCTTCATCCCAACTTACTCTTTGCCCCTTGTTAGTCTTATTTTCCTTGTATCCCAAAAGGTACAGTGATGCCTCCACAAGGTACCTTTGGGTGTATGTACACTGTCTGCTAAGAAATGCATAACTAAAAAAAAATGCCTCACTCCAAACCCATCGGTTCTATCAGGCTGGACTGAGAAGATTAAACAATTATCTTGTTTTACCTGGAGAAACCTTCATTGAGCAATGCTCATTTACAAGGAGGTCTTGGATAGGACAAATGATTACTGCATATAGATTTAGAACAGACATATCTAGCTATATGTCAGTTTTACAGAAAATATCAAGGCAGTTACAAGACAACTGAAAGTCAGTATGATGGAACAGCTAATTAGATGGCAAATCTGCAGAAAGATAAAGGCAACAACAGAAGATCGAAGTTCAGCAGATCCAGAGCAGTAATAAATATTCTGCACAATTACATGGCGCATGGCAGCTGGGAAGCAAACCATTCTTCAACTGGAGGAGTAAAAGTGCTTATGGAGTTTGTGACACTCTAGGATTTAAATCCTAATAGCAGCTGCAACTATCCTTACAATGGTTTTCAATCACTGATTTAAGGAACAGTCAAGCACTAAGAACACAACACCCAAGTGTGGGACTGGTCCCAATTTGCACTGTGTGTGCCAAAACATTTTTGTCACTTGCTGTTTACTGCAGTTTAGTATCACACTGATTCTGCTAACTTACAAGCTGACATTTCCTGTAACTATAAATCCCTGACTCCCCTGAAGCTAACACCAGAGGACTACAGCAGTGTGACGTTGAATAGGCTGCAGTGTATATCAAAGTTTTTATAAGCCCTGGAGCCCGAAATTACAAAATACCAAAAGCAGAGCGCAAAGGTTTACACTCTGCTTGCCCATGATCCCAAGGACATGATATTCAGTCGGAGAGTACACCGGCACTATCCAGCTGAATACAGGGCCATGTCAGGGCAGCACTAAGTTGAGAAGTGGTGCCCCGACATGGATCCTGAAGTGTAGGGCACAGCACCTCCAGACCCAATAGTGCTGGGAGCCCCTGGTGTGATATTCAGCCAGCACCATGCAAATAAGCCCACTGGGTATGCAAGGTACTTAGGGGCCATATGCATGCCCACTGTGGGTTCATTTGCATTGAAAGTGACTGCAGGTTTGCGACCGGCCCCACCCACTCCACTCGCCTGTCCCCATACAGGAATACTCATTCCCTAGTGTCCTGTGGTTCCCCCTATCCTCCGATTCCTAGCCCCATTAAATAATAACATTCCCTGGTGTCCAGTGGCCCCCCTCCACCTTCCTATCCCCAGCTCTGGTAAAACTAGACCATTCCCTGGTGTCCGGTGTTCCCTGCCACCCTCAGATCCCTAGCTCCGGTAAAACTAAGCCATTCCCTGGTGCCTTGTGGCAACCCCCACCGTCCGATCATTCGTTGCAGTTTCCTACAAGAAGTCCCCGACATCTAGAGCCCCCACCACCACTCGCACCGGGTCCAACACCCTGCCACCCCCCTTACCACAGTTGCTGGGGCTGCTACAGCCCGTACGGTGACAGGCACCCAGCTACTGTATACAATGACTGGAAGTATGCACGTGCTCCCCGTCACTGCATAAGGCAGCTAGACAAGGTGGTGAGAGGAGAGCTGTACCAGTCGCCGTATGAGCTCCCGCAGCACTGGTGACTGTGGTAAGGTCGGGAGGTCCACTGGACACCAGAGAATGGTTTTGTTTTACCGGGGAGGTTGATCACAGAATGGGGGGTACCACTGGATACCAGGGAGCAGATGTGCTCCCTCAACTGCAAACCTAGTTGTTGGCTGCAGTGGCTAGTCGCTAGGGTTGCCCAGAGCAAGTTGGGCTTTTTCTCGGTGGTATTTGCACTGCGAAAAGCGGCCTGCACTAAATCTATTGCACAGCGCAAAAGTGCTGAATATAGCACTGCACCTTTATTCATATCCCTGTAGCTTCAAATAGCCCCGGTTTGGAGTCTATCGGTATTCTTGCAATACTGAGACCAGGTACAGACTAACAGGCACAGTAGCTGTCTGTACCTCGTCTCCTTACATCACGGAGGTACATGGGCTCCAAACCAGAGCGGTTTAGTAGTCCTGGGCTATGACAAGGCTATGGAGACACCCCGGCTGCTCCCCGCCTGCCATGTCATCACAGGGACAGCCGCGGGTGCTTGTGGGCACGACGGGGAAGGTGTTTGCACTTAAAATGTCGGTGGAGAGGGCGCAGGATCAACCAGATATGGATTTAAATAAAATACTCAACTGTAGGTACCACATTTAACACTATTTTATATTTGCTAATCGGGCTCCGCTTCACACGCAGGTGGGGCCCGATGGTACATGGACGTTTCCCTTTAAAGCTCTATTGTTTTCTTTTTAATTTATGGTTTGGTCTGAAAAGATGATGTTTCTGCTTACTGCTGGAATGGCTCACCCTAGATTCACCAGACCACATAATCTCAGGGTGATGTCTGAATACTATTATCAACTAAACTGATTAATATAAGGGCTACAGCTATGTGGAGACGGACGGAATATTTTGAAATCCACCCCCTGATAATGATGGTTATGCACTTAACCATGCTCAGCACTGCCATCATGCTGACACAGGTGATGATGTTATTAGCTCTTTGGGGCGAGCCATGGTCAACATTCCACGGAGTGGAGGACCGAATGGTGATCTCCACTGACTTTCCTCCAGACCGCAACCATTTTACCATCGTGATGTGTATACGGTCCTCTAAGGGGTGTATCATGTGGCCCCTCTGGTTTGGAAGTCACACTGATCTATCTGTACATATGGTTATATGGATATGTTTAAGTGTTACAAATGTTGGTTGGTATGAACCCAGTTATATATTTATTTTTCTTTTCTGTTTTTTAATGAAAAGGAATTACTATAGAAGTAAAGGATTAGTAAACCAGACAGATGGATCTGGCTGTTCACCAATGATGCACATGGTTGGTAAAAGATTTATCATTTTAAAGCTTTACAGTGAGATGGAGGGAACTGATAAAAAAAGGGGAATCTGTACTCTCAATGAGAGGGAACTGCTACACCATGAATTAGAGACAATGCAATGTGAAAGGGGAGGAAGGAGGGTAGTAACAAATGCATTGGGAGATTCTATTAATGTTTTTTGCCAAGTAAAATTACTACATCAACGAAAATATTATCTTCCCAAAATGTGAACGGACTGAACAACCCAGTCAAATGTTACAAGGTGCTCTCCCTGCTCAAGAGGCAGAAACCTACCTTTATATTACTACAGGAGCGCACCTTAACCAGACTGAGCACAGAAATTACAAAATTCGGGTTCAGCCAGGTGATCTCCTTGTCATACTGGGGGGGTAAGAGAAGGGGTGGCGATACTGGTACCTCGACATCCCAATTTCAAATCACCTCCACCTACCTAGAATGAGGGCCGCATTATTAGCGGGCGGAATCTTTGAGGGGTGCCCTTACCTTGTTAGTCTATACATCCCACTGCGATCCAATACAGATACAGTAAGGGCAATACTACAAAAAATGACTGAACATCAGCAGGGAGCACTACTGGTAGGGGGAGACTACAATATGATTTTTGATAACAGAGACTCTATTAACCCTACAGCCCCCAAGACGCTCTGAGGCTCAAAAAAAACAGCACAAAGATATAGTAAGGAGATGGGATGGACAGACACTTGGAGCTTTTTAAACCCCACTAGTCGTATGTATACCCATTTCTCACCTTCCCAAGGGATACACACTCATATAGACCTATGCCATTTCTAGGGAACATGCACACCTCCTTAAAAGATGTGACATTCTACTGTTTGTCCCCTCAGATCACTCCCAAATCCTCCTGACTATAGACTGGGTTACACAGCGCAAACTGACATTATGGTGCTTTAATAACTATCTTTTAACTTTTAAGGAATTCCAGGAAATGGTAAAAACTAAGATTTCCCAAATATTAACAGACAATATATCGGCAGAGACAAAACCCACAATCCTTTGGGACACCCTGAAGGCTGTTCTAAGGGAAGAAGTTATTAATTTTGCAGCCCGACATAAAAAGCTACAATCAGAACAAATGACCACCCTTCAGCAACAATTAGGAACCTTGCAACAACAATCTGCAGCACGAGATGGGTCTGTATGCCCACTATTAGTGGCCACCAAACAGCAGCTCCAACAGTTATTGGACGTCAAAACTGAATAAGCGTTGCAATTCTTAAAACAAAAATATTACAAAGGGTGGGTCCGTTTTCATCGATTTAACAAAGGCATTTGATACTGTCCACCATGGTCTACTACTTGAGCAGCTTCTGAAGACTGGGCTCTCCCCTAATTCCACAGCCTGGTTTCAAAGTTACTTGGAAAATCGGTCGTAAAAGGTAAAAATTGCTGATGTCCTCTCTGATGCAAGACCTGTTCGCTCGGGTGTCCCGCAGGGATCTATACTGGGACCTCTACTATTCAGTCTTTTACTGAACACCCTCCTGCGATCTTGCTCTGAGCAAATCATTCTCTATGCAGATGATGCCATAATTCTTGCTTCCCATAAGGACCCCTTACCCCTACAAAACAAACTACAGCTTGGTTTTGTCTCTGTTGAAAACTGGTTTAGTAAGCACAAGTTGGTCCTAAACTACAAAAAAAACTAAGTCAGTGCTTTTCAGTAGCTCCCAAAACCGGCACAGGCTCCATCCACTATCCATCACAAACTGCCTTGGAGCTACCCTTGAAGAAGTGCAATCCTTTAAATACCACGGGATATCGCTTGACCCCAATCTATCCTATGGCACTCACATTGATAGTGTTGCCAAAACAGCAAATACACATCTTGGCCTACTTTTCAGGCACAGGCAGCATCTCTCCCCTGAAGCCTTGACAGTGGCTGGCCAGAGCTCTGTTGTCTCTATCATTGACTATGGACTGATCATTTACGGCTCTGCCTCAGCTACTGCTCTCAAACACATATCTACATGCCTCAACAAAGCCTGTCGGCTCCTCACTGGTTCACACCGTCTTACACATACGTGTGATCTTTATGCTCTTAAACTGGACGGCATCAACTGTCAAACCGCATAAAGTATCTAACCTGCATTATGGCGAAGAAAATCACCATGGGCCTTGTGCCCCCTAGAGTCCAGTCTCTACCACACCCAAGCAATAATCCTCGCCTCACCAGGGGATCCGTAACACAGCTCCTACAGGTACCTCACTGTCGTACCACACAGGGTCAACAATCTTTTGCTTATAGGGCCCCCAGCTCGATAAATGGTCTCAGCAGTGACATCTCTTCTATTCCCAAACTGAGCACGTTTAATTCCAGGCTCTGCCTTCTCCTCACTGCCTGTAGTTCCTGTGATTGCCTTAGTTAATTAGCCCAATGAACCTCCACCCTAGTCCTATCTGCTCCCTCTTCCTAGCAGTTATATTTCTCTATCTTCCCTCTCCACCCCACCCTCCCCACCTTGCCCCCCACCACCACCAGCACTTCTCTGTTTGATGTCGACAATGCCTTTGGCTGCTCCAATCTCTTCTTTGTCCCCCCGTCCTCTTCTTTCCCACCTTCTTCATTAATGCCTCTGTCTTTTGTTTTCCCAAAATCACGTGCGAATCAATTTCAATTATCTGATCATTGCTCTTGTAAATAGACACTGTTCTTGTATTGTTTTTATTAACTGTATCGTACTGTAACTGACGTGGAACCTTTGTAAAAGAGCCTTGGCTCAAAGGTAATTGTAATCCTAGACCTAAATAAAATAAAGTAAAAATTAAAAAGAGCCACCAGACTCTTAGCACATAGGTTAAGGCAACGAACGCAACAAGGTACAATCACCCAGATTTCCTCCCAGCAGCAGGGAGGTATATGTCGAACACCATCAGATATAATGACAGCCTTTGAATCGTTCTATAGGTCCCTCTATATTCCAGAGAAACCCCACCACCCACAAGCAGCTACCCAGTTCTTACAGTCCTCAAGGCTTCCGAAACTAACTCAAGATGATACAAAACAGGTAGAGGCACCCATCACCCAGATGGAACTGGAGTTAGCCTTAAAAAAAAGTTAAAGCAGGAAAATCCCTGGTACATGACGGCCTTATGGGAGAGCTCTATAAACAATTTAAAGAACTTTTCCTACCGACGCCCAGAGCACATGTCAAGATGTAATGAAAGGGGAACCCATCCCACCCTCATGGAGATATGCCATGATCTCGAACATACCCAAGCCAGGCAAAGACACCAATCAATGCAGCTCATACCACCCAATCTCTGTTTTAAATAATGATTATAAATTATTTGCATCAGTGTTAGTGGGTAGGGTGGAAACGATACTGCCTCTATTAATTGACATGGATCAAAGCAGTTTTATAACATCAAGAAAGACACAAGACAATATCAGACGCACCCTCCACCTGTTACACCATGCCTCCCAGTTGGAGGTCCCCTTTCTACTGCTCAGCCTTGATGCTGAGAAGGCCTTTGACCGGGTGGCATGGCCTTTTCTAACAGCCTCCCTTGAGTCTTTTGGCTTTTCCTTAGTGTTCAGACAGATTATCATGAGCCTCTATGATCGTCCAATGGCTTATGTCAAAATTAACAGAGCAATAATCAGCACCCTTTCTATTATATAGGGGCACCCAGCAGGGGTGTCCATTTTCACCAGTTATTTGCCCTCTATCTAGAGCCCCTGGCACAGGCACTCAAGACAGGAGCAAGGGGTTAAAGGAATAGAAATGGGGGGAACCTATCATAAACTTGCACTACATGCCAACAACCTGTTGGTCTACCTGACATCACCAGAGCAATCACTGCCCTGTCTATGGAATCTACTTCACAGATTCGGGGAGGTATCAGGATATAAATTTAATACTATGAAGACTGAGGTGCTTCAAATAAATTATTCACCCTCCCCCCAGATGAGACAGAGATTCCCTTTCTGTTGGGACATGACCTACCTGAAATATTTAGGAGTAAACTTTGCGGTGGACTCAACATGCCTCTATCAACATAACTATGCCCCCATTACACCAGTTAACGCTGGACTTGGAAAGATGGCACGTCATCCCCCTCTCTTTAATCCAGAAACTGGAAACAATCTGTATGAACCTACTCCTCAGATTCCTTTATTTGGCACAGACTCTCCCCATTTAGAGAGATAAACTTATAACTCGCTAAATATGGAACATGCACCCCCCCAGAGTTAAATACGCTATACTCCAGCTACCCACATGGGCCAGAGCCCTGGCTTTACCATGCCTCCTTAATTATCACTTAGCTGTGCAGCTGAGAACAATCTTCCACTGACTCCACCAAACCTATACTGCAAAATGGAGGGAACTGGAAAAGAGGGAAGACTTAATCGACTTACATAAAATCCTGTTACGTCACCCGTCTATCCCTTTGGACCACATCACACAGAATCCCTACACAAGATCCACTATACAGTGCTGGAGGAAATTGTGGTCCTCTAGACAGATGACACTATATACACACCTACTTTTCTCACCCCAGGAATACTCCAATATTCCTAACTCTTCTGCAGTGTGCCTTTAAGGTCAGAATGCCCGGAGGTGGAATGCTATGCAAATGATGGAATCATTAGCATGACCCACTTTTCAAATGCTGCTACCTATCAACTGCCTACATTCTAACCCTCAGATTTCTCTCTCTGCCTGTCAAGACCAGACGCCTGGAGATTTCCTCCTCAACATCTAGTCTCAAGAAGCCTTGATTTTCATAAATACTTAAGTATTTCTTGATTATTTTCATTTGCTGCCTCTTATCTTTGTGTTTTTCTTAACCGTTAGTTATTTAGCTAAGTTTTGTATAGTTTTCTCGTTTCCTCTCGGTTCAGGATAACCACTCAGGAACCGAGGTATTTTACGTTAATTTTAGTCTTTTTCTATTAATTTTGGTGTATTTTGTCTGTATAAACTTTGTTTTTTAGAACCGATAACTTTGGTTCAAATTTTATCAGTTCCCGGTTCCGCTCGGTTTCTCCGATCGGTTCCTGAACAGACCGCAACCAATAAAAAGTATAACAATTTAAGTTTTAAAGGGTTTTATTATTGCGGTTTTTCTTCATTACATCAGAAAAACCTAAAAAGAGAACCGGTGAACCCGGTTTTAAGAACTGTTCTGAGTGTGGTGAAATATTTGCCAAAGCAGACAAACACTCCGCTTGTGTTTTCTGCTTGGGTTTTGACCATTTAAAGTCTGACTGTGCTATCTGTAAATCTTTCCCAGACAAGACTTTAGAGAAACGTCTGGGCAGACCAAATAAAAGGTTTAAGGGTCACTCTGGCTCTGATCAGCCGAAACCCTCATGGTCTGTGGGTGACACCATATCTTGTTATTTCTACCAAACACTGGTAAAAAGAGACCTTCTGAACCGGCTAGCTCCCCGGTTCCTGTTAAAAAACAGAAAAAGACAAAGCACACAGAACCCCCTGTGGAAAAGGGGACTTCTGTGGTGCCTGCCACTGTGCCTTCTCTTGCTGAGATTGAACAAGCAATAACAATAATGCAAACATTGCAGGGTCTGCTGCCTGTGGTATCACAGTCCCCAGTCCAGACTTCTGCACCCTCCATCCCACTCTGTTTTCCTGAACAGCGTGAGGGAGAGGAGGAGGAGGAAGAAGAAGAAGAAGGTGAGCCTATAGAGCCTGAGGTCTCCCATGAACAGGAGTTTGGCTCTCCTCCCAGGACCACTGAAGATTATTCTTCACATTTTTCCTTTATTAGGAAAATTGCTGATGCCTTAGACATCCCTACTACTGAAGCTGTAGAGGAGGAGGCTGAATATTTAAACATGATGGGATTGACTCCTACTAAAAAGCTTTCACTTCCCATCAATAAATTCTTCAAAAAGGTATATTTTTAAACTCCTCCAAGCTCCTGGGTCTGTCCCTCCTCTGGACAAGAGGGTGGACAAAAAGTATCAGCTTGACAGAACAGGGGCTGAATTCTTATTTTCACACCCTGACCACCAGGGGGTAGTGCAAGCTGCAGCTTGTGATAAAGCAAAGGTCCCTCTGGCCTCTCACCCTCCAGAGAAGGACTCTAGGAAAATTGAAAGCATGGCCAAGAAAGGTTATTTGTCAGCATCTCTGGCCATTGGGCAAGCAAATTATCAGGCCTATGCAGCACAGTACCGGAAGGCTCTTTGGCAGTCTTTCCTGGAAATGGCTGAAAAAGCATCTCCTCCTCTTTCGGCAGACCTAGCTGAAACAGCTAGGCTTGGCCTGGAAGCTGCCAAATACCAGTTCCAGATGGCAGCAAACAGCAATGAGACTGCTGCAAGGTGGATGGCAAATACCATTGCACAGAGAAGGTTTGCTTGGGTAAGAGCCACAAACCTAACACAGGACACCCAGAAAAAGACTCTGGATTTTCCTATGGAGGGCAATTCTTTATTTGGCAGCCATACAGAGGCCTACATGAAGAAAGTGGATGAGTATAAGGCCAACTTCTGTAGTAATTCTACAAAAGAAAGACCATCCACTTCCTCTAGACCATTCAGCAGGGGAGGTAGGGGCACACAATTTCATACTAGGCCTTTTTACCAGACCATGGTACTCCCTCAAGCACCCCAATACCCACAGCAAGAATACTTTAGGGGTAGGGGCAGAAGAGGTGCCAGGCGTGGTACCCAGTCTCAGCCCCAGGCTAAACAGGATCCCCGACTCCTTCGTTCAGGCTGCCTCTCCTTTACCAGTAGGGGGCAGGTTGACTCATTTTCTCCACAACTGGAAATCCATCACCACAGACAAGTGGGTTCTGGAGATAGTGGGTCATGGCCTATCCCTAAACTTCAATTCCTTCCCTGTTCAAAGAAACAGAGCTTTCAAACCAGCTTCCTACCCAGGAAGCAGAAGGCTGGAAGAAGAGGTGAAACACCTTCTTTCTCTGAAGGCAGTGCAACCAGTGTCACTGCATCAATGGGGAAAAATGACTTTATTAAAGGTAGTTTCTTACACCAAAGAAAAATGGAGAGCTGCGGCCTATCTTGCATCTCAGGGTCATCAACAAATTCTTAACAAAACCAAAGTTCAAAAAGGTAACTTTGTCTCTGATTCTGCCAGCAATCCGAAAAGGGGATTGGTTGGCATCACTGGACCTAAAAGATGCCTATTTCCACATTCTCATAAGGGAGTCTCACAGAAAGTTTCTCAGGTTCAGACTCCAATCAGGACACTATCAGTTCTCAGCTCTTCCTTTCGGTCTGACTTCAGCACCAAGGGTGTTCACAAAGTGTCTGGCTGTGGTAATGGCACACTTACAAAGACAAGGTGTCTCAGTATTCCCCTACTTAGACAACTGGTTAGTGGGGGGGGGACTCACCACAACAGCTAACAAAGCACCTCCAACTCACTCAACAGTTGTTGGAGTCTCTGGGGTTCATTTTAAACTTGGAAAAATCCGTTCTGATTCCTTCTCAAATTCTGCAGTTCATAGGAGCAGAACTGAATGCCAAAGTGGGCAGAGCATTCCTGCCCAGAGACAGGGTAAAAAGCATCCTGCAGTTGGCAGCCTCTTTCAGGCTCAATGTCCCAAGGCCAGCAAGGCAGTTTCTTCAACTCCTGGGTCACATGGCAGCTGCAACAGGTACAGTGCTGGGATCCAGGTTTCAGATGAGGGACATCCAATTTCATTTAAGAACTCATTGGTGCCAACGCAAGGATTCCCTGTCAAAGCTTGTTCTTGTAACAAAAACATTTATTCAAGCTCTTCAATGGTGGAAAGAGGAAGCCAACCTCAGAGAAGGGGTTCCCTTCCAGAAAGAGCTCCCTTCAGTTATTCTCACAACAGATACATCCCTCCTGGGCTGGGGGGCTCATCTAGCAGAGCACACTGCCCAGAGCACTTGGTCAAGTGCAGAAACTCTTCTGCACATAAACCTGTTGGAGCTCAGAGCAGTATTTCTGGCAATGCACACTTTCAAACCACTGATACAGGGAAAGGTAGTGCAAGTCAGGACAGACAACACTACCACCATGTACTACACAAACAAACAAGGGGGAACAAGATTAAGCCTCCTTTACACGGAGGCTATGACAATCTGGACCCTGGCTTACTCACTGGGCTCCTCACTACAGACCATTCATCTGCCAGGCAAAGACAATGTTCTGGCAGATACTCTGAGTCGAATCAGTCAGGACCATCACGAATGGTCCCTGAAGAGGCAAGTGGTACAGACTCTATTCAGGAGATGGGGCACCCCAGAAACAAATCTCTTTGCCTCTCATCAGAGCCATCACTTGCTTCAGTTCTGTTGCAGACCTCCAGTAGTGGGCACGATTCCTCTAGATGCCCTTGTCCTGGATTGGTCAGGTAAATTCCTGTATGCATTCCCTCCATTTCCCCTGGTATACAGGGTGCTGTTGAAACTCAGGTTTCAGCCAGCAACAATGATCCTGATAGCCCCAGGCTGGGCCAGGCAGCCATGGTACTCCCTGTTGCTATCCATGTTAGTGGAACAACCAGTACACCTTCCCAGGAGGCACAATCTTCTGACCTCCAATCAGGGCAGACTCCTGTATCCGAACCTCAGGTCACTCAGGCTCAAAGCTTGGCTCTTGAGGACCTAGAGTATGCTGGTTTACATCTCTCTGAGTCAGTTATGGATGTTTTAAGAGGATATAGAAAATCCTCTACTAAGAAAACCTATGCTGCAAAATGGAAGAGGTTTTCCATTTGGTGCTCTAACATGAGTATAGTGCCAACCAAGGTATGAGTACCAGGGTTGCTGGACTACCTAGTTTATCTACACTCCTTAGGTTTACAGCATACTACACTGAAAGTTCATTTAGCATCAGTTTCTGCCTATGCTTCCGCAAGTAAACCTGTTTCCTTAGCATCAGACCCAATTTTTAAAAAGTTTTTCAAAGGCCTCTCACATATGTACCCACCAGTGCCAGCTTGGGACCTTAATACTTGCATTGCTCAGCTCTTGGCTCCCCTTTTTGAGCCTATGTTTTCAGCACCTTTGAAGTATGTCACTTGGAAAACAGTGTTTCTAGTGGCCATCACTTCCGCTACAAGAATTAGTGAGCTTCAGGCCTTATGTATTGAAAAGGACTACACTGCTTTCCACAGGGACAAGGTAGTCATTTAAACAAATAGGAAATTCCTTCCCAAAGTGGTTTCAGACTTCCATTTGAACCAGTCCATTACTCTGCCAGTGTTTTTCACTGACCACTACATAGTCTGGATGTCAAGAGAGCTTTGAGCTACTACATGACAGCCATTAAGCCCCATAGGCAGGATAAAACACAGCTTTTCCTCACTTATGGGGATGTGGGAAAGGGTAACCCAGCATCTAAAAAGTCCATTTCTCACTGGATTGTTCAGTGCATCCAATTTTGTTATCCTAAGGTGGCCAAGGAAGCTCCGTCAGGGCTTACAGCCCATTCCACAAGTTGTACAGCTGCAACATTGGCAGCTGCAAGGGAGGTACCCTTGGTGGATATTTGTAAAGCAGCAACCTGGCGAACAGAACACACATTTGTCAAGCATTACAGCTTAGATATGTAGACAAGGGCTGATGCCAGGTTTGGTACAGCTGTACTGCACAGCCCGTTTC
The DNA here is from genome assembly GCA_016271365.2 of Neoceratodus forsteri. Classification (NCBI taxonomy): domain Eukaryota; kingdom Metazoa; phylum Chordata; order Ceratodontiformes; family Ceratodontidae; genus Neoceratodus; species Neoceratodus forsteri. The sequence goes on from CM028130.1 coordinate 1,165,996,181, forward strand.
CAAAATAGGTTCTTCCCGCCTCCAAAGGTACTGCTTTTTAGTCTGCAGAAGAGTTAGGAATAATGGAGTATTCCTGGGGTGAGAAGAAAAAGTTACCTACCATAGTAACCTTGTTTCTCCCAGGGGATACTCCAATATTCCTAACTCTCCCTCCCTCCTCCCCGTTTTAAGAACTAGTGGCCTCTGTATTCCATGCTGTACCATAATGTTTGCATGCCACACTTTTACTTTTATTAAAACTTGTTTATCCTTTTCTCCTTTTTCAGGTGATTCTTTCATAAGGAGTGTGTGGGGAATTTTTGCTTAATGATAAGTTCTTACTTTTAATGCTTCCCTCCAGTTGGAGTTTTTTTTAGGTAGGGAATTCTAAAATTAGAATTTGCTATAGTTAAATTTTGGGCCCTGTCTTGCAGGCATCCACAAAATCTGAGGGTTAGAATGTAGGCAGTTGATAGATGGCAGCATTTGAAAAGTGGCTCATGCTAATGATTCCATCATTTGCATAGCATTCCATCTCCGGGCATTCTGACCTTAGAGGCACACTGCAGAAGAGTTAGGAATATTGGAGTATTCCCTGGGACGAACAAGGTTACTATGGTAAGTAACTTTTTCTACTCCCCCCCACACACACACACACAGGCTTTTCTCCCAGCAAGACTAGACCACAGATTTCGATTTGGCTGAGACAGGGGATTGACATCTTTCTGAATTTTTATAAAAAGGGAATATTATTAACATTTGAAGATATGGTGACTAAATACAATCTTTCTCCTCAGGACAGATTCATATATCTGCAGGTTACCAACTATCTCAAATCCCAGCCGACCACACTTACACCAGGTAAAGATCACCCCCCTTTGTTAGAGATATGCAGTCTGGCTCTACAAGGATCAGCGCCCTTAAACCACATGATCTCTTATATTTATAAAGCCCTCACCTTCCTCACGCTCCACATTATGAACACAGTAAAGCATTCCTGGGAAAGAAACCTTGATAAGGTAATAGATAATCAGACATGGAAGGTCCATCCGAGATATATACATATGGGCACTGCAGGAAAGAATTTTCCCGGAAGGTGGCCCTGCCCTAAGATACTTTAGAACCCCGGCGATCCAAGCCAAATGTAACCCTGCTAGAGGAGCCCACTGCTGGAGAGGATGTGGCCATACTCCAGCTGCACCAGCTCACATACTGTGGGAATGCCCAATGCTTAAACCATTCCTTGAGGCACAACAAAAGGCAATGGAGGAATGTCTGGGACTCCCAATACACCTTACAGTGGACTTATTCCTCTTCTCCTGTCTAGAAAGGGGCCTGAGAGATAATTTAACTAGGAAATTGGTCAGCATATGCTTACTGACTGCCAAGAAGGCAATAACCCAAAGATGGCTCACACAGGCACCTCCCTCCATCCAAGACAGGCAGGATCTAATGAGACAAGTGTACAGGATGGAGACATTGACAGCCCTGCTGAACCATAGCTTACAGAAATTTGATATACAATGGAGGAGATGGGTAATATATATCATGCCCCTTAAACATGATTTTGTCCCGAGACCTCATGGGTCCTGGAACTGGGCGGGAGAACAGAAAATAGTGTACACTGGATATCAAACACTTTAGGAAACTCTGTCTATTCCCCGCTTAAGGGGATCCCCCCACATGCCTCACTGGTCTGGGGATTAAAATGTCAGGATTAATTAACAATCGACTTTTTTTTTTTTTTCCAACAGCATCAATGGACTTATCCAATTTAATTTTTCACAATTAACGTATTGCCTCTTACACCATGTTTAATTAATATCTGCATTAACACATTACTACAGCTTTAAGAAATAACTAGCTTGAATACAGCTGTAAAGTAAATATCTGTATGCAGTATCCCTTTTAGTATGTTTTTATGTTATTTTGTATTATGTCTAGATTGTATGGTCTGTTTGCAATGTTAAAGATGAACATTTTAAAATAAAGAGTTTAAAAAACAAACCATAAGACACAGCCTTTTTACATATTTTACTAATTTTCACATTTTCTCCTCTACTAAAAAAACCTCACCCATGACTTCTAGTACCTCCCACTAACTGACTTTGCCGAATGCAAACACCATCAGCTCTAACCTGGTTTTCCCACAACAGTGTTGTAACCTGTTTTTCCCCGCAACAGTGTCGGTGTGGCTCAGATGCTCAGGACCTGAAACACGGTATTTTTTTTTTTATAAAAATACACAAACGCCGGCAGAGCGGCAAGGCGTCTGTTTGCGGCACCGACATCCCGGGTTCAGAGATGGACTCTGGCGCAATGCGGAACTCTGGCGGAGGCTGGGGGTACCGCCGCAGCCGGCACCACACATAAGGGGGGCCGGGAGAACGCTGGTGCCATTGCATATCCCCGCCCCCAGGGAAGAAAAAGTACAAAACTACATCGTTCACATATCTGGACTGAGTAGTACGGTATGGGCTGCACGCCCATTGGCTCATGGCGTGCAGCCCTACCGAGCTGTCAGTCGGCGGGCAGGGGCGGCAGGTGGTGGGTGTTGCCGCCCGCCGGCTGACCGGAGGGGAGCAGGGGCGTGGGGCCCAGTGGGGAGGGGGGTACTCCACCACCAGGGTAGTAGGGGTCTGCTATGTGTTACAGATGCCCACGATCGAGGACGATCGGTCCACTGGACCACCAGGGATATTGACAGGGGGATTCATACCGATGCCCGTGTGAGCACATAAGAGGTCCATTGGACCATCAGGGATATTGGGGTATTTATACCGATGCCCGCGATCAGCGACATAGAGGTCCACTGGACCACCAGAGATATTGGATGGGGGAACTATACCGATGCCCGCATCGGGCACATAGAGGTCCACTGGACCACCAGGGATATTGGACGGGGATTTCATCAGGGATGCCCGCGATGGGCATGGGGGCGCCAGGTGCGTAGAAATTAGGTGGGCTACCCAGGTGGCAGCTGCTGTGTTGTACCCCTGCAATGCAGCAGCTCACCTGTGGGTGGCCTCACTTGTTCCTTTTTTTGGCTTAACTTTGTGCAGGTGCAGGTAGGGGTTAAGATGACGACTCTGCACATCCCGGTTGAATATCGGGCTGTGCAGTTATGCATGGGCTTGCCCCCCACACACACACACACTCTGTGCCTGCATACATACTGATGCACTCCGCACATCGGGATTTGTGCGTACACTTTTCCTTTTGAATATCGCCATCAAGAGCTCAGTACAAAGATGATGCAACACTGTTGCGCCATGCACAACCCTTTGAATATCTGGGCCTTGTACTCAAGAGAGGCTCACACTAGGGGTGGACTGAGGGTGCAATGATGCATTCTAGGGCTCAAGTCAGTTATAAAATGAGCCATGTAATATGACACACCTATCTTAGCAAGATGGACAGAGGGGCACCCTCTGTATATTATCTCTCTGTAGTCTAAGAGTGGCAAGAATGTCTGTCACTTGTACCAGCCTTTTTGGGGCATCAGCTGTAAAACAGCTCTCATTCCTTAAATAAAAAGCTACCTAGATCTACGTTTTTGCAAACTAAATCAATGTGTTTGACAAAGGACAGCCTACTGGCAATCCACAGCCCCAAATACATATAAATAGTAAATAATTCTAGTGTGTCACACATCATAGTGAAAATACAGACATCAGAGGGATCCACAGGAATTTTTTTTTTTTTGGTGTGAATAGTGCCATAACCTTAGTTTCTGACGCATTAAGCAACAATTTCTTTCTTGTTTTCTTTTTCATTTCCCACCTTACCCTGTCATTTGACCAGCACCACCACCTGGGTAGAAAAGTAACAAACAAAATTCTTTAGCAGCCAAGAACTAGTCTCCACTGGTCCTACATGCAGTCATAGCCCTGCGGACTCTAAAAAATAAAGTCATGTCGAAGTCCGAAGGAGGTAGCATCACCGTCCAAAATGTCAGCCTATTGCAGCCACACACTGCTGCTTCCCAAGCCTGGGAGTTTAAACTGGAGCGATTTCCACAGAAGTATTTGCAACTGAGCTTCTTTAAGGATTTCTCTAGCACTCCACTCAGTGCCATTTATTGTTGTACGTCATGTCTGAAGCACAACACAGGTAAGCTGTATGGCTTCTCTGGAAAGTTTGGGTGCTGTATTTGACTTTTATCTAGAGATAAGTTTGCTGTTCTGCTCCCCAGGAGACTTGAACTGTGTCTGATCCTTCCCTTGCAGTACATACCCTTGGAACCAAGAACCAGTGCTCTGTATTGGTGCTGTGCATTTCAGTAGAACATTCATAAGCCTAGGACTTTTTCCTTTCACACACATTATTACATAATGAATATTTAAATATACAATTGCATATTTTCACTATAGAATAAAATATGCAGTATTACATATTTACATATACAATTAAACATATACTCATGCATATTGCATATTTAAATATACCATAAAATATGCACTGTTGTACTGTGCATATACAATAGCTATGCATTGGTGAATATTGCACATTTAAATATACAATACAATATTCATTATGCAATACAACTGCTAAAGCATTTCACGATCAAGGTATCAATCAATTAAGATCTTAATTAGGATTCTTTCCACCCAGAGACTGTCCCTATTGCTAGTGAGGTCGACCCACGGCAAGCAGGTTCAGATTGTTCAAGGCTGTAACAACTCTTCAAATATGTGCCAGGTACTGCAGAATTTTTATACTGCCTTATAAGCACGACAGCCTGCTGCGGCAGTCTCCTCGGATACCCCTAAAATGTATGACAGGCTTCAGTGGCTATACTTGCTCCACCTTTTAGAATGATTTGGCTTTGGATTCCCAACTGTATATCTTTGATAACAGCAATATTTAGTGCCCCTACCTTAAAATGTAAGTGAATGGTTTGGTCACTACTACTTTGAATCATTTGGGCCTCTGTCAGGGATGCCCTCTTTCGACCCTTTTATTCGTTCCAACCTTTGTGACCCACTGCTTGTGCAATTTGGTAGGGTAATGCTGTCAGGAGATGTCACCCTATGGTCCAAATTAGAGTATTTTATTGATTTAGTTTTTGTTGACCAGGAAAGGAGGGCTAGGCAATTCTGCCTAGTTTCAACCTCATCCCAGGCAGAAGGGATGGATCTACAGATGTAAGCCAGCTGACACTGAACGAGACTAAGCTGTTGGTGGCATTTGTAGTGAATGGAGGAAATCTGAACTGAACACTGGGGAAATTCCTCCACTCTTTTAAAGAAGTATCATGGGATTTTTAATATCTACCTGAACAACCACCAGAGCAGGCAGACAGGACCTCAGTTTAACTGGCACCTAGCAGTGCGGCACCCCCCTCATGCTGCGCTACAGTCTCGGTATAGGGATTTTCCTCAAGTGTTTTTTTTTTTTTTTTTTATTTATACTCCCTCTGCCCCCTGTCGGCCACTCCTTCAGGACACTTAGGACTGCCTCAACCACCGATCACCTCTGCTGCCATCTCACTGTCCCTTTAACCATGGCCCTGGTTTGCCCAACGTATCCCTTCGCGGGGGTGTCCCCCTCTGCACAGGAAAGTTTTCCCCACAGGCATGGAGAATTCACCAGGGCACACGGGGGAAAGGGGGGACTGGCACAGTTACTCCCAAGCTGTGTGGCAGGTGGGGGGACAGCCGTCACCTGGCCAGCTGAGCGGGCATTTTCCTTTTTTTCTCCAGGCCCACCCCCTGCCAAGATGGCTGCTCACCTGTAGCATCCTGGAAAAAACACTACGATGCGTGGGCACCCATGCTGCAACGTGCATCACCGCAGCTGGCCACCAGAAGATGCCCCAAGGTGATGCAGGTTCCAACCCCTCCCCTGGGAGGACAGCATCCCATGGATACTGAGACCCTCCCCGCCGTCCTCCGCTCCTGTTGTCCAGGGCGCGAACCCGGGTCACCAGCATGCCGGGTGATCCCTTATCACCCAGTGCCACAGAGTGGCTCCTCACGTTCTTGGTGTGGGGCTGGAAAACACAATATTCTGATCTTTCTGGCTTCACAGGTGAGTCTCCAACCAGCAGAGCCACTGTTCTGTTCATCAGACCAGATGTGAGGGACACACTCTCCCTTTGCCTGGGTCCCCTGGATTCCTAAGTGCATGAAGGTGCCATAAGCACAGCACAAATTAAGCTTGTATGCTGATATTTTGTTAATTGTTCGGGACTCAAAGGCTTCATGGGGTGTTGTGTGTGGGGGGGGCGGGGATGCAAGATACAGTGAAGGGTTTTTTCGTGCCTTCTCAGATTATGAGGAAAAACTAACCAATTACAAGGCATCAAAGGAAGGCAGCAACTTGTCAAGTTTAATAAAGTTTTCTCCAAGTCTACTGCTGTCAAACCTGAGGTGCCTCAGAGGTCCGTTCTGGACCTATCCTCTTCTCACTGTTCATCAGTGATCTAACCTTTGGTCCCGGCTCTTGGCGAAGCAACCTTATATGTAGATGACCTAGTACTCCTAATTCACAGGACATTAATGTCAAACTCTCGCCTTCAGACTGACTTTGGACGAATATAAAACCGGCCCCTGGCCAAGACTCAGGTTATGTCATTCGGAACCTGGGCACAAATCAATGCATGCCCTGTGCCACCGAAAGTCGATAGTGTGAATGCATCCCACTAGAGGGTTGTTGACTCCCTAAAATATCTGGAGTCACCTTTGATCCACAACTTGATTTCTCACTGCACATTAGAAATGCGAATAAGGCAACTAATAGTAAACTGGGCTTGGTCTAATACAGAGCAAAGAGCTGTCTCACATTCGCAGCACATCATGCCTTGGCTAAAGGTATACTTCTTCCTACGCTTTGCTATGGGCTCATAACCTTCACCCATGCCTCAAAAACCAGTCTGTCAAAATGAGATGTAGCTTATAATAATATTTACCATTTGGCCCTCTCTGCTCCCCGACTTACTCATCATTGTGAGTTGTGTGACAAACAGGAGTGGCTCTCTCCGGGAACCATCGTATGTTTGTAATGGGCTGTTTCACTGACAGAGTTGTCAGAGCTGCTACTCTACCAGTTCTAGCAGAGCTACTTAAGCCTGCTAACTCAGCGTACCTATTCAGGTCAAATGACTCATGTCTCTTCCTTGTCCCAAACACCAGAACACTCATGGGTGATCAGGTCTTTGCTGCGCGTGCACCTCGGATCTGGAATTCCCTTCCTGCACTTTTTTCGTAGCGCCACCTCTCATAATAGCTTTCAAAACGCCTTTTGACATCACATAAGGCTCACCACGGCCTGTAACTGCACCCAAGCAACGTGTCTTCCATTTTCTCTATGATAGCACTTTACTGTTCCTGTATGGTCGCAGGCTGAGGCTGGACCGAGTTTTGTTAGATTGTGCATAGATCATGAATTACATTGAGAAAATCTCTAATTATTTTACTTTATGCTGTCTAAGCTTGCTCTGTTGTTGTACTCGCATTGTTGTATATCCCTTGAAATCTTGCTTAATTCTGTGTAAACCTTGTTTTTTGCCTGCATTTTCCATGTATTTCTCCTGGGTTGCACTTGAAAATAAGCATATGTTTGTCTAGTGTGCCTACCTAGTCAACAAACGCTAAATAAATAAACTCCCCTTAATGTACATACAACACAGGCATGTACAGGTACCTTGCCTTTTCGGCATAGCCAAGGTATGATGAAACAAATCCGCCCTTCTCATATATGTTATTAATTCCAACACTAGATAGGAGGTGCATCCCACCCCAAAGATGAGGCACATCCTTTGCCTGGATGAGACATATACTACTACCCAGGTGTGCAGAAGCAAACATTCTGGTTACCCAGGCATGGGCATGGGGGCAAATCCCCACTGACCAGACCATGGTGAGGAAGAGATACACACACAGGCTCCTGTTTCCCCAAGATGTGGGGGAATACACTCCCACTGCCTGGGTCTCCTGGATCCCAAGCTGGTGGGAGTGCCTAACCACAACACACGACTATGCTGTCTTCCAATCTGTAAAGGGCACACTGCCATAACAGGACAGTACACATTCCTGTTGTTACTCAAATGTGAGGGGCAAAGTCCTACTCCCCCGATAGGTTGCGCTCGCCCTGTTTGGAATGTGAAAATCACACTCGTTTCTTTGCTGGAGAGAGAGTGTGTGAGTGGCACAATCTAAACTGCTGGATTAGAAAGGGGCACGCTCCTTTTCCCCCGATTAAATTTATGAATGAGCACCAAGACACAGTGTTCCGGGGGGGGGGTCACTCTAGTTCCCCGATGGGGGCAGTGTTACTCACAGCCATAACAGCAGCTATTTTTCTTAGTCCGCTATCTCTCTCGCGGTGGCTCAGTCTCCTAATCTAGCAGCTGCGGCTCCGGACACTGGACGTATCTCCAGGAGACAGGTAACCCGATTCCAGGGTAATGCCGCTGATCGCTTTTACCACTAGGACCCCAGCCGGTTGATTCCCCAGGACACCTCAGCATTAACCAGCTGGGCCATTGCGCTTCCGGCGCGGGAGTCAGCTGTATCACCATTCACTTCCGGCGCAGAATCGTTGAGTCTTTGCGGAGATTTGGCTAGGGTGGTGATCGATTGTTGGTATAGAGAAACAACATCATAGTAAATATCTGGTGTGGAGTGGAGCCGTACCCTTAGCAAAGCAAAGCTGGCACATAGAAATGCGGGGCAGAGGGAAGCCGACAGAGCAGGGTTTAAGTTTGGCAAGAAGCCACCGGAACTCACTCTGTTCCACCACCTTTTCCAAAACTTAATGAGAGTTCTACTGTTTTCCTCCACTGAAAACTATAGGAGAATTCCAGCACCTAAAAACTGTCAGTTCCCTCTTCTAAAAGTCGAGGTGTGCGTCTGCCGCACCTAAATATTTCCAGGCTAGTCACTGTCAATGCAAATTGCAAATCCAGGTATTAAACTGCTAAATGCTGCAGAATGGCATTGCGCTGCTGCCCAATTGAAAGATGTGGCAGGATTTGGTAAAATTTGGACTACTGCAGTTCTTGGGTCACAAATATGTCGGTCTGGTGCTTTATATGTATAGTCACAGGTGGGGTGCAGTGGTATGGAAAAAATCCACCTGCCATATTGTCTGACCCAAGAACTGCAGTCCTGCAACTGGTGCGGACTGGCTGTTCGACTGAACCAGTCGGTCCAGTTTTTAACCACTTTGGTCTGTCCATTCCATCTGATCCAGATTTTGTTTGGGGTAAGGGTATGTGTGATAGATGGACCAAAACCATCAAAGGTCTGATGGTCCAGAGATCGCCTATATCCTCACCCTACATGGACTCCAGAATGGACAGCCCAAACTAGTAAAAAAAAAAACAGACTGACTGATATATCCAGAACAGCCACACTATGCAACTTAAGCCTGGTCCAGCCAGACCAGCAGGTCCGTTTTTTACTGTTTTGAGTCCAGTCCAGCAGTCAAGATTTCACCCATATCCAGGTATGATCATGGATGCCTCGCCAGGAATGCCACTGTACATTAACTACTCCCCCCCTCCCCTTGTTTTGGCCAAAGTGGTTGCCTCTATTGTGTGGCATCTGCTGACCCATGTTGCTTAGTTTTACCAGCTGGTGCAGAAACACAAGTACGGCGCACTGAATGAGCAACAAAGAAATGCATACCGGCTGCCAAAAAATTTATTGTGCCAAAGAGAGAGAGCAGCATAAACTCCCGCTTTTCCCCTTTCAGAACAAGGTCACAGGAAGGCAGCCAGCAATCTGATGGGCTACTGGAGAGGGCACAACGCCTGTAAGGACTACTATACAACGTTGTGCATGGCCATGAGGCCCATTTTATCATGGCTCCTGTAATTGTCGCACTTTTGCAACCACTCGAGAATGGGTTTGACCTCTGTTGAGTATAGTTTACTTACTTATTTATTTGAATTTTGATAGTTTGACAGGGTCACAAGGATGCCTGTGGCGCCAAGTGAAATGACCTGCCGGTACACATGTATGGAGATGATACAGTTCTGTGTGCCAGTTGTCCTGATACCATCACATTGAATCCAAACTCCTGGCTGACCTAGATGCCAGCCAGCAGTCTGGATTCAGTGAGTTAATACCAGGACAGCTGATCTAAATTCCATTCAGCAGTGGTTCTGCTCAAACCAGCTGAGAAATGCTAAGAAAACTGATCATGACTGTTGATTCCAAACCAAAGCTGGTGACTTTTTCCTCCTGCCCGTCCTGTTTGGCCGGTGATAGTTCTCCCTAGGATCACATCATGTCTTTTAAGTACCTTGGGGTCTGGTTAGGCCTGTCTCTGTACTTCTATATTTACACTGACTCCATTTCCTCATAACTCCTAAGATTGGTGACCTCCATAATAACAAAACTTGTGTCCCTGCTGCTGTCAAACGTGACATCACCCAGAAAATTATTCATCTTGACCTGTCTTTGAGTATGGTGCAGTCGGACCCATCATGCTTCTTTCACTTTACCCTGAATTGTCTCTCCACCCTCTCCCCTCGTACTCCTATGTTTGACTTGTGTTTCTTTTTTGATCTGCTGTCCCTCAGGGTTGTCAGTTGCATTCTGCCATACTGTTCCAACACTTGCCCTGACTATCCAGCCTCCAAATGCCTACCCCAGCTTTTGCCTATCTCCTCAGACATTTTAACCCTTACTTATTCCTTACCCATAGAGATTATCACTCACAGAGGCCACATATTCTGGGAGACTCCCTATGCTCTAACTTCCTTGCTCCCCTTCTCCAGTTAACCTCCTCACATGTGGCTGTTAAGAAGCAGGCCTGGGTACTGCTTCGTACTACCTGGCTGCTCCATCTCCTCCTGTAAACTGAAGTCCAGTTACCGGACTGGCTGTTACCCCTGCTCTTGTCTCATGCCCTACTGTTGTGACATGCTGTCCCTCACTGAAAGGCTTGCTAATCCATATTAACCCATACTGTTGTTTTTTTCACTACTTCAGCTGTGAGTGTTCTGTTTTATTGCTGCATTCTCATATTGATTTTCCCTCAACACACATGTAAATGAGATTACTTGCAGTGAAATGAGCCCCCTTTGACAAAATCTTTTAAATAGAAGCAGTCATAGTGATTGAGAATGGGCAGCATGAACTCTGTATGCTCCAACATGTCACTCTAATGTTAGTGTTGCTTTGTGATTACCTTTTGTTATTATCCCTGGTGTTTTGGTTGCTGTGTGCAGCTTGAGTACGCCAGTTACTGTAGTCAAGATTTTCCCATTGTTCACTCTCGCCATCCTATGTCTGTCCACTTTGTTCCCTAAGAGGCCTAATATAACACAAAGTAAGTCTCAGTTATTATTAAAATAAAATCGTATTGTGGTGTATGGTTAGTATGCTTTTTCTTTTTTTTCTGTTTTTGATTATTCCCCCACTTCTCTAAATTGTTTCATCCCCTCCACTGCTAGCAAACCATTAACGTCAGCTTGAACTTGATATCACCCCCGCTTCTTAATTTCTTCAAATTGTTTCTCTGCCTATACCTTCCCCCTCCTTTGTCTCGTCACAGCCCACCCCCTGCCTAGTCTATTCACTTTTCTTTTGTCTCTAGTTCTCACCTCCACCCCTCCTCTGCCAGACTGCCGCCAGTCTCCCTCCCCTTCTTTGGACAAAATTATACCTCTGCTAGCCTTTATTTACCCTTTCCCTCTCTTTCCTTCCCTAGATCTCTCCTGCGAGACTCGAGTGGTGCTTCTAACCGGCAAGGCGGCGCCTTCTCGGCTGCCTCCGACTTGAACTCACAAGCTCCCACTGCCCTCGTGGAACCCACAACGGGACCAGCCCCTCAGGTACCACTGCTGATTTCAAGCTCGCTCCGGCAGCGCTTCGATTGGCTGCAGCTCCTTGCAACCGTCTCCTGATTGGATGGCTGGTCAGCTCGGCTCACCTGATTGGTGCGCCTTTTCTCATTCTGTTCTACCAGCTTTTGCCTTAGTTTGAAATGCCTGTGATCTAATCTACTGCTGTTTTTTTCCCCCTCCCCCTACCCCCTCCCAGGTTTTAAATACTCATGTGCCCCTCCTTCCTCTAACTGCCCCTTCCTTATTGGCTTTCTCGAAACCCTACTGTTTAAACTGACCTAGAGTGTCAATACAGCTAAGATAATTCTGTTTAGCCACCACTGTCCTCCCACTGACGCACTCCCTTTGCCTCTCAGTACTCACATGCTCTCAGGATTACTCTGCTTGGCAAACTGTCACACAAATCTGCTTACTTTTGGCACGTTACTTACTTCGGTAATTAAATACTAAAATGTTGCCCTTTACTCTAAACCTCATCCTTACGGTGTTCGCTGCACTTGCCCTCCCTCCCTCTGTCTCCAAAGCCCTCACCTCCTCTACAGAAACAAAATGCCGTCCCTCTTCCCGTTGTAAATCAGTTATATTCCCCCTCACCCATTCCTTTATCCTGGTCTCACTTGCCCATTCGCCCCAGCGCCTCTCTTGCCCATACAGCGATGTACTTTACACTAATACGCTTACTTAGCTCCTGGGCACCCCCAGACCAACCTCATTGAATTTTTGACTGGGTGACTAGGGAGGTGGATCAGGGAAGGGCAGTGGACATGGCCTATCTGGACTTCAGCAAGGCCTTTGACACTGTGCCACATAGAAGACTATTACACAAACTGGGGAATATGGGTGTGGGCAGGAGAGTAGTGTGGTGGGTAGGTAACTGGCTGGGTGGCAGGACACAGAGAGTGGTGGTAAATGGCTGTCACTCCACAGAGGGAAGAGTGACCAGTGGGGTACCACAGGGATCAGTGCTGGGACCGGTCCTATTCAACATCTTCATCAGTGACATGGCGCAGGACCTAGAAGGCAGAATTTCACTGTTCGCTGATGACACAAAGCTCTGTAACAGAGTAGACACACCAGAGGGTGTGTAGACAGAATGAGAAGCGACCTGCAGAAACTTGAAGAATGGTCAGGGGTTTGGCAGTTGAAATTCAATGCAAAGAAGTGCAAGATAATGCATATGGGTCACAAAACCCTGGCACAATATATCAGTTGGGGTGAGGATATAGCATGCACCAAGCAGGAAAGGGATCTTGGGGTTATCATCTCTGATGACCTCAAGGTAGGGAAACAGTGTGACAAGGCAGCAGGTAAAGCAAATAGGATGCTGGGATGTATAGGCAGGGGCATCACCAGCAGGAAAAGGGAGGTCATAATTCCGCTATGCAAGACACTAGTGAGGCCCCACCTGGAGTAATGTGTACAGTTCTGGAGACCATACCTACGTAAGGACATAGACAGGGTAGAGAAGGTTCAGAGGAGGGCAACAAAGATGGTGCATGGATTGCATCACAAGTCCTATGAAGACAGGTGGAAGGAACTGAACATGTACTCCCTGGAGGAGAGGAGGGAGAGAGGGGATATGATAGAGACATACAAGTATCTTACAGGGAGGAACAGGGTGCAGGAAAACACTATTTTTAAGCAAAAAGATGTTCCAGGACTAGAGGGCATGGGATGAAGTTGGAGGGAGGACGATTCAGAGGAAACATGAGAAAGAATTTCTTCACAGAAGCGGTGGTGGACAAGTGGAACACCCTGCCAGAGGAAGTGGTGGGGGCTGAAACAATCACGGGATTTAAGAATGCATGGGATAGACATAAAGGAATTCTGGAGGTCAGGGGTAAGGGGCAACAGACTTCTAGGAAAACAAACTGAACTTACAAGCTCAAATGGGCAGACTGGGTGGGCCATAGGCCCTTATCTGCCGACACTGTCTATGTATCTATGTATTATTAAATGCCATTGTTCCCGACTGTTACGAAAACACTCTTGGTTTAAGAGTTTATACATGACATTATAAATGTCCTTTATAATACTTTAGCTAGATTTATACTAAATTGTGAGTATTATACCCATCATTGTGAGATGTTTAAGACTTTAAAATGGGACTAGAAAGAACAAAAAAGGGAACAAAAATGGTTAAAACAAATACATGGGGTAGTTCACAATCAAAGTCCGAAGTATCTTGTGGATAAAATTCCATGCTTAATACATGTTCATCAATACAATTTAAGAGGTAAGGCGGGAAGTAAGTATGTTATGCCCAAAATAAATAACAAATATGGTGAAATGACTTTTGGTATGAAGGTTATAAATCTTTGGGCACCAATTGACCCGGAAAGGAAGCAGATTCAAAAAATTAAACATTTTATGAGATCACTTGATAGTGGATTGGAAATAAGATGTATGTGTAATGGTTGATATATTTTTTTGGATGGGAACATGAATTTTGAGGGTCTGAAATTCTGTGGATTTCTTAAATTGTGGAACTATTGTTATAATACAAAAATGTGATGTTTTGAATGGGGGATTATTTAAAATGATTTGTTTTTGTGAAGTTTTGTAATAATGTATGTTGTAACAATAAATGGTGTGTAATTTCATGTTATTTTTAAAACTGAAGAAAACAGGTGCATCTTGAAAAAGGGTCTATGACCCAATGATGTAAAAAAACACCTTTACCTGTATAAAAATAAACTTTTACTACTACTACTAAGAGTGCTAAGCTGCACTATTTTATTATTGCCCTCCTACTCTTATCGGCTGGTGACATAAACCCTAACCCTGGCCGAGCCCAATCACCTTCAATGGCTAGCCCCGAACCATAACTCACAGCTCTCCCTAATGGCCTAAAAATAATACATATAAACATACGTAGCCTCCTTCCTAAAGTGGACTTGCTACAGCCCCTGGTGGCTTCACTGAATCCTGATATAATTATAATATCAGAAACATAGCTAAATAACAAAATCTGCAACTCGTCTTTGCCAGGACCGGCTAGGGAGAGGTGGGGGGGGGTAGTAATCTACGTTGCTTCTTCCATTCAATTCACCTCCGTCTTTTCTAGCGCTGTAGTGAAAGCATACGAGGTCCTGATGTTACAAATCTCTCTCCCCTTCTCCGAACCTATCTTTGTAGCAGGAGCCTACTACCGTCCTGGCTCCCAACCCAAAATTGCTACCGACCTCTGAGCCACCCTAGCTAGCCACTCCACAGCTGGAGAATTATATATCATGGGTGATTTCAACATAAATTGGACTACCATAACAAACAAAGCGCAGAATGCTATACAGGCTGTCAACTTAACCCAACTTATCCAAGACCCGACTAGGTTTAACCATAATACAGGTAACCACTCCCTTATTGACTGGACCCTTACCTCTCACACCCATAGGATCATAAAATCCCGTACTCTAGCAGATGCTTTCAGTGACCATTGTATGACCTTCCTGGTGCATAGAGTTCACAGAGTCAAAGCCCCCTGCAAAACTCTACAGATCCATTCGTACAAATCCCTTAACATCACCCTTCCCCTTCTATATGATCTGTCCTACATTAACTGGGCACCTATATCCAATGCCAGTAACCTAGATGACGCAGCAAACTACTTTAGAGACCGTTTCCTTGAAGTCTGGAATCTTCACGCACCGTTATGGCGTGTTCGAGTCCGAGGTAACCACCTCCCCTGGATCTCTCCAGAACTCATCGCTGTCCAAAGAGTGCATGATGCAGCCTGGAAGTTCTGTAAAAGCACAAAGCTTGTTAAATATTACAAGGCCTACCGGGCCCTCAGAAACAAGTGCAACGAAAGCCACTCATTTGGCTAAGGCCGAGTACTTCAGCTCCACTTTTAACTCTAATATAAACAATCCATCCAAATTTTGGAAAGTAATTCACTCACTTTTCTCCCCGCAGGCTCCACCTCCCTCCCCCCCCTCCTCAAAATAAACAATAATGTCATCACTGACCACCCAAGCTTTGCTACAGCTTTCAACTCCCACTTTACCTCATGCGCTGATGCTGTTCTAGGCTCCCTTCCAAGCACAAATCAGTTGCCAACTGCCTCTACTGGAAGTCCACCTGCCCCTCCACACAGTTTTTCCTTCTCTAAAATCCTGCCATCTGATATGCTGATGGCCTTGGAAGCCTTAAACCCGAACAAAGGCAGCTCCCCTGATGGACTGGACCCTAAGTTACTAAACCTGTCTGCTACAGCCATTCCTCCCTCCACTGTCTGCTCTTCTTAATCTATCATTTCAACTAGCTGACATTCCTCTAGGGTGGACACATACAATCGTACTCCCACTCCCAAAGGGAGGCGACACCTCCTCCCTGGGAATTACCGCCCTATATCACTCCTCCCAGCATTAGCCAAACTACAGGAACAACTAGTCCCAGCCCAGCTGTCCTTATACCTATCTGACATCAACTTCTTCACCCAATACCAATCCGGATTCAGAAAACATCACTCTACTACCGCCTCGCTACTCACAGATCACCGTGACGATCCTGACAGGCATGGATTGCGGTCACATCACTACTGCCATTTTTATTGATCTTGCTAAAGTTTTTGACGCCGTTTCCCACTCCCTCCTACTCTGCTCCCTTTCAGCTGCGGGGTTGCCTGATCACGCCATAAAATGGTTCAATGCGTGCCTAAACGACCATTCTCAGTTGGTAAAAATATCTGACTACATCTCTCCTCCTTTACCCATACATACTGGCGTCCCCCAGGAGTCTATACTAAGCCTGATCCTCTTCTCCATTTTCCTAAATGATCATCCGTCTGTCTGTACTTCATTGTCTATACATATGTATGCTGAAGATACGGTCTTTTCTCCTGAATGCAAAAAAATAACAGTGACCATGACATTTGGCTTGAGACAGAAATTGTCAAGGCTTCCACCTGTCCCCGTCTTCACTACTCTTGACGGTGCAACTTTAGATGCCACGACATCCTTCAGGTATCTGGGAGTATGGCTGGACCAACATCTCACTTTCTCAGACTATATAGATGCTATAACGAAAAAACTTTGCCCCAAACTCGGCGCCTTATTCAGAAACCGCTCCTGCCTCCCGACTCAGGCAAGGCATGCACTGATCCAAAAAATGATCCTCCCTATCATTGATTGCTGTGATATTGTCTACTGCTCTGGATACACTTTTCATCTCCTTCTGTCGGTTTTCCCTTGATGCTCCTCCCCTGACCCATCACTGTCACATGTATCGTGCTTTAGCCTTCCCCTCCCTAGCCAATAGGCGACTGTACCACTGTGCAAATTTCATCTCTAAGTTCTGGCTTGGCACACTCCCTCCTTGTCTCACTTCCTCACTCTCCCCACCCACACCACTTTGCCTTTTAAGATCTCATAACCACAGAACTCTGTCAGTCCCCCGGAGATCCACCTCAGTTGGCCAATCCTCCTTCTTTTACCAGCTCCCTAGACTGTGGAATGCTCTTCCTACACAAATCTGTTCCTCCTCCTCCCCAGGCTCTTTAAAGAAAGCACTATATAATTTCCTCTCTGTAAACTTCACCGGCCCCTAGCTCCCCTCTCCTAGTCCCACTCCCTCCTCCCCATTAGTAGTTTCATACCCTAATCGCTGCTCCGACTAGACTTTTTTCTCCGTCTTGTTTTTGATAGTATTCTCTATCAATCTCTCTCTCTGGTACATTCTCCTCAGCCTGCAGGACTCACCCTGGCCTCTAGCTCCTTTGTTGCCACATTTTTAGTTTCCCTCTCACTGTTTTGGTCTTGTTTTAATAATAGTCCTTGTATTGTAAGCCTCTAGACAAGTTTGAAATACCTTAGCCACTATTCTGGCTCACCCTCTAGGTTATAGGATAGGCTGAATCCTTGTCTACCTTGTAAATACCCATGCCTTTATGCTTGTTAAGCCTTGCTTTATATGCCTTTGTGAAAACTGCTACTGTGCTATTGTGTGTACTTGTGTACTTCATGCCATTGTATGCTTGTAATTCATGCCTTAATGCTTTTTGTTTAAACTGCTTTTGTGCTATTGCGTGTACTCTGTAATACTATGTAACTCCCCTACCCGCTCCCCCGGGTCATACCGGGAGATGAGCAACTTGTTCAGTGTACCTTACCTGGTGAAACTTTTCAATAAATAAAATAAATAAATAAATGTACGGTATATGGAAATACATACACACAGAAATCCTACTGCACCATAGTTGTATCAAAGCAATGGTACAATGGCTTTTGAAAGCTGTTGCTCCATAGTTCTAATGCCACTACTGCGGTACAATAGTTTTTTCTGTCTGAAAAATCCTCATGCCACCTGTACTCTGAGGGGGCGCAACCCTCCCTGCGCGCTGATGTATGTGAGGTGCCACATGGTTCTCCTGTCCTGATGCACAAGGTGCCACTTCAGTTAAAGTGGAACAGTCAGTACCAGGAGCCCCACACCCAGTTATGGGGTCGGTCCCAGTTTGCACTCTGTGTGCAAAAAAAAAAAAACATACTGTTTACTGTAGTGTAGTAGATTGTATGAGGCAGATGTTTGCTCTTTCTGTTGTTCTTCCAGAGCTAAGTACAGTCCTCTGTGACTGTGCTTAGCCCTGGGAGGACAGTGAGACCTGTAAACAAAAGATCAGAGCTTATAAAAACTCTCCCACTGCTGCAGCCCAGGTCTGATGTCATCTGCAGGGGATTCTGGGATTTCTGGTTACATCAAATACAGCTTGGGAGGCAGCAGAATCAATCTGATGCTGTGTACTATTCTGCATTAAACAGTAAGTAAAAATGTTTTTGCACACAAAGTCCATATTGGGACCTGCCCCACATTCGTGTGTGGTTCTTAGTGCTGTCTCCTTAAAATTTCATTTTTTTCTGTTTGTTTATTAGAAAAAACATACATACTAGATAAACTATACACTATAAAAAAGAATGGGTAACAGTTCACAGTTCAGTTGTGTTCCTATCAGCCTCTGTTATTTATTTTATTTGGTTTTTGATAACCAGATAAGTGCCTATTTTCAGGCATGACCCGGGAGAGTACAAGTAAAAACAACAGTGATACATGGTACAGAGAACGTTAAAGTATACAATGTGTAAAGTAAGCTAGTAGCAGATGTAAAAGTAGATGAAATAGGTAAATGCAATGTAACTAAGTGAAATTATACATAATATTATGAAAATGTAGGGGGTGAATCAATTGCAAATACAAGCAGGAAAGAAAACAGATACAGTGTAATTTGGAGAAAGAAACAGTACAAGAACAACAAACCCAGAAATGACATCAAAGGGGATTTAAAGCTTCGCTCTCGAGGTTACTATGATGTCATAACAGACTCTCAGTGGGAAAGCAGCCATGCTGTGTATGGTCACCCATATTTTTTTTAAACATTTTATTGGATTTGTTTTGCACAAATACCATTACTGTAAAGCAGAGCGGCAAATAGAAGTACCATGCCATAAAATAAGACATAACAGTATCTGCGCATTAGTAATAGCACTTAACACCGAGACAATACTAACCATGACAAAACAATACAAACAGCATCACAGATACACGGAAATAGGATAAACATGACTGCTCTGGGCAATAAGCAGAGTTCAAATATAAAATATCTCTTACACCTCTAATGTCATACCTCAATTTGTATATTTAAGACTCATTATGCCTATGGAGTACTGTTGGCAATAATTAGGCTTTCCAGTCAAAAATGTATGGAACATTACCAAATTCTTGAATGAGGTGGTTCATCATTCCCCTCCGGCATCATTCCGGAGGGGAAGCGTGGAAGACCTGAGTTGGTGGTCCCCACTCGCGCTCACTGCATTTCGCCGACGGCCGAGTTAGAGGTGCCGGCTTGTGAAACAAGCTCCGGCGGGCCTCCTTGGCGGAGATATCGATATCCCATTAACAGAAGTTGCCCCTGCTGGTGTAGGAGATCCATTTCCACTAACCAAGTGAACTCTCATCTCCTTTTTGACCTACCTGCATGCGGGAGCCCTGCCACGACTCGCTGAAGCTGCTGGGGATTCAAACTTGGTGCCGTTTTTAACAACTGCTACCAGATTGGCCCCTGTTATTCTGTGCTCACTAGCCCTCCTGCCTTAAGGAGAGTGCGACCCTGGACTGTGCATCATTCTGGAGGGGAAGTGTGGGAGACCTGAGTTGGTGGGTCCCCCCCCCTCGCGCTCACTGCATTTCACCGACGGCCGAGTTAGAGGTGCTGGCTTGTGAAACAAGCTCCGGCGGACCTCCTTGGTGGAGATATTGACATCCCAGGACAGTTTTTCGGCTCGCCCATGCACCCCATTCCCTCCTCCCATTAAATCCCCACTTGTCCCGCCTCCTGACCTGGCAGTGCCCTATCAGATTGGAGGGGACGGACTGTAAAGTGACTGCCTTTTTCTACCAGTGGGGAAAAAAATTAAACCCTTGTTAATTTAGTTATTGGCAATGACCTGGATTGCCCCGTTTCTGCTCTATCTATGATATTAGCTCCTGTCAATGACCTGGATTGTCCTGTCATGATTCACTTGCCTTTTGTTGACCTCTCCTGAATATTGTAACGTACTGTATGGTGATTCTACTGTATACACTGTCCCTAACTCTACACAGGTTATAGTTTACATACCGCCTATTATACTTTTGCAGTTTGTTCTGTAGGCATTACCTATGTGGGGGACAGGTAATCAGCAAGGGTCCACCTCTAAAATGGAGCCTCCCAAGGCCCCTAGGGATACCGTCCTGTTCCCCCCCACTCCGTCATCCTTGCTGGTCTCCTTCTGGGACTAGTTACCCTCCAAGTGGTAACTGCCCCTGTCCATACCTCGGGGGTAGACCACATAAGGGTGTCCCCCTGTGAGGTGGCTGACTTCACCTTCTCAAATCTCCTGGCAGACCCTGGAAGACCCTGCTATCCCGCATGCAGTCTGGTACCAAGACCCATATTGTATTGCACCTGGGTTAGGTGACGCCTAGCTCGCAAACCTATGACTAGGAGTTCCTCCTCCAGAGGGCACCTCCTGTGGCTTGTCCTGCTGATCCTAGCCCTGGCCAGTGATGTTGAACTTAATCCTGGCCCCACCTTCCATGCCTCTGCAATTCCTCAGGAATGGCAGCTGGGTAAGGGGTTAAAAGTGGTTCATCTCAACATTCGTAGTCTGCTTCCCAACCTGGACGAGCTTGTTGCATGGGTTGCACTCTACAAGCCTGATATCCTTGGTATAACGGAGACCTGGCTTAAGCCCTTGATTCTCGACTCAGTCTGTACGCTACTAGGCTACGAGCTCATATGATTGGACAGGTCTTGCAACAAGAGGGGAGGAGGCATCCTGATATACTTCAGAAGCCACCTCAAAGTATCCCTGGTGACTCGCCAGACATCCCCTCAGTCCCCCTGTGAGCAGCTTCATGTTATGCTACTACTCGGCAACGCTAAGAAATTACATGTAGTGTGCACCTATAACCCCCCAAAGGGAGGGCTTCAGGGTCTCACCCACCTCCTGGACACTGTTGGCCCCAGTATTGGTGACAATGAGCTCCTAATCCTGGACGACATGAACCTAAACTGGACTGGTGGTAACGTAAAGCAGTTTGAACCCTTACTTGCCAGCCTAACCCTGACACAACTCATACAGGAGCCCACCCGATGGTCAGCTAATGGAGCCTCCAGCTCCCTACTGGACTGGATCCTGTCAAATCACCCCAAAAGGATCTCCTCTGCAGGGACCCTATCCGACTCCATCTCAGATCACTCCCTGGTCTTCTGTGTATGGAAAATCCCCTTCCCAAAGATCCCTCATAAAATCTTCCACATCAGGAACTTCACCAGGCCCGATCCGGATGCATTTATGGAGGACCTAAGGCTCACGGACTGGTCAGGGGTGTATAGTGCCCCCGATCCCTCTACAGCCGTAACCAAGTTTCTCACCTCCTTCGGGGCCCTGCAAGACAGGCACGCCCCAACTATCAGACAGAGGGTCAGGGGGTTAGCCACAAAATGGCTGCATGGGAGCCTCCTTGCCCTTATGCAAGCGAGGGACAAGTGCCGGGCCCACTTCAAATGCTCCCTTGACCAGACCCTGCTACAACAATATAGACAACTCAGAAATTAGTGTAAAAAAAGCCATCAGGGTCACCAAAAGTGACTTCTGCAAGTCTGCCCTTCTCAGCTCTGCAAATGACCCAAGAAGGTTCTGGAGAAACATAAAAACATTGGTCAGTGGTTCCTCTAACTCTGGAGTAAGTGACATGTTAATTGGAGGAGTTCCTTGCAATAACTCACATACAATTGCAAATGCTCTCAACTCCCACTTCACCGATCTATCTGCTCTCTCCCTACACAACTCAACTGACAAGAGTGCCAGCTGTCTTCCACCCCCAGACTGGCTGGAGTCCGAACCCTCCAGACCTCCTTTCATCCTAAGGGCAGTGTCAGACAAGGGGATGCTGACTCTTCTCTCTGGCCTCTCCCAGTACGTCAGCGCTGGCCTAGACAACCTTGAGCCCAAGTTTCTGAAACTTGGAGCCCCTCACATCGCCTCCCCGGTGGCTCACATTCTCAACCTGTCCCTTGCCACGGGGGAGATTCCCAATATCTGAAAGGTTACCAGGGTAGTCCCTGTGCTAAAGCAGGGCAACCCTAAAGTCTCTGATAACTACCGGCCGATCGCCATTCTACCGGCCATCAGCAAGCTACTCGAAAAGGTAGTAGCTGAACAACTCTCTGAATACATTCAAGCCTGTGAGCTGTTGTCCCCCACCCAGCACGGTTTTCATAAAGGGCACAGCACAACTACGGCCCTGATCTCTGTCTTGTCCAGTATTAGAGCAGCCATGAACCAGGGGATACTATCTGGAGCAGTGTTCATTGACTTGTCCAAGGCCTTTGACCTTGTTGACCATGACCTGCTCTGTACTCAGATGAGGTCCCTTGGCTTGCATCAGTTTTGAAATGGTTAATCGACAACCTGCATGGCAGAGTACAGCTGACCAAATTCAATAAAGTCCTCTCAGATCCCCTAGCCATGACCTCTGGCATTCCTCAGGGCTTGGTTCTGGGACCCCTTCTCTTCTCTCTCTTTATTGACCATCTCCCTGCTGTAGTAACCAAATGTAGGGTCACCCTGTATGCGGATGACCTGGTTCTCCTGGCCCACTCCTGGGATTCAGCCACCCTTAATCTCCATCTATCTGAGGACTTTAAAAACATTCAGGCTTGGCTAACCCAACAGAAGTTGGTCCTCGACCTGAAAAAAACACAGGCTATGCTATTTGGCTCAACAGCCAAGATACATGCCTCTCCAGTCCCTCTGCAAATCAGTTGTGCAGACGGAACTCCCCTTCACACTGTGACCTCTCTCAAATACCTCGGGGTGACGCTTGACCCTCAATTGGACCTAGGGAGCCATATCCTTAACGCCTGCAGAGCTGTGAACTGCAAGCTGGGTCTGGCCTATAGGGCCAAATACAACCTAACACCTGCTGCTCGTCTGGCTCTTGCTAGGGGAGTACTACTCCCTTCCCTCAGTTATGGTCTCCACCTCTTTGCTCGTACTTCGAACGCCCTTCTCACTCGGTGGCACACGACGTACAACAATATCTGTCGTTTCGCTCTGGCCGCCCCCCCGCCTCACCCATCATTGTGAACTCTATGACAAGCTTGGTTGGCTTTCTCCGACTAATCACATAAACTTTGGACTAGGGTGCCTTGTGAGCAAGGTGATCAGTACTGGCTCCCTCCCGGGGCTGGCTCAGCTCCTCTCTCCTGCTGACCGCTCCTCCTACCCTCTCAGGTCCCAGGGTCCAGGGATACTAAAAGTACCCCCAACCCGCACCCTTATGGGGGACAGGGACTTCACTGCATGGGCTCCTAGGCTCTGGAACACCTTTCCCGAACAGGTTCGCACCGCCCCTTCCCATCAGTGTCTCCGGAAATCCCTGTGGAGGCATCTAAATCTGGCCTCATGTTGCGAGTGCCCATAGCCACCCCAGCTCCATATCCTAGGTACCGTAACTCCACGGCACTCTTTTACTTGGAACACATACTGAACCGACTTGGTTGCTGACTTCAGTCCAGCTCTTCCTTATGCACTTGCCTATGCTACATGTGTGTTCAATGCTACTTAATGTTTGCTCATTATGTAATTTACCTTTGTCTGTCTTACATAATGATCCCTATACTGCCTGTTTGTTTTGTGGACTCAATGTACTAAGTTCCAGTATTGTACTTGTTTACCTGCTATGCTGTAATGCTGTGTCTGTAATACCTGTTGTACTCTCCCGGGTCGTTCCTGAAAATAGGCATACAACTTGTCTAGTGTACCTACCCGGTTAACAAAAGCTAAATAAATAAATAAATATCGCTCAAATGGGCCCCATACCAAAAGATGTGGTGTATCTTTAATGCCATATACTAATTTTTCCAAGTACTTATTTTCTGACATCATCTTCAACCAATAATGAAATGTAGGAGGGGATGCTATCTTCCAGTTGGAAAAAATACCAAGTTTAACTCTAAAAATTGCTACTATAACCAATCTTCAATGCTTGGCTGGAATTGTTTCCAAGTCCATTAAATCCCCCAGTGGAGCCAATCTGGACATGATTGTGACTTGTATGGCTAACATTTCAGAAAGAGCTGATTCTATCATCTACCAATAATGATTTAAATGAGGGCAACCCTACGTCATATGCGCAAGACTCACATTATTGTGAGCACATCTGTGGCAATGGCTCTCGTAATGGGGCACAATATTAGCTAGAACTGCTGAAGTGTGGTATGCCCAGTTAATAGTCATAAAGTGGATTACTTTGAATTTGGCCTGTATGGGAGAGCGCCATCCCAGTTCCAAATGTTCCTGCCAGTCAGGTTATAATTCAATACCTAAATCCAGTTGCCACCATTTTCTAAGCTGTTCCCCCCTTCCCTCAAGAAAATTCAGCACATTTTGGTATAGTTCAGTAACTAGCCCTTTAGTATTTGATGCTGCATCCAGAATACTTGCCATACCTGAGGGGTCTTGGAGAGTGTAATTGATACCAAGGATCTTTCCCAAAATGATGACGTAATTGAAATATCAAAGAACGTGGGACCTGGAAAGGTTATAAAGTTGGGAGAGATCTGCGAATGTTTGCAGTGTGCTACCAGCAGACAAATGTCCCAGAACTTGAATCCCTTGCCTTTTCCATAGCTGGAATCCTAATTCCTTAAAAAAAAGTGGGGTTAAGTGGATTATCCCAGAGTGTATTAAGTGTTGTGTGTTGTGAACTTTTCTGTGTAAACTCATTGGCTGTGAGCCAAACCCTCAATAAATGTTCTATAATATTTAGCTATATGAAAATGAGAGAGACTGGTACTACACAGCAGGTCTGTTAGCCTATTTGTCTCTACCCAGACCTTCTCCATTAGAACACTTCATTCTGACAGCATCATGCCAAGGGTGCAGGCTCGCCAACTGTGTGGCCCAATAATACAACTTGAAATGAGGTGTACAGGGCTGCACCAGCTGATCATATCTAATCATTGGTGTTTTATTGTGCCACAGCCACATTGTGGCACGTGATCTTAACTGTTTAAAAAAGGAGTCTGGTATTGGAATGGGCAAAACCTGAAACATGTACAGTAATTTAGATAGGATGATCATTTTTAAAACATTAGATCTACCCACCAGTCATAGGGACAACTCCTGCCATTTCATAAACGTTGTATAATATTATCTAGTTTTGGGGGATGTATTTATGTGATAACAGCGATCACCAATGGGTGATCACCGTTAGGGTGACGGCACATTGCCGAAAGAATATTTCAGTGATGTACTCCCCGAAACAGCAAAACGGCGCCGAGGAGTTGGGATTTTCCATTTTATGCAGGGGGGCTGTGCCCCAGCACCCCCCCCTTTGCCCCCTGCACTCCCCTACTTAAGGATTCTCAACTCCGGGTGGGCATGTCGGGGGGTGAAAACACTGACAAAATAAAAATTCAGGCTGGGTGCAACAAAAAGTACCTGTGCCTGGACCTGAACCCACTCACCACACCACGGAAGCAGCTCAGCAGCTTGCTGCGGCGCCACCCTGCACAACCCCTCTGTCCCCTCCCACCCCATGTTCGGCGTGCTTGCCCCCCCCATGCGCGTAGGCATGTAGCGACAGGATGTCAGTATTTCATACACCCCCCATCTAGTTGCCCACCTTCCCCAGTCGCCCCGATGACAGGTGCTATAATTGAGTCACTCTTTCGGTAGGTGCCCAGTCATAGTCGCCAAAGTTACGGTATACCTTGGGGGATAATTAGCCTCATATATATTTCTAAGCCTGGGGGTGATCTGTACCCCCAAATATTTAAATTATTCCTGAGACCCTGCTACCCATATATTATTCTGTCAAGTGCACAATTAAAGAAATGCAAAATGCTACCATTTGCAACTTAAAAAAATGACTTTTGTTGGGGGGGGGGGACTCCCCTAGGTCCTCTCCCCCACAGGAATAAGCATCTGTAGTTGCCATCACTGAAGGGTAGCAATCCTGGGTGCCAGTCCAACGACTAAGTTACTGATGTACTACATAGTATGATCATATATTAACTGTGAGGTGCGTGGCTCCTGAGAAGGTAGGGAGGGCACACATGGGCTGCCTGAGATTCAACATCCCCCTTTCAGCAGGGAGCAACAAAGGTGTCATCAGCTGTGGAGGCCATAAAAAAAGTGCAGCTGTGGCAACCCCTGTTGCTGAGATTTGGGAGTGGAAACTGGGGAGTAATAAGAACTCTATTAGTAAAAGACACCTCACAGCAGGAATGTGCTGTGTGATAAAAGGCAAACCCAGAATCACTGGCCCATGAATAAAACAGGCCCCAGTAAACAGCAAGAAAGTCCTAGAAGGTATCAGGAGAGCTCATTTACAAAACATTAAAAAAAATGAATTTCATCCCATTCTGTTCAGTATTATTAAAGAGGAGGTCCTCTCAGCTTTTTATTCTGTTTGTAGTATGTAGGCATGAACAGTGATTGCCTCTATTGTACCCTCTTAATTTCTTCAGGATTTAAATGTAAATGAAGGTACTTAAGTCTGGTACGAAAACTTACTTGACTTCATCGCAAAGGTCATAACCCGACTCAAGTAAGGCATCCTGGAATTGTATGATGTTTTGGTGCTAAAGCTTGCAGTGGTTATACTGTATTAGTGAATGTTGTTACTGTCCTCTGCAGTCCTTATGTTCTTGTCATATGCTGGCCATGAAGCTTTTCAAGGTATAG
Source organism: Neoceratodus forsteri (assembly GCA_016271365.2). NCBI lineage: Eukaryota > Metazoa > Chordata > Ceratodontiformes > Ceratodontidae > Neoceratodus > Neoceratodus forsteri. The sequence goes on from CM028130.1 coordinate 1,166,023,196, forward strand.
CAAGTGCTGTGCTATTTTCTGTAGTTTAAAGTGTGTCTCAGCTAGAAAAAAATGCTTTCAGAGAATACAGGGACTTCATAAGACATAACAGAACTGACTGAGATTTTTACTTCTGCTGGCTTGTGTAGGTAAACATCATCAGCTCCCATGATGCCTTGCATGAGTGCAGTCATGACCTTTGCAATGGAGTGAAACAGGTTTTCACACTAGGGCAGAACAGAGTGAAGCAACCTCAGTTATATTTAAAATAGGATTAAATTAGGGGGATGCAAGAGAGGGAATCATTGTTCATGCCTACAAACTACACAGGTATACGGAAAACAGGATGAGGGAATTTTGTTTCTAAGGGCATTTGTATCATGCCCAGGATGGGACAAATCAGGTGGCCAGTAGCCACTAGAAACATTGGTTTGGCTACCTGATTTTGGAAGTTACTGGCCAAATGGCTACCTGCTCACAAAGTGGTTTTTAAGCCTTTAAAAGTGACGACCACTAAAAATATTGATTTGGCTACCAGATTTTGATAGCTAGTGGCCAAACTGACTACTAGCTCACAAACTGATTTGTCCCACCCTGATCATGCCATGTTGTCAATGGGAAGTTAATATGAACATATGAAAAGAGTCAGCAGAAGGAGATCACCTGGTCTGTCATGTCTGCTCGTAATGATGCAGGGTCTGATCTTACACTTACGCCACTTACAATACATGTGGGTAATGAGCACCTTCCCCACTGGGTTAGTGGTACAGCCCAAAGCTGCCAATCAGCCTAGAACCCTGAGCACATGAGGATTCCAAGATGACCAGTTACTCAGTCTGTGCTGTACCACTGAGGGGTAGGCAGCACAGAGCTCTCTCAGAAAACCGTCTCATGTACAATTATTTTGTTATTTTCTGGCTAGGACTGTGTAACTGGGAGACAGGTTTGGGATACCTGGTGACAGGGAGCACCTGCAAATTTAGAAATTGTGCCTTTTAAGCTGTGACATTCCAACTGACTAACCTGCCATATAGCTCTCCTTTCAGTGGCTTCAGTACAGGAATTGAGGACTACATGCCTTATTCTTTTGTATAGCGTGTACAACAGAGGTCTCTGATCATTTGCCACAGCCTGGTGCCTCAGTTAAGATTGTTGTCCATTTGAGGGGGAAGGGTTACAGTTAGCTAAATTGTAAGAACTGGTATTTTCTTTTCTCTTTTTCTCCCTAGCATGCTGCTGGCAATGAACCCTCCTGCTCTCCTTCTTTCATCTAGAATATACAGACAGTAGATAGCTGTTAAAGAGAACTGAGGGATCCCCTTGAAACTGAGCAGTGCCTCCCAGTGTTTTATACTGGATTTCCCATTATATGTTTGGCTCTGACAGTTTATATTCTAATCCCCTTGTGCATTTGGCAAGCTATAGGTCTTGTGCACTAAAGGAACGATCTGCAGAGCTCTGGGTTTGAGCACTCACTTGAGTTAGGTTAGAGCACTCTTTCCAGTTAGGTCCGGGCCATGTGCGCGGTTTTCCCATGCCATTACTGGTGGCCTGCCAGTCCAACAGTTTCACGCCCTTTTTTCTGTGGAGCAGATCTGCTTCTCTCTTGCTGTGACATGCTTGCACTCTGATGCGGCCTTTCTGTGCATCGTGACATCATGCAAGCCCATGACCAGATCAGTCTTTCACAGATTTTCCAGCATAGTAGCGGAGATGAAGTGTGTTGGTGCTTTTCCCAGTTCGGCTGGCTAATGAAGAACTTGACTTCTTCATCTCAACAAACGGTGTTTGTTGGTGCAGTCTTGTGGGAGAGTTAATTCAGGAAGAGGTTGGTAACTGAGGCACAGTCAAGAGTTTATAGGTGAGCTGTCGGCACTCAGTTTGGAGGGATACAGTCAGCCACACTTGTGCTTAAAGAGGCACTGTACACCTTTTTTGCATCATATTATTTCTAGTTAAAAATCCACATTTTATGATTACTCACCTTCTCAAACATTCATTGATGTTGCTGGTTGTTTTATCTGTCTCCTTGCTTAGCAGGCCTGAAATGCATGCTAATGTGTAGTTATACCCAATCTTGTTTTGTTCCAAATCCTTGATCTACTCTTATTGCATACATTCTGAATATTAAAATCCCCCAAACAGTGCAAACACTCATGATGCAATAGTCTCCTCTTCCCCCCGCTGCATCATTCATGAGTGGCTTGACTCTGTTGGGGGCTTTTCTAAATCCAGGAAAGATGCAGTGGGAATGAATCAAGGAGTGTAAACAAACATGTTTTTGTTTGGTAACACCAGTGTGGTGGAAGTCCATTTTTCACTTTTTAAATGAAAAAAAAAAAAGGAATCAGAATCAACTACCAGCTACGTCAGCAGTCTCTATAGAATGTGAACAGTCATAAAATGTGTTTTTAAACTAGGGACACTTTTCGGCCCGGTGGCGCTGGGGGTTGAGGCGCTGGATGCCACACCGCATGCCACGTCGGTGACCCGAGTTTGGAAGTGAGCTCAGGTGCCAGGGGTCGGCAGGGGAGGGATTGGATTGAGCGCCTGCTGGGCTGCTCTCGTGTCCCGGGGGGAAGGTATTGGGGAGTCCGGCGCTCCGGCCGCTCCTGGTGGAGATCGGGGATGATGCAGAGAGCTGGGCAGCATGTATGGTGTGCCTGACGCTGCCAGGGTTGCTGTGCACCAATGCGTCGGGGCGTGCCCATGCAGGGGGTGAGTAAGTAGCACAGAACAAAGGAAAACACAGGTGCCGTGGATCAGGCGACGGCACCTGCCCTCCATGCCCTATGCCGGGTTCCCTCGACTGGCCTTTCAGTTCCCCCGTGGGCCCTTATCTGCAGCCAGAGTCTACCTTACTAAGAGCGTCCAAAGAGGAGGGGCGACCCACCCCTGATGGGTTAAACCGAGGAGAGAGAAGGCACAGTTCGAGGATCCTCAGGCGGGCAAGACAAGGACAGGATGCCTGAGAGAGGATTCAGGGGGCTGTGACGGGAGTGAAATAAAGTTAAAAAAAAAAAAACTAGGGACGCTTTGAGGCCTAAGGGGATTAACAATGTACCTTTCAAACCTTTAAAAATACTGGCAGCAGCATGGAAACCATAGGGAGTCTCCTGTATAACTGCATTTAGGACTTCTGGCAGCAGCAGCATAGAATCCATAGGATTGTCTGGGCACTGACTGTGGATATATAAGGTTTTTTGAGTTCAGTACTACCTATGGGCATGTAAGTTTTTTAAAGTTTCCGCTATTTACTGGCTATTGGGAAATGGCACCATGGCTTATTGGAAACCAATAGTGTTTAAGAGATGTAAGACCTGCAGAAGGATGATGAGACCCTCTCCTTTGGATTCTTACTGCCCTAATTGTGTAACACAATTTAACATGTCTGTTTTGGTCCCTCTCAGCCAAACCCATTATCTGTGAGGGGGGTGCACCTGAGGTACTGGCTGAAAGTGGTAAGGCTGAATTGCGCAATCTTTTTTGCCACTTTTCAATGAGTTTCTGAGTTCTGATGTCCAGCAGGACATTCCCACCAAAACACCCAGACACAAGGCGGGTCCCTGAGATCAGAGGGGGCCCATACAGGCATGTCCAGGTGTGCCAGAGCAGAGTGATACCACTCACCCATATTTGCAGGCAACCCCTGACCTTGACAGCATGGAAAGTCAAAATGAGGATGGGGAAAATCCTGACCTGATGGCACCGGAGCTGTCAGATGAAGAAGGAGATCACTCAGATTAGGAGGGGGAGTGGACGAATCCTAACAAAATGATTCTGACCCCCCTCCCTGTTGTTTGTTACAGAGTTATTGTCCTATCTTATAACGGAATCATGTTGGCTATTGCAGCAGAAGGAGGTACAGGACATGATCCTGTCCACCAAGGCCTCTGTACCAAAGTGTCTTCCAAACATTTTGCACTGCGACCAGATTTCTGAACAGGAATGGGCCAGAGTGGATAAGTACAAGCAGCTTCCTAGGCCAAGGGTGAGTTGTTACCCATTCCTAGAAGAGAGTTCGAAGAGGTGGCAGGTTCCTCCAATGACAGACAAGACTCTGTACAATTCTGTCAAGCACACAACTGTGCCTTTCAAAGGCTCGATGGCCTTAACTGACACTAATGACATGAAAGTGGATGCTTCTTGCAGAAGGGCATTTGCCTGTAATGGGGTAAACCTTTGAACGACATATGCAACTTTAATTGTTTACAGAGTGTTAAACTCATGGATAACTGCCTTGGGCAGCTGCGTCCCTCTAGAATCAGAGGGGGCAAACATTTTGCAGCTTGTTTCCATGGCTTTCATCTTCTGGGGGTGAAGCAGTGGACAGTTTGTGGATTGCAGCCTACTGTGCTTATCATATTGTGGCAGCTGTGTGGGGTATCTGGCTTCAACATTGGGTCACAGACCAGTCACCCAAGTCAAAGCTGTTTAACCTATCCTTTGATGCAGGACTGTTTTTTAGCCCTGAGCTGGATGATATTCTGAAAGACATCCAGGACAAGAAGGGACAGCTACTGGTGTCCAGACACCAACAGAAGGCAAACCCAACTTTGATGAAGCATAGGTTTGGCTGGCAACAACAGGCCAGAGGCAGTTTTCAGCCCTTTTGGCATTTTGAAAACCAGAGGAATAGGGGAGCCTATTCCTAATGCAAGGGTAACAGTAAACAGGATCCTTCGCTCTCAGATGTGATGGAGGTGTGGGAAGAAGAGGAGGTATATCTCAGTGCAGGTATGCAGGCCCGTCTCTGCCTCCCTTCCCTTGGTGGAAGACTGCAGAATTTTAACCAGCAATGGGCTCAACTAATGTCAAACGCATGGATGCTGGAGATCCTAGTTATGGGCTGCGTCAAGGGTTCTCCATGGTACCCATGAGAGGTTGTTTCCTACAATCTGGTACCTCGAAATCAAGTGAAGAGGCAGGCAGTGAGTCAGATCTTAGATGACTTGAAACAGATTGAGGCAATTGTTTCAGTTTCCCTGAACAAGGAAGACCTGGGATTCTACTCTATTTTGTAGTTCACAAGAAGTCAAAGGGTTTCCAACTGATTCTAGACCTGAAGCTCTTAAACAAGTTTGTCCGCCATACATTGTTCAAGATGGAGTCCTTGTGATCCATCACATGGGCAGTCCAACCAGGGGACTATTTGGTATACATAGTTCTGAAGTATGTCTATCTCCACATCCCTATTCATCAGTCACACCAAAGGTTCCCGAGGTTCCCGATTCAGGGACAGCATTTCCAGTACCGAACACTTCCTTCAGCCTGGCAACAGCGTCCAGGGTATTTTCAATGATTCTGATTGACTGCTGGTGCAGCTGAGGCAGGAGGGGCATCGCATATACCCCTACTTAGACGACTTGCTCATCCACGCTCCAACTGCATGACTGGTGGAGAGGTCGGTGTCAAGGACATTGGAGGTTCTGGAGTCACATGGTTGAAAAAGAGTTCCCTGATACTGTCTCAGAGGTTGGAGTACCAGAGAGTATAGTTCCAGACAGACGAGGGGAAAGTCGTCCGCTTCTCATCCAGGAAGGAGACCCTCAGGCAAGATATTTAGTGGCTGAGAAGCCAATCAGTGGTCTTTGCTCACAGGCTTCTCCAGGTCTAATGACTGCAGCAAAAGAGCTAGTGCCATGGGCTTGGTTGCATATGTGGCCTCTGCAGAATAAGATGCTGGAGGTATGGTCACCAGCCTCGGCGGACTACCACGCTCTGACCCCACATTGTCTTGATTGTACTGTAGTCGCTGGCATGGTGGGAGAACCCTGAGAACCTCAGCAAGAGGACTCTTCTGCAAGCCCCACAAGAACTGATTCTGATGACCGACACCACCTTGTCAGGCCGGGGAGTGGTCCTGGACCAAGCCCTGGTTCGGGGTTCTGGAACTTACGGGAGCAGCAGCTTCAGATAAACATGTTGAAAATGAGGGCAGTGTTCCTTGCTCAGTTTCAGTTTCACAGTTGGTGCAATCCAGGGCCATGAAGGTAAGGTCAGGTAACGCCGTCATTGTGCCATACATAAATAGTCGAGGCATGAGAGGCCAGGATATGCTTGCAGAAGCAACCAAGGTGCCACACTGAGCATAGAAAAACCTTCTGACTCTCCCTCTGCAGTTCTTCTAACAGGTGAACTGAATGTGCAGGCAGATTGGCTAAGTTGAGAGACAGTTCATCCAGGGGAATGGACCTTGAACTCAGAGGTGTTCAATTTTCTGTGCATAAGATTCGGTTGACCTCATATTGATCTCTTTGTGTCAAAAGAAAATGCTCAAGTACCAAGGTTCTTCAATGTGTATCAATGCCCTCAAGCAGAGATGGTGAATGTCCTGTCTCAGCAATAGGATTTTCACAGAGCTTACTTGTTTCCCCCCACTCCCACTAGCACCCAAGGAAATTCAAGAAGATAAGGCAGTCAGGAGGAAGCTTCCTCCTGATAGTTCCAGAGTGACCAAGAAGGCTATGGTCCTCAGATCTAGTGAATGTAGCCCAGCAGGCTGTATTTCATCTTCTGCTTCACAGGGATCTTCTCAAGTCAAGGTCCCATTCTGCATCCAAACCCAGAGACGCAGTTGGTAGCATGGCATCTGAAAGGAGGAAACTTTTAAGACAGGGTTTCTCCAAGAGAGTGGCAGGTAACCTTAATGACCTCCAGGAAAGTTTCTATGTCTGCAGCTTACAACCATGTGTGAAATACTTTGTCCAGCTGGGCCAGAGAGATATCAGGCCATCTAAGGCTAGATATTAGATTTCTTGCAGGCAGGGGTAGACAAGGGTCTAGTGCTGTCCACCCTACGAGAACAAGTGTCTGCTCTTGGGGCAGCACGGGGAACATCCATGGGCTCATCCTTGGGAACTAAATTGGGTATTATCCATTTTTTCAGGGCAGTCAGCAGAAACTGGTCATCTTTTCAGTCCCTGGTGCCACCGTGGGACCTGAGCTTAGTGTTGTGTTCCCTGTGTAGGGCACCTTTCAAACCTCTTTCATCAGTGCCTTTGGTCATTCTGTCCTACAAGGTTTGCTTTTTGATTGTAATCTGTGCAGCAAGAAGGACTGGCTAACTTCAAGTGCTGTCCCATAAGGAACCTTATCTTATACTTGTAACCCCCCTTCGGGGGCTTACCTGAAGTCCTCCTGTTTTCCTGCCACCTCGGGCTCCTCCCGATGTCCCCTGTTTCCCCCAGGCAGCCCCTGTGTTTTGAGCCCTGCAGGGCTCATGGTGCATCAGCACGAACAACTGGCATAGAAAAATCCTGCCAGCGCTCGCCCGTTCATGAGGGAACATGTGCACTGTTGCGACTGCCGGTTGCAGTCCAAATTAAACGTTCCTGGTGTTGGGCTAAGTTAAGAGGCACCAGGAACACAGGAAAACAGAGGGTGAGGGTGAGGATTTAAAAAAAATGTTTAGGCAGATGCCTGAAGCGCTGCCTCTAAGGCACCAGATCAAGGGCAAGGGTCAGGGCAAGAAACCCTCATAAATGTTAATGAGCCACTGCTGATCTTCTAGGGGCACTATGTTTAAAAGGTAGCGACTCAGTTCTGGGGCACAATTCATTTAAATGAATGTGTGCAGGAGAGAAGTGTTGGGGCTATAAGATACAGGGAAAAAAGTGTAAATATAATCTTTATTCTGGCTGCACCAGAACACTTAACTTGGGACTGCCTTCATACTGAGGGCAACCTAAACCAACCGACACAGCACTAAGATGTATGTGTAGGACTATGCTTTAGCCACTATTGTGCAGTCCTGCAGCCAATCGGAAGCCTGGACCTTTGACCAGAGACTTATGGGGATTAATACAGATTTATGGGGGAAAAGGAGGAACATTTCTAGGCACCAAAATGTGTACCAGTTAGGGTACTGGAACTATTCAGGACAGTTTTGCTAGCCAATAAGATTTCTGGAACTCAGCCCCATGTAAAAGGGGATAACTGCTCAGGATAGTCAGAATTGAAAGATTTGCCCAGGAGTTCAGTGTGTATGCCTCTGTGGAGCCGGCCAGCTCTCAGAGGTTAGGCCTGGTAGGCCTAGACTTTTTTCACCATTTAATCCGTGGGTCCAAATTATTCCAGCCTGTGCAGCTGCTGCCTGCAGCAGCAGGGGATCTGTTCCACAAGCCTACAAGAAAAGGATTAGCCTGCATCCTGCCTGGAAGGACCAGAAAAGGGACAAACCTTACATATAAATGTGCTTAGTTTGCTGAAGTGTTTGCTTGGCCGACCAGTTTGTGACGTTCAGCGTGCATGTTTCGGCCAGTGTTTGAATTGCTCCTGCATCCCGAAGACCAGCATTTTGATGAGGACCACAAGGGAATTTTCCTCCTCTTCATGAAACCATCCACACCAGGTATCATTTCGTCAGATCATCTTCTTGGTCTGGGTAATGTGAGTACAAACAGGGTAGCTCCCTGCAACAAAGCTGCAATCATTTGTGTGTACCATCTGATTTGCTTGTTTGGGTTTGTTTGCAATGGACTGAGCCATCTGGCTCTGATTACAAATATTTGGGTTTGAGTGCATGCTAATTGTTTTCTTCCCTAGGGGCCCCAACATCAGCTGCAATGCTGGCCTACCCCCAGGCAACGTTTCAGGCTAGCCTGTTCTCCAACTGGGTACCCAGGGTTGAGGGACTGTGTCAAAGGGATTCACTGTGCATGCTTCATCAACCTGAATTTAATCAGAATTGCAAATCACTTGCTAGTAGGGTTACCACCTGTCCCTGTTTTCGCAGGACAGTCCTGATTTGGGCAGCTGTGTCTTGCAAAAGAACACGAAAAATACTACATGTCCTGACATTATAGCAGAAAAAATATTTTCTGAATTGCCTCTAAATGCTGCAAAACAACGTAATACCTTGACTAAAACACCTTAAAATGATTTAAAACACTAAAAACAGCTAACAAAACTACAACACTCAGTATTTATTATGATTATTTAAAGAAAACAAGTCTGTTGCATTGGTCGAGATGCATATCGTCTTTCGAAAAATCATGTTTCAATAAGAAATGTCCCACTTTGGGCTTTATAAAAGGTGGTAACCTTACTTGCTAGATTTATGCCCCACCCTTGTTCACATTCCCCTGAATAAATCAGATGATTGTTTTTTTACATTTTAACCTGGCTAGTGTGTACTCTCTGGGTGGGGATACAGTATTGTTATTGTATTGTTGCATCACTGGTTTTATTTTCCAGGGGGCCCCCAGGGCAGCATCAGAAGATGTAGCCATGGTGGTAAGTGCAAGGAGTGTGAGCATATTCTTACTGTCATATGATACATGTGAGTGTTCTGTTGCTATACTCTTTAGGCCACAAGAGGGGTTGGTGGGGGGGTTATAGCATCCTGTGGGGCTATACCAATAGCAGTTACGCTACCCCAAGACCATACCTCCAGGTGGAGGCACCCGTTCACCGAGCTCAGGCTCCTCAGTCTGTGCATAGTCAGACAGGCAGGGGTAGTAGCCCATAGGATAGTGACACCTAGGGGTTATGTACTGCGTAAGGAAAAGATGGTGCTGAGGACAGTTCCGCCCTTTATTCTTAAGGTTCCTACTGCTTTCCATATAAATCAGGAAGTCTGTCTGCCATCTATCTGTCCAAAGTTAGCAAATCCAAAAGAGAAAGGATTTCAGAATTTGGATTTGTGCGGAGCAGTTAAGACTTATTTAAAAAGAACGGACTAGTTTAGAAAATCGAAGAGTCTGTTCTGTTTGAAGCAGTGAGGAAGGGTCAGAAGGCATCTAAGGCAACATCAACATTAGCTAGGTGGGGGAGGGCCTGCATCGTCAAGGTGTATATAGCTGAAAAGAAAAAACTCCTGCTCTCATTAAGGCTCACTGTGCCAGGGCTCTTGCTATGTCCGGGGCACAGAGAGGAGAGGCATCTGTGTTGGAGCTGTGCAAAGCGGCAGTGTGGTCCTCCATGCACGTTTACTAAACACTGCAGATTGGATGTCCAAAGTTCTGCGGATGCAGACTTCAGGCGCAGAGTTTTACAGGTGGAGGTTAGCAGACAAGTATTCTACTGTATGTTGCCCATACTGGTTATACAGTACATGGGATAGTGTTTTCCCCCACCCCAAGTTGGGATGGGTACTGCTTTTTAGAACCCGTAGTTATTAACTCCCCATTGACAATGTGGAGTGATACAGAAAGAGAAATTCCTTCATACTTACCATAATTTCATTTCCTGTTTAGCTGCAACGCTGTCAAGGAGGCCTCTCCCAGAAGTCTCTAGCTCCTGTTGGAGAATATTGCCCGATATAGCTAAGGAATTTGGATTTCAGCTTAACTTGTCTATGATTACAACTGAATGTCAGGATTTGTCTGCTAACCATGGACATATTTATATTGTATTGGACTTGCCAAACTTGCAGGTTAGCAGGTTATGATTTTTGAATATTGTTTGGTGCTTCACCATTACAGGTTAGTGCATTTCTAATTCTCTACAGTTATATTCAGCGTTAGTTTGTGTTTAAAACTCTGTATGTTGCAAGTGTTATTAGCAGCATATCAGCACGGTCAGAGGATCAGTGGCCTGATGCTCAAGAAACATTAACGGAAGGATTGATCGGCAGGACTACTTCGGGCAGCTCTCCAAATGAGGTATGCCATTCATGTATCTTTTTTTATCATGTCATACATCATTTATATGTTGGAAAGTTGGTCGTTGTCAGCTTACAGCAAGACTTCACTGACCTTGGCAACATGGTGATTATTAGTTAGATAGGCATGTATAGCTACTGCGTGGACAAAGTTGACTGAGTAACTGGTGATCACAAAATCTTCATGTGCTGACTGACAGCTTTGGGTTGTACCACCACCAAACTGGGGGGTGCTCATTACCCATATGTATTAACCCCCCATTGATAACGTTAGAGGTAACAGAAAAGGAAATTGCAGTAACTATGAAGGGATTTCTCCTTTTTCTGGCCTATTGGTGCAGTAATAGGGCTACTGATTGCAATTCAGGTTTCAGAATTAGCCCAGGACATTGGAGGCCAGCTGGAGGAGGAGGAGGAGGAGGAGGCTTGAGCATCTCAGTGGGTACTCTCCTCTGTAGAGGGAGAGCAGCAGGTTAAACTGTCCCCTGGGCAACACAGGTGGCAATGCAGTCAAGAGCAGCTTGCAGGGAGGGAGCTACCCAGCTGGCGCCATGCACAGTCATGCATTTGCATGCACATGCGCACATGGTGCCCACACTGCCAGTGTCCAAGAGGGAAATGGAGCAACAAGTGGAATGCCCCAATGTGAGCAGAATGAAGCACCAAGCTCTCGGGTCCTGCCCTCATGACTGGCAACCCTTTCTCCTGCACTAGAGTGCCGTGGTGGTGGGGAGCTATGAACAGAAGACCCCCTGAAGAAACCACCACAGGTAGAAGCTGCATTATGAGATAGGCTGGAGGTTTGTGTCGAAGGGCAGCATTGGCAAGAGAGATAAAAAAATAATAACAGAAGTGAAAACTGGAGTTTTGCCCCTGATGGCTGAGGCTTATTCTGGAACTTAGTCCTAATTACCTGCTTGTGACATCATAAGCTATTGCTGTGGAAATGACTGTGCTATCACAAGCAGGGCATTATGATGAGCTTCTGAATAAGGTTCTGGTGTAGGCAAACTATATTTGTCCAAAACGCATCAGGTGACCTATACATTGTTGTCAGGAGGGAGCAAGGAGGAAGACGAGGAGCAGTGTTGGGTTAGTTACTTTTTCTATTACTTTCTATTATGTTTGGAAACTTGTTCCAGGAAGCTGTGTGCAGTCACTAGCAAGGATAGAGAAGTACTAGGAAAAGTAATACACCTTACAATTATAGTTACTTATTTCTTTTTATACTAAAACAATACAAAAATAATAAATAACTGTAAATAAATAACTGTAACAGATTACATTTTTTGAAAGTAACAGGATAGTTACTAGTTACTTTCAAATAAATGTAATCAGTTGCAGTTACGTATTTCTTTTGTATAAAAATACATACGTAATTGTAACTGTAAGATGTATTACTTGTTCCAGTACTTCTCCATCCTTGCTAGTGACTGCTCAGAGCTTTCTGGAACAAGTTTCCAAAAGTAATAGAAAGTAATAGAAAAGGTAACTTAACCAACACTGACAAGGAGTGGTGTTGTATGGCTTTTGAGTTATAAGCATTTCTGTATCGTGTGGATATTATCGGAATTGCTGTGAAGGCACATTAAAGATTACCTTGCATGAAGGATCTGGTGAGTGCTGAACTTCTATTTTGAGCCATTCTGAACATTATCTAGAAATATACGGAAGTAAGTGTTTACTTGCAAAGCCTGTGACTGGTGCCGGTCCCTTGACTTTCTAAGTCTGCTCGCATAAACTATATGGGACACAGCTTCTGTTTTCATGCCAGTAATCCCAGTGATACAGAATGGAATGGCTTGAAATTTAAGATCTTCTTCAGGAAGATCTCTTCCATCAGGTCACACCTATGCAACTATAGCCGTCAGGCACCAGGACCACACAGAAACTGTTCTAGCTTGCAATCTAGAAAAGGTCCCTCTCTCCCTCAGTTCTTTTCCCACCATCGACTTGTGCACATCAGATCTATGGAGACTAATACCACTTCAGTTGACCACTGAGTTTTACTTAACTTTATTTTTATTTTCCATTCCAGGAGGATTTTCTCCAGCTCTCCTTTGACTGTTCCCCAGTCAAGCTGCAGAAGGTTCCTGAGAAGCCTGTGGGGGGCTGGCCTCTGAACAGCTTTCGGAAGTTGGTGTCTGAATCACCCCCTCCCTTGCACGTCTGGAGAACAGCTTGGTTTTCTCTTTCTGTTGCAGCATCATGGATAGTGAAGCTTCCATCTCTTCCGTCCCTCCAGTCTCCCTCTCCTTTTCTAGTGGATCAGGGCCCGGTCCTCAACTCTAGGTCAGTTTTCTCTGGCCCTGGTCCTTGGTGGTGGCACCCAGTTTGTACCCCACCAATCTGGCATTGAGATGGTGATGCCTCCCTCTCTCCCATCTCACCCGCCTTCCCGCAGCCCCAGTGATATGGGATTCAGTAGCTGCCCGCTGGACTTCCTTTCCTGCAGGCCTCAGCACCCCCCTTTTCCTTCATGGGGGTTGGCTGGCAATATAGCCATGAGGATGGAGTAATACGCTGTGAAGGAGCCTGGCACATCCAGCAGCCTGGGTACAGGAAGAGAGCACCAGGAGGAAGGAGCTGCTGGTATAACTAAACTTCTCTACTGGGACTAAGAACTAGAACTCTGCTACTGGGACCTTCAATTTAGGGTAAAAAAAAAGTTGGTGTGTTTGTCAGAATTAGTTGAAGTGAATTGTTATCTGTGCAGTTATCTAGGTGCTTGTCTCAGGTGGCTGAAGGGAATTGTTATCTGTGCCATTACCTAAGTGTAGAAAGATTTGCAAAGTAGGGGGAGTGGCTTAGCTAGAAGGGAGCCAGGTTAAAGCCAGATTTAAACACTGTCCTAGATAGCTTCTGCCAGAGTACAGGCAGAGAGCACCAGGAGGAAAGAGCTGCTGGTATAACTAAACTTCTCTACTGGGACTATATTGCCCTCCTTCCCTTCCCTCCACTGGCCCACCCTAAACCAGTTCTACTTTTATAGGAACAGAATTTGACTGACAACAGGAACTTCCTGTTTGGGAGCAGGAAGTGAGTGGTCACAGAGCCACCAAAAACTCACCATCTTAGAAGGATGTGAGTAGCTCTCCATCCCCCACCCACCAGCTGCTGGAGGTCCGACTCTGAGCAAGTAAGGAAACTGCTGAGAAATATAGGAACTTCTTGTCTCAGAACAGTAAGATCAGGAGCTTAAGGGCATAGAGGCAGTAACTAAGTAGGGAGAAAAAAAATAATAAACAAACAGAGGAAAGAGTAAGTATTCCAAACAGCAGTTAGGGGGACAGAAATAAGACATGATGGGAATGGTGCAGTGCAATGGCTGTGGAGCAGCAGTCTTCCAGGAGACATTCTGGAGGATGCGGAGTTGTCCCATCTGCAGGCACCTCTCTGGGCTGAGGGAGGAGGTTGCTCATCTCCAGGCTGAGTTGGCTAGGATTTGTGGGATCTCCTCTCCCACCCAGGGACCACCAGGGCCACTGCTGTTGCTTTAGAGGTTGCCAAGAAAGAGGAGTGGTTGGACTACAGTGGGCTCAGAGAGGGTGAGGGTGGTGGAACAGAGGTGCATCCCTCCAGTTGTACCTCTCCACAATTCATATGCCATTCTGGCAAAGTGTGGTTCCTCTCTGGAGGCACCCACAGTGGAGACCAAGGATGATGCTGGGAACCTCCACAAAGGAGACCCACAGGAGGGTGGCATGGGACCCTAAAGGGGAAGAAAGCAACTCTTGGTGGGGGACTCCATTGTTAGGAAGGTAGAACTGGGGGAGGAAGGGGAGAGGGATGTAAGGTGCCTGCCTGGCACCATGGCTTGGAGGGACATGGAGCGAATCCTCAGGATCACCAGAGCAGCCGCACGGGGGGGGGAGCTGGATGTCATTGTCCACCTAGGGACAAATGACCTGGCTAAGAAAGGGATCAGAGCAGTGCAGGAAGTGTTTCTGGAGTTGGGGGAGGGCCTGGACAAGCACCATGCATAGTAACCTCTCGAGCTGCCTGCTCATGGCATGGTGAGGCTAGGTGCCACACCATGGGATTCAATCAGTGGTTGAAAACTGGTGCAGAGCTCAGGATTTGGCTTCATTGGGGACTGGGGTCCACCTGGAAGGATGCAGACCTATACTGGTGTGATGGTCTGCATCTGTCCTGGAGGGAACCAGGATCCTAAGTGATTAGGTTTAAATGTTTCATTGGCAAGCATTTAACTAGCTAAGGGGAGGCACTGAGAGGAGCAGGGAATCCAGCCCCCCAAAAATCAAGGGTACTAGGTGAGGTAAACACCAAGATAGAGATGTCGATAGGGAGAAGGGCAGGGTTAAATGGAGAAAATGACAAACGCAGTAAGGACAGGGATGGGGCAAAAAGGGGTAAGGCCATCAAGAAATGGAGGGTAATGAGTACCAATGCCCATAGTCTGGACAACAAGCTCCCTGAACTGGTGGCCTTGATGGAAGAGGGATGCCTGCATATCATAGCAATCACAGAAACATGGTACACAGAGAACTATGACTGGGATGTTAACATACCAGTGTACACAACCTACAGGAGAGACGGAGGGGAGAAGAGGGGGCGGAGCAGCTCTCTATGTAAGGGAAGAGATAAAAGCAACTGAACAAAAGAGTCAACAGGGAGGAGAGGAGGCACTGTGGGTCACCTTAGAGACTGGAAATGGCACCACAATCTACACAGGGGTTGTATACAGACCCCCCCATGTCAGGGGGGAGGGAATGGACAAGGATATGATAGAAGGCATCCTTAGGATGGGAGAGAAAGGGGAGATACTGTTGATGGGGGACTTTAATATGCCAGATGTTAACTGGAGCACCTTTGCTGCAGCCACATCCAAAAGCAGGGCCATTCTCGATGCCCTTTAGGTGGCATGCCTCAGACAGCTAGTTTTAGAACCCACTCATGAGGGAGCAATCTTAGACCTCATACTCTCAAATGGGGACAGTGAGAGGATCTCAGATCTAGAAGTGGGTAGCTATCTGGGAACAAGTGACCACCAGTGTGGTTCACGATAAACTCAGCTACAGAGTCAAGCCATACAAAAGTGAGGGTTCTGGACTTCTGTAGGGCTGACTTTGGCAAGATGGGAGAGTGCCTTAGAAAAGCACTAGCAAACAGGCTAGAAGGAGGGGCGGAGCAACAATGGGGAAACATCAAAACTGCCATCACAGAGGCAACAAGCCTATGTGTGAAGCAAATAAACAAATCAAAATGAAAGAAAAAGCCACTATGGTTCTCAAAAGAGGTGGCGGTGAAGGTTAGGGAGAAAAGATAGCATTTAGGAGGTATAAGGAAACACAGAAGGAGCAGGACAGAGAAACATAGAAACGTAGACTTCGATGGCAGATAAGGACCGCTTGGCCTATCTAGTCTGCCCATTTCCCTACCTACAGGATAGGCTGCAGATCCCAGTTAACCAACAGCCTATTTCTTCCTACCCCCCACAAGAATTGCCTTATGTCTGTCCCATGCATTCTTGAATTCTCCCACAGTTTTAGACCTCACAACCTCCTCAGGAAGGCTGTTCCATGCATCCACTACCCTCTCTCTGAAATAATACTTCCTTACATTGCCCCTGTACCACCCCCCCATCTTTAAATTGTGTCCCCTTGTTCTTGCACGTCTCTTTTTCTGAAAGATGCTACCCTCTTGGACTTTGTTGATTCCACTGAGGTACTTAAAAGTTTCTATCATGTCCCCCCTCTCCCTTCTTTCCTCAAGGGTATACATATTAAGCTCTTTAGTCTCTCCTCATACGGCTTCTCTTGCAGACCCTGCACCATTTTAGTTACCCTCCTCTGGACTGCCTCTATCCTGCATGTCGTCCTTGCGGAGATGGGGTCTCCAGAACTGGACACAGTACTCCAGATGGAGTCTCACCAACTGTCTGTACAGAGGGATAACAACTTCCTGTTTTCTGCTGCTGATGCCTCTCCCTATACATCCCAGTATACCCCAGCCTCCCTACTGTCTTCTCACATTGCTTGCTAACCTTAAGGTCATCTGATAGGATTACCCCAGGTCTCTTTCCTTTTTGTTGGTGTTACTACCTCCCCATTGTGTATTCTTCCCTGGTTCTTGTTTCCCAGGTGCATTATTTGCACTTCTTTGCATTGAATCCTAGCTGCCATACTTGACCATTCCTCCAACCTGCCAACCAAGTCCCTTCTCATCCTTTCCACGCCTCCTTGGTATCAACCCTGTTGCAGATCTTTGTGTCATCTGCAAAGAGGCATACTTTTCCTTCCAGTCCCTCTGCAATGTCACTTATGAAGACATTAAAAAGGACTGGACCCAATACTGAACCTCTGGGCACCCCACTAGTAACCCTCTTTCTTCAGAGTGGACTCCATTTTCAATTACCTTCTGTGTCCTGTTGTCCAGCCAGTGTTTTATCAGGCTACCACCCTGGGACCCACTCCCAGGCTGGTTAATTTGACTATTAATCTTTGTGTGGCCGCCCGGTGGCGCTTGAGGGTGAGGCGCTGGACGCCACACCTGGCCGCTGCGCCGCGACCCGGGTTCGGGAACGGACTCGGGTGGCCGGGTCGGCGGGAGAGGGAGGATCGAAGGCCCCAACGGATGCTCTCCTCAGGGGTGGTTACCAAGAGCGCATTGGCTCTGCATTCTTCCATAGCCGGTGGAAGCAACCGGCAGAGGGAAGGGGTGGAGGCGGCTCGCCGTCGGAGCCGGGAGGGGACACGCCATGGCGCATGAGGGTCTGCATGCGCCGCACTTCATTACTCGGGACGCACGCCCCAGCGCAAGGCGCCCTGGGGAGTGGGACGCTGGGAGAAAATCGAAAACACCCTCTGGCAGCTCTAGATGAAGTCCGCCCTTAGTCCCACCGGACCACTCAGGACAGACCCCAATGTGGAGGAGAGGAGGATGGCACTCTAGGGGCAGATCCCTGCTGTAGGTACCGGGGACATGAGCGGGACGGAAGGAGGGGGCACCGGAGGCAGTAAAGGAGGGATAAAGACGAAAATTATAAAAAAAAAAAAAAAAATCTTTTGTGTGGGACTGTGTCAAATGCCTCGCTAAAGTCTAGGTAGGCTGTGTCCACAGCCCCTCCCTGGTCTACTACTTTGGTCACCCAGTCAAAGAAATCTATTAGATTCGTCTGACATGACCTTCCCGCTGTGAACCCATGCTGCCTTGGGAACTGTACCAGTTAAGGCAGAAGGAGGCAGGGAGGGTAGTCAGAATAGCAAAGGCCAAAACTGAGGAAAAGATAGCCAACTCGGTTAAGAAGCAGGGTAAGACTTCCGGTTCCGCCACAAACCTGTAAACACTCGGGGAGAGTGGCTCCGCACCACCCGATCCAGAAACCTTATTTTAAAAATCCCATCCGAAAGCCAAATGACACTGGAACTGCAAAAAATGTTGAGCGGTAGTTCAAAGGGCAGAAGGGGTCCGAAAATGACTCCTAAAGGCTAATTTTTGAGGATGCAGACAGATTGAACAGAGGCCGAGGGCCCAGAGAAAGAAGTGGATCTCCCTCCAGATCGAGAGGATCTGGGCATGACACAGATGGAGAATTAGAGCACCTATCTCATAGCAGATTTGAGACCCTGCTGATGTAAATAAAGGGCTCCAGAATGGAAAACTGATAAGAATTCAAAAATATATTGGATAAACTCATAAAGCTGGAAACCCACATGGACCAGATGGAGGAGTGTGTGGAGGCCTCGGAGGATCAGCACAGCAAATGGGAGGGGTCCTGGAACTGCTTTTGCGACAGATAGCGGAGCTACATGCTAAAACTTTGGACTTGGAGAGTCGGTCGAGGAGGGACAACATTAGGATTTATGGTTTAAAAGAAGGAGCGGAAACATATTCTATGCCAGATTTTATTGAAAACCTCTTCAGAGACATATTGGACCTTCCACATGGATATGCTTTGTGAATAGAGAGAGCACACTGCTCACTGGTTAAAAAACCTACTGACCCGGTGGCGCATCCTAGGTCTATTGTGATAAAATGTGCAAGTTATAAAATTAAGGAGGACATATTGCGCAGAGCTTGGGCCCAGAAACACCTGAAATACCTGGACTCTAAGATCTCACTCGATCATGATTACCCACCAGAGATACAGAACGCCAGACAAAAATATGCTCCAATTCTGAAGGTGCTGAGAGAACAAAACATAAGGTTCCAGACTCCATTCCCGGCATGTCTAAGAGTCGTTTGGGAAACAGGAACTGTCATGTATGGGTCTGCTCAAGAGGTGAAACAAGATGTGATGAAAAGGGGATTGCAAGTACCAGATCTGCCCATGGAACATAGCGCAGCAGGACGACGTTTCCACATGGACTGGCAAACAGTGACACATCAAGGAACCAGGGAATCGTCTAGATTGAATGCTAGGGAAGCAGCACGAAGAGTAGCAGCTTTACTCCAATATGCGGGCATGAGAGGAGACAAAACATCTGCTAGACTGGGAAAAGAAGTCTGAGCATACTGCAAATGGCAAAGGTACTGAATATTTATAACCCCATCGATCAACCTCATTAAGGAGCCTTGTGTGCTCTAGTTGCTGACCGAGGCCTACGATCCTGGAGGGTGGGGTAAGGGAGAGTCGCATATGCTAAAATGGACAAATGTCTCTAATAAAACTTGGGAAGATCACAATACAGGAATATAGGACCGGGTAAAGAGGTTAGAGGTGAACTCTGAATCAAGCATAAATAATACAGGAACATAACTTTGAGAACCTATCCTTGCCTAATGAACATGAACATGCATGAGATAACTAAAAGGTGGCTTTTCCTGCTCTCTCCACCTGGAAAAAGTCCAGTCTCGAGACTATGGGAGTACTTGCCCTGTACTGAAATGATCAAAAGGAGGGCATTATTAAGCTGTTTATGACCTACTGATGTCTAGCTAGTTTTATGCTGGAGAAATTTTAGATCCTACTAGATGAAAATTTAAGGGGGTTGCAGCACACAAAAGATCCATAAAGATTGTTCTGGATTGGGAGGGTTGGGGAAGCCGAAGAGGGGAATTTAACGTACCAAATAATTATAAAGGTCTGTGGCGATTTTTGTTACCTGTAAATGAGCTGATACCACATAGCATACTCGGCTCCGGGGGAGAGTTCCTTGGTCTGAGGAAAGATACTCATACCCCTACTTGGTGGGACCCCTACAGTGAGAGAGGGGGTACCACTAAGAATAGAAGCCCAAAGAGTTGGGCTTCCTACCTTGGTAGCAGTTCAGTTAAGAGGAACACTGAATGGCCCAGTTGGTTAATGGAGTTCCAGACAGTTGGTTTTATTTAGAAGTTCAATGTTTTTACTCAGATGTTCAGTGTTTTTTTAGGTTGAAGGCTACCAAAGGTTATACACTTCTAGAGGATCGACTCCACCTCAAAAAACAAATGGTTCATGTGGTGAAAGTAATTCAGTGTGAGATCATAATAGAATTTTATACCCCACCAATATGAATAATACAAATATGCTGATGTGCTCCTATAATGTTCATGGGCTAACTAGCCCTATAAAAAGGAGTAAAATATTGTCATATATTAAAAAAACAAAAGCAGATTTCACACTTATGCAGGAGACACATCTCTCACGAGGTGAGCATGAGAAGTTGTCCAGGATGGGATTCAAGGAGGTGGTTGCCTCTACTTATAAAAGGGGGAGACGACGAGGGACTGCAGTGTTGGTTTCTAAGGGGGCACAATTCCAAAAGGAAGATGTTTGGATCGATAAGGAGGGTAGATTTGCAGTACTGAAGGGTGTATATAGAGGTCAGAAGATCACCCTGGCATCGACGTACTTCCACCCAAGGATCTGAATATAAAGATTGCAAGACTTTTTTTTCTAAACTTGCAAAACTGAAGCTTGACAACTACATAAACTATTAGTAGAATTAGGGATGTTGGATGTGTGGCGTCAGGTATATAAAACCAGAAGAGATTATACTTTCTTTTCAAATCCTCATAAGATATATTCTAGGCTTGACTATTTTTTGTTACATAAAGAAGAGATGCAGAGAGTTATCTCAACCTGAATTGGAGACATGGTCTTATCAGATCATGCCCCCATCTTTTTCTCGATGGCTCTGGGAGAATTAAAAAAAATACAATTTGGAGACTTAATGTCTCCCTAATAAAAGATGAGGGAACTCAGAAAATAATAAAGGACACATATGAGAGATATTTAGAGGAAAATGCTACACCAGATATTATAAAGAGCATATTATGGGACACGGCGAAGGCCATCTTATGGGGGAAGTTTATTGAAATATCAGCTAAAAAAAAAGGGAGCTGAAGTCACTCAAATTAGGCCTATAAGAGAAAATAAAAGCAATTGAATATAAACAGAAACAGAACTATAAAAGAGATAGAAATAAGGAACTACAAAATTGTAAAAATCAGCTGGGGGACCTGCTTGACTACCAAGTGGAACAAAAGTTGGTCTTTTTGAGGCAGAAGTTCTATGAAGGGGGGCCCGCGTTCCTTAAAGTTAATTGCAGCTAGATTACGAGTGCAAAGGGTAAAAGCCATGATCACTCAACTTACACACCCAAATACAGGTTAGATGTTATCACAAACAAAGGATTTTGCAGAGGCTTTTCGTGAGTATTATGCAAAATTATATAAAGCACCCCCGTATCAGACACCCTAACAGAAGACTTTATGGGGAAAATAACACTTCAGACACTTACAGAACAGCAAAGGATAGATCTTACCAAGCCCCTTACACAGCAGGAGCTTGTCACAGAAATACGGGTGCAGCCTCTCCTGTTTCAAACTATGCAAGAAGTTTTCAGGGGAGAGGGAGAGCCACCCCTCTCCTGGGCACAGGCGGTCATTTAGGTGATTCCCAAGCCCCGAAAGGACCCAAATGTCCTGTATATCACCCATTTCATTTACTAAACAATGATTATAAATTATACACCTCCATTATAGCCCGTAGATTTCAAGAAATATTACCATCACTAATCCACCTAGATCAGACAGGATTTGTTCTGGGCAGGCAGGCCCAGGATAATTTAAGAAGAACTATACATATTGTAGATATTGTAGACCATATTAACCATATAAAAACCCCATCTTTACTTATGAGTCTTGATGCAGAAAAGGCTTTTGATAAAGTCTCATGTTTTTTTCTGAGGAGGGTCCTTTCCTGGTTTGGTGTCCCGGAAGACTTCATTACAAGTTTATTTAAACTATATAATAGACCTACAGGATATGTACGTGCGAACGGACACATATCAACAGGATTTATTTTAGAGAGTGGTACAAGACAGGGATGTCCCCTCTCACCACTCCTTTTCACTCTATACATTGAGCCCCTGGCGGAGAGTATAAGGCAGAATCCTCGGATACAGGTGAGAGATGGGGAGAATAAAGTGGCCCTGTATGCTGATGACATCCTGGTTTACATGTCCACACCTGAAAAATCTCTGCCACAACTGATGAAGCAGTTAGACCTGTATTCAGCTGTCTCTGGATATACATTAAATAAAGACAAAACAGAGACATTGTGTCTCCACTACTCCCCTAAGCTATCAATACGGGGAGAATATCCCATGAAGTGGGACCTTACTAACATGCGGTACTTGGGAATTCTTATATGGAGAACCTTGAACAAATTATATAACTTAAATTACCCCCCTCTAATCACTCAATTAAAAAAGGACATCCTATGATGGAAACTCCTCCCCCTGACATTTGGAGCAAAAGTGCAAGCATTGAAAATGAATGCATTGTTTTAGTGCGTTCCCTGTAAGGTCCTACAACCAGTGTTGGCAAGTTGGCAACAAATCTTTTTGTCTTTTGCATGGGGAAGATCATGACCCAGGTTCAAGAGAAAAATACTATATTTATCAAAGAGGGAGGAGGGTATGGCTCTTCCTGACCTAGCAGGATATTGGATCGCATCTCAAATGCGAGTGGCCCTGTTGTGGGGAAACAGGAATCATTATGCCCTACGGAAAAGGATGGATCTTATGGACCAGATAACCCCCCGACAGCTTTGATATTCCAGCCTAGAATTAAATTTAATTGCTAAACATACTTATCTGGTATTAAAACAGTGCTAGAGGGTTGGAGGCGAGGCACCAGATGGGGAAAAATACAAAACACTATGTGGTTATTCAAATGGTGGGCTTATGACTCAAAGTTTCCCCCGGCACCACAAGATAAGAGGTTTAAGAATCAAGCAGAAAGAGGGATCACATCCCCATATCAGCTATTACAAGGAACACAGATAATTTCCTTTGAATAAGCACAGCATAGTTTTGGATGGGCTCATACAGATATAATGAGGTTCTATCAAATTAGAAATTATATGAGGGAACTACTAAAACAGGGGGCAAAGATAGAGGAGGATTGAAAACAGACATCCCTTTTACGATATATGAACATACTAATGTGCCAGCAGAAACAGACCACCCGTCTATCTAAGCCCTGCTCGAGTGCGCAGTCAACACCCCTAGTTTGCAGCTGCCCCAACCCCTCCCTTTTGTCATCCCACTGCCACCCCCACCCTCACTCTCCCTGTTCTCTGTCCCATGCCCTTTTGAAGCTGTTCACAGATTTAATATGATACCACCCATTCTGGTAGGTGTTCCATTTTGCTACCACCTCTCTGTGAAATAGTGTCTCCTCATCTCCTCCTAAATCTTCCCCCGATTCTTAGCCCATGCCCCTGGTGACCCTCCCTCCTTAACTTAAAGACCCCATCTGCCCCATTCTTATTGATTCCCCCAGATACTTGAATGTCTCTATCATGTCCCTCCTGTCCCTTCTATCCTCCATGGTGTACGATGTAGAGGTCTCCCAGCCTGCTGTCATAGTCTCTCCCCTCCATTCCACATATCATCTTTGTTGCCCTCCTCTGCACCCCCTCCAGCAGCCTAATATCACGCTTTAGGTATGGCCTCCAAAACTGCACACAATACTCCAAGTGCGGCCTTACCAGTGATCTGTAGAGCAGCAAGATCACCTCACTTCGCCTGAACGAAAACCCCCTTGCTATGCACCCCAGCATTTTGTTCACTTTTGCAGCTGCTCTCCTATACTGGGCAGTGTTGTTCATGGTCCCCATTATCATTACACCAAGGTCTTTCTCCTCCTCTGTGATCCCCAGCTTAACCCCCCACCAGCCAGTATTCTCTTCTTGGGTTCTTCATGCCAAAGTGCATAACCTTACACTTCTTTGCATTGAACCCCAGCTGCCACCCCTCTGACCACTCCTCTAGCTTGCTTAGGTCCCCCTGCAGCTGCTTCCACCCCTCCTCTCCATCCACCACTGCTCCGATTTTGGTGTCGACAGCAAACAAACTTACCTTGCTCACCACTCCATGTCCAATGTCTGATATGCAGAGCCCAAACAATACTGGCCCCAACACAGAGCCCTGTGGCACCCCAATCATCACCGGCCTTGGAGTTGAGAGCTCCCCTCTCACTACTACCTGTTGCAGCCTCCCACTCAGCCAGCTTGTAATCCAGCTTATCATTTTTGCCCCTACTTCTACACCAGTTAGCTTCCCCCCACGCCACTCATGAGGCACCGAATCAAAGGCCTTGCTGAAGTCCAAGTAAAGAACATCCACCGCATGACCCATATCCAGTTCACCTGTCACTCAGTCATAATATTGTATCAGTTTGGTCTGACAAGATTTCCCTGAAACAAACCCATGCTGCCTCATATCCTGGAGGCCATTGTCCTCCAGGTACGACACCAGTCTTTCCTTTAGTATCGTTTCCATGAGTTTGCACACTATGGAGGTGAGACTTAACGGACGATAACTACCCGGTTCATCTCTTGGCCCACCCTTGTGTAATGGCACTACATGTGTCATCTTCCAGTCCAGTGGCACACATTCCGGCTCCAGGGAGGTGCTATACAGATCTGCCAGTGGCTCCGCCAACACCTCCACCATCTCCCTCAGCACCCTGGGGTGGATACCATCCAGCCCTGGTGCCTTGTCTACCTTCAGTGCCCTCAGTCCCTCTAGGACTCTACTTGCCTCAATTCTTCCATCTGTTGCCTCCTCTCCTCCCCTCCTGTCCCCACCTCCCAGCCCATGCTGGTAGCAGCCCCCCCTTTTCTTCTGTGAACACGGAACAAAAGTATTCATTCAGTGCTTCTGCCTGCTCCTCTCCCTTTTCCGTCCACTCCTCACCCCTTTTTATCCTCACTATTTTTTCCTTGTACTTTCTTTTCTCCCTGATGTATCTGAAGCGGTCTTTCTCTCCCCTCTCCCCAATTAATTCCCTGTGCTAATCTCATCTCCCTCTGGGCCTTGGCTTCTCTCACTTTTCTGGTCACCTCCCTGGACCATCTTGCATATTCCTCCCTGCCCACTTCCTTCCCTGTCCCCCTAAACCTCTGGTGAGCCACTCATTTTGCCCTCACCACTTCCACAACTTCGCTGTTCAACCAGCATGGTTTCCTTGCTCTGCTCCTCTTACTCTGTGCCTTGGTGCAGGCTTCTGTTGCCTCTTTAACACCCCGTTTAATATTATCCCATTTCAGCTCCACGTCCATCTCGTGCCTTATGCCCTCCAGTTTCCCTTTCAGTACTTCCTGCATCCTCCCAAAGTCCACCCCCCTGAAGTTCACCACCCAGGTAATTGATTTCTCTGGCTCCCCACACATCATGATATTAAACCACCTATTTGGTGATCGCTGTCAGATAGTGGGTCCTCTACCTTTATTTCCCTCACTGCCTCCCCATTCGACAATACTAGATCTAAGGTGTTCTTTAGCCTAGTGGGTACAGTAACCAACCGTGTCAGGAGACCCTCCTGGATCGCATCCAGGAGCACTTGTTCCCTAGCACTGTAGGTGACCAGAATGCTCCAGTCAACCCCCGGCAAGTTGAAATCCCCCAAGATGACCACCTTTCCTTTTCTACATACCTTTCTGATTTGTCCCACTAGCTCCCTGTCAAGCTCCTCAGACTGGGACAGCAGCCTGTATACCACCCCAAACCTTAGTTTATTACCCCCTGAGTCTAGGAGCTGCAGCCAGATTGCCTCTGTTCTCCTTTCTTCTCCCTCATCCCTTGTGCATTTGATCCCATCCCTCACATAGACTGCCACCCCCCCATGGTCCTTCCTGTATAATTTGTATCCTGGGATTGCCAGATCCCAGTCCTGGTGCTCAGTTGCCCACATTTCTGTGACAGCTGCAGTATCCACCCTCCACACTGCTAAGAGTACCTGTAGCTCAGCAGATTTGTCTCCTAGGCTTCTTGCATTCAGTGAGACCACCCTCCATAATGCCCCATTCAGTTCACTAGCCTCCATCTCGTCCCTTCTACTCCCTCCTTTGTTGGCCTCCCTGATTCCTTCCCTGCTAGCCTGGGGGGTAGGCTGTGACTCTGTTCTATCGGATCCCTGCCTACCTGCTGTTCACTTGCGACCCCTCCCATCTAGTTTAAATTCACCCTTGTTGCAATATACCTTTCCAGTCCTTGCCTTAATACCTCCTTCCCCTCCCCACTCAAGTGCAGCCTATCCCTTGCAAACAGATTGTTATTATCCCAGGTACTGCCCCAGCTGCCCACAACCCCATACCCCTTAGTTCGGCACCATTCTACCAACCATGTGTTCCACTCTCTAATCCTCTCCTTTCTCACTGTGCTTGCGCAGGGCACTGGGAGCACCTCGGAGAAGGCCACAGACTCCCCAGTCTCCTCACACAACCTTCCCACTTCCTCAGTCCTCTCTCTTGTTACCTCCACCATTTCCCCCGCTAGGTCATTTGTCCCCACATGTACCACAATGTGTGGTTTCCTTCTACCCCTCTTTATGCACCTTAGGATTGCCTGTCCTGCTATGTCTGCCTTTAATCCTGGTATGGACTCCACCCATATCCGACTGTGCATCTCCCCCTTGCCACCCCATCTGATCCCCTTGAGTATGGAGTCCCCCAACACCAGTACACACCCTCCTTTTTCCTTGTGCCCATCGCCAACCCCCCCACCCAGGTTCTCATTTTTGGAGCCACTCAAGACCGTGTCTTTACCATGTGCCCCAGTGTCTTCCCCACTGTCCCTCCCAATTAAGACCCCTCCCTCTCCACCTGTTTGACTGCCAACCTCCCTTTCCTTTCTCTCCTCTCCGAGTATTATCTCTCCCCCTGTCATACCGTGCTCAGTCTCTCCATTTATAAGACCCCCCACACCTTCTTCTTTGTGAGTGCTATCCCTTGTGCAGTCACCTCCTGCATCCTCTTTTCCATGTGTTTCTAGCAAAGTAAACATGTTCCCTATCCCCTTTGTCTTACTATGTACTTTCTCCTCCCTCCTGCCTACTGCTGCTCCTCTTTTTCTAGGTTCTACTAGAGTCCACCTTTCATCAGCTGGCTTCCTATCTAGTTTGCCCCCTCCCTTGACCCACTGTTCCGTCTCTGTGGTGCCCCCACAGTACTCTCAGATGTCAGCCCTCCTACCGATGAAATCCTCCCCTCATCCCTCAACCTCTCCAAGCTCCCTGCCCAGCCACTGAACCTCTTCCTCGAGCCTCCTTAGCCTGTGGCATATTGGGCACCCTCCCAGCCTCCACAGTATATTCATCTGCATCGCTGCCCCACAACCATTGCACCCAACAATCCTACCCACGGTCCACACTACCTACACAGCCTCTCCACACTAGCTATCCCTACAGCAAGTAGAATTAAGTAATCCTAGCACAGCCTTTAACAGTAATACCTGGTATATTCCAGTGGAAGGCCCCCCACAATATCCACCTATCACACTATCAGCAACTCACTGTGGATGCTGTACTCCTATTTGAGACCTACCTATGCTTTTTCCCTCCCCTGTGGCTGCATCTCTGGATAGAAGTAAATCAGCTGCACCTGAAACCCCTTCCCCATTGCAGGGCAGGTGTTCCCCTATAAAGGAGTTGGATCTGGGGAGGGAGGCGGGAGGGTGGGAATAGGGCCCACACCACACTCTCATGAGAGTGTATCAGCCCTGTGTCTGCCCCTCACTGCACTTCCAAGCACTGCAACCTCCACTGGAGGAAGGTCCCTCCTCTGGAGGAAGGTCCCAACACAAACACTGTATTAAACAAAGTCGCACTACTGAGCTAAAGTTCACAGACTGAAAAAGAATGTAATGCTTATCCAGCAACTAAATCCTTTCCCCAACTGCTCAGCAAAAGAAGGTTCAGACGACCTCTGCCAGACCCCAACTGCTTCTGCAGTTAAGAGACCTCAGATACAATGTCCAACACACAGAAATGGCAGCTAAAAACTACTTTAAATCACTTACAAACACCCTCAGCAGCTAAAGGCCCTTTCTCTCTCTCTCTCTCTCTCTGTCCTCTAGCTGAAGACTGAATAAAATGGCTTTTAACCCTCATCTTCTATCAGCACTAATCCCCTGTAATATGATGCCTGCACTTACAGGCCAGAGAGCCACATTTAAACACACAATCCCCAATTTGTCTACTAAAATCCCTTAATCCTGCCCAAACCAAATTTTAAAGCACAAAAAAAGGCAGTTAGGAACAGACCTCGAATACAATGTCCAACACACAGAAATGGCAGCTAAAAAGACTACTTTAAATCGCTTACAACACCCTCAGCAGCTAAAGGCCGTTTCCCTCTCCCTCTCCCTCTCTCTCTCTCTCTCTCCTCTAGCTGAAGACTCTTTTAGAGAGGTCTGGAATACGACGCATGGTGAGAAGGCAATTTCCATGTTATGTAAGGCTTATATCAAGGGTGCATCGGTGTCTACGTCACCCATTTTGAAAAAATGGGAAGATCTGAATATCATCCTCACTAATAAAGAAAGGTTAAATATATGGAAATCTACGTGGGCAACCACCTTCTCACCTAACTGGAAACTATTTTGTTGGCAGGTACGAATTAGATATTTTTTGGCCCCTGTACAGACAACTCATTCTGATAAGAGATTTCCCCCATCTTGCTGGAGAGGATGTGGGGAGAACAGGTCTACACAGGCACATGTTTTCTGGCACTGTCCTAAGCTGAGATCCTTTTGGGCTCAAGTTGATAGATAAATTGCAAACAATATTCATGTACCACACAGATCTAGGCCCACAACACTTAGTATTGGGGTTACCCCCTAGGGAACTGAAAGGAAAAGTTGAGAAGTCCCTCTGGAATGTCCTTATAGCTGCTGCTTTAAAGGCCATAACCAGAAGATGGCTACAAAAAAACCCTCCAGATATGACAGAGTGGATGAATGTTGTCCACCAGATACAAACAATGGAGAGCATTACATGGAAAATAAACCAAAGGCAAGATCAGTTTAACAACATATGGAATAGGTGGGAGTTGTCTTCCTGATAGAGAATTAATTTAAGGGAGGTGAGATAAGAAAGTGATCAGTTGTAAACATAGGAAAACTTGACTGGAGGAGGACGATGGGATAATTAACTTAAAACAGGTAACTAAAAGATTTAAACCCTGCATATAAAATGGGAGCGTGTTAAGAGATATTTCTAATACTGAAATAAATGGAGTTGATATAGACCTAGAGAAATCAACTCAGAAGTAGGAAACATTGATAGCCTTAAGCTAGTTAATAGTTGAATTGTTCTGAGGTTTTGTTTATTCTATATGAAATGAATAATGCATATATGTTTTTCTTGTGTCAGGTTTAAAGCTGAACTGATATAATTGTATGTAACATTCCTTTCCAAGACTTACATTAAGTGACTATAAAATATATTGTAATATCTATAATGTATGTCTTTACAAGCTGAACCTGAAACATCAATAAAAGAGTATAAAAAAGAAGGGTGTAAAACCTTGTATAGGTATATCAGGGAGCGAGAAAGATAAATGGAGGATAGTGAGGCTGAACAGAATGGACAGTGGGTGGGCAGAGGACAATGAAAAGCAGGGCTACTGAACCAATACTTCTGCTCAATATTCACGAAAGAGGAGGAGGGAGGTGCCTAATCCAATTAACAGAAGCACCCTGGATAGGGGGGTTGATTCCAGTCCTTTCACAGAAGAAAGGGTTCTGAAAGAACTCCTAAAACTGAAGGTGGACAAAGCAATGGGGCCTGATGGAATTCACCCCAGAATTGTAAAAGAATTAAGGGGAGAACTAGTGACACCACTGACTACCCTTTTTAACAAACCATGGGAGGATGGTGTGGTACCTGAGGACTGGAAGAAGGCGGTTGTGATTCCCCTTCACAAAAGTGGGAACAAGACAGAGACAGGAAACTACAGACCTGTCAGTCTGACCTCTGTGGTGAAGGCGATGGAATCACTTTAGCTGAAAGAATTGTTGAGTACCTAGAGGCCAGCGGGTCACAGGGACCCAAGGCAGCATGGGTTCACAGTGGAAAGGTCATGTCAGACAAATCTAATTGATTTCTTTGACTGGGTGACCAAAGTAGTAGACCAGGAGGGCTGTGGGTGACATGGCCTACCTAGACTTTAGCAAGGCATTTGACACAGTCCCACACAAAAGATTAATAATCACATTAACCAGCCTGGGAGTGGGTCCCAGGGTGGTAGCCTGGGTAAAACATTGGCTGGACAATAGGATACAGAAGGTAATTGTAAATGGTGTCCACTCTGAAGAAAGAGGGGTTACTAGCGGGGTACCGGAGGGTTCAGTACTGGGTCCAGTCCTTTTTAATGTCTTTATAAGTGACATTGCAGAGGGACTGGAAGGAAAAGTATGCCTCTTTGCAGATGACACAAAGATCTGCAACAGGGTTGATACACAAGGAGGTATGGAAAGGATGAGAAGGGATTTGGCAAGGTTGGAGGAATGGTCAAACGTATGGCAGCTTGGATTCAATGCAAAGAAGCGCAAAATAATGCACCTGGGAAACAAAAACCCAGGGGAAGATTACACAATGTGGGGAGAGGTAGTAACAACAAAAAAATGGAAAGGGACTTGTGGGTAATCATATCAGATGACCTTAAGGTTAGCAAGCAATGTGAGAAGGCAGTAGGGAGGGCTGGGGGATACTGTGATGTATAGGGTGAGGCATCACCAGCAGAAAACAGGAAGTTGTTATCCCTCTGTACAGACAGTTGGTGAGACCCCATCTGGAGTACTGCGTCCAGTTCTGGAGGCCCCATCTCTGCAAGGACATAGACAGGATGGAGGCGGTCCAGAGGAGGGCAACTAAAATGGTGCAGGGTCTGCAAGAGAAGCCATATGAGGAGAGACTAAAGGAGCTTAATATGTATACCCTTGAGGAAAGGAGGGAGAGGGGGGACATGATAGAAACTTTTAAGTACCTCAGTGGAGTCAACAAAGTCCAAGAGGGTAGCATCTTTCAGAAAAAGAGATGTGCAAGAACAAGGGGACACAATTTAAAGATAGAGGGGAGATGGCTCAGGGGCAATGTGAGGAAGTATTTTTTCACAGAGTGGGTGGTGGATGCATGGAACAGCCTTCCTGAGGAGGTTGTAGAGTCTAAAACTGGGGGAGAATTCAAGAGTGCATGGGACAGACATAAAGCAATTTTTGTAGGGGTTAGGAAGAAATAGGCTGTTGGTTAAATAGGATCTGCAGCTTATCCTGTAGGGAAATGGGCAGACTAAGGGCCAAGCGCCCTTATCTGCCATCAAATCTGTTTCTATGATTCCCACAACCTCCACTTGTATTCTGTGCGACTCTGACCATAGCCCCTTGAAGAAGCTTTTTTCCTTTTCCTCCAGGCTTGTTCTGCCTTCTCAGTGGTTGTCAGATGAGACTGGCTTGGGATCCCTTGGTCTCTGCCTGCTTCTGACTTTGCAGGCCCCTCCTGACAGTGGCACCCTTTCCACCTCCGCTGTCAAATAACCTTCTGCATGTGTCATGGCCCAACCAGCCTACTCGGCCCTGCACCGCTTTGGTCTTTTTTCTGACTGATGTCATGTGAGCCTTCTTGGAGCACCTCTGCCACCCTCTTGAGTTGGCTGTTCTGCCTCAGCCCTGCAGCTGCTGCTGAGCGGGTATGGTTTATGGTGAGGGGCCCTGGCCACTGCCTCCTTGGCTATACCTCCAGCCTCTGGATCTTCCTCTCTCCTTCTGGTTTGGAGGATCCTTTCTTACCATCCACAGATCCGGGATTCGCTACCTCCTTTCTCTCTTCCAGGTCGCTCCCCCCCTCCACTGTGGCCTCTTTACTGATTCCTGGCTGCAGAGGATGCCAGGTGAAGAGACTTCTTCTCTTTGGTCCCTGGCTGGCCAGGCTTGGATTGCCGCAGTTGGAGAAAGGTGTTCAGGCCTGATTTTTTGCAGGAGTTCCAGCCAGTTGTCTCCACGGCTGTCTCTATGGCATGCTGCTCTGCCCTCCTGCTTCTTTTCATGGAGATCCCAGCTCTGCTCTTTCTGGATCTGTGTTTTTTGGGTCTCATCCCCACCACCCTGGCATTTGCAGGCCAGGTTAGTGGCCCCTCAAATGTGGCATAGGCCCTCTTGGGCCTGCCCTTTCCCTCTGTTTCTTCTCCCCCTGTGGGGATTGGGCCAGGGCTGTTCTCCTGCCGGGAGGGGGGGCTGCCCATGCATGCTTGAATCCTGTTGCTGTCCTCACTGCCACTACCTCCTGGAGCAGGCCATTCCATGCATTCACAACCCTCTCTGTGAAGAAGTACTTCCTTACATTCCCCCTGAACTGGCCACCCTTCAGTCTCATGTCATGACCTCTTTTCCTTGCACACTGTTTAAGCTGGAACATGCCCTCCCTCTTAACGTCATTGTGCCTCAAACACCTTGTCTTAGGGGCCACTTTCCATCTTCTAGACCCTTTCACTTGTCCAGTGGACCAGATTCTAGAGTATCTCCTGTCCTTGTCTGACGCAGGACTCCAGTATTCTTCCAGTAAGGCGCACCTGTCTACTTTGTCAGCCTCTCATGTGCCCATTGTTGTCCATACTGTTGCCCAGCTAGATGTGGCCCAATCCTTTCTGCATGGCATTCTCCTCTTGAAGCCTCCTAGCTATAATGCAGTCCCAGCTTGGGACCTGAATTTCCTACCAGACAGGCTGACTCTGCCTCCTTTGTGCCAACCGTCTTGTGCACTGCACTTTCTGTCCTGGAAAGTGTTCTTCTTCATTGCCATTGCTTCTGCTCAAAGGATTTTTGGGCTACAGGCTCTCCCATGTGAGCAGCCTTATTTGATTTTCCACAAGGACAGGATGTCTTTGCATCCTAGCCCTAAGTCTTTTCCTAAGGTGATGTCTGAGTTTGCTTTAAATCTCTCCATCTGCCTGCCTGTTTATTTTTCAGAGCATGCTAATCCAGGGACGGTATTGCTCCATACTTCAGATGTGCATGGAATACTGAGTTTCTGTATACATCGTACCATGCACTACAGAAAGTCCTCTCAGTTTGTTTCTTTCGCCCCTGGGAAAGAGGGTGTTCCAGTTTCTAAATAGTGTTTATCCAAATGGTTGGCCAGCTGTAGTACCTTTTGGTATTGGCAGTATGTTAGGGCACTTCCTGGTGTTGTTCATGGCCATGTGACCAGAGGCATGGCCACTTCTGTTGCCTGTTTCAGGAATGTGTCAGCTGTTGAAGTCTGTGATGCTGCCACTTGGAGTACTGTCCACGCTTTCACCAGGCACTGCAGTCTCAACATTGCCTCTAGAAGATGGGCAGGATTTGGCCTAGCTGTGTGTCAAGGCCTTCTTTCTTAGACTTTTGGCCTCCTGCCGCTCAGACTGTTTTCCTGTCAGAACTGCTTGGGACTCGTTCCATAGGTGTGACCTGATGAAAGAGATATCCCTGAAGAAGATAGACCATTTACATAAGAACTTACCTTAACAGTAGATCTTCAAGGGAATTTTTTTAATCAGGTCACGCCGACCCACCTTCCATCCCCCGGTTTGGGTGTAGAGTCTTTTAGCTCTGGTCTCTTTCTCCAGTTTGCCACTTAGCCTGCTGCAGCCTTTCTGCTGACTAGGCATCTCCTTTCTTCCCTTGGCCCCTAGAGTGCATTTGGGGACCAAGGTTAGCCTGGCTCTCTCTTCCAAGGGGACATAGTGCCTTTTTTGGCCTATAAGGTTTTTCTCCAGGTTCCTCTGTCCAGGCCAACTTTCTGGCTGCCCCCGGCTGAGGCCTGTGTCTGGCCTCGTTTCTTTCTCTCTCTTTCTGTTCCCTTTCTTCCTGTTTAGAGCCTCTGGCTTCCCTCGGTTCCCTGGCTGGAGTTCCTCTATTTGGGGTCTCCGATGGGAAAAGAACTGAGGGAGAGAGGGACGCTTATAAGGGAAGGACATCATGCATATGACGTCAGCTGGCAGTCCCTCTTCTAGACTGCTAGCTAGAAAGGTTTCCATGTGGTCCTGGTGCCTGATTGCTATAGGTCCATAGGTGTGACCTGATGAAAGAGATTCCTTGAAGATCTACTGTTATGGTAATTTCTACATAACTGTTCTTTTCTTTGTGCTGTGGTACAATGGAATTCTACTGTTTCCAGCTAGGATTTTTTGCTGGTGGCCATTCGCTTTTTAAATTATGCTACAAACACCTTAGTATGCAAAAATCTATTTCAGGATTGAATTCTGTAGGTTGGAAGTGGAACTAATGGAGCTGATAGTGCGAATGGGCAGAGACTGGCAAGTGGTGTCTTCCTTGACACACCATGCACATTTGCTGAACTTTGAGAATGCTCTAAAATGCTGGTATAAATTTTAAAAGTAAAAGAGAAGTTGACTTGAATCTGACTTACTGTGCGGGCTGTTGCTTTGTCTGTCAGTGCCACTATCAGTGAGCGGTGCAGAATTATGGGTTGTGGCAGTGTTCCATGGAAATGGGATGCTGTCTTCTGTTTTTTTTTAAAGTAGTCCTAAAATCTGCTTGATCCTAATCATGGAACGAACTGAAATCTGCTGAACATTGAAGGTGGGTTAAAGCACAGTTGTTGTAGTGTTGTAGTGTTGCAGAGGTGCTATCCATTAACAGCCATCTTTCTCTCACTCCAGTGGCAGTCCAAAAAAGTTGGTCACTGGTTGACATTTTAACCCAAAAGTGTGGGGTCAGTTGGATTGCTAAATGTGCATTGTGGACCCCCCATTTTGAAACTCTACACTGGAGTTTCACTGAGAAGTCAAGTTGTGGAAAAATTAGCACAAATTGATTTAAAGCTCACCGATGCAAGGCATAACTGGCTGCTACAAGAATATGTCATAAGTTAAAGGTAACAGTAAAGAAACCACAAGTACGTACTTTACAAGCAAAAGCTCAACCTGCAAGCAAATGTATTTTCCTCCTGAAACACTGAAAACTAACCTTCTAATTTAATTTTTAAAAATGTTAAGAGCACAAAACGGTGGTAGAGTGCAAAAACATTACAGTGTTATTTATTTTGCTATCTCGCATAACTTGCTATTAATAAAACTAAGGGTTGTGTCGAGGAGAGACAACATTTGCTAGTCCCTACCCATTTGCACTAGCAGCTCTGTTCTGGGGTATCATAAAATTAGTCGAGGGATGAAATTCCTCTCCATCCATTCCCCAAAAAATTATCTGCCAAGGAATAACTACTACTGCTAAACCTACAATTTTAGAAAAATTTAATACACATTTCTCCGTAGCAGGACTTGCCCTTGACTCCTCCCCAGCTGCTAATCTGCAGGCTGTACATAACCCAACAGACCCAAATATCAAGCCTCCACCCCAGGACTCCTTTTGTTTCTCTCCTCTTACCTTTAAACAAGTCGAGGACTCACTTTTGCATCTTGATATAAAAAAGTGCAGGGGCAAATGGTTTGGACCCTCTATTCCTAAAAGTAGGCTTCCAGTACTGAACAGCACCAGTACTGCATTTTTTAATTTGTCCATCTCAAATAGTGAAATCCCTTTGTATGGAAAACAGCACATATAGTATACTACCATTTTTAAGTCTGAGGCCTTAATAACTATAGGCCTATATCCTTCTACCCATTCTATCAAAATTGCTAGAGAAATTAATCGACAACCAGGTCAGGGCCTACCTAGACAAATTAAACCCTAATCAGTCCGCTACAATCCGCTTCCAGCCTCTTCATAGCACCACTACTGCCCTTGCGAAAGTGCCCCGGATGACTGGCTTCTTGCACTCAACTGTAAACACAACACAGGGCAGTATTCCTGACCTTAGCAAGGTGTTTGATACAGTAGACCATACGTTACTGTTAGATAAACTCAAGGAGCATGGCATAAATACTCTAAACTGGTTCTCCAGCTATTTGTCAGGTCATCTGCAGCAAATCAAGGTTGATGGGGCCTTCTCATCACTTCTTCCACGTTCTAGAGGGTACATCAGAGCTCAGTTCTTGGCCCTTCCTCTTCATGGTATACATCAGTACCTAAGCAATCATATATCAAAGGCCAAGCTCTATTTTTTTGCTGATGATACTGTTCTCTATACATCCAAACCTTCTATTACAGATGTTTGCTGCCTCAAACTCCAATCCGAATTCAACCTATTACATCAAAACCTCCTTCACTCCAAACTATTACTAAATGCCAAAAACAAAAGTTATGTTCTTCCAACCCAACTCTCACTCTACTATGGCAAAAAACTACTTCCTGCTGCCTATGGTAACTCTGTTAGGTGATACCCTGCAAAGGGTAGATAAGTTTAAGTATCTCTTCCTACTGGACAATAATCTCTTCTCTTCCCACATCGAAGCCCTTACAAGGAAGTTAAAGCAGAGGCTTGGTTTTCTTTATAGACATAAAACCTTATTCTCCAAAGAATCCAGGATAAGGCTCGTCCAATCCACTTTTCTTCCTTTGTTAGACTATGCAGATATCCTATATGGCCACTGCTCAACGACCAGCCTACATAAGTTGGGTGTCCTTTACCATCGAGCCATATGTTTTATCACTAATGTACCAGTCAGGACGCACCATTGCGATATTTATGCTGAATGGGATGGACCTCTCTTGCCACCAGAAGATTATTAAATACTTATATCTGGGCTTACAAAGCCTTGCTCTGTAAGCTACCGCCATACATCACAAATCTGTTTCACCGCTCCTCGTGCTCCTACGCTCTTAGAAAAAAAATTTGTACATTACGCGCAAAGTCCCTAAATTCTGCACCAACCGTGGCAAGGTTGCCATCAGTCACACTATCCCCCTTGCCTGGAATAAGCTGGTCATTCCTCAGATTAATCAGTCTACTCCCCCTAAATGCTTTTAAAAGCCTTGTTGGCAAATTTTTCCATGAAGTTTGCCACTGCTACTCAGCTCAGACCCCATGGTTTTGCTCTCCTTCTCACCCTTTTTTGACCCTATCGTATATCTCCCCTCTGTTGCTTCCTCTAACCCTTTAAATCTCTCCCTGTATCTGTACTCAGACTCCCCGTCCCTCCTTCCTTGCACCCCCGACTCATTTTGCTTCTGTGTTTTTCAGTGCCTAATTGTGTATACTTCACTATGATGAATTACCTTATGAGGCATAATCATTCACATCTTGAGCTATCAACAGACCTATTGCACTCACCTTGGAATTATTTGCACTTGGCTCCTTAATTTTTTTACTTTTCTGTTTTATTATAGATCTGCTATGTATTTTGTGTATCTTCTGTCCGCATGGGACCTCCTTGTAAATGAGCTTGCTCAACAGAGTCTTCCTGGTTAAATAAACCTGAACTTTCAAGAACTTTCTAAGGTTGCAATTAGTAAGTAGTTCTGAAGAACTGGAAGTGAATGGTTTGAGTCATTTTATGACATTAGTGACTAAAAGAATAACCGGTGGCTTTTAACTGTTCTGTGATTATACTGTGAAACCATAAGGGACATAAAAGTGGCGTTGTCACTATTGCAGACATTGGGCCCCATATTCAGAGCTGGGTGCGTCGCAGAGCAGCAGTTTGCATTGAGCTTAAGTATTTTGCACATCTGAGTGAGCAGTATTCAAACGGATAACACTTGCTGACAGAACAGCGGTATGTGACTGAATACCAGGCTATGTTAGTGCAGTGCTAAGTGGA
The DNA here is from genome assembly GCA_016271365.2 of Neoceratodus forsteri. Taxonomy (NCBI): domain Eukaryota; kingdom Metazoa; phylum Chordata; order Ceratodontiformes; family Ceratodontidae; genus Neoceratodus; species Neoceratodus forsteri. The sequence goes on from CM028130.1 coordinate 1,166,060,680, forward strand.
TCTGCACTGCACTGACATGGACCAGGGCTACATATGGTCCATAGTAGATAGTACTGCCCGAAACATGATAGTGCCAGGTCCCCTGTGGGACATATTTGACCCAAAGATGCAAATGAACACATTGGGCATGCAAGGTGCTAAGGGGCCATCTGCATGTCCATTATGGGCTCATTTGCATGTGACGCAGCAGCCTCTAGGTGCCCCTTTCTTTTAGAAAGCAATCCCTGATGGCATAGTGGTCCCCCCGATCACCCAGTTTACATGTTCAGTAAGCCATGGTGGCCTAGTCATGGTTCCTCCCAAGCCAGATCACCCGGTTTACATGTTCAGAAGCAAATGATTTGATACCTTTTAATGGACCAACATAGATGTAACAACAAGAACAAAGTGCTCTAGCTTTCGGACCAACCAGTCCTTCTTCAGGCTTCTGAAGAAGGACTGGTTGGTCCGAAAGCTAGAGCACTTTGTTCTTGTTGTTACATCTATGTTAGTCCATTAAAAGGTATCAAATAATTTGCTTCTGGATCTGTTCTTGCAAGGACCAATACGGCAAATATTAAATCCCGGTTTACATGTTCATTAAGCTCTTGTGGTTTAGTGGTTCCCCCACTCCCCATTTGCACAGTTTACATGTTCAGTAAGCCCTGGTGATCTAGTGATTCTCTCCACCCCCTCCATACACCAGCCCTCCCACCCACTTGCTGATGACCCTGCCCCCCAACCCTCCACACTGAGTGCCAATCTCCATGTAATTGGTGGCTGGCACAGCCCTTCTCTCACCTCCTCGGCCATACATGATCGCGCTCTATGACTTTCAGATGGTGTCCAGCTGAGGCGGGAGAGGACTGCTGTGCAGGCCGACAATGTCACGGAGACCGGCACTCAGGGTGAGGGTGTGTCTGGGGCTGGGATCCTCAGCGGGTAGGCGGGTAAGGGTCTGGTGTATGGTCGGGGGTGGGGAAACCACTAGGCCACAAGGGCTTATTGAGCAAGTATACTAGGTGATCTGGGGGTGGGGGAACAACTAGATCATCAGGGCTTACTGAAAGTGTAAACCAGGTGATGGGGTGGGGGAACCACTAGAGCACCAGGGCTAACTGAACATGTAAACTAGGCAATCAGGGGTGGGGAACCACTAGATCACCAGGGATTACTGAATGCACATACCAGGTGATGGGGGGGTTAGGGGAAGACCACCAGGGCTGACTGAACATGTAAACCAGGTGATTAAGGGTTGGGAGGTATTGCAAATCACCAGGGCTTACTGGACATATAAACTGGGCAATTGAGGGTAGTGGGGCAGCTCAGCACAGGAGCAGGTGGCTGCAGTAGAGTCGTCCTGCCTTCTGGAAGTGGGTTAAGATGCAGTTTTTGGCAGCCATAAACAGCACCTCTCTGGGGGCTGTTTACTTCTGCTGTAAACCTTTGAATATGCTGCTGTGCTGATATGCAAGAGTGGACTCCTCATTTACATAGACACAGCAGTATAGTTTGCATCCTGGCACTGCTGGGGTTGGGAAGCGCTGCAGGGGCCTCTAAATATGGCGCTGCCTGGAGTGTTAGTGCAGACCCAGGTTAACACCAGCACTAACTTTTGAATATGGAGTCCCATATACTAAAACCTGCAAAACATTTTTTTTTAAAGCTGTTAAATGCTATCTGGAGCCTGCTTTTTGTGAAGACTCCTGGCTGGACTATTTAATCAATTATGTTTCATACAACAAGTGGAAGAACAATAAAAGACTGCTGAAGCATGTTTGAGTTTTTTTGTAATTAACATCTGTGGAGCAGGAGGGAAGAACTGCAGAAACATCTAGCATGTCAGGCAGGCTCAAGAGGAAAAAGTAATCAAAAATGTTTCTCTGAAAAAAATCACACAAAGCTCCACTAGTGCTAAGGATACCCACTCTCTACAAAAGGAGCCTTAAATAAAGATAAGAAAAGTAGTACAGGAAATGATAAGGAAGATAAAGTGCAGGATCAGAAAATAAAGCTGAACAGCAGAAAGATAAAAAAACAAAGAAAGGGTGAAATTTGGCACAGGGTACCTGCGCCAAAAGGAATTGATGCAAGTGGTACTTTGTGCCAAATATTGTGGCAATCCTGATTTTTGAACGCAGGCTGCATTGAAATTGAGATGCCATGCGCCGAACCAGCCCTGTGCCACCTCTGTGCCAAAAGTAGGTGTGCACAGGTTGTAAGGGGGCTTGTGCCACAGTGGGGCTGCAGCATCCCATTATTTTTTTAATATATTTATTCCTTCCTGAAGAACTGGCAGGCGGCTCCGGACCCCTCTCAGAGGGCTCATCTTCCGAGACCAGCTGCCCCCGATCCAGCTGTCCCTGGTGATCCACTACAAAGCGCCCCCCATGGTGGGGCCAGAAGGAGGAGTGCCCCCCTCGAGCACAATCCAGATGCTGGGTGAGCCGGAACCAGGGACATGGCCAGGCCATCATGGAGCTTGATTTTCCAGTTTTCTCCCCTTCCCGTGTTGCAGACACGCACACTGCTGCCCGTAACACCCTCGCTTTCTGTTGCTCACCTGTCCCACACTGTCCTCCAGGCCTTCGTCTGGGGGCAGTCATATGGAGGGAGTAGCAACCCACCTACCCCGGGAAAGAAGAGCAGTCCTCCAAACGCTCAATCCTCTCCCTCCCTGGCCAACATGCAGCAACCTGCGCTCACTTCCGAACACAGGTTGATGGCATGGAGTGAGGTGTGGCGTCCAGCTCCTCAACCCTCAGAGCCACCGGGCCAGCTAGCATCCCTTTATTTGGGATTTTGGAAGCCCCACAATGGCTGCAAGTGGGAGCTGAGGTTAGACCAGCCATTGGCTGGCCTAATGCTCTGCGCCACAGGTCTGGGTGTGCCGTGGTGGCAGGGGGGAGCCTGCAAGTACATGATACGTGGAAGACGGACCAGTGGGGGTGCTAGTAGTGGGCTGCATTGGCATGGCAGGGTGTGGGAGGGTACACCGGTGCACTATGGCAGTTGTGTCCTACATAGTGCCATAGCCGTGGACAGGGTAGTGATGTCTGCAGGCAGTAAGCATATCCTGGACCCCCTGATGCTATCAGCCCTGCCAGCCATCCCGCATCATGCCACCACTGGGACATGTGGTGGCAGTCCAGGGTTGCATGGGATGAGGTGTTGTTGTGGGATAGGGACATACCCTGGGCAGCGCCACCTTCCCCTCATGCCCTGCTCTCTGTGTGCTCCATACTGCTGGTACAGGTACCGTAATAGCTGTGGCAGGCGGGAAGGGCACCCCAGTTGCCAGGTGCCACAATGAGATCTGACAGACAGCATGTACAGGACCTTTCCTGTCGTATGAGGGGAGTGGCACAGCCCAAAGCTTTGGAATGCTGGGCACATGAGGATTCCAGACAACAACAACTCTCCAGTCACTGTTGTCCTCGCAGTGCCTCAAAATATGTGAATAAATGCCATACTGGTCTACCTGAAATGAGAAGCACACAATCAGCTGTCTATACAGATTATGACTTTAATCAAATAAAGTATAGTGAATACTGTCTTATCTTGTCCGAAGAGGACAGGAGAGCACTGGAACTTCATGTACTAGAAAAACTACAGCTTGAAAATGCTCTGTAAAACATCAACTTGAAATAAGTAACTTGTTCAGAAAACAACAGTGGCAGGACTACATGCAATATAAGTGCTACCTGCAACAAAGGAGACACCCCTGACTAACTCAAGATTTGAACCTAAGAGTGCGTAATAGCAACCAAATAAAAATTGGGCTGATCTCCTTATATATGTTTTATTTATTTATTTATTTATTTTGAAAATCACAGCGCAGTAGGTATACTATAGAGGAATGCCCATAAAATTTTATGAAATGATTAAAACGGAACAATGAACATCCCCTGTTGGCATACTGGACAGTATTCTTCTGTGGGAGCGAGGCTCTGCAGACTCCACTGACAATGTTGGAGCTAACAGAAAAGAAAATTATGGTAAGTATGAAGACATTTCTTCTTTCTGTAGTGCTCCACATTGTCAATGGTTAGTAATAACAACTGGGTTCTAAGAAGCAGTACCCAGAATAACCAGGATGGAGGAGAATATTGTCCCATACATCAACCACATACAGAGAAAGAATTTAACTGCTAACTGCCACCTGCAAAACTCTGCAACCGAAGAAGGAGGTACCCAAGGAGGCTCCAAGGGCTGACACCTGCCCTCTCAGGGTGCTCAGGGCCAAACTCTTTTCCACTCCTTCCCGCAGGAAATCTAAAATCTGCGGGATTGAGGCTTTGGAAAGCCGAATACTTTTGTCCCTGGCCCAAGCCAAAAAGGTGGTCCAGACAAGAGCATAGGCTGCCAAAGTGGAAGTCTTCCTGGCAGTCATCAGTGTGTCTACTACCTTCTTGGAGAAGCCTAGTTTTAGAAGTCTCCTCTTTTCAGGAGCCAGGCTGCAAGCTGCATCGCTCCCTGATCTGGATGCAGAATAGGGCCCTGAGAGAGAAGGTCCCCTTGCACTGGAAGGCAAAAGGGAGCGTGCTGAGCTAGGTTCACTAAGTCTGAGAACCACAGTCTTCTGGGCCACTCCAAAGTTATTAAAAGAAAGCTTCCTCTTGAGTGCCCTGTTTTACATATGACCTTGGGGAGGAGAGGCAGTGGAGGAAATGCATATGCTCTGTTGAAGCTCCACTCCTGTGTCAGAGCATCCACTGCTTCCGCCTGTGGACACAGGTAGCAGCTGAAGAACCTTTGAGTCTGAGCATTGTGGCTGGAGGTGAACAGATCAATCTGAGGATGACCAAACCTTTAACACAGAAGGTCGGGGGGGTGCTATGGAGCCCGAGTTGAGAAGCAGCAGGATCAATGAGCTCTGCAAAATTAATGTTAATTCATTTTAAAGAACACTTTTCTGATCTTTAATTGTTATTCAAGACTATAAGTGGAAAGAGCGAGTCCAAATTACTTAAAATGGGAACTAAGGAAAGATTGTATGGCTGGGGAGCCAAAAAATAAAATGTTGGAGGGATGTCGACGCCGGTAACTTCAGCACAGGCTGAAGCGAGCCGGGTTCAACAGAAACTTTGGCATCTCTGGGATTGAAAATGCAGAGACTTATTTCCTCAGTGTCCACCTTGAATCAGAAGGTGGATGACTTCAATGGTCGCAGTAGTCCTAGATACAACAATGGAAGCCTTGAAGGGAGAGATGCTTGAGGTTCATAAACAAACAGATGCCTCCATGAGTTCCACCATGTTAATGGTGAAGGAAACTAGTACCTACGCACTAGATTAGAAACCCCGAAACCAAGTGTGATCTGCTAACGTAAGGATCCTTGGTCTCCGGAAGGGTGCAGGGGATCACCGATGATGTTCATTTGGGAGTGGCTCACCAAAAATTAACCCCTGATTCTGAGTCTAGCCAGTGGGAGGCCCAAAAAATATATTGCATTACCTCTCGAGGCCGTAAGCAGAATGTAGAAGAAGAACCTCGCACACTAATGATGGTGACTTCGGGAGTTGGAGAGCGAGATCTGATCCTACAATATGCCCACCGTGTCAGCCCGCTTTTTCAGGATGAGCGTCAAATTAATTTCTTTCCAGACATTAGCTTCGCAACCAGACAACGTCAGAAGAGATTTGACGGGGTGAGGAGAGTCTTGAGAGATATAGGAGTGTCCCACACAATGATTTTCCCAGCGTGGCTGATGATTATACATAAAGGTGAAATCTACCTTTTTTCTGATCTAGTGGAAGCAGATAAGTGGGCTGAATGGCTGGGGGCCGAAGTTAGAAACAGGAAGGATGAAGGTGAAGACTCTGAGGATGATGAGGATAATGTGGACACTTGAAGGCCTCATGGTTGAGAACTGGACTGTGCTGGACTTAAACAAATAGTTGTTTTGCTTCTACACCTAGATTATTGCTACCTTTATACAGCTTTGCTTTAAAATGGGCTGATTACTTTTTGTGTTGAAGGGCATTGGAATTTAGTACATTCATGTTTGGAAGGGGTGTGGACTGAAGTTTCTTGCGGAGAACCCCCACTAGCTTAAACCTAGAGAAGAAGATTTTCCTCTGAACAGCTCTTACCAAATGGCTAGATATAATGGGAAAAGTGATCCATTGAGGGAATTCTATTTTCTTGTTGTTATTTTGTTTATACTATATTAAGCCTGCTGCTAAATCTCTCTTTTTGAGACATTAGGGTTTATATACATAATGATACATAGTTACATAAATAATGGGGCGCTGTTTATGTTGCATATATTGCTGGTCAATTTTTAATTTAGGGAATAGCCATGTAACTCATGGGTTCCTATCACAGCAATTATTGTATAAATTTAGTATTAGTCTACAAGATCAACCTCCATAAGCTATCTCTATTTAGTAAATGCAATGTAATCCTATAATTAAGGGACTTTGATCCCAAAACTGTAAGTTCATATGGTCTGTTTACTAAATGTGAAATTATTGTCATATAAATGATGAAAAGAAAAAATAAAGTATAAAAACCCCACAGAAGGTCAAACACCTCTGGGTTCAACATCCACTCCCCTGGATGAACATTTTTGCAGCTTAGCCAATCGGCCTGAATGTTCAGCTCCTTTGCCAAGTGGACTGCTGACAGAGAGAGGAGATTCTCCTCCACCCACAGTAGGAGTTTGGTGGCTTCTTTTAGCATCTCCCTGCTCTTTGTGCCTCCTTGGCTATTTATGTATGCCCTTGTGATGGCGTTGTCCAACCTTATTTTCATGGCCTTTGACTGCAGCAGACTTTGAAATTGAAGAAGAGTGAGGCATACCACCCTCATCTCCAGGACATTTATGTGGAGATGCTATTCTTACACTGATCAAGTTCCCTGAATAGGCAAGTGGTTCAGGACTCCGCCCCCCTCAACCCAACAGGCTGGCATTGGTTGTCAAAATCAACTCTTGGGGGGACTTCCAAAAGGACCCTTTTGCTCAGATTCTCCAAACTCACCCACCAACTCTAAGAGTGCCGTAGTTGTGGTGAGAGGGGGACCCTGGTCTGATAATCCTTCAAGGTCAGATCCCAGGCCAACAGCAACCCCATCTGAAGTGGCCGCATGTGAAGGCAAGCACACGGGACTAGTTCTATCACTGCCATCATGAGGCCCAGAATTCACAGCAGATGCAGAGCTGTTGCCGATGACTGAGTCCTCAGCCACTGACCTTCTCTCAAAAGGGTCTCTTTTCTGGATGGCAAAACGAAGACTTCCTCCTGATCCATCTGGAAAACTGTCCCAGGTGTTCCATGGTCTGGGATGGTTCAAGAGAGCTTTTCTTCCAATTCACCACCCAGCCGTGGGACTCTAGCATCTCCAGAGTCCTGCTCACTGACCTCCTTGCCAATGTCGCAGACAGTGCTCAAATGGGCAGGTCATCCTGGTAGGGATAGACATGATGCCCCTCCTGCTGAATTTGAGCCACCAGGACTATGAGCACCTTCGAGAAGACCCTGGGGGCTGTAGCAAGCCCAAAGGGAAGAGCCCTGTACTGGAAATGCTGACCCAGGACCAAGAACCTGAGAAACCTCTGATGAGACTGACAGATTATAATGTGGACATATGCATCCGTCAGATCTATGGAAGCTGGGAAATCACCCGGCTGGACAGCTCAGGTGACTGAATGCAAGGACTTCATTTTTGAAGATCATGTAGTGCAGTAACTTGTTCAGATGTTTCAGATCCAGAATGAGTCTGAAACCACCCGACTTTTTGGGAACTACTAAATAGATCGAGTAGAATCCCTGGCCTTGGTTGCTTGGAGGAACTAGTACAATCACCCTTATTTGATTGAGGTGGGTCAGGGTCTCTGACACTGCTTGTCTCTTTACTGGGTCCTTGGAAACCAGGTATGGCAGAAAATACCCCCTTGAGGGGATTTCTGAAAATTCTGTTGTGTAACCTAAGGCCTGAATTTCTAAAACCCAAGCATCTGAAGTTATCTGGGCCCATCTTGAGAAACAATTGCAGTCTGCCACCAAGGGAAGGGAGGCAGAGATGGGCACTTGTACCCTGTCTGTGGGGCACACATTTTTCATCCAGGCCAGGTACGTTGTTTGGCAAGGGCTCTTCTTTACTGTAGCCCTTGTAACCAGAATAGGCTCCTTTATTTCTCTGGTTACCAAAGTTCCAAAAGGGATGAAAACCTCCTAGAAACTGCCCCTGCCAGCCACCTCCTTGATCTCTGTGGGGTCGATGTGGCTTTGTGCTGTTGCTTTGACACTGGAAGGTGGCCCTTCTTATCCTGGATATCCATTAAAATACCATACAGGCCAGAACCGAACAACAAACCTCCCTCGAAAGGGACATTGAACAGCTTGGTCTTGGAAGTCTGATCAGCAACCTAATGCCTAAGCCATACATCTCGCATAGCTGACACAATGTGATAGGCAGAGCGAGCCAACATGCACAAATTCTCCACCGTGGTGTCAACTAAAAAGGTGGAGGTCATGGCAACCAATTGCAGAATGTTTGTGCCCTCTGAATCTGGGGAAATGAAGCTGCCCAGTGTAGTAACCCACAAGTTTAAAGCTCTGGCAGCAATAAAAGAGGCATAGGAGGTGCACAGGTTGCACCTTTGGAGGCAAAAGCCCTTTTGCATGCAGTATCTGCTCATTTGTTGTGTGAATCTGTTAAAGCCAGTGACCCTTCAGTAGGAATGGTGGTGTGCTTGACAGAATTATGCACAGCATTGCCCATCAGAGGAAGGGCTTCCCACCTGTGACATTTTTACTCTAAAAAGGGACAATACTGGGTCTTACATTTTGGCAGATACTTTCTTTGGTCCACTCTTGCTCAATAATTTGGTCACAGTGAATAAAACTTGGAAAACACTTTGGAGCAGAGAAGGACGCAGACAGTATGGGACGTCCACTGCCTCCACAGATTGTTCTTCCTTAAGCTATAAGGACCTACATGCCTCAGCTATCAGGTAGGACAAGGACTTGGTATTAAATAGGGGATATTAAATAGGGGAAGGATAGGAATCCTCCTTGGCTCTGTCCACTCCCCTTCCTCCTCCTCCTCAGAGGGACCATCCTCCTCATCAGAAAGCAGCATTTTAAGGTCAGGAGCTTCCCCAAGATCCCAGAAACCTCATCTTGACCCTCTAAATAGTCAGGGTCAGGGTCTGCCTGCATATCTGTATCCACAGCCTTGTCCTGCTGTGGTGCACCTGAATGTGCCTATGTGGGCCCGACCTGAGTGACCCGGTTTGGAGTTGGGTGTATTTGCTGGGATGTCCTGTGGAACATTGGGGCCCAAAACTCTCCTAAGAGCAGTAAAAAGGATTTTCACAATTCTGCTTTCCACTGCCAACTGAAAAATGAGTTGCCCCCTCCACAGCTTGGAGGCTAGCTGGGGGGGGGACTGTAAGGGACATATTAGGCTGAGAAACACAATGGGGGCATAGGAACCCATGGGAGAGGGTCTCATCACCCTTTTGCAAGGCTTACATCTTTTAAATGTTAGTGGTCTCCGATAAACCATGGTGCAGATAGAAGCCCTGTAAATGTCTGAGCTTAAACTAGTGGGCTCTAAACTGCATTTCAGTATGTTTGAATATCAGTAGTGCAGAGTAAAGTACAAGAGTGCGCCTGCAGTTCTGCCGACTGCCAAAGGAAAACCAAAGGTATTACATTTTTTCAATTCTAGATTTAAACACTCAAAAAAAGAGAGACGCATGTCTATCTGCTGAGAAAAGGCATAGACACGTGCGCACACTCAGGCGTGTGTATGCAGCCATGCATGATGTCAGCACATTAGAAGGTGGGCATGTGCCTACTACAAGTGCGCGAATGGCATGCTGAACAAAGTGCAAGTCAAAAATATGAAAAAAGGGGTGTGCGCCCAACTGTAGAAATGATTGGCTGAGTGGCGGGAAAACCTGGTGGCTTAAGAGAGCCAAAACACATGCCAATGGGTGATGGAGCCTAAGAAGCCTCAAAGAAGTAACAAACATTTGACAGTGTCGAACGTTTGATGCACTGGAAGATGTCTGCCCCTGCACTTTGTGGATGACCTTGCGGTACTTGAATGTATGTATTATGTTCCCCCTGTCCCTCCTGTCCTCCACTGAGTACATATTGTGGTCCTTTAATCTGTCCTGATATGTTCTGATCTTACTTTGAGGGGGAGCGCTTGCAGCAGGCTATAACCATTAGGGCTATTGCCGCAGGCCTTAGGACCCACCAGAAAAAATTTAGCTAGCAGTATGTGTGACACGTGGACAGCCAGTTCTGAGTACACTATGATTTTTGTAATATAAAAATGTTTCTGTCTTGCGAGATGCTGAGACAGCATGTGAAGTCACACACACACACACACACAGGTTTTAGATACAAGGTGTTACCTTGAAGGCCAGGAGCTAATTACAGACTAGAACAGGCCCTAATCAAGGATCTCCTGTTTATCTAAGTTAAATCTAGCTTTAACTGCTGAGAGGGAAATTAATATCCATTTTATGAAGTTTAGAGAAGAAACCAGGTTATGGCACACTGGTGCGAAATCATAAATGCTTTGATGTCTGTGTGAGAGAGGATACTGCTCATAGATGAAAGGAAATTTACAGACTTGGTTGGGAAAGTCACATGGGGAAAGGAGTTTCTGCTGATGTAAATTAACTTACCTTCTAAAATGATAAAACATCCTGGGTGTATGAGTTTTAATAAACAGAGGGGAGCTAGGTGACCTCACACAAAGGGGTTGGCAAAGACAGTTTTTAAACAGTATTCTGTTTTCCATTTTGACACAAACGTTTGGACTCTGAAAAAGAAACATCTACAGCACTGTGAGATAAGAATACGTTAGAAAAGACAGTTCTAAGAGTACTGTGGTAGGATATTTTGTCTGCACTTTTAAACCTGTTTTGTTTAAGTGATTAGTATGTTTTGTGATATATGGTTCTGTATTTACATGTTAAATTGTTGTAACTATTTTGAAGTAAACCTTTACTTTAGAAATTACTTGGTGTGCCTTTGAATTTCTTTTTCTTGACAAGGGAAGCATACATGGTTAAAGCTGACACTGCACAAAGCTTACTGGTTTTACCAAACTGGGGAAAGGTAAGAATTTATTCTGAGGTCTTTAATAGAGTTTTAAGGGTTCATTTTGTACGCCTGGTTAGGTGCCCATAGGCAAAAGATATCTGCCCCTCCCGAAGAGCAGAATTATCTGAGCCTGTACATTGGGTACGCTAACAAGAGGTTCCCAGTTTGAATCCCTCCAAGACTTGAGACCAAAGGTTGATTCAAACCCACAAAACAGACAGGAGGGTTACCCTGTTTCTGTTACCTGTTCACAAGACTGCACTTGAAGGTTGGCACTTTGGGCATAGAGGGCTGACCTGCTGAGTGGGTTTCTGACAGATTGGTGACACCAGTGTGCATAATTTTGGTATTACAAGCTTTTATTGTTCAGTGTGTCAACTTGAGACCATCAGCTCACTTGCAAAGAAAGAAAAAGGCAGTAATTTATTTCTAAAAAAGGAGACAGAACTATATCACTTGGCGTAAAATCAAGTTCCTACCTGTTTTATTTTTTTTTCTAAAGTGCTAGTCAGAGTAGCTGTAGTTAGGGAAGAAGATGGCTTCCAACTACAGCAGGCACACTGTAGACTACTTAAAGCAGTTGTGCAGGGTCAGAGGAGTCCTATTTGAGGTGAAAGCCAGCAAACAGCACCTCGTGGATGCCCTGATGGTAGCAGATACTCAGAGCAGCGAGTCACAGACCGTGACTGAAAAGGACCAAACCTCAAGTGTGGCAGGGCTAGCGGCCAGTGCAGTGTCCAGATCCGATGGAGGGCAACAGGGCCACTGTCAGCGAAGGGCCACAGCAGCAGGGGAAGGCTACTAGTATCCTGGATCAAGAAGTACTCAGGCTGCAAACTAAGTTGAGCAGAATGGAGCTGGAGTTCCAGAGGGAGAGGGACTGTGAACAGCGGGAGGCAGAGCAAGAATGCCGAGAGGCAGAGTGAGAACAGAGAGACGCTGACTGTGAGGAGAGTGAGCGCCAGAGGCAACATGAACTGGAGAAGCTATGACTCCAACCAGCAGCACCAGAGCAGGTAAGTGGCTTGGGTTTAACTGGGACTACAGGACTGGGTTACAAATTGAATTCCAAATTGATAGCCGAATTTAAAGAGGGGGAGGATATGGATGCCTTTTTAAATTCTTTTGAAAAAGTTTGTATTCAGGCTAAAATTCCTAGAGAGTCCTGGAGCTTCCAGCTATCCTCACTACTTACCGGGAAAGCTCAAGATGCATTGGGTCAAATGGACAATGAGGACAGTGATGATTACAGCAAACTTAAAACAGTACTGTTAAAGAAATTTGAATTAACTACTGAATCATACAGAGCTAAATTCCGTAAGCTCAGGAGAAGCCCTGACATGAGCTACGAGGAGCTAGCCATGAAACAACGTTAGTTTTTAAAACGTTGGTGGGAAGGAATCGAGGCAAACTCTGTTGATAAAATTAAAAATGTGATTTTGTTAGAACAGTTTTATTGGACATGCCCAGCAGAGCTGAAAACCTGGCTGAAGGACCGAGATCCCAAAACAGTGCAAGAGGCTGCTGAACTCTCGGACCCCTATGCCAAGAGCAGACCTGCTCTGAGAGCAAATTGGGCGGGTGTGGCAGTGCAGAAAGGGAAAAGCGCGCCTTCAGAGCAGCTAAAACCCTCACTGCCTCCACTGAAACCAGTTAACCCCAGGTTTCAGAGAAAAGATTTCTCTGAAAAGGGAAGTGAATGTTGGTTATGTAAAAAAACGGAGCATATTGCCACACAGTGTCCCAAAAGAATGAGCAATCATACGCAGAATGATACTAGAAAAGAAGTGGGTTGTTTGTGTGTCCCTGGAAGCATGCCTGTGAACATGAGGGAACACATGCACCCAGTCATGGTGAATGGTGTACAGACGCAAGGGTTAAGGGACACAGGGGCATCCTTGACCTTGGTAAAGGGGGATCTAGTAGAGCCTGGTCAGCTTATACCCAATAAATACGTCACTGTACGGGACTTTACTGGTGAGACAAAAACATTGCCCCTCGCTAGTGTTCTCCTAGACTGGGGTGAAACGGGGAACTGTGCAACAGGTGGCTGTAGCCAAAACCTTAGCAGTGGATGTTATCCTGGGCAACAATCTCAAACAAGGGATGGTGTGTGCAGTTACCCATAGCCAAGCAGCAAGGGAAAATTGTAGTTCCCTGAACCCCACAGAAGCCATTGTGGAAACCACAGAGAGGCTGGTGCCCCAGCCTGCATCTCCAGATGGGGAGACTAACGAAAAGGGGGTAGAAATTTCCCCAGTGGCAAGTAACCACACAGCTACGGAGGGTCACTCTGAAGAGGGAGGGATGACTCATTGTCAGAGGGTTGGGATTGACAGTGATCCTGAGTGCCCTGACGCTAGTGCTAGGGACCCTAGTTTAGCGACTGAAGGAGACCTGTCCCATGCCTTGGGAATGTGTGAGGGGTTTGCAGCTGCTCAGAGAAGTGACCCTAGTTTAGAGAAGCTGAGGGCTTAGGCAGACTCGGACAGTGCACAGGGAGGTGATGGCAGACATAAGGTTTATTGGGAAAATGGACTTATATATACTCAGGCAGTACAGACAGAGGGAGGGGTGCTAGGCAGGCAGCCTGTTGTTCCCCAGGGGTATCAAAAGCAGTTGCTCAAGATTGCACATGATATTCCCTTATCTGGTCATCTGGGAATGGCACACATGGCGCAGTGGTTGGCCCAGAATTTCTACTGGCCTAACTTCACCCAGCAGTTGAAGGAGTATTGCAGGTCTTGTCACCAGTGCCAAGAAATAGGGAAGGCGGGCAAGAAAATCCAAGCCGCCCTGATTCCATTGCCCATAGTGGAGTAGCCATTCCAGAGGGTGGGAATAGATATTGTGGGGCCTTTAAATGCCCCCAGCTCCTCAGGGAAGAGATTCATTCTGACTGTGGTGGATTATGCCACCCGGTACCCAGAGGCAGTCGCCCTATCCTCACTGAGGACAGACAAAGTGGCAGATGCCTTACTTGGGATTTTCTCCCGTGTTGGGTTTCTGCAGGAGGTTATCACCGATCAAGGGGGTTCCTTCATGTCGGACCTGATGAAATGTTTATGGGAGAAGTGTGGTGGTGCAGAGATGCACGACACCATATCACCCACAAGCCAATGGACTTGTGGAAAGAGTCAATGGTACCCTAAAGTCAATGCTCTGGGCATTTTCTGAACAGCATGGGAGGGACTGGGAGAAATACCTTCCCCACCTGTTGTTTGCATACAGGGAGGTGCCCCAAGAGTTGACAGGATTTTCCCCCTTCGAACTCTTATATGAACGCCGGGTATGTGGGCCCCTAGACTTGATCTGGGAGGACTGGGAAGGTAAGCACGCCACTCAAGGAACTCCCATTGTGGATTACGTCCTTAGGTTTAAGGAAAGGCTGAAGGAGCTTATGGGGACAGCCCAGAGTAACCTGGCAGCTGCCCAACAGAAACAAAAAGTGTGGTACAATCGCAGAGCCAGAGCTCACTCATACATGGTGGGTCAGGAAGTCGTGGTCCTTATTCCAGTCCAGAAAGACAAGCTGCAGGCTGAGTGGGCAGGACCATACAAAGTAGTTAGGAAGGTAAATGATGTGAACTATAATGTGGAGTTACCTGACTGAAGACAGACAGAAAGGCTGTACCATGTCAACATGATGAAGCCATATGCAAATAGGGCTGAAATGGTGTTTGCAGTGTGTAGTCTTGGGGAGGGGACGGATGACAGAGACCCCCTTCTGGACTTGCTGGAAGAAAGTAAGTGGGAGTCCTCTGTGGAGGCAGTAAAACTGTCTCCCCAGCTGGTCCCGGACCAGATCCAGAAAGTAAGGGAGGTTTTAGCAGACCTTGCCCCATTGTTTAGCGCCAAGCCTGGACTAACCCCCTTAGAGATGCAAGATGTGGGGACAGGGACACAGACGCCCATACGGCAGACAGCATATCGGGTGTCAGAGGCTGTCCAGAAGGACATTAGGAGGGAAGTGGAGGAGATGCTGGATTTAGGGGTAATCCAGAGATCCCACAGCCCCTGGGCCTCACCTGTAGTCCTTGTGCCTAAGCCAGATGGCTCTACTCGTTTCTGTGTGGATTATCGTGGACTGAATGCAGTCACGAAGCCAGACACCCACCCGATGCCCCAGACGGACGAACTCCTGGACAAGTTGGGAGGGGTGACCTACCTTACGACAATTGACCTGACCAAGGGGTATTAGCAGGTAGAGTTGATGGGCAGAGCTAGGGAGAGGTTGGCCTTCATCACTCCGATAGGCTTATTTGAATTTAAAGTAATGCCTTTCGGAATGAAGAACGCCCCGGACACTTTCCAAAGGTTGGTGAACCAGGTGTTAAATGGTGCTGAGGTGTACGCCGTGACGTACCTGGATGACATTGCCATCTTTAGTATCAGCTGGGAGGAACACCTATCCCACCTTAGGGAAGTGCTGGGCAGGATACAGAGGGCCGGGATTAGTGTCAAAGCCAGGAAGTGCCAGGTGGCCATGGGAGAGGTGGCATACCTTGGGCATGTAGTAGGCCGAAGAAAGCTCCATCCTAATCAAATAAAGATAGAGGTAATCCAGGTGTGGCCCAGACCAGAAACACAGAAGCAGGTCAGGAGTTTTCTAGGGACAGCAGGGTACTACAGAAAATTTGTACCCAATTACAGTGCCCTGGCTGCTCCCCTATCTGACCTGACAAAGAAAAGGATGCCCAAGAAAATTACCTGGGGCCCAGCCTGTGAGGAAGCCTTTTCCAAACTAAAGGAGGCACTGTGCAGTGCTCCTGTTTTGACAAGTCCTGACTATAGAAAACCCTTTATAGTTCAGACTGACACCTCAGACATGGGTATTGGGGCAGTACTGAGTCAGACATCAAGCCAAGGGAGAGATCACCCAGTAGTGTACCTGAGTAAGAAGTTACTTCCCAGGGAGCAGGCATACTCCACTGTGGAAAAACAATGTCTTGCCATAGTGTGGGCCCTAAAGAAGTTGGAGCCATACTTATATGGGCAACATTTTGTGGTGCAGACTGACCACAACCCCCTGCATTGGCTGATGCAGATGGGAAAAAACAATGGTAGATAGCTAAGATGGAGTCTTGCTTTGCAAGGGTATGATAAGACAATCGTACATAGAGCTGGAGCCAGAAACCAGAACTCAGATGGTCTGTCTTACGTATATGAGGAGTAAACTGATTTGGGAAGCTCATCCCATGCTGGGGATAGAGCCCCCAAATTCAGTCTAGGAGGGGAGGATTGTGACACGTGGACAGCCAGTTCTGAGTACACTATAATTTTTGTAATATAAAAATGTGTTATGGACTGTCTCTCATGAGAGATGCTGAGACCGCATGTGAGATAACACACACCAAGGTTTTAGATACAAGGTGTTACCTGGAAGGCCAGGAGCTAATTACAGACTAGAACAGGCCTTAATAAAGGATCTCCTGTTTATCTAAGTTAAATATAGCTTAAACTGCTAAGAGGGAAATCAGTATCCATTTTATGATGTTTAGAGGAGGAAACCAGGTTATGGCACACTGGTGCGAAATCATAAACGCTTTGATGTCTGTGTGAGAGAGGATACTGCTCATAGATGAAAGGAAATTTACAGACTTGATTGGGGAAGTCACATGGGGAAAGGAGTTTCTGCTTATGTAACCTTAGTTAACTTACCTTCTAAAATGATAAAACATCCTGGGTGTATGATTTTTTTTTTCTCTCCCTCTATTTATCCGCCTCCCACCCCACTGGAGCCGGACCATCGGGAGTCACCAAACAAGCCTGTCTCACAGGTGCCTTACCTGTTAGTCTCAGTCCTCCATCCTGTCGCTGATCCTCTCTCGGTGGGTCAGGTAGGCGACCCCCAATCTTGCATGTGTCAGGGTCCAGAGGCTACAGGCAGGCACCAGCACATTGAGACCTCGGCTCGGCGTTCCGTCTTCCTGGCTCCAGTGGGGTGTTTCTGCATTTCTATGGGACGTTGCGGGCCCATGCGTCAAGGCGCAAGCACCGATGTTGGCAACTTCCCTTCCTCTCCTTCCACGAAGGAGTAGTCCCTGTGGCTGATTGGTCGCTGACCTACGCCCTCGACCAATCAAGCCACTGGGACCCTAGCTTGCCGTCACACCTCCAGCCTCCACCAGGGTCGGCGCTTGCCGGATAACCTCCCTCCCGGAGGCGAGCTGTCATCGGGCGCCCAGCCTGTCTACCCTGGCGACCCCCGGCGCCCCGAGTTCGCTCCCGAACCCAGGTCGCCGGGTGTATGATTTTTAATAAACAGAGGAGGAGCTAGGTGACCTCACACAAAGGGGTTGGCAAAGACAGTTTTTAAGCAGTATTCTGTTTTCCATTTTGACACAAATGTTTGGACTCTGAAAAAGAAACATCTACAGCACTGTGAGAAAGAAACATCTACAGCACTGTGAGATAAGAATACCTTAGAAAAGACAATTCTAAGAGTACTGTGGTAGGATATTTTGTCTGCACTTCTAAACCTGTTTTGTTTAAGTGATTTGTATGTTTTGTGATACATGGTTCTGTATTTACATGTTACATTTTTTTATCTATTTTGAAGTAAACCTCTACTTTAGAGATTACTTGGTGTGCCTTTGAATTTCTTTTCCTTGACAAGGGAAGCATACATGGTTAAAGCTGACACTGCACAAAGCTTACTGGTTTTACCAAACTGGGAAAAGGTAAGCATTTATTCTGAGGTCTTTAATAGAGTTTTAAGGGTTCATTTTGTACGCCTGGTTAGGTGCCCATAGGCAAAAGATATCTGCCCCCCCCCCCGAAGAGCAGAATTATCTGAGCCTGTACATTGGGTACGCTAACAAGAGGTTCACAGTTTGAATCCCTCCAAGATTTGAGACCAAACGTTGATTTGAACCCACAAAACCGACAGGAGGGTTACCCTGTTTCTGTTAACTGTTCACAAGACTGCGCTCGGAGGTTGGCACTTTGGGAGTAGAGGGCTGACCTGCTGAGTGGGTTTGTGACAGTATGCAGTGGGGACCGCCCCCCCCCGACGTCGGCTCCGCTATATAAGGGGGCGGACCGCGGCTCCACCTCAGTTCTTTCCCACCGGAGACCCGCTGTCATTGGGAAGTTCTTAGCATGAGTTAAGCAGTTCCAGCAAATCTGAATTTCTATCTGCTAGTTTCTCCGTTTTTCTTCTGTTTTCTCCTTCTGGTTTTGACAGCTCGTCCTTCTTCGACCCGACCTCGCTACCGTCGCATGTCAGCACTGTTGTCGGTCTCCTCCTCCGGTTCCAAGAAGACGAAGTGCGCCTGTGGCCACCAGATATCATCTAAGGATGGCCACGATCAGTGTGTCTTCTGCCTGGGACCAGACCATGACCTCAAATCCTGCTAGATCTGCAAGGGCTTCACTAACAGGACTCAGATCAGACGCCTGAAGGCTGTGAAAGCCCACTTGCTAGAACAAAAAAGGGACATCCTGCAGTCCCCTCCTGGGGAAAAGGGTAAGCGCCGGGACAAGTCCCAGAAGTTCCAGGACAAGGATTGTAGCCAGTCCCATCATCGTTCAAGATCCCGCTCTCCCCACAAAAAGGCCTCCTCCTCCGGCTCAGGTGGGTCCGACTACTGGAAGCACTCCAGGCACGAGGAGCAGTCAAGGCCAGAAGCTCCCACCAAGTCACCAACATCAGTCCCGTCGAGAGCTCCTCCAGCAAACCTTCCAAAGCAAAGGTTATGCCTTTGCGCGTCACCTCCATTCCGGCAGAAACAAGCAAGGCCTCCACTTTGGCCAGTGCATCGGCCTTGCTGAAGAAGTCCCCAACCACAGTCTTACCGGACACCGGTAAGTCATCTGACAAGGACCGGGACCCCAAGCCCAAGGCCCTCTCTGGATCATGTCTGTCAAAGCCAATCAGGTTGGACCCGGCACTGGCCAACACACCGGCGCTGGTGAAAGTTCCTAAGACTGATGGGACTACCGGTGAGCCTGCACTGGTCAAGACACCAACACTGGCCCTGAGATCCTCGACTCTGGAGGACTCTTCTTAGGGCTCCTCCCCAAAAGCCCTACCAGATCCTCTGGCTTCTCCAATCCCCCAAAGGGGGTGGTGGCTCTCTTTAACAAGGAGGAGCTGAAGGAGCTTTTTTCCTTCTGGTGGAGCCAGGTCCACAATGACGATGCTCCACCACAGCCAGAACTGGCACCAGTTCCAGACTGACTGGACAAGCAGGAGCCTGAGGGCAACCCCGTCGGGTCGCCAGTTAAGACCCCCAAGGAGCACCGTACAGTCCCTAAGCCTCGCTCCCCCTCAGCTGTACGTTCCCGGTCATGGTCCAGGGACTGTAGATGGCGACGCTCCAGGTCGGACAGCCATCATCGGTCTAAGCCCAGGAGCAGGTCCTGCAGCTGCTGTAGGTTTTCCTTTAGGTGGGCTCGCTCCCCTAGCCAGCGCTGGTCCAAGGACAGTCGTCGGTCCCTGTTCCATCATTGGTCCAGGAGCCGACATCATTCTCAGGACCGGTGTCGGTCTGTAAGTCACCGACGTTCTAGGGAGGGTAGTCCTTCTAGACACAGCTCAGAAACTTCACAGTCTAGGAGCAGGTCTTCCTCCTCTTCCTCGTCTTTTTCAGGAGTTGGGGTTCTTCTGATGACAAGGATCTACTGTACCCTGTTCGCCTCTGGATGATCCAACTTTCATGAATGTCATGAGGCACATCCATGCCTCTAACGAATGGGAGACAGAGGACCTGGATCCGGAACGCCAAAGACTGGCTTGTTACCTGAGGCAGAAGGAGCCCAAACCCTTGGTGGTGCCTCCTCTGGTCGACATTTTCCAAGATCTCACCAGGACAACTTGGAAGCATCCAACCTCTGTCCCGGCGGTTCCCAAGAAGTCAGACAGGCTATACAGGGCCCTGAGAGATGAGCCTTTTCTGGCAGAGAATGCTCAGGCAGACTCTACAGTAATTGCGGCTGCTCATGACAAATCCAAGCAGCTGAAACATTTAAGCTTCCAGCCTCCCAACCAGGAGTCCCGTTTCGTGGGTCAGGTGGGCAAGAAAGTATATTCTGCATCCAGCTGCTCCATCTGTTCCCTTAATTTCCTTACCCATATGGTCCGGTACCAGACTGCGCTTTGGGAAAAGGGACAGGAGCTTGCCAATGCCTTGCCAGACTCCGCACAAAAGACGGAGCTTCTGGATGTCTTGAAATCGGGCTTGGATGTGGGCACGCATGTCTTATGTGCCTTGTACAATACTGTGGCTACAGCAGCTAGGGTGGCAGTGTCAGGTGTCTGCCTTCGGCACCACACATGGCTGAGATGCTCTGGATTTCAGAATGATCTGCAAGCTGGAATCAGAGACCTCCCATTCCATGGTTCCGTGCTTTTTGGGCAGAAGACCGAGGATCCGATCTCTCATCTCCAGGAGTCGGGCAAGTCCATCTGGTCCATCCGCTAAATGTATAAAGGGGACCACAGATGTTTCTGAAAATGGCCCTTTCGTAAACCCTCATGCCAGCAAGCCCATGGTAACAACCAAGGTCAGAGAGGTAACTTCAAAAGGAAGGCCAGCAACCAGCAGCCTGGAGGCACATCTTTTCAAGGCCCCAAGTCCTCCCACACCTCTCTCCCCACCCCTGGCTCTTCCCAATGACTCGCTGCTGACCCTCCCTCCTCTGGAGGAGCTTCAGGGAGGCAGTAGGGGGTCACTTATCCCTCCATTTGGAGGGCTGGAGCTCTATCACATTGGACCAGTGGGTCCTAGACATCATAAGGAGAGGGCACACATTGGAATTCACCCAGATCCCTCCAGAAACTCCACCAAAGTCCTCAAGGTATCCTCCTTCTCCCATCTCACTCATAGAAGGAGAAATACAGGCCCTCTTGTGGAAAAGGGCAATAGAGCCAGTTCCCCTGCTGCAGCGGGGAAAAGGGGTATTTACTCCCACTTCTTCCTGGTTCCAAAGAAGACTCAAGATCTTTGGCCCATCCTGGACCTCAGCTGTCTAAACTATTATACAGAATACAGAAGGTTCAGGATGGTGACCCTTCCAGGTCTTCTCCCTCTGCTGCACCGGGGAGACTGGCTCTGTTCCCTGGACATGCAAGATGCTTACATGCACATTGGGGTCTTTCCCTCCTCACAGGAAGTTTCTGAGGTTCAGTTTCTGGGAGGAGCATTATCAATTCCGGGTTCTTCCATTCTGCCTCTCCTCCACTCCTCGAGTCTTCACCAAATGCCTAGTAGTGGTAGATGTGGCTCTAAGGCGCAGGGGGCATTACGTCTTTCCTTATCTCGACGATTGGCTTCTAGTGGCCCCGTCGAGAGAGCACCTGCTTCAAATTCTCAGAGACACATACCTTATTCCAAGAGGTGGGGATAAACCTGAAGCTACCAAAGTCTTCCCCAGAGCCCAGCCAAAGACTCACCTTTATAGGTGTGGACCAGGATTCAACTAAGAGCATGGCCTTTCTTTTTCAAGAGAGAGGAGATCGCCTAAATGAGGTGGCCAGTTCAGTCCTCATAACCCAACAGGTCCAGGCCAGAACCTTCCTCAGATATCTGGGGCATATGGTGCCAGCCATCCCTTTAGTCCCCTTTGTCTGCCTCCACATGAGGGTCCCACAATGGATGCTCAGGGTGCAGTGGGATCAAAGCTCCGATGGTCTGGACCATGTGGTCAGGATCCGAGAGCCAGTCAGGAGGACCCTGTCTTGGTGGTTGGACCCTCTGAATCTGGAGAAAGGGGTTCCATTTCATCAGGAGCCCCTAGGCCAGACTCTGACAACAGATGCCTCTGATTTGGGTTGGAGGGCGCACCTCGGAGACCACTGGACTCAAGGCGTCTGGACCCCGGAGGAGCGCAGCCTCCACATCAGTGTTCTAGAAATGTGAGCTGTCCTCAATGCTCCAACAGCATTTCAGGAGGACCTCGTACCAGGCTCTCTTCTTGTTCAGACAGACAACATGGCGGTTCTCTTTTACATCAACAAGCAAGGGGGGACTCACTCCTACCCCCTGTGCAGGGAGGCGATGAGAGTCTGGTATCGGGCGCTGGAGCATCACATTTCTCTGTCTGCTGTCCATGTCCCAGGTGCCCAAAATGACTTGGCAGACAGCCTAAGCAGGTCTCAGTCCAAGGCGCATGAGTGGGAGCTACTCCAGTCAGTAGCGGACCAGCTCTTTGGCACTTGGAGTCATCCAGAGCTGGACCTCTTTGCGTCTCCATGCAACACCAAACTGCCAGTTTTCTGCTCGTGAGAGCACATGCCTGGTGTTTTCTGGCCAGATACATTGTCCTTTTGTTGGGCAGGGAAGTTTCTTTATGTCTTCCCTCCCTTCCTTCTCATTCAGAGAGCATTGTTGAAGGTACAGACTGAGGGGGCTCAGGGGATTCTAGTCGCCCTACTGTGGCCTTGACAGATTTGTTTCCCACTACTTCAGCGGTTGTCCTCAGAACCTCCAGTCCCGCTGCCAATATGCTTGCGATTGCTGTCCCAGGATCGGGGTAGGTTGGTTCATCCAGATCTCAGGTCCCTAATCCTTCATGCTTGGCTCCTGCAGACATAGTCAAATCCAGGTATGGGGTTTCCCAAGAGGTGGCAGACATCCTCATTTCAACGAGGAAGCCTTCTACATGATCTGCTTATGCTATGAAGTGGAAACGTTCTTGCTTATGGGCTTCGTCCCACTATTTGGACTCCCCTTTCTGCCTGGTGAACTCAGCATTACAATACCTCGTCTCCTTATACCAGCAAGGCTTGAGCTATTCTTCCATAAAGGTGCATATGTGTGCCATCTCTGCTTGTCATGTCCTGTTTGGGGACAGGACGCTAGCCCAGCTGGATGTGGCTCGTAGCTCTTTACAGGGCATTTTACATTTATGACCTCCCATCAGGGATCCTATCCCTCCCTCCCTGGGATCTCCTTTTTGTGTTGGAGATGTTAACTCTCCCCGCTTTGAACCTGCAGTGGAGTGTGAGCTGTGATTTCTTTTATGGAAGGTTTCCTTTTTAGTTGCTGTTACTTCAGCTCGAAGAGTTTCCGAGCTACAGGCCCTGATGTGTAAGGAGCCTTATATTATTTTTTATCGGGAAAGAGTTTCCCTTTGAACAAATCCTAAGTTGTTGCCGAAAGTGGTCTCGGAATTGACCCTCAACCAGCCGGTTGACCTTCCAGTCGATTTCCCTACCCCTACCAATAGGGGAGAGTCTCTCCTACACAAATTGGACGTCCACAGGGTGCTGAGATATTACCTTAAGCGAATAGCGGCACACCGCAAATCGGAGTAATTGTTTGTGGCCTTTGCACCTCAACACCTGGGCAAACCAGTGTCTAAGCAGACTATTTCCCAGTGGCTTGTACACTGTATAGTGTACTGCTACAACAAATACAACAAACCTCTACGGGGCACGGTTAGAGGTTATTCCACTAGAGGAGTCTCTACCTCATTTGCATCTTTGAAAAACATCTCATTTTGAGACATCTGTGCAGTTGCTACTTGGAATTCAGTGCACACCTTTGTTAGGCATTAGTCTGGACATTGCTTCCAGGCACCGAGCCGGTTTCGACCTGGCAGTCCTTCAGGGACTTTTGTCCTAGCGTGCTGACTCCTGCCTTAGGCTTTATCATCTCTGCAGTTTCTACCATCCTACCTCCCAGGGCTATTCACCTCCTTGGTGTGGAACTGCTTGGGATTCTGTCCTAATGGTTATAGCCTGCTGCAAGAGCTCCCCCTCGAAGTAAGACAGTACAGTTATGTAAGAACTTACCATAACAGTAGATCTTCGAGAGGAACTCTTGCAGCAGGCACTGCTTTCTCACCCTCCATCCCCCAGGAGAATTTTTCAGCATGTCTGGGGCGGGCTTCACCTGGTTCATGGATCTGTGTGCGGGTCTTTGGCGGGGGAACTGAGGTGGAGCCGGGGTCTGCCCCTTATATAGCGTGTCCAACATCGGGGTGGAGCCAACATCAGGGGGGTGGTCCCTGCTGGGTACTGCTAGCTAAGTATTTTCCAGTGGGTCCTAAGGCCTGTGGCAATAGTCCTAATGGTTATAGCCTGCTGCAAGAGCTCCTCTCAAAGATCTGCTGTTACGGTAAGTTCTTACGTAACTGTACTTTTTGCAAGCCATGTACCATCTTGGTTGCCCTTCTGTGGACCGGCTCCACCCTGTCAATGTCCGTGTGCAGTTGCGGACTCCAGAACTGCACACAGTACTGTAAGATAGGGCTAACTAGTGCATTATGCAATGGCATCACCAGCTCGCACCTTTTGCTAGTGATACCTTTGCCTATGCACTTAAGCATACCACTGGGCCTCCTTGCAACATTTGTGCTCTGTTTTGACACCTTAAGGTCATCAGAACTGATAACTCCTATGTCCTTTTCTTCCTTGGTGATTGTCATCACTTCACCCCTATCCAGTAACTCTCCCCAGGTTTCCCTCTTCCCAGGTGCATTATTTGTCCTTTTTTGCACTGAACCTCAGTTGGCACTCCTCAGACCATTTTTCAAGGCTCTCCATGTGTCTGCTCATTTTCCCCACCCCTTCTGGAATATTGACTCTGTTACAGATGTTGGTGTCATCTGCAAACAGGCAGATAGACCTTTCCTTCTAGCACTTCTGCAATGTCTATAATGCAAACATTGAAAAGGACTGGTCCCAGGACTAATCCCTGAGGTACCCCACTGGTCATCACCCTCTCCCCAGATTGGATCTCATTACCACCACCCTCTCCCTCCTTTCCGTCAGCCAGTTTCTAACCCAGTGTATCAGCTTGTGCCCCGTGGCCAGACTACCCATCTTGTTATATCAGCCTTCTGTGTTGGTCAGCATGGAAGGCTTTCCTGAAATCATGGTAGGTGACTGCCCCTCCCTGATTTGCTTCCTTCCTGAGGCATAGTGTTTCCAACCCTAACACCAGCTCCCACCCTGCAGAGACTGACGGGCACTGGGGGTGTGCCTTTGGGTCATTGGCCATAATGCTAATGCCATTCCACCTTACTGCACCCTGTAGACACCTACAGGTGTCACAGTGTGCCTTGGGGTCTTTGGCTCTTACACTCACCCCATTCCATAAGAAAATAAGTGGAGGTGGTTGCAGTATAGAAGAATGGGGTGAATGTTAGGGCCGAAGATCCCAAGGCATACCTCGATTCCTGTCACTGGCTGCAGGGTGGGTGTGGGGTGGAATGGCATGAGAATTACGGCCAATGACCCTAAGTCACACCCCGACGCCTGTCAGTCTATACAGGCGGGGAAGCATAGTTGGAAACCCTAACACCCTAAAGCTGGTATTTTCACTCCAAATTTTCAACATGGGCTTTTTTGGACCCCATCACATGAACAGTGACACTATCATTTTGTTATTCAATCCCGAAAGGTGGTTTCATGCTGCGATTGGGCCATTCGGCACCACAGGTGCAAAAACACATTTTGGGCAGGACGTCAAAAATGACAGCTGCACTGTGCTTGAGGAAGTATAAAAAATGGCAGTGTTGAAAATCTGGAGTGAAAATATGAAAAATTGGTGAAGTTACGAGCGTGCGTAGAAACTGTGCAATGCACGGCCGTAACGCAATCATTTTTTGGAATTTTTTCACCAAATTTTCAGCATGGGCTTTTTGGGACCCCACCTCATGAACAGTGGCACTATCATTTCAGTACTCCATCCCGAAAGTTGATGTCGCACAGTGACCACGCCATTCTGCACCACAGGTGCATACACATGTTTCGGGAAGGAAGTGAAAAAGGACAGCTAAACTGTTCATAAGGAGGTTTGAAAAAATTGCAATGTTGAAAATCTGGAGTGAAAATATTAAAAATTGGTGAAGTTATGAGTGTGCACAGAAACTGCACAATGCACCCTGCAACGCAGTCATTTTTGAATGATTTTATCAATTGCAACATGGGTTTTTAGATTTCAATTATGAACAGTGGCACTGTCATTGTTAATTGTCCCAAAAGGTGATTCCCATGCAGTGACCGGCAATCACCTTGGACCGGAAAACAAATGGTAGTGCCAGTGTTCATGAGGTGGGTGCCAAGAACCCCATGTTGAAAATTTGGGGCCAAAATTCCTAAAACTGACTGAGATATCAATCGTAGCTTGACCCCCCACTGAGTCCCGTTATAAGGCTTACCGTGATTTCTCAGTTGGTCAGTCACCTTTGAAGAGTGCAGATGTGTTCCCGGTCCAGAGAAGATGACAGCACTGGACCTCCGGAGGTAAGTATGGGGTGAGGGGGGTGCAGGGAGTTGGGGTACGCAGAGGGTGGATGTGGATGGGGGGGGGAAGGACCTGGGGAGACAACGATGGACCATTTTCTTTTTTACAGGGAAAAAAATTAAAATACAACAGGGGCAGTTTTCTTTGTTTTACAGGGCAATAAAATTTAATATAGGCACACTGGGGTGGGCTCCCAGTGTGCCACAATAGTGGGGGGCGGCATGCTAACATGGGGATTGGGCATCCCGATGTCAGCACTGAATGGGTTTGTGGGGGAAGGGGCGCATTCGACACCGGGAGTGGGCATCCCTGTGTCGGAAGCATATTTCAATATTTTGTCACACTGGGGTGGGCTCTCTGATGTCAGCTGTCAGAAAAAGTCGCAGGGCGGCTAATGTTGAGGGGAGGGCAGAAGCCAGCACTGGGAGAGGCTGCACCGCAGCCACAGTTGAAGCTTGGGGGGGCTTCAGAAGAGCGGGGACGGAAACAGAGAATACAGGAATGACTGCTGCCTGCACATTCGTGTGCATTCTAATGCGTGTTGTAGGAGTTCGAGCTACAAATGAAGCACTCCCATTGGAGCGGTTCATTTGTTTCAAGTCTGTGGCACGGCACGTCAGCAGAGCTGAACTGCTGTCATGACCAGAGTGCCTGGTGATTGGTGTACACTGCCACACCTCTTGCAGATGCAGCTGTCACTGGCGTGGCAGTGACACCTCTCATTTCCCGTTACTATCTCAAAGCATTTGGTGCGCATGTGCATCAAGTGCAAAAATAAACAACAGCACAATTAACTTAAAATAAGAAAAAAACTAGTCACTCCTCAGCAGCTAAACTTGGACTGTGCAGCCTATATACTGGGCTGAAAGCCCATAAAAAGCTAATTTGATTGAGCCATTATGTTGATCAGTGAATCTTTGCAGTCCAGAGTTATTCATATGTAAATCGCCCTGTAATTCCCACCCCCCACCTACCATTCTACCCCCTCTCACCTCCCACCTACCATTTCACTCCCTCTCCCGCTCCTCTCCTCCTGTCTCCCCCTCCCTATCACCCTATCGCTTGTTGCCCCACCCCCAGACTACCTAGCACTTATCTTTCTGTTCTTGCACTTACTACAATGTCAAATCCTTCACTGCCTACCTCCCTTTTCCCCACCCCTCCCCCTCTTATCCCCCACCCCTTGCTCCACTTATGTCACCCCAGGATGGTTTTCATTTGTATCTGTGTCTTGCTATATATACACCCGTATTGTTAATTGTGCATTGATATTTGCCACTGACTGTTTGCTACTGTGCTAGTTTATACACATGTACTGTCTTTTGCTACTGAGTTGACCTGTATTGTATCTTACCACTGCTTGCTTCTATGTTAACCTCCTGACCTTGTATTGTAGCTTACCACTGTTTTGCTTGCACCCTTTGCTGACGTGGAACCTTTGTAAAAGAACTCTTGATTCAAAGGTATTTGTAATCCTAGTAATAAATAAATAAAAAATAGAATAATTAAGGGCTTGTGGCAGCCATATGTTTTGGGCTGCTGACAGGAAATGATGCCACTGAGGGTCTCGGTCCTCGTTTGACTGTATTTAATCCAACAGGTTAAATAAGAAATTGACTGTTTTATTAAGTGTGTTTTAAGGTGTTATTACAACACTTTCTACATTTAGAATAATTGTTGTGTATGTGCATTGAAACTAGTGAGTTATCACCTTTACATTTCAAACTGTTAGTAAAAATAATCCATCTTCAGAATTGCTTTACTCTCTAGGCTATACTGCCAGTGCCAATTGATCATCAGAAACTACACGTCTAGGCTGGCCCCGGTGGTGCTGAGGGTTAAGGCCCTGGATGCCACACCTCACTCTATGCTGGCGACCCGGGTTCGGGAATGAACTTGGGCTGCCGGGGGGTCAGTCAGAGGAGGTAGGATTGAGCATCCCCATGGATGCTCTCCTCCTCTGGAGGAGTGGGCTTCAGGGCAGCAATGCCCGCAAGCGTTGCTGCTGGTGGAAGCATGGGCAGCAGGGCAGAAAATGGCTCTCTACATGGGAGCCGGGGGTGGGGAGGGTGCTGAGTATGCTCAACAGAGACAGGATGTCAGTGCTCTGCGTCGACGCCCTCAGGGGGATGGGACTGGGAGAAACCCAAAGGCAAAAAATCTCTCAGTCCTGCGCAGAATGAAGGTGGGTCCACGCTACATTGGGACCAGCCGAAGAAACCTGAGGACTGAGTTCCTCGGGGCAGGGAATGAAAGAAAGTAAAAAAAAAACACACAGAAAACTACACATCTCAAGACTGGCTCTGTGGTGCCAACAGGTATTGGGGCCCTATATCAGGATTTCTAAACCCTGGCTGTGTTCATGTCAATACAGATTTCTGGAACTGCCACAGCACCAACTTCTGTCTTTTTCTGTTCCCTCGCTTGCAGCCTTTTTTTTTACAATTTCAGGTGTGAACTTAGGTCTACAAGATGCAAATGTGGCTACGTACCTACTGGCCTGGCATCATGGGGGCAGCCTTAAAATGTGTAGCTTTTTGATTATCAGCTGGCAGTACAGCTTCATTCATCCAGCAGAACGGGTTTTGAGCATGTGTTAAGATTCTGAAAATATTATACTCTTTCTATCCAGATTTGACGTGAAAAGAAAAAAATAGGACACAATTACTTGTTTATTAATTGCAAAAACACATAGATGGACAACATTGTTAAAACATGCATAACTTAAAATGTATTATTAAAATATAGAATAACATATGGGTGTGTGTGTGTGTAACCAGAATTTTACAAACCCTCTGGGGTGTAAGATGCAACATAAACCCCGAGGGGTTTATAAAAGCATTGTACACCGAGTGTGTGTGTAAAATTCTGTTTTTTATACACACACACATACATACACATTATTTTACTTAAGTAATGGTGATATTTATTTCCCTTTCAGGACAGTTCAGTTAGTACAGCACTTCTGTCAGAGATAGAGAGAGAGAGACACACACACACACTGCCTGTCTCTCCCTTTTGTTTTTTTCTTTTCATTTTACATTACAGTGGTCATGACCTTCTGGAAAGTTGCAGTCCGTCAGCATTGCTGAATAGTGTAAGACATGCTCAAAGGGTATGAGCGGCAGGATCAACCAGATTGATTTTTTTCATTTTTAAGGCAGGATCAACTAGATAGATATTTAAAAATATTTAAAATCGTACTTGTCTTAACAGTGTGTGGCAAAGCTTGAGTGTTAGCACCGGTGCTCAGTAATGGAGCTGCCATGTTGGGTAAAATGTTCAGCCTGCCCACAGTGAAGCTACGCACCAGTTAGCTTTCTGTGGTGATGCTTGATCACAGCCTCCTGGCTGTAATCACAAATATCAACCGCGAGGTTGTATCTGGAGATAAATGTGTCTTCATCTGTATGTAAAAAATGATCACCATTAATTAAAGAGTATTTTACTTTTTTTGATGAAGTTAAAATTATAACAGTTTCTTACTGAAATACTTTGGATGGAATGGGATTTTCTACCGTAACAATGCCAGAATTCTATTGGATTATTAGGAGGCAGTATAGCACCGTGATTAAGGGCACTGAGCTACAAACCTGCACTGACATGAACACAGCCAGGGTTTAGAAATCCTGATATGGGGCCCCAATACCTGTTGGCACCACAGAGCCAGCCTTGAGATGTGTAGTTTTTGATGATCAGCTGGCACTGGCAGTATAGCCTAGAGATGAAAGCAGTTCTAAAGATGGATTATTTTTACTGACAGTTTGAAATATAAAGGTGATAACTCACTAGGTTCAATGCACATACAAAACAATTATTATAGATGTGGGAAGTGTTGTAATAACACCTTAAAACACACCTAATAAAACAGTCGATTTCCTATTAAACCTGTTGGATTAAATATAGTCAAAGGAGAATCTAGACCCTAGGTGACATCATTTCCTGTCAGGAGCCCAAAACATATGGCTGCCACCAGCCCTTAGTTACAGGGTGATTTACATATGAATAACTCTGGACTGCAAAGACTCACAGATCAGCACAATGGCTCAATCAAATTAGCTTTTTATTGGCTTTCAGACATTAAGAAATCCTGTTGATGTCAGTTCCCCTTTAAAAGGGAAATGCTACTTAAAAGGCAGTACCCTTACACAAATATCAAACACTGTGAAAATAAGTTAAACACTGTTGGGGGGGCGACACAGATATAGTGAAAAGTCCCCCAGGAAGCCCTAGGGAAAAAAAAGTGTAAAATCACTTGCCTGTGGCACCCTTTTTTTTTTTTAACCGGAGACCTACATAACCACAACACCCTGAATTAAAAGGCAAAAGTGGTCCCCAATCCAAGCACAAGCAGTGGAAAAAAGGGGGAGAGCAGGCTATTCAATTTGAAAGCAGCAGCTTAACAGGCACAATTTTAATTTAGGGGTGCTTCCTGTCACCATGTAGCCCCAACCTGCTATGCAACATTGCAGCCCCAAAGCTAAAACGCTTAATGTTTCTTCAGAGAAGCTTGAAAGATCTTTCCCCTTGAATGGCATAGCTTAAATTGGAGAGTTGTTGATGTCCGGAATCCTCATGTGCCCAGCACTCCAAAGCTTCCGGCTGTGCCATTCCCATAGTAGGGGTACCATTATCCAGTTGTTATTACTACCCATTGACAATGTGGAACGCTACAGAAAAAATTATCTGGAAAGGGCTGTTTGACTGGCTACTCCACCCACAGAATTGTCTGGCAAAAAAGAACAGTTGATTTTGAAAAGAAGTGCGAAACAGATACTAATTTTATGCTGGAATGATACACAATGGTCAAACATTTTGGCTACCTCAAATCTTTTTAAATGAACCAAAAATAAAGCCATACAGTTCAAGTTGCTAAATGGGGCCTAATGTTCACCAAAGATCATCTATAGGATGAAGATACAAACATATGAAAACTGCCAGCAGAAAAAGGCCTTTTGGTTTATCGAGTCTGCTCAGTTTTGCAGCTAACAGCCCTATTCTGCAGCTGCCCCTTCCTCCTTATCCCCCTCCCTTGCCCCTCCCTCTTACCCTGTCCCAGCCCCTCTTGAAGCAGATCACTGTTCTACAGGCTACCAACTCTGTCGGTAGTGCATTCCACTTTTTTTTTTTTTTTTTTTATTGTTTATCCAGGAGTAGCACACTAAGCTGAAAGCTTGTTTATAGGTGTGACCTGAGAGCACAGGGAAGTTAGCTGACTTGCTCAGGATCACACAGTATGCAAGTGGGGGCTGTGGGATTCAAACCCAGGTCTTCAGATTTGCAGCTCACAGCCTTAAACCACTGCGCTATACTGTCTCCTTCTCTGTAAAAATGTGTCTTCTCATTTCCCTCCTGAACCTTTCACCCTCCAGTCTCATATCATTGCCTTGAGTGTCCCTCCTCACCCTTACTTTGAATAGTCCTTCCATATGTGTCTTGTTTATTCCTGTCATGTACTTGAAGGTCTCAGTCATATCCCCCCGTCCCTCCTCTCCTCATGTGGTTACATGTTCAACTCTCTCAGCCTACTTTCATTTGGTAAGTCCACCAGACCCTGGATCATCTTTGTTGCTCTGCAGTGCACCCCCTCAAGTAGTTTAATGGCCCTTCCTCAGGTATGGGTGCCAGTACTGCACGCAGTGAGGTGTCACCAACGATCTCCTCCCTCACCCCTTGAGGTTATACCCCTTGCGATACAACCCAGCATTTTGCTGGCTCTTGCTGCTGCCTTCCTACACTGTGCTGAGTTGTTAATTGAACCCGTAATGAGCACCCCCAGATCTTTCTCCTCCTCAGTCTCTGCTAGCTGCACTCCCCCAGCTGATATTTTCTCTTTGGATTCTTTGCCCCAAAATGCAGCACCTTGAATTTCTTGGCATTGAACCCCAGTTACCAGGTACCCAACCTGGTCTCCAGTTTTGTCAGATCATCCAGCAAACCCTGCCACCCCTCTAGGTCATCCACCACTGCTCCTATCTTGGTGTCATCAACAAATAGACTGATCTTGCTCTTGATGCCCACCGAAATGTCTGCAATAAATATCCGAAATAACACCGGCCCCAACACAGAGCTGTGCGGAACCCCGCTCGTCACTGCCCTTGGGGATGAGAGGTCCCCTCCCGCCACCACTCTCTGCTGCCTTCCCTGCAGCCAGTTCACCACCCATCCCACTATCTTCGTGCCTGCTCCTGTGCCTTCTAGTTTACTTCCAAGTCTCCCATGCGGCACCAAATCGAATACCTTACTGAAGTCCAGGTACAGGACATCCACTGCATGGCCCCTGTCAATTTGCCTAGTCACCCAGTCATAGTATTCTGCCAGGTTGGTAACTCTTGGCATTGTAATTCCACTGAGGCTGGTATTTATTTATTTTTTAATTTTTTTGTATTTTTTTGGGGGGGTGCTAATTAATAGCATGGACACTCTACACAGTTAAATGCAATTACATACCATTGGCACAGTTATAGTAAAGTGAAATGGAGTACGTAATTGAAACAGAAGTAAGTACAATAAGAGCATTCAGCAGAAATCAGGCAATTCAGCCACACCTACACCGGCAGGAGGCAAATGTAAGGGGGCAGTCAGGGAGGGGGGGAAACAATGTGCAGTGTGATTGCTGACTGTGCTATTGTGTACCTGATTCTTCTGCCTGTACAGTGTAATACATGATTGTACTATTGTAACTTGTCAGCTCCTGTATCCTGGCTAATGTTTTTCCTGTGTTCTTTGTTGTAAATTAGTTGGTTGTGAAAATAGGCTATTTAGCTCATCTTGCCATCCAGTATAAAATAAATAAAATGAAATGAAAATAACTAGAAGTGCCAATGCTGAGACACAGCACTAGAAAAACACTCTGGCAAGGCTTAAAATAGGGAATGGAGCTTAGAAATGTTATTAGATACATTATATGAGAGATATAAGAAGGGTGAGAGGGTGTGCTAGACTGTGTTGGGACTAGGGATTGTAGCGGCTTTTAGTGTTGGGGATTTAGAGAGGTGCCATAAGAGAAGAGAAAGGGAGTGAAGGGAGCAGTCCTTAGAGCCTGGGACCCTTTGGTTCCAGTCAAATTCTAGCCAACTTATTGGGGACCACCAAGAGGGTGTGGGAACCATGGGGGGTCCCCTTAAAGAGGAGTGCCCTGATGGCCTAGATTTGGTTTTCCTTGAAGATGTGTGGGAGACCTGGGTGCTGGGATTGAGTTTGAATGTTTCAGCTCCACAGCAGATGGCAGAAGAATAGAGAGTAAACCTTCGGAAGGTCTTGTGAAGATGAGCAGCTGTAAGGTAGGAGAAATCCAGTCTCCAGACTGAAGAGCCCTTAGTATGGGTTGCGCTGTGTAGGCATTTGGGAACTGGCTTAGCAGGAAGTGTTCTGAATAGCCTCTGCAGCTGTAAATCACTCCTTGTATAAATAAAGTGCACAGCATTTGCATGCCCTTAAGGACTGGGGGCAGGGCACTGTTGTGACCAAAGATATAGCATCCCGGTGCGAAAAGCTTCAGTGTGTGTATTTGACTTTCACATCCATTAAGCCCTGAGGGCCAGCTTCTCAACCTTTTGTCCCTTAAGTGAGGGACACAGACATTCAAAATGTGGAATAATGGTCTTTAAAATGAGGGACAATTTATCTAACATTAAAATGCAAGCTCAAAACATGGTGGAAACCAGTGCTTTTATTTTTTTTTTAAATTGCCGTTTATCCTCCTCCCCAGCCTGCCATCTCTGACCCATCCGGAGATCCAAGGTGGACATCCCCCTGCCTCTCGCCCTACCCGATGATCCCCAGATCCCCATGAAGCTGTGGCTTACCCCGGTGAGGAGGTGGGGGCCCATAGCAAATTACATTTCGTCGGACCGGGGCAGACGGGCGGGTGAGGGCACATCGAGGGCACATCCCTGGAACTCCATCTTCCCGGTGATGGCAGGCTATTTCCCTCCTCTTTGCTCTCTGACGTGTGGTGTGAACACTTAATTTATTTATTTTGCTTTTGGTGACCGGGTAAGTGCACTAGGCAAACAATGCCTATTTTCAGGCACGACCTGGGAGAAAACAGTTTACAGACATAACAATAAACATGTGACGCAGCACATGAAACAGTACAAATGGGTAAAAGCAGTGTATAGTAAGTACATTGACATACTGAATGGTGAAGGATAAGATACCATGAATACAGAAGGAGAAAACAGGATTGGTATCAAAGAAGAAAACAACGTGGAAGGTAGTAAGTTAAAGTGCAGTAAGTGCCGTAAAAGGTAGAGAGGGAGAGAGAATGACACGGGGCGCTGATGTCTACCACACATTGCGACTTTGCCCCTCCTGCAGCTGCAGGACTTGTCGCACCCCGAGCCTCCACACAGGGTCAGGCAAGCTACGGGCTATGGTCCCCTCCCTCCCCCCGGAGAAGGCGAGCAGTCATGGGATGCTCCAGCCTTCTTCCCCAGCTGGCCCTCCAGTGACCCACATCCACTCCCAAACCCGGGTAACCAGCGTTGCAAGTGGAAATCCAACTGCTGTGCTGACGGGCCAGCTCAGTGCTTTTATTTGCTCAAAGTTTGATTTTGCTTGAGTATCACAGAATGTTATGAATTTCTGCTTTAAAGTCTGACTTTACAGCATCTCCTCTATGTGGGCAGCAGCTTTTCAGTGTGGAACAGATGTGGGACAGAGCTCCTCTGAGGGGTAAAATGAGGGACTTCCCTCGTAATGAGGGACAGTTGAGAGGTATGCCTCCAAGGGTGCCCTGGAGATATTGCTGACCTTTGCGGTCTGAATTCTCAGCTGAAAACAGATGTTGTAGTGTGAGAGTCATAGGATAAAAGACAATGTTATACAGTGTGTAAAGTGTTGGCACAGAGGGAACAGGGATATCATACATTTGGGCCCATGGGTCTCGCTGTCCCCAGGAGATCCCTCATTACTAAGTGTGTAGGCAAGGGAGTAGAGCTGTTATAGTCACCTTTAAATATTGTATCCAAAGGAAAAAACATGTTTTGCAGTCATACCTCTCAACTGTCCCTGATTTGGCCTCAGAATTTTCCTCTGTCCCACGTACAGTTTGTGTTTTTGTGACAGAACAGTGTGGATTAAAATCACAAAATATTGTCAAACATTAAAGTTACAGACTTCTTCTTCTTCGGAAAATGCATCTTAACACAAATACCCTTATTCCATCAGCTTTCTCAGTGAATAGTACCAATTTTCAAGATGTGTCCCTGATTTTGGGTCTTTGTCCCTGATTTTTTAAGCCTTGTCCCTGATTTATGAGGCAAGAGGTTGAGAGGTATGTATGCAGTCACCCTCATATTTTGTATCCAAAAGAATGGAGCTGTTATAGTTGCCGTTGCCTGTAGTGGATGAGGGAGTAGAGCTGTAGTAGCTGCCCCCACAGTTTGTAGATAGTGGAGCTGAGCTGGTATAGTCGTGCTCGTGCAATGTAGAACTAACATGTCCGTACGCAGACTGGCAAGAGCCAAGTAGCGGGTTATAGCTCCTGGGTCTAACTACATTATAAACTGAAACAGTATAAGTCAGATGTGTGCCGCAGTACTGTCGTCAGTGTCATACATTTGGGTCTGAAGTTGGCAACATTCATCCACACAGCTACAAGTCAGGATCTGGAAATGGAATATAAATATTCGACGTGAGAGGCACCTCTAATTGAGCACAACCCCATAGACAGGGAAAATCTTGGGACGTCAGCCAAGGACTAACAAAGGTGCCCACCCACTTGTGTGTGTTGGTGGGGGGGCTCTTGTCAGGGCAGCCAGGGACCAGTAAATCATAGGAGAAGGAGATACAGTTAGGAAAGCTAGTTTGGTAGCATGACTGTTGTGTAGCTGCTTGCCATATACTGGTGAGAAGAACAAAAGCTGTCATAGTGAAAAGAAACCATACATTTTAGCAGGTGCAAAGTTGGTACCAACCAGAAAAAAAAAGAAGCCATCTTGATAGCACTGACCAAACTCCTCTTCATATCAGGTTGTATTAACCCTTCTTCAGCGGGCAGAGTTTATCCTGTTCTCTCCATTTGTAAACTGCCAGTTTAAAGGAGCAGTATTTTAACAAATTGATTCATTCTCTTGTTTCCAGAGGGAACAGAAAGTTAACTCACAAAATAGGATAATCATTAACTTTGGTGTGAGAAAAAGATTACTCAAACTCATAAAATGGGATAAACAGAAACCCTGGTATAAGAAAAGTCAAAAGTCAAAGTTTATTGGCAGGAGATACTCCGTTGAGCAAGCTCATTTACAAGGAGGTCCTGAGCGATTAAGAAGGCTCAAAACATAATCAACAATTATACATTCAGAAGGGAGGGTAACAACAATAAGGTAAACAAGTGAGTAACAATGAGTAACAATAAGCTTCGTAAGGATGTGTACAGTAAATACCTATATACACAAGTTGATGCCTCAGTGTGCTAAGCAGTGGGGTTAAAGAAAAGTAAAGGATAAGAAAGGTGAGAACATGAGGTAGTCATAAGGAGCACAGCGATAACTATTGGACAGATTTGGTAGGAGACAAAGGACCAGTAGGGATTTTTTGAGGAGGAGAAGGATGGGGTGAGGTGTAGGGGGTGAGTCAGGGGAGAGTGGTAGCAAATTTGGGGAGGAGGTAGAGGGTGGTGAGGCAGGAGGCGCAGAGGAGAACAGGGAAGTGGGGGGGACTTAGAGGGGGGAAAGATGTTGAGGGTGAAGGGGCAGGGTAGGGGTGAAAAGGTAGTGGCTTAGGAGAGACTGAGGGGGTGGAAGGTGAGGCAGAAGGAACTGGGGAGAGCAGGGATGTAGGAGAGCAAGAAGGGATAGAATGCTTGGGAGGGGTGAGGGAGTATAAGAAGGCAAACTGGGGGAGGAGAGAGTGAGAGTGGGAAGGGTTTGTAGGGAAAGACGTTACAGTGAGGGGGGAGGGTGATAAAGGAGGGAGAGATAATAAAGTATAGGAAAGGGCGGGATTGTGTGGGAGAGAAGAGGGCTCAGTGGCATACACAGGAAGAGAAAGATTATCTATGTCCTAACCCCTAAATAGCAGGGTTTGGATTCCAGTAAGACATACAATATATACAAAAATACCCAAATGCATTCTAAGGATCCAGTTAACATAAAAACGGAAATAGCCAGCAGAAGAAAGCCTTGGGATCTGTTTAGTATCTAGTGTGCTAAGTGTGGCGGTACAGGCACTCTTGGGCCTTTGGGGTCCATAACCACAATAATTAATTGGGGAATTGTTCTCTTTGACAACAATGAACCAGAAATAGCGGGCATTTACTACACAAAAATATCAGCTGGAGACAGAGTGGGCTGGTGTTTAGAGCACTGACTTGGGTACCTGGAAATCATAGGCCCAAACCCCACCAGAGCCAAATATTCAGTGTGTGACCTTGAGCAAGTCAAGATCAAGTAAGCTGAACAGCAATTTTGCAATAACCAGTAAAACATTTCAAAATATAATATTTGGACACAGTACAGCTTACATTTCAGTAATGTTCTATATTTCACTTAATTTTTATTACTGTGGACATTTGCATGAATACAAGCTCTTAGTACCTAGATTTTACCTTATTCTCCTGCTGTTCCCTTATAATGGTGTTTGAGACATCTTAATTTGTTGCAGTGGAAATTATTATGATGTCACAGACAGAGCATTGTGAGAGAAAAGCAGGGCAATGAGATGGAGGTTGGGGGTCTGAGAACCTGTTTTCATTTAAATACTCTCAGTAATAAATGATAAGGGAGAGAAATACAGAATATTAATAAAATATTAACTGTATTGTTCCTAAATATTATATTTTGAAAAGTTCCCAGGATTTTGGAAAATCACTTTAACCTCCCAGTGCTGCCCAGCTATGGAAATGAATAAGTAGCAGGACCCCACTTGGAAACAAGATATTGCATCTCAGCTGGACTGTCCTGGGTAAACAAGTTATAAAAATAACCAGTTAGTACTTATTTATTTATTTATTGAAATAGTTTCACCAGGAAAGGCACACTGAACAACAAGATGCTTGTCTCTCGGTGCGACCTGGGGGGAGGGGGTACAAGGGGGTTGGATAACACGCAGGTTATCAACTGAGCAAATTACAGAGGCAAATAGCAGCATATGGATACAATTGCATTAAACTACAAGCAACAACACATGGAGTACACTGGACATTGTATGGAACATATAACAATTACCTGACATATAGCAGCAATACAAGGGAACATTTAGCACACAGTAATATGCAGGTATAAGCAACAGGAGACATAGAACACATGATGGTGCAGGACAAAAAGGCACAGGACAAAACTGCATAGGTTGGGGCTATATGCCAGCATTTGTAGCAAAGCTAAGGCCGCTGGTTGGGCAGTGGGGAAGGGAGCAATTAGCGCATGGCCGAATCAGGTACAGGAGCAATTAGTGGTGAGGAAGTTAGCTAGGGTGGCAGAAAGAGAGCGGGCAGAGGAGGAATGCTGAATTTGAGGTGGAAGATCATTCATAGCTTGGGTAACCAGTGTGAGAAGGCGGCTTGCCCGGCAGTAGTTTTCCGCCTAGGGATTGATAGTTGGCGGTAGTCGCAGGATCTAAGATAATGGGTGGGGGAAGGGGCAGCTGAGAGCACGGAGGAGAGGTAGGAAGGGATGGTGCCAAGCCATAGGTTAGATACATATTTAGCACAGTGTGAAATGCGGCGGTTTCTGAGGGACGGTAGTGCCAGGGAACAGTAGAGGTCGCAGTGGTGGGTAAGGGGTGAGGCATCAAGAGCAAAGTGGCAGAAGGCATTAAAAAGTGTGTCCAGCTTAGATAGGGTGGACTTAGGGGCTGCACCGCAAACAGTGTCACAGTAATCAAAGGAGGGAAGTATCATCTTCTGGACCAGTTCTCATCGGACAGGGGGAAGGAGGCTACTGCGGTTCCTATAAAGTGCACCGAGCATGGGGCGTAGTTTTTTTGAAATAGCATCGATGTGGTCTGAGAAGGAAAGATGGCAGTTGAGCCGTACCCCCAAATAGTGGAATGAGGAGACATCTTCGAGTTTTTGACCATCCAGGGTGTGGAAATAGGGAAGGGATGGGAGTCTGGACAGGCGTTGTCGTGTGCCAAAAGTCATTGTGACAGTTTTTTTACATTTAGGGAGAGCTGGTGAGAGCTGAACCATTGCTGTACTTTGTTGAAGTTTGCTTGGAGGTTAGTTTGTACCACTTCAGGGTCGGAGCCTGAGGAGGAGAGTACAATGTCATCTGAATACATGTGGATTGAGGTAGTAGAGCAGATGAGTGGTAAGTCGTTTAGGAATATAGAGAACAGTATGGGTCCCAGAACCGACCCCTGGGGGACACTGGTAGTTAAGGGAAGGGGGGAGGAGATAGCATTTGTGACTCTAACGGACTGGTTTCTGCCAGAGAGGTAAGATCTGAACCAGTTAGTAGCAGCAACAGAGAGGTCTGATTCAGCGAGACAAGAGAGCAGTATGGGGGTGGGAGATGGTGTTGAAGGCTTTTGCAAGGTCAACAAAGATGGCTGAGGTGATCAACCCACTGTCCATACCAGTCAGGATGGAGTCAGTAAGCCTTATCAGGGAGGATGTAGTGGAGTGTCCCTTTCTGAAACCTGACTGGTAGGGTGTGAAGAAAGTGGAGGTGGTGAGGAAGGAAGGAAGTTGGGTGAGCACAAGGTGCTCTTGTAGTTTTGCTAGTACTGGGAGGAGAGAAATAGGGTGGTAGTTGGAGGAGGAGGTGGGGGTACTTCCTTTTGGGAGGGGGATGACAGTGGCGTGCTTCCATGCTTGGGGGATGGCAGCGGCGGCAATGGATTTGTTTAAGAGTTTGGCAAGCGAAGTTGCTTTGGTGGTGGTGGAGAGGTAGAGGAGTTTAGGGTCCAAGCCATCTGGGGATTTGCCTTTTGAAGGGTTGAGAGAAAGTAGTGCATCTAGGGCATCTGCTGCAGAGATGTCATTGAAAGAAAAGGAGTGAGGCCTAGTCAGGTTCGTTACATCTGTAGGGGGTGCGATAGGTGCAGGTTTGGCAGGGCAGAGAGAGGAGAGGGCAGCACAAGTGGAGAAATATATGTTGAACTCAGTAGCGACTGCAGTTGGCTCAGCGAGAATGGAGTTGTTAATATTTAGAACTGGAGTGAGCTTGGCAGCTGGAGGGGTGAAGAGGGAGTGAATGACCTTCCAGAATTTTGAGGGGTTATTTAGGTTGGACTGTAGGGAGCTGCTGAAGTACTCTGCTTTAGCTAGGCGAGTGGCTGTGGTACACTTGTTTTAGAGCATGCGGTATGCGGAGAGATGTTGTGGGAGGCGTGAGGATTTATGCATTTTCCAGGCTTTGTCACGGGTGGTTTGACATGCAATCAGTTCTTGGGTGGTCCACGGCAGGTGGTTGCCTCATACCCTTGTACGTCAGCGGGGCATGTTTGTCCCAGACGCTGAAGAAGGTGTCTTTAAAGTGGAGAAAGGCGTCATCAGTGGAGTCCATAATAGGGGCGGGGACCCAGTTTGCTAATGCAAGGTCGTCTAACATCGGGGTGAGATTGAGGGATTTGAAGGAGCATTGGACTAGAAATTTAAGGGGATTTTGAGTGGTGGATTTTGCGTACTAAGAAAGTAATGTGGTGGTCACTGAGGGAGTCAGGAAGAATACCGGCATTTATGACCCGGCGAGGGTGTGTGGTAAGAGCCCAATCGAGGAGTGAGTGGTTACCAGATTTTAGGTTAAGCCGAGTGGGCTCAGTAATGATTTGAGAGAGGTTTAGAGCAGCAATTTCAGTTCTGGTTTAGTTGAAGGCAGGAGCTAGCCAGTTGTGGTTTAGATCACCCATAATATAAGGTTCCCCTGTCGGGGTTAGGCAGGAGATTTGCTTGAGGAGGTTGATGACAGCAGAGGATGGTGTGCCAGGTTGGCAGTATATTCTTGCAATATAGATTGGTAGCAAGAAGGGGAGTGTCAGATGGAGTAAAATTAATTCATAGATTGTAGATTCAGATTTGGCTAGGATAACCGAATAGTGCAAGTCCGAGTTGACTTAGATGGCAACTCTGCTGCCTCTTGTGGCTCTGTCCTGGTAGGCCAAAGTGTAGCCTGGGATGGCGACAGAGGTGTTGCTAATGTAACCCCTAGATGGTGCTATCCCAGGGGCTACTACCCTTGCCTGATTTGCCACTAACAGGTTGAGGGGCCTGGATCCAATGGCGGGTGCCTCCACCCAGAGGTCAGGGTTTGCAATAGTTAAACTAACTTGGTCACAGCCCTCTGGGACACTACAACCCCCCTTTCTTCCCACTAGTGGCCCACACAATATATCAGAATTACCTTCACAGTATACACTTACCCCCAGGTCTGG
Source organism: Neoceratodus forsteri (assembly GCA_016271365.2). NCBI lineage: Eukaryota > Metazoa > Chordata > Ceratodontiformes > Ceratodontidae > Neoceratodus > Neoceratodus forsteri. Next base: position 1,166,102,258 of record CM028130.1, read on the forward strand.
TTCCGGCACTGGGACCTCCTGTGAAATGAGATACAGTGCAACAATCACAGTACAGTACTTTAACATAGACAAATACCTCAGGCAGTATAACTCTTGCTGAAACAAGCAGCTCCGATTTATTTAGGGGATATAACAAGGACAGGGGAAATCAGGCCAACCAGCTCATCACTCTAATAATCTATTTATGGCTCTGTGCACAGGCCTATCCCTATCAGTTACTGTCCCTGGGTACCCAAGCCCTAGTGGCTAGTCCAAACCGTGGCAGCTGGTGGGGCCCTTTCACACAGAGAAAAGGAGAATTAAACAGTCAGCAGTACAGTAATTCTATTTGGATTTAATGTGGCAATTCAACAGGGAGCGCACCCTGAATTAGTACTCACGACCTCCAAATAAGATAGGGTCCTTCAATGTCAGCAGGGCTCACTTGAGGTACACAAACCTCTTCACACATCCATATAAAAGAAAGCACTATACCAGGCAGGCTGCATCTGTATCCCGATCGCAATTACTGCACAATACCCAGGAGAACACACAGCAGATTCAGTTCCTGACAGACCGAGGGCAAATTTCAGCAATTCCTCCAGTCTTCTACAGGGTGAGCCTGGTTTCTACTTCTTAGAGATCCTTTGATTCTTTTCACAGGACGGATTCAGTCCTAACAAACTGTTACACAAGCTGCAGACCGGAACTCTGGGCCTTACACGTTTTTGACTAAACTGCACACTGAAAAAGCACAGGGCTCCTTCCTTCTTCACTGCCAAAGCTCAACTGAAACTCCAACCGACAAAACTGGCACTTCCTTTGAGTTCCTCCCAGTTCTTGACTGGATTGGCTGTCACCACAATAGACTGCTGCTGTTGGTCCAAAAGGCACTGAAGTCTAAACTACATCTCCCAGAGTCACTGCCCATACAATCCTCTTGTGGCTGGCTCAGATTATGAGTCCAAGTTCTGATTCGTCCAAGGCACCATTTTAGAGCTAGCTTACCCCACACTGATTGGTCCAGTTCAGCAGTTCAAAACTAGAATGGGGAACTAGCAGACACAGTTCTGACTGCAAAGAAAGCAGGTTAGACAAACTGTAATTTCATTATTACTCTAAATAATTTCTGGCAAACAGTTACATCTTTCAGATAGGTTCCTTTGCACTCCTAGTGACTGCAAAATGAAGTGAATTGGCAGCAGCTCGAGTGGTACTCAGAGAAGCACACAGTCCCCCATACAACTAATTATGTCTGCAAGCAGACAGCTCTTAAAGAGACAGTACCAGAGGCTCTAAAACACTCACTGATAAATGGCTTAAATGCCAAACACCATTCAGGCTTGGAGCATTCAAGCAAGCTCCTGGAAGTCTTTTGGGAACCCCATTTGCAGGGGGTTACACCTTCCTGGCCTGGGAAAGCTTGACATCCGCAAGCAAGTACCCCATAAGTTTCAACTGCAACATATACATTTGCATTAGGCTCGTACATGTAATCATCAGTCAATATATCATTTTACCAAGAACACATTTCTGAAACATTGCAGTAGTCACTCTTTACACAGTATTACATACACATTGTACCATAACTCAAGTTATTACCTCTTGTACATGAAACCTGAAGAGAGGGGCCTTCCTATCAGTTACCTTGGGGCTGGATGGGGCAAGGGCACCATACTTAGAGGGCAACACAAGTAACTTGAGTTAGCACTGATGCTCAGTTTGGGCAATGAGCTCGGGGACACATACACTCCTTTATGGACAACATTGAGAGGCAAGTCCACAGGCCTCCCAAGTGAATCATAACTGAGGTGCACCACAGGCTTTACAGCTCGACCAGTCTTTCTAGGGGAACTGTTATAGTCTCTGCACCTGAGCCTCATTTTCAGCATTGTCCTCACTTGTCAGGGGAGTCTCCATGGGGGTAGAGAGGCTAGAACTTGGGGCACTTTCAGCTCCAGGAGTTACAGTTTCTGAGTCCACAACATTTGGCTCGCATGGAGAGCTTCGGACACTGGCAGTGGACTGTCAGGGCACTCAAAATACTCTTCTTGTTCGGGTGTATCACCAGTCTGCCCCAATCTATCATTTTCCTCCCTGAAAGCTCAAACAGTTCAACCATGCACAATGATTCCATTTCATCTGATCTGATGCTTTGCACTTCGCTTTGGGAGCATTGGCTCCAGGATGAAGCTTGGGCTTGACAGTCCAGAAGGCCCAGCTTTGTCTCCAGTATTGACTAGGGATTGCCTCAAACAATTGACTCAGTTCGTAAGAAGGATAGTATTCAAAGTCACTCTCACTTTCTTCCGATATGGACTGACAGTCATGCTCAACTGGGACTTGTGGAGGGAACACTTTAACTTTGCTTCTGTAGGTGCAGACTTTCTTGATCTTTTCTTAGCAGCAGCTCTAGTCACTGGTCCAGAGGGGCATCTTCTAGGGCTCAGACTCAATTAAGATTTGTCCAATGGGCAGTAAATGATTTCTATGCATTGTTTTACATCTTTTGAATTATTCTCAGGCCTTACTTTGTACACTGGCAGATCATCTAGTTTGCCCACTACAATGTGAGGGAGATGGTGCCATCTATCAGCAATCTTGTGCTTGCCATGCAGTCCCAGATTTCTTAGCAATACCCGATCTCCTCCTGGAGTTCCTGTGCTTTCACCTTTTATCATACCTTTCTTTGTTGGCCAGATTTCTTTTGGCAGCCATGGTTTGAGCCAGTTGGTACGCATGAGTTAGCTGGGCCTTTAACTTTGCACATACTGTAAATAGTTGTCAGCTTGAACCCATCAGGAGACCCCAAAACACACATCTACTGGTAGCTCAGCTTCTTCCAAACATCAGGCGGTAGGGGAGAATCCAGTGGCATCACTTTGGTGCAGTTATAAGCATGTACCAGGGTGCTAATTTGTTGGCTCCATCTAGGCTTGTCCTTTGGGTGCAGGGTGCCTAGCATATCTAGCAAAGTGCTGTTGAAACGTTCAGGCTGTGGTCCCCTGGGGTGGTAAGGAGTGGTTCGGACTTCGTGACTCCCACAGAGAAAGCATCTTTGATCAGACGACTCTCAAAGTCTCTCCTTGATCAGAATGGATTCTTTGTGGAGCCCCATAGTGAACAAAAAAGTTTTCTACAAGTACTTTGGCCACAGTGGATGCTTTCTGGTCTTTGGTGGGGAAAGCTTGGGCATATCTCGTGAAATGGTCAGTGACCACCAGCACATTACTGATATTTCTTTGATCAGACTCCAAACTCAGAAAATCAATACAGACCAGCTCCATGGGTGCACTGGTGGTGATGTTAACAAGGGGGGCAGCCCTCTGGGGCAAAGCTTTCCTCTGTAAGCAGCGACTACAAGTTCGAATGTGTTGCTCCACATCAGCCCCCATCTTAGGCCAATAGAATCTGGATCTCACCAAGTCAAGTGTTCTGTCTATACCAAGGTGCCCCATGTGGTTGTGCAAGGACCTCAGTACTGAGTCTCGAAGGCAGTGGGCAGCACTAGTTGTTGTTTGTCTACTTGTCCCCCTGTCTACTGTTTCTCTGTATAACAGTTTATTGATCAGTTTCAACTTAGGACCTTCTTTGTATAACAGTGCAGTTCTCAAATCAGTGGAGCGTAATTTGATACATCTTTTCCTGCATAGAGGGCTTCTAAAGCTGCTTTGATCATGGGATCGCGGGATTGAGCCCGCTGAATACTGTCATTGTCCAGCTGAGGCAGTGCACCAATGTCTATTGCAGAAAAGTGGCAATAAGCAGCAGGTATGCAATTCTCAGAGGCTCCTAAGCAATCCACCATGCAGTCCACTGCGTCTGTGGACATTTGTTCCTCCTGTCAAATCTTCGGCAGAGTGCCCGAATGTCAGGTTCTGCCAATCGGACCCAATCATTCTGGGGAACAGGCCTCCGAGAGAGCATCAGCATCTATGTGGTTCAGACCTGCTCGGTATTCGAGAGCATAGTCATATGTAGATAATGCAGAAAGCCACCTATGGCCAGTGGCATCCAACTTAGCTGAGGTCTGCACATAGGTCAAAGGATTATTGTCAGTTTTACTAGTATTTTAGCCCCATACAAGTACTCATGGAATTGGTCAACAATAGCCCACTTCAAAGCTAGGAACTCTAACTTATGTACAGGATAGTTCTTTTCGGATGGGGTCAGGCTTCTACTGGCAAAGGCCACTGGTCTCAGGCCATTCTCGTGCTCTTGGTACAACACAGCCCCAACCCTGCAAGCTAGCATCAGTGTGCAGGACGTAAGGTTTTCTTGGATCGGCATAGGCCAGCACTGGAGCATGGGTAAGTTGATATATGATCTCATGAAAGCAGTCTCACAATCAGAGTCCAGCTGGCCCCAAATACTTCACTCGGATGAAAATACACTCTTTCAGTCTTGAGGATGCTGACTTTTGGTATTTTTGTGGGTTGGGGATACCTTGAGTAAGGTTAAGTAAAGGGCGGATCACTCTTGAATAGTCCTTGATGAAGCTCCGATAATAACCACAGAATCCCAGGAATCTTTGCAGTTCTTTTAGATTTTGGCTGTGGCCAGGTGGTCAAGGCCTCAACTTTACTTGGGTCGGTCTCTATTCCCTCGGTGGATACTATGTGTCCCACATACTTTACTGATGTTTGAAAGAATTGACACTTATCAATGGACAGTTTAAGGCCAAAGTCCTCCAGTCGGTCCAATACCTTAAATAATCTGCTCTCATGTTCCTCCAGTGAGCTGCCAAACACAATAACATCATCTAGGTATACCAGGCACTCTAGTAAGTTCATGTCCCCCACTGCACGCTCCATCAATCGTTGAAAAGTGGCTGGGGCACCTGAAATCCTTGAGGCATCCTCATGAATTCATAGAAGCCAAGCGGACAGATAAAGGCCGTCTTCTCACGGTCCTCTGGGGCCATCGGGATCTGGTAGTACCCACCGCGGAGATCCAGCACAGAGAACCACTTGCTCCTGCTTAGGGCAGTCCAAAGCATCCTGAATGCGGGCATTGTGTACTGATCAGGATAGTCCGCCGTTTAAGGTGCGATAATCACACACATCCTTACTGTTCCATTCTTTCCTCACTACCACAATGGGGAAGCATAAGGGCTTCTGGATTCTTGTATTACACCAGCAGCTAACATCTCTTGCAGATGCCGTCTCACATCATCTATGTCAGCAGGTGCCAGGCGTCCGAGACCTCTCACGAAATGGTCTTTCGCATGCAGCCGGATATTGTGCTCAGCTCCTTGCACGCATCCTACATCCCATTCCTTTAAAGAAAACACCTGGTCTCTCTGGGCAAGCTTCTCACTGATCCTCACTTTCCATTCAGCTGGCAGCGGAGTCGCGAAATCAAACAAGTCAGGCGTTACTCTGTCATTCTTCCTTGAACTCTTGCTGCTGGGTAGCACTGCAGTGTCTGCACAATGCACATTAGCCAGGATGCAACCTCTGTTTACTCGAATGTCTCTTTCAGACACATTATGAACTTGGACCATTACCCTTCTGGCATAAGCATGGGCTCTAGCGGCAAAATACTAGGCTTGACCAGCAGTCCCTCTGGCAATTTTCCATCACCTGGTGCATCCAACATTAATATTTTATTCTTAACATCCTTTCTGATACGGACCTCTCCCTGTAAGGTACACTGGGCATTTGGCGCCAGGATCAGAGACTCAGGATCCTTCTTCCATACAATTCGACGGTTCCTCTGGTTCTGTTTTTCAGCATCTCTCTGTGCCAATAGGCCTTCTTAATTAAAGCCGAACTCTTAAAGCTCTACTAGTCTTTGACCCTGTTTTTCATAACACAACTGTGCCAGCCTTCCGAACATATGAGCATTTGTTCCAATCAACAAAGGGACACCATCATACAGTCCAGTGGGGGACACACTAAGGCTAGGGTCTCTACTTGTTCGGCCACTCCAGCCACGGAGGTGGGGAAAGACAGCCAAATTCGGATATACCCGGAATAGGGGTAGGCCTTCTCACTTAACCCCCATACATGCAGTCCTTCTAATGGTTGTAAGGGTACGTCTGACAAATGCTTCTGATACCAATCCTGGAACATAATTGTCACTTGGGAGCCACTGTCTAATACAGTTCTTGTAGACACTCCATTCACCTTTACAGTGGTCTCCATGGAGGGACCCACTATTCTGGACCAGTCTGGAGAGGCGGTAGTGGGGGCCTGGGCAACTGACCTTGCCACAAAAGGACGTGAATTAGCATTTTGGTGCCCTCACTGGGATCATGTCGCACCTCTTAACCACTGATTTCTTCTCCAAGCCTCCTTGTAGCCTATATGCAACTTTGTCAGTGTCTTTGGGGACTGGCATTCCCTTTCATGTGCCCATCTTTCCCACAATTATAGCAAAACATACTTTCTGGAGTTTGAGCTGGCTGAGGCACCACACTGGGAGCCAGGGCGGGGTATTACTAACTGGAAACCTGGTGCCATCTCTGTCTGCGCGGATAAGCATTTGGAGACATCTCGTCAGTTTCTCCACTTCCATGGTCAAGGAATTGAGTTTGGAGCTGTTATCAGCAGGAGATACATGGTGGTACCCCACCCCATAGCAGATGCAGTCGGATATAGGTCAGGGCCCTGCATTTGCAGGCGTGGCCTTCATAAAGGGACTGTTTTGAATTCCGGATCTCTCAACAGTTCGCCCATTGTGGCATATCTTTTCCTTGTCAGAGCACTCATTGACTGTCAACCCTGCCCCTGAACTTCACTTGATGGGTCACCTCAGTCACTCGGGTCGTAGCCACAGCTGTTGGTGCAGGTACCTCCCGAGGTCGCTTTTCTCAACTCCTCGAATTCTCTCATTAACTCATCATAGGAGGGTGGGGATTCCAGTCGATTTGCCAGGCGTAACTGGAGCAACAGCAGTTCTGAGAAGGGGGCAGACTTATGATTCTGTCCAGTCTGGTTCGGTCCAGTTCAATCGCTGGCAAACTACCCTTTCTGAGGCATTCTTGCAACAATTTTTCCAGCAGAGAGACATACACAGACAACAACTCCCTTGGTACTGTTGTGCATTTCTTACTCTCCACCATAGGTCCTCATCAGAATCTGGGCTCCCATACACATTCTCCAAGGCCTCAAGATAGGCCTGTGCAGTCGCTTCAGGGTTACTGGCCCGCTTAGCACGGATGGTAGCTGGGCAGGACCTGAGGCTCCTCACTAACCCTCTTTCTTCTTCCCGAGCATTGCCATTCTAGCACTTGGGGGCAACATAGTCTATCCAGGTCTCCCAGTCATCCTCCCCTTGGGGGTGGGAGGTGCCAGAGAAGATCCTCAACCTTCGAAGGTCGTGACTAATGGCAGGTGCAGAAATAGGAGTCTGCATTGGTTCAGCCACCATTACGGGCACTGGAGCAGGAGAGGGTGTTGGGGAGGAACACCCCAGGTGGCAAGAATAGTTTCTTCAAGTCCTCCACAGTTTTCCCTCTCCCAGCAACCATTCAGCAAATTTCTCCTCAAAGTTTCAGATAGTGGTGGGGGCTGATTCCCCGGTCTTTACTGTCCTAGTTATCACTCTCCAAGCAGTGAGGGCTCCTCTGGGGTAATGGTCTGTGGCACTTTGGAGCTATCTATGGGATCCTAAACTCTACTAGGCCAGGAAAGTGTGGGTGAGCAGATTAGCATGCCGACCCACCACCACAGGGTTTTGTAAACCTTCCACCTTGGAAAGTACTCCTGCACAGTGTCCTGTATTGATACCCAGGGGATGTCCAGGATAAGCATAGCATTTTGGGGTTGATCTCCTCCCCAGTACACCACTCCACCAGCCGTGTGCACAGCCACTTCTGTCGGGTACCCATTTTTTTCTTAACAGTGGTTCAGAATATGGCCACTAGAGGACACACAATCCCAGCGGTGAGCTTCCAAGATGTAACCCCTAGATGGTGCTATCCCAGGGCTACTACCCTTGCCTGATTTGCCACTAACAGGTTGAGGGGCCTGGATCCAATGGCGGGTGCCTCCACCCAGAGGTCAGGGTTTGCAATAGTTAAACTAACTTGGTCACAGCCCTCTGGGACACTACAACCCCTTACTTCCCACTAGTGGCCCACACAATATATCAGAATTACCTTCACAGTATACACTTACCCCAGGTCTGGTTCCGCACTGGGACCTCCTGTGAAATGAGATACAGTGCAACAATCACAGTACAGTACTTTAACATAGACAAATACCTCAGGCAGTATAACTTTGCTGAAACAAGCAGCTCCGATTTATTTAGGGGATATAACAAGGACAGGGGAAATCAGCCAACCAGCTCATCACTCTAATAATCTACCTATGGCTCTGTGCACAGGCCTATCCTTATCAGTTACTGTCCCTGGGTACCCAAGCCCTAGTGGCTAGTCCAAACCGTGGCAGCTGGTGGGACCCTTTCACACAGAGAAAAGGAGAATTAAACAGTCAGCAGTACAGTAATTCTATTTGGATTTAATGTGGCAATTCAACAGGGAGCGACCCTGAATTAGTACTCACGACCTCCAAATAAGATATAGGGTCCTTCAATGTCAGCAGGGCTCACTTGAGGTACACAAACCTCTTCACACATCCATATAAAAGAAAGCACTATACCAGGCAGGCTGCATCTGTATCCCGATCGCAATTACTGCACAATACCCAGGAGAACACACAGCAGATTCAGTTCCTGACAGACCGAGGGCAAATTTCAGCAATTCCTCCAGTCTTCTACAGGGTGACGCCTGGTTTCTACTCTTCAGAGATCCTTTGATTCTTTTCACAGGACGGATTCAGTCCTAACAAACTGTTACACAAGCTGCAGACCGGAACTCTGGGCCTTACACACGTTTTTGACTAAACTGCACACTGAAAAAGCACAGGGCTCCTTCCTTCTTCACTGCCAAAGCTCAATTGAAACTCCAACCGACAAAACCGGGCACTTCCTTTGAGTTCCTCCCAGTTCTTGACTGGATTGGCTGTCATCACAATAGACTGCTGCTGTTGGTCCAAAAAGGCACTGAAGTCTAAACTACATCTCCCAGAGTCACTGCCCATACAATCCTCTTGTGGCTGGCTCAGATTATGAGTCCAAGTTCTGATTCGTCCAAGGCACCATTTTAGAGCTAGCTACCCCACACTGATTGGTCCAGTTCAGCAGTTCAAAACTAGAATGGGAACTAGCAGACACAGTTCTGACTGCAAAGAAAGCAGTTAGACAAACTGTAATTTCATTATTACTCTAAATAATTTCTGGCAAACAGTTACATCTTTCAGATAGGTTCCCTTGCACTCCTAGTGACTGCAAAAATGAAGTGAATTGGCAGCAGCTCGAGTGGTACTCAGAGAAGCACACACGTCCCCATACAAACTAATTATGTCTGCAAGCAGACAGCTCTTAAAGAGACAGTACCAGAGGCTCTAAAACACTCACTGATAAATGGCTTAAATGCCAAACACCATTCAGGCTTGGAGCATTCAAGCAAGCTCCTGGAAGTCTTTTGGGAACCCCCATTTGCAGGGGGGTTACACTAATGTTTTTTGTGAGCCAGGTTTTGGACAAGGTGAGGATATCTGGAGCATAGTGGGCAGCAATTACCTGGAGGGAGTCAAGTTTATGGACTAGGCTTCTTATATTTAGGTGCAGGAGGTGCAGGCCACGTGGGAGAGGGTCTCCAGGAAGAAGTGAGGAAGTGTCCGATGTAGGAGGGGGGGCTTGCAGCAATTGAGAGGGTGTGTGTGGTTTGGGGGCTGGGGTTTGGATGGATGTCACCTGCGGCAAGGAGCAGGAGCACAAGAGATAGGTAGTGGGTGAATAGCTGTATGTGACTGATGGTGAGCGGATGTCTCTTAGTTAGAAAGCTTGGGTGATCATTTGGAGCTGGGAAAGTGGGGGATTAGTTGAAAAGTAAACCAGGAGAGTGATGGGATGAAGAGAAAAGGGCTGGGACGTGTGGCTGAGTGAATCCAGGCTTGGGTGAAAGGGAGAGTGGAGGAGTGGGGAAGCCCAGTGAGGTTGGGCAGGAAAAGGTGGGGGGGGGGCATGGGAGAGGTGGGTGGTGTGTTGGAGGGGAGGGGAGAGAGGGAGAAGAGAACATGGATGAGCAGTGGCAGGAAGCCTAGTAGCTGAGCCAAGGCAAAGATCTAGCGTTAGAAAACCCCTAACTGTTATGGCAACTTAGAGGGGACAGGCATAGAGGGCCAGGGAAATGAGTGGTTCCTGCGGGAGGATGGAGGACCAGTGAAAATTAAGGCCTAGATAACCAAAGAGGCGTGGCTGGCGATAGCCTGTAGGAGTGAGCTAGAAAGCTGGGGTGGGGTTTATGTGTATTTAATCAGGACCCGGGGGGGAGGGGTCAGTGGGCTGAAAATTGGCAGCTAGGGCTCCCTTCCTGGAGGTAATCAGTCCCTGAGGGCAAGTCCGTACCTTCGCTTCTGTGAGAGTCTGGTGGCTTCACACCTGGACTGCGGGTGGCAGTCTGGCAGGTCGGGTTCATCAGAGAACCACGGCTGTGGCTCTCAGACTTCCTGAAAGGAGAAGGCAGAGGAGAATTAAATAAGAAAGTCAGAGGGGTGGGGCTGCTTGTGGAGCTAAAAGAAATGAAGACTGGCTTAAACGGGGCGGGGGGGGGCATTGCAGACCAAAATGTTAGGCAAGTGCCTCAAAGTCTGAGAGAGCAATAACATTTAAAACACAATACTAGAGTAAAAAGGTGAAGGGGGGGTTTCAAAGGCCTAAGCTGAGATCACTGCTGGTCTTATGAGGGAACACATTACAGGCATTTACATTAAATCAGAAAACTTCAGCTGTAAAATGCAAGCAAGACAGTTTAACAGAAACCATAATCTAGTACAATGTAATCACGCATTAACAGTGCAGAGCTATATGGAGCCAATCGGAGTGCTCCTGGGGCTGACTGCAGCCAGGTGGTCACAGCAGTAACAGACTCTGGATTTAAACTCAGAGACAGCTGTCCTCATGTAAAAAGCAAAATCGGCAGCTAGGCTCTCTTCCTGAGGTAATGGTCCCTGAGGGCAAGTCCATACTTGCACTTCTGTGAGGGGCTGGTGGCTTCACACCTGGACTGTGGGTGGCATTTTGGCAGGTCAGATTCGTCAGAGAACCACGGCTGTGGCTCTCAGACTACCTGTGCTTCTGTGAGGGGCTGGTGGCTTCACACCTGGACTGCGGGTGGCAGTCTGGCAGGTCAGGTTCGTCAGAGAACCACGACTGTGGCTCTCAGACTACCTGTGCTTCTGTGAGGGTCTGGTGGCTTCACACCTGGACTGCGGGTGGCAGTCTGGCAGGTCAGTTCAACAGAGAACCACGGCTGTGGCTCTCAGACTATCTGCGCTTCTGTGAGGGGCTGGTGGCTTCACACCTGGACTGCGAGTGGCAGTCTGACAGGTCGTGTTCATCAGAGAACCACGGTTGTGGCTCTCAGACTACCTGCGCTTCTGTGAGGGGCTGGTGGCTTAACACCTGGACTGCGAGTGGCAATCTGGCAGGTTGTGTTCATCAGAGAACCACGGCTGTGGCTCTCAGACTACCTGTGCTTCTGTGAGGGGCTGGTGGCTTCACACCTGGACTGCAGGTGGCAGTCTGGCAGGTCGGGTTCATCAGAGAACCACGGCTGTGGCTCTCAGACTACCTGCGCTTCTGTGAGGGGCTGGTGGCTTCACACCTGGACTGCGGGTGGCAGTCTGGCAGGTTGGGTTCGTCAGAGAACCACAGCTGTGGCTCTCAGACTACCTGAAAGGAGAAGGCAGAGGAGAATTAAATAAGAAAATCAGAGGGGGTTGGGCTGCTTGTGGAGCTAAAAAGAAATGCAGACTGGCTTAAACGGGCGGGGGGTTGCAGACCAAAATGTTTGGCAAGGTGCCTCAAAGTCTGAGAGAGCAATAACAGGGCTATTTAAAACACAATACTAGAGTAAAAAGGTGAAGGGGGGGGTTTCAAAGACCTGAGCTGAGATCGCTACTGGTCTTACGAGGGAACACAATACAGGCATTTACATTAAATCAGAAAACTTCGGCTATAAAATGCAAGCAAGTCAGTTTTAACAGAAAACATAATCTAGTACAATATAATCAAACATTAACAGTGCAGAGCTATATGAAGCCAATCGGAGTGCTCCTGGGGCTGACTGCAGCCAGTGGGTCACAGCAGTAACAGACTCTGGATTTTAACCCAGAGACAACTGTCCTCATGTAAAACAAGCATTTGTCAATGCCAAATGTTTGCTTGCTGGCATTGGCATTGGTAGTGTGGAAGTTACAGAGCTGCGTAATAGGAATGGCAGTGAAGTATTGAACTGAAGCCAACCCCACCACCACCTTGCAGAGAGTGACAGGCATTGGGGTGTGCCTTTGGGTCGTCAGGCATGACGGCCACGCCATTTCACCACACCCTACCCTGCAGACACCGACAAGTGTCACGGTGTGCCTTGGGGTCTTTATTCTTATAAGACCCCATTCCATCAGGAAATACAGTGAGATGGAGTGCGTATAGGAGAATGGGGTGAACTTTGGGGCGAAGAGTCCAAGGCATACCTCGATGCCTCTCACTGGCTGCAGGGGTGTGGAATGGTATGAGCATTACAGGCAAGAATCCCAAGTCACACCGCTGATGCCTGTCATTCTTTACAGGGTGGGGCGTTATGGTTGGAAATCCTAACACCTTAGGCATTCATTAGTATTTTCACTCCAAATTTTCAACATGTTTTTTGAGACCCCACCTCATGAACAGTGGCACTATCAGTTTGTTAGCGAAGCTGCTTATACTGTGACTAAGCATTTATTTCCACAGGTGCAAAAACACATTCGAACAGGATGTGAAAAATGACAGCTGTACTGTTCATGGGGAGGTGGAAAATGGCAATGTTGCAAATCTGCAGTAAAAATATTAAAAAACTTGGTGAAGTCACGAGCATGCATAGAAACTGTGCAACACGCCGTAATGTAATTAGTTTGGGGATTTTTCACAGCAGATTGGCAACTCAGGCATTTTGGTGCCTCCGATCATGAACAGTGTCACTGTGATTTTCTTTATCTGTCTCGAACAATGATTTCCCACAGCGACCACGCATCTCTGCGCTGAAAGTGTAAAAACACGTTCCGGCCATGTTGTGAAAAATGACAGCTGCACTGTTCATGAAGAAGTGTGGAAAAATGACACTGGTGAAAATCTGGACTGAAAATATTACAAAGTCATGAACTTATGAGGGTGTGTGGAAACTGCGCAATGCTCACTCGGCACAGTTCGGCCACTGCTATCACTGTTGTCACCTCAGAGATCAGATCTGCTACCGACCTTGGCAAACTGACTGCAGCCATCTTTGTCGACCTCTCCAAGGCCTTCGATCATGTCGACCATAGCCTCCTTCAAACCACTCTGCTCTCACATGGCTTCTCCCCTCGAGCCCTCACCTGGTTCTCCAGCTACCTTGGGGGTAGACTACAATACACCTGCTACAACCGTGCCCTATCGGACCTTTCACCTGTCAGTTGCGGTGTCCCACAAGGCTCCGTCCTCGGTCCGATACTGTTCTCCCTCTACATCAATGAACTCCCCTGGATTGTTACCTCCGGGTCCACCACACTCTATGCGGATGACTTGGTACTCCTGTCTAGCTCGCAGGACATCTCAACCATTAACGCTCAACTCAACTTGGACTTTGGGCGTGTCCAAAACTGGCTCGTGGGTCACAAGCTCGCGGTTAACCTAAACAAGACCCACGCCATGTTATTTGGGTGGCCAAAACTGCATCATGCCCCTCCCCTTGCCATCCTCGGGGAAATGGCTCCCTCCTGCCTGTCTTGAAATCCACCAGGTACCTTGGGGTGACCCTTGATCCTCAGCTTGATCTTGCGGAGCATCTCCGGAACATCTGCAAATCATCTAACTGCAAGCTCGGTCTAGCCTACAGGGCCAAGGACTGCCTCACTCCGGCTGTCCGGCTCGCCATTGCTAGGGGGGTCCTCCTACCCACGCTCTGCTATGGACTGGTTGCCTTCGCACCAGTCCCGAGTGGCCACCTTGTGAAATGGGATACGGCCTATAACAACATATGTCGGTTCGCCCTCGCTGCGCCCCGCCTTATGCATCAGTGTGACCTCTATGCCCAACTGGGGTGGCTTCCCCCCGAGAAACACCGTGCCTTTGTCCTCGGTAATATGATCGACAACATCGTCCGTACGGCCTGCCCCCCTGCTCTTGCCCTTCCCTTCAAGCAGTGCTCCTCGACCTATCAGCTTAGATCCAGTTCGGCTCAGGTCTGCCCGATTCCGAGGACCCACTCCCTTACCGGCGATTGGGCCTTCTCTGCCTACGCTCCGAGACTCTGGAACTCCCTTCCCGCCTTAGTCCGGGCAGCCCACCCTGGCTTCAAAACGTCCCTTTGGAAGTTCCTCAAGGCTGCCTCCACCTGTCTGTGTGCCCACTAGTTGCTGGGTGACTTGTCTCTGTGCCCACTAGTTGTTGAGTCTCCCCTCCTCCCCCTCACACTCCCCCCCACATACTGAACTTCGGCCTCTGACCTCCTCCCCCCTTACCACCTCCCCTCCTCCTCCGTTAGGTGCCCCCTTACCCTAGTCACACTTTAGCCCCCTCCGCTGCCCTGCCCCCTTTTTACCCCTTTGTTCTCTCCTGCAGCACTTAGACTACCCTCAACCCCTACCCTCTGCAAGGAGCCCCCTCACCCGACTTACCCATTAGCTCCCTCCCTTGTGGCACTTAACAAACCTTCAGCTCCCTTGCCCCGCCCTCTGGGGTTCGCAACTGTAGGGCCGCTCTCTCCCTGCAGGCCTAGCCTATCTTATCATGGTGGTCCTCCTGCCGCTCCTGCTGACCTACCTCCCTGCCTACTCTCCCCCCTTGCCTACTCTCCTGCCCACCACCTCGCCCCTGCTCTGCCTGCCCCTCCCCTATCTACCTGTTAATCTCCCCCCGCTCCCTTCTGTGGACTTCCACCTTCCCTCTCGCTTGGATTAGACGCACCTGTTGCCTTATACTCTCTACTTTTTTCCATTCTAGTGTTGTTGAACACAAGTGTTTACTCTGCACCCCAGCCCCTCCCTGCGTGATGGCTTGCATGCCACCTTGACAATGTACCATGTTCTCTGTATTGTAATATTTTCGCTGGCTCACCTGTTGAATGGGCTTGTTTTCTACCATGTCTATGTATCTTGTTTTCTGTATTGTGCTTGTTTGCTACCTTGACTCTGTACCTCGTTTTCTGTATTGTAACCTCCCGGGTCGCACCTGAAAATAGGTATTTGTTGTCTAGTGTGCCTACCTGGTTAACAAAAACAAATAAACAAATAAATAAATAAATAAACACAGTCATTTTATGGACTTTTGTCACCAAATTTTCAACATAGCCATTTTAAGACCTCTGCTAATGAACAGTGTCACTGTGACTTTCTTAATGTGTTCCATGCATTGATTTCGCACACTGACTGCGCCATTGTGCACTACATGGGCGGAAACACATTTTGAGCAAGATGTGAAAAATGGCAGCTGTACTGCTCATAAGGAGGTGTGGTAAAATGGCAATGTTGAAAATCTGGAGTGAAAATATTGAAAATTCGCAAACTTACGAGCGTGCATAGGAACTGCGCAATGCACGCTCGTAAAACAGTCATTTTTTTAGGAATTTTTTCACCAAATTTTCAACATAGGCTTTTTGAGAGCCCACCTTATGAACAGTGGCAGTGTCATTTCGTTACTTGGTCCTGAAAGGTTATTTCACGCAGTGACTGCGAAATCACCCTTCGGGCCCGATTAACGCCATGACAGTGAGAGCATTCATGAGAAGGGGTCCCAAAAACCCCATGTTGAAAATTTGGTGCAAGAAATTCCAAAAAATGGCTGAGATATGCAGCAAAGTTGAAAAAACCCTATCTATCCCATTATACAGCTTACCGGCATTTCCTCAGTTCGCGGTCAACTTTGAAGAGTGCAGACGTGTTCCCGGTCCACCGAAGATCATCGCGCCGGAGTCCAGAGGTAAGTATGGGGTGGGGGTGTGTGGGGAAGCAGGGTGCGCAGTGGGTGGGCGCGGTGGGGGCAGACACAACGAGGGACCGCTTTTGAGTTTCAGGTTTGTTTTTTTTTTAATGACGACGACGGACGCTTGCCATGCTGGGTGACCTCCCAGCGGCAGAAGGATGACTGGTTGGGGGCGTGGAGCCGACGGGATTGGGCACCCCGTCGGCCATAGCATCTGTTGCCACGCTGGGGTGGGCTCCCAGCATGGCACCCTGTACTCTGGGAGACAGTGGAGCCGACGGGGATTGTGCACCCTCACTATATGACGTTAGCCACGCTGGGGTGGGCACCCAGCGTGGCATATGGAACTGTGTTTTGGGGCGGGCGAGCACAGCCGATGGGGATTGGGCACCCTCACGCTATACAGTGTGTGTGGGGCTGAAAGACGCAGCGTGCGTGCATGTGTGTGTGTGTAGGGGGAGTGCACATGAGCAGGCGATATCTGATCGCTGCTCACTGAAGCGTAGCTCCCCCTTTCAACTGTACACCGCTGCATTTTGGAGCTGTCATAGACAGCTCAGTAGGCATTGAGAACTGCGACTGTGCCTGCAAACACACTGACTGAATTGGAAGAGGGCTGCCACACCTCCGAAAACTCGGAAGATGGCACTATGTTTCTTGCACATGCGTGCAAGCAAACATAAAAAGCAAAATCGGCAGCTAGGGCTCCCTTCCTGCAGATAATCAGTCCCTGAGGGCAAGTCTGTACCTGCGCTTCAGTGAGGGGCTGGTGGCTTCACACCTGTACTGCGGGTGGCAGTCTGGCAGGCTGGGTTCATCAGAGAACCACGGCTGTGGCTCTTGTACTACCTGCGCTTCTGTGAGGGGCTGGTAGCTTCACACCTGGACTGCGGGTGGCAGTGTGGCAGGTCGGATTCATCAGAGAACCACGGCTGTGGCTCTCAGAATACCTGCGCTTCTGTGAGGGGCTGGTGGCTTCACACCTGTACTGCGGGTGGCAATCTGGCAGGTCGCGTTCATCAGAGAACCAACGCTGTGGCTCTCATACTACCTGTGCTTCTGTGAGGGGCTGGTAGCTTCACACCTGGACTGTGGGTGGCAGTCTGGCAGGTTAGGTTCGTCAGAGAACCATGACTGTGGCTCTCAGACTACCTGTGCTTCTGTGAGTGGCTGGTGGCTTCACACCTGGACTGCGGGTGGCAGTCTGGCAGGTTGGGTTCATCAGAGAACCACGGCTGTGGCTCTCAGACTACCCTGCCTGTGAGGGGCTGGTGGCTTCACACCTGGACTGCGGGTGGTAGTTTGGCAGGTCGAGTTCGTCAGAGAACCACCGCTGTGGCTCTCAGACATAATTTGCATTAATATTTATATTCAAAGAGAAACCTCAGAACATTAAAATTGAAGAAAATAATTACTCAAATTAAGGATTGCTAGAGGAGTAACATTAAGACAAATAATGATTATACTGAGGCAAAGAGGCAACAAGAGAAATGCTAGCCCATATCAAAGAAAATTAAAAAGCTGTACAAAAGATCTGTATCGAACTTAAAAGTCGACCTAGTTGACGAGAAATAAATTATATTTCATTTGGAGGAATACAAATTACTGGATTTCTAACATTAGGTAGAGATTATGAGCACTGAGCATATGACAGTTTACATCCATCCATATGTAGTTATTCTGCTCCAAGGTGGTGGGCCTTGACAACACACTATTGGAAACATTAGTTAGACCCTATAGAAGACTGGTAAAAATATTTGAAAAACTGACAGTGCAAAGATGCCTCTAGTGGTCTCAAGAGATAATGTGTAAAAACATATGCTAACTTTTCATGAACATTTCGAAGAAGATTTCTGAAACAATTTAAACCATACCACTCACATACTTCCTATATACTGATGATATATTTATAATTTGGACAGAAGGTACTCACATACTTAAAGAATTTCATCAGGAACTTAACATCCTCCACCCATCCATTACATTTTCCCTGGAGTACTCTACCATCAGCATCAATTTCCTTGATACCACAGTTACCATCAAAGATGGAAACTTACAGACCTGCATCTACAGGAGACCAACAGACAGACAGACAGACAGAGATACCTTCACAAAAACAACAATCATCCTAGTCACACTGTAAAATCTGTAATGTACAGCTAAGTGCTTCTATACCACCAAATCTGTTCAGGTAAGGAGGGCAGAGATAAACTCCTTCTCAATCAGTCAGTCTTTATTTAACCAGGTGGAACACCAGGTTGGGTTGAGTGAGCTCATTTGCAAGGTGGGCCTGGGTAGTACACATAAGCGATTCAATAGAACAACAATAACACAAGTCAGCACAACAGGATAACATAGACAACCTGAAACGTGTAAAGGGAAAAGATAATACAACAACTCTGAGTACAAAAATAATTACATACAATAAGTATACATGTAAAACAACAGTTCTTAATGTAAGCAATGTGGTACTATAGGAGTCAGCCTGCTAGGAAAAACGATAGAAATGTAAGGAGGCACAAGGAGTAAGGGGAAGGAAGGGAGGGATGAGGGTAGGAGGAAGGATGAGGTGTCAGCGTGGCTCAGTTGGTAGCACATCCGCCTCTGGACCAGAAGGTTGTGGGTTCTCGTCCCACACCGGGATTGGACTTGCACCTAAAAATCGCTGGCATCCGAGTGCAGTATTGGGGGTGCTGTACTGCTGGGGTGTGCCGTCCTTCGGATGAGACGTTAAACCAAGGTCCCTTCTGCCCATCCTGGTGTTGTCCTGGTGGGTGTCCAGGTGGAAGTAAAAGAACCCAGGGCACTCTTCGCAAAGAGTAGGAAACATTCCCGGTGTCCTGGCCAACATTCCCCTTCCCATAAAAACTGGTTTATGCAATTATCCAGGCTGTGTGTGGGTGATGATGTGCGATATGGCCGCCACCACACATTCAGTCACTTCACTACCAGTCTAGCATTGCTTGTAAAGCGCTTTGGATGTATGAAAAGTGCTATATAAATGCAGATTCTTCTTCTTCTTCTTCTACAAGTATCACAGTAGTGGCAGCAGTGCAATTAGCGACAGAGAAAACATTTACAGGCCTCAGAGAAGGATCACAAGTAAAGTGATTTGAATTCCACAGGACTAATTGGGTTAACCAGTTTTAAATTTTTGGGGATTTTATTCCATAGCTGGGGCAGCACGTAGCTGAAGGAAGCTCTACCGAAATGGGAATTGACCTCAGGTACATATAGTGAGATGCAAGAGTAACTTCTCTGGTCATAATTGCCTAAGATACAGGGTAGACAGATATGCAAAGGGCAGTTTCTTAATAATAGCTCTGTAGGTCCAGAGTATAGCATTCCTTTGTCTCCTGAACGTAAGTGATGTCCAACCCACCAGGGAATAAAATGCACAATGGTGCGTTGTGTAAGCTGCTCCAGAGATGAAGTGTAGGGCTCTGTGGTACAAGATGTCAAGCTTTGCTAGTGCTGACCCTGGATCTTGACCATAGAGGAAGTCAGCATAGTCCAAGAGAGCTAGGGAGGTGGTTTGTACCAGCCTCTTCCTAGCCTCTTGGGTAAGCAGATGTTTAATTCTATAGAATAGGCCAAGCATTTGCTTCAATTTTTTTGAGAGTTTCTACATGCTCGGTGAAGGAGAGTCTATTGTCAATCCATACCCCTAGGTATTTGAATTTCACAACATAATATCACTGATTCACCAAACAGTGTGATTATAGGTGACACTGGGCCAGATTTGGAGGATTTGAGGCCGTAACAAGTAGAACAGAGCTTAGCTTTAGGTTTTGTTCGTTTAGGAGTAGTTTTGGTTAAGGAAGTTGCGTTGTAGTATACTGAAATCTGATTGCAGGTCCCAACCATTATGGAACAGTATGGGTGTGCGAGTAATGAATATTATTTCCTGAATACCACGAATAATGCACTATTCATGCCTATTTCTTCGGGAAGTACTTTTTATAAGCAAGTTAAAGAAATAGTCCCCCACCCTCCTCCCTAGCCCAGATCCTTTCAAATATAAAAGGCCCCAATCCCACTCTCCTCCCCTCCAGCACACACAGTTTGATAAAAAAACCTCCAATGAATCATGTGATCAGCTGTTTTACTATGTGAGCAAGTGTGGGACTGCTTTCATTCATTAGAGGGTGGCCTGCCTTGGAGGAGGGAGGGCTGTGTCGGTCACCTTCTAGCTTCTTTTATCCAGTCACGTTTTTTGATATGGGTGTTGAGAGAGAAGGAGGGGGAGGAGGGTGCTGCCAGGGTAGGGGTGGGGGACATATAGTGCTGAAAGATAGTTGCCAGCTGAGGAAGCGGGCGGGTAGTGCTGTGCCCTCATTGGAGTTTTATCAAATTGTGTGTGCTCGAGGAGGAGGGTGGGATTGGGGTTCAAACTGAGGGTGGAGGGACTGGGGCTTGTATATTTGAAAGGATCTGGGCTGGGGAAGAGGATGGGGGCTGTTTCTTTATCTTTGTTTTTAAAAAATGAATAACAAATAGGAATACTGAATACCCAAATATTTGAGTGTCCAAATAGAATATTCAAATGAATATTGGGATAAGGTATTTACACCCTACTGAACAGGAACACTCCTCTAGAGAAATTGACAGAGCTGTGGAATGCTTATGTCAGGAGAACAACTACTACAATATAAAGAAAGACACCACCAACTAGACACATTTGGTTGTTACATACAAACCTGATCTGGAGCCCCTACGAAAAATTATTAAGGACCTACAACCAATATTCAGTGAGGATGATACCTTGAAATGTATTTTCCAGGAATCACCTTTACTGTCTTTCAAACAACCACCTAACTTATCCAACCTGATTGTCATGAACAAACTTATACCTGGCCAAAACAATAGAACACTAAAGCCCTGCTTACACTGCCCCATTTGCAGTGCATCAGCCCATGCGCACAGGTTGATGTGCTGCAAATGCTGTCATGTGGACACTCACAGGAGCACTTTAGGAGCCATGAGAATCCTGTTTTTGGATCGACGGAGAGGGGATGTCTAGCGGATCGAGCGCATTTCCCTGCATTGTAAACTCACTTCTGCGCTCAGTCCGCTATGCAGCCCACTTTTCCCATCATCCACGATTCTTCCCACGGCCTCAGGAAATGCCCCCACTACAGGAACAGCCCCACTGCGACGTGACTTGCAGCACAGCGGGGGGGGGGGGCTGTGTAAACAGTGTATTCGTAAGTCGGCACACAGCGCAGCTCGTAAGGAGCAGCGGAGAATTCAAACCACTGCCGCAGTGTAAACAGGGCTTAAGAGACACTAAACCTTGCAATATTCCTAACTGTAAAACATGTGAGCACATTTCCACTTCGGACTTTATCAACACCCCCCCAAAACAAGCAGTTCAAGATACAAAGAAGTTACACATGTGGATCCAGAATGTTGTCTATTACACCCAGTGTATGAATTGTCCACAGGCTATGTGGGGGAAACTGGGCAATCCCTTTGAACTTACATAGGCACAGCATAAAGGAGAAAAAGACTAAAGAAAGAGTGTAACAACATTTCTTTCAATCTAACCACTCCATCTCTAACTTCTCTCTCCAGGTTCTCAGAGGACACTTCAAAAATACACATGAAAGGCAAGCTTGTGAGCTGAAACTTACCTTTTCGATACTGAAAATAATGGACTGGACATAGACCTTGGTTTCATGACGCCATTACAAAGTCTAACTGACAACTGTCTTCTTGGTTCAGGTGGATATGCATTTCCTGTGTATATCTTTATATACATTATCTCTCACATTTGATATATTTTTGCATGCCTTATACATTAACTAGGTTTTATTTATATTGTAGTGACACACACACACACACAGTCTGTATTTAGGAGGTCTCTAGATATAACCATTTTACAATTTATAAGCCTTCTGCTGTCACATTCTATTTCAGAAGAGTATCTATACCTCTAATCTTATTTACAACACCTAGTATTTCAAAGACTGTTTTTGTCTCTGCATAGTTCCTTATCAAAAGAACTGTTATACCCATGTGTAAAAATGTATTAACCGGTAGATTTCTCTATCCTAAGTAAAGAAGCTTGTTTTTTGTCGAACCTGGCAGCTACAGTGGCAACCCCAGGATGAAACCCAATTCTGCAGCATTTTGCAGCAATCTGCAGAATGCTGCAGCAGACCTACAGAATAAAGCAATGTAATTTCAATGGGAATTAGTCGCCTTTGTCATTCAGGAAAATGTGACACTGCCAGGATGAAGTAAATGCCACAGTTTCCTGCATGACAAAGGGACTAATTACCATTGGAATTACATTGCTTTATTTAGTAGGTCTGCTGCAGCATACTTCAGAGTGTTTTAAAAGTGGGTTTCATCCTGGGGGACGCCGCTGTACACCTGATAAAAGGCTCTGTGTAGCCTGAAAGCTTGTGTTCTGTAAATCTCTTGTTGATCCAATAAAAGGTATCAAATCACCCACTTTGTTCATCTTTCTGTACAAGGACCAATATGGCTACAAACAAGTCTCTAGAAAAACATAGAAACATATGACAGCAGAGAAAGGTCCAGTGATCCATCCTGTCTGCTCACCCTACCTATATCTTTTAAGTTTGCCATAGTGTCCATTCCTCCACAGTCTTTCTGTTTTATTTATTTTGTTTTACCAGAAAAAAGCTTAATAACTGGTGCTCATTTGAAAGGAGATTCTGGTTAGGACAGTAACAGTATAAAAGAATCACAGTGTTACATAAGAAACAATACATAGATTATCATGGAATTAACAAACAGCAGATACAGTACATACATACAGTGGCTTGAAAAAGTATTTGCCCCCTTCCTGATTTTCTCTATTATTGCATATTTGTCACACTGGATGTTTTCAGGTCTTTAGAGAAAATGTAATATTAGATAAAGGGAACCTGAGTGAACAAATAACACTTGTTTTTTTTTTAATTTCACTTATTTAATGAAAAAAAGTTAACCAACACCAACTGGCACTGTGTGAAAAAGTAATTGCCCCCTTACACTTAATAACTGGTTATGCCACATTTAGCTGCAATGACTGCAACCAAACACTTCCTATAATTCAATATCAGTCTTTCACATCGCTGTGGAGGAATTTTAACCCACTCTTCCTCGCAGAACTGCTTTAATTCAGTAACATTTGGTAGGTTTTCAAGCATGAACTGCTCGTTTCAGGTCCTGCCACAGCATCTCTATTAGGTTTCAGTCTGGACTTTGACTAGACCACTCCAAAACTTTAATTTTACTTCTTTTTAGCCATTCTGATGTGGACTTGCTTTTGTGTTTTGGATCATTGTCTTGCTGCATGACCCAACTACGCTTCAGCTTCAGCTGACGGAAGGATGACTGGACATTCTCCTTAAGAATTTTCTGGTACAGAGCAGAATTCATGGTTCCTTTTAATTATGGCAAGTCATCCAGGTCCTTAGGCAGCAAAGCATCCCCACACCATCACACTACCACCACCATGTTTGACTGTTGGTATGGCGTTCTTACTGTGGAATGCTGTGTTTGCTTTCTGTGAGACATTATGGGATCCATGTTGTCCAAAAGTTCCACTTTGGACTCATCTGTCCATAGAACATTTTCCCAAAGGGCTTGTGGATCATCCAGGTGCTTCTTGGCAAATGAGAGGAAGCATTTATGTTCTTCTTGGTTAGCAGTGGTTTCAGCCTTGCTACTCTCACATGAAGCCCATTTTGCCCAGTCTCTTTCTGATTGTGGAGTCATGAACACTGACCTTAGCTGAGGCAAGAGTAGCCTGCAGTTCTTTGGATGTTGTTTTAGGATCCTTTGAGACTTCTTGGATGATTTTACACTGTGCCCTTGGAGTAATTTTGGCAGGCCAACTCCTGGGAAGGTTCACTACTGTCCCAAGTGTTCTCCATTTGGAGATTATGGCTCTCACTGTGGTTCGATGGAGTCCCAGAGCCTTAGAAATATCTTTGTAACCCTTTCCAGACTGATAGAGGGCAACACATTTTTCTGATCTTTTCAGGAACTTCCTTTGATCATGGCATAATGTGCTTGTTGAATCTTTGTGCTGGCAACGTGACTCTGATGGTAAGGGCCAAAATAAGTGAGGTTTATATTGAGCAGGGCTGGCTGTAATCAAGCCTGGCTGTGTTCAATCAGCTGACTCTAATTATCCCTTTAATTGGGTTGATTTAACTAGGGGCAACTACTTTTCACACAGTGCCAGTTGGTGTTGGTTAACTTTTTCATTAAATAAATGAAATAAGTAAAAAGAAAAGTGTTATTTGTTCACTCAGGTTCCCTTTATCTAATATTATATTTTGTCTAAAGACCTGAAAACATCCAGTGTGACAAATATGCAATAATAGAGAAAATCAGGAAGGGGGCAAATACTTTTTCACGCCACTGTACATACAAATCTGCCAGCAGAAACAGGATTTATGGTCTATCAAGTCTGCTCGCGTGCACAGCTAGCACCTCTAGATCACAGCTGCCCCACCCCCTCCCTCTCTTCCTCCTCCTCCAGCAATTTCTCATTTCTACTTACACAGACACGCCCCCATGCCCTGTCCCATGCCCTTTGAAAGCGCCTACAGTCCTACATGATACCACCTCCTCCGGTAGAGTATTTCAGTTCGACACCATCTCTCCATGAAATAATGCCTCCTCATCTCTCACCCGAATCTGTCCCCTCCAATCTTAGCCATGTCCTCTTGTGTCCCTTCCCTTCCTCAGCCTAAATAACCCATCTGGGTCAGTTTTGTTGAACCCATTCAGATACTTGAATGTTTCAGTAATATCCTCTCGATCCCTCCTTTCCTCCAGAGTGTACAAACCCAGATGCTTCAGCCTGTCCTTGTAGGATTTGCCCTCCATCCCCTGTATAATTTTTGTCACCCTACGTTGCAGCCCCTCTAGCAGTCTGATATCCTGTATCAGATACGGCTGCCACTGCTACATGCAGTACTCCAAGTGTGGAGATACACAAGTATGTATGGTGATGTGCTGCAGCAGCAGAAATAGGTATAATACGAAACATACTATATTAAAATAACAAGATATAACAAGTCAGGGAAAAATAGCAGCCAGTGTACACTAAGGAACTAAAGAGAACCTAGTGACAAGCGCATTTATCAGTGCAATGCAGTGGAGGACCTACTGTGTAAGTGTCATCAAGGCACAGGTCAGGAAGCATAGAAAAACCAGGAGCAATTATAAAATTCACAAGTAGCATTTTATTATTATCAATAACAGTAAACTAAAAAATAAAAATTGTTCAGTATAACTATTTACAACTGCAGTACAGAGAAAACGAAGTTCTTCATCTGATGGTATCTCTAATTTCAAGTTTCAGTCTCTCTCCAGCAAAGATATTGTTGCTCTTTTTAAAACAAATCTTTGCCAGGTAATTAACTTCTTCATCCTCTCGGTCCTGTCATATTTCTCGATTGCTGCGTGAACTGCACTGGCTGGCCAGTACAGTGGCGAATCACCATCAAAGTTGGACTTCTGACTTATAAAGCCCTACATGGACAGGGTCCAGACCTCCTGAAAGAGCTTCTGGTCCCTTACTGCCCTAGGCGATCGCTCCACTTGGCTAATGAGAGGTTGCTAAAGATTCCAAGGTTTGTTTAAAATCTTCCAGGGTGACAGACAGACAGACAGACAGAGATACCTTCACAAAAACAATCTCCTAGTCACTGTAAAATCTGTAATGTACAGCTAAGTGCTTCTATACCACAAAATCTGTTCAGGTAAGGAGGCAGATAAACCTACTCAATCAGTCGTCTTATTTAACCAGGTGGAACACCAGTCATTAAGTGAGCTCATTTGCAAGGTAGGCCTGGGTAGTACACGCCATATTCAGAAACAACACAACACAGTCAGCACAACAGGATAACATAGACAACCTGAAACGGTAAAGGAAAAGATAATACAACAACTCTGGTACAAAATAATTAATACACAAATATACATGTAAAACAACAGTTCTTAATGTAAGCAATGTGGTACATAGGAGCCAGCTCAAGAAAAACGAGAAATGTAAGGAGGCACAAGGAGTAAGGAAGGAAGGAGGGATGAGGGAGGAAGGATGAGGTGTCGCGTGGCTCAGTTGGCAGCACATCCGCCTGGACCAGAGGTTATGGGTTCGCCCCACACCGGATTGGACTTGCACCCAAAAATAGCTGGCATCCGAGTGCAGCTGGGGGTGCTGTACTGCTGGGTGTGCCGCCCCGGATGAGACGTTAAACCAAGGTCCTCTGCCCATCCTGGTGTTGTCTCAGGGTGTCAGGTGGAAGTAAGAACCCAGGGCTCTTCGCAAAGTGAAACATTCCGTGTCTGGCATTCCCATAAAAACTGGTTTATGCAATTATCCAGGCTGTGTGGTGATGATGTGCGATATGGCCACCACACATTCAGTCACTTCATACCAGCTAGCATACCTTGAAAGGAGCTTTGGATGTATGAAAGTGCTATATAAATGCAGATTCTTCTTCTTCTTCTACAAGTATCACAGTAGTGCAGCAGTGCACTAGCCAGAGAAACATTTACAGGCCTCGAGAAGGATCAAGTAAAGTGATTTGAATTCCACGGACCAATGGGTTAACCAGTTTTAAATTTTGGGATTTTGTTCCATAGCTGGGGCAACCGTAGCTGAAGGAGCTCTAAAAATGAGATTGACCCAGGTACATATAGTGAGATGCAAGAGAACTTCTGGTCATAATTGCCTAAGATACAGAGGTAGACAGATATGCAAGGCAGTTTCTTAAAACAGCTCTGTGGAACAGATAGAGTCCTTGTCTCCTGAACGTAAGTGATGTCCAACCCTGAGGAAAAAATGCACAATGGTGTGTTGCCCAGATGAAGGCTCTGTATACAAGATAAGCTTCCTAGTGCTGACCCTGGATCTTGACCATAGGGAAGTCACATAGTCAAGAGAGCTAGGGAGGGCTTGCACCAGCCTCTTCCTAGCCTTTGCAAACAGATGTTTAATTCTATAGAATAGCCACATTTGCTGAATTTTTGAGAGTTTCTTTATGCTCGGTGAAGGAGAGTCTATTGTCAATCCATACCCCTAGGTATTTGAATTTCACAACATAATATCACCGATTCACCAAACAGTGTGATTATAGGTGACACTGGGCCACTTGGAGGATTTGAGGCCGAATAAGAAGACAGGGAGTAGCTTTAGGTTTTGTTTTCATTTAGAGGTTTTGGTTAAGGAAGTTCGTTGTAGTATACTGAAATCTGATTGCAGGTCCCAACCATTATGGAACAGTATGGTAAAAGAGAATGAACAACAGCTGAATACCACGAATAATGCAATATTCATGCCTATTTCTTGAAGCACTTTTATAAACAATTAAAGAAATAGTCCCACCCTCCTCCTAGCCCAGATCCTTTCAAATAAAAGCCCCCAATCCTCCTCCCTCCAGCACAAAAAGTTTGATAAAAACCCAATGAATCATGTGATCAGCTGTTTTACTATGTGACAAGTGTGGGACTGTCATTCAATAGAGGGTGCCTCGATGCCCTTAGGTGGCATGCCCAGACAGCTAGTTTAGAACCCACTCATGAGGAGCAATCTTAGACTCATACTCAAATAGGACAGTGAGGATCTCAGATCTAGAGTGGAAATATTCGGAACAAGTGACCACCAACAGTGTGGTTCACGAAAACTCAGCTACAGAGCCAAGCCATACAAAAGTGAGGGTCCTGGACTCTAGGCTGACTTCACAAGATGGGAGTGCTAGAAAGCACTAGCAAACAGGCTAGAAGGAGGGCGGAGCAACAATGGGAAACATCAAACTGCCATCACAGAGGCAACAAGCTATGTGTGAAACAAATAACAAATCAAATGAAAGAAAACATATGATTCTCAAAAAGAGGCGGTGAAGGTTAGGAGAAAAGATAGCATTGGGAGGTATAGAAACACAGGGAGCAGGACAGAAACATAGAAACGTAGCTTCATGGCAGATAGACCCTTGGCCTATCTAGTCCCCATTTCACCCACAGGATAGGCTACAGATCCCAGTTAACCAACACCCTATTTCTTCCTACCCCCACAAGAATTGCCTTATGTCTGTCCATGCATTCTTGATTCTCCACAGTTTTAACCTCACAACCTCCTCAGGAAGCTGTCCGCATCCACTCACCTCTCTGAAATAATACCCTTACATGCCCTGTACCAACCCCATCTTTAAATTGTGTCCCTTGTTCTTGCGCCTTTTTCCTGAAAGATGCTACCCTCTTGACTTTGTTGATTCCACTGAGGTACTTAAAGTTTCTATCATACCCCTCCCTTCTTTCCTCAGGGTATACATATTAGCTCCTCAGTCTCCTCATACGGCTTGCAGACCCTGCCATTTAGTTACCCTCCTCTGACTGCCCTATCCTGCCCATGTCCCGCGGAGTGGGGTCTCCAGAACTGGACTGATACTCCAGATGGAGTCTCACCAACTGTCTGTACAGAGGGATAACAACTTCCTGTTTTCTGCTGCTGATGCCTCCCTATACATCCCAGTATACCCCCCACCCTCCCTACTGTCTTCTCATTGCTTGGCAAAAGGGTCATACTGATAGGATTACCCCAGGTCTCTTTCTTTTTGTTGGTGTTACTACCTCCCCCCCATTGTGTATTCTTCCCCTGGGTTCTTGTTTCCCAGGTGCATTATTTTGCACTTCTTTGCATTGAATCCTAGCTGCCATACTTCTGACCATTCCTCCAACCTTGCCAACCAAGTCCCTTCTCATCCTTTCCACGCCTCCTTGTGTATCAACCCTGTTGCAGATCTTTGTGTCATCTGCAAAGAGGCATACTTTTCCTTCCAGTCCCTCTGCAATGTCACTTATGAAGACATTAAAGGACTGGACCCTACTGAACCTAGCGGTACCCACTAGTAACCCCTCTTTCTTCAGAGTAAGACTCCATTTCAATTACCTTCTGTGTCCTGTTGTCCAGCCAGTGTTTGCAGGCTACCACCCTGGGACCTCCCAGGCTAGTTAATTGATAATAATCTTTTGTGTGGCGGCCCGGTGGCGCTGAGGTTGAGGCGCTGGGCCATACACCTCGCTGCGCTGGCGACCGAGTTGAGGAGCGGACTCGGTGGCGAGGTCGGCCAGGGAGAGGAGGATCGGCGTCCCAGCGGATGCTCTCCTCCCTCAGGGTGGAGTTACCAGGCGCGTTAGCTCTGCACTCCTTCCATAGCCGGTGGAAGCACGGCAGAGGGAAGGGGTGGGAGGCGCTGCCCGCCGCCGGAGCCGGGAGGGGAACGCCATGGCGTCATGAGGGCCTGCATGCGCTAGCACTCCTACTACTCGGGACGACGCCCCAAGCCAAGACGTCCTGGGGAGTGGGGCGTCGGGAAAACAGAGAAAACACCCTCTGGCAGCCCTAGATGAAGTCCGCCCTAAGTCCTACGGACCACCTACAGGACAGACCCCAATGCGAGAGAGAGAGGATGGCACTCTAAGGGCAGATCCCTAAAGGTAGGTACCGGAGGACATGAGCGAAGACGGAAGGAGGGGGGCAGCAGAGGCAGTAAAGGAGGATAAAGGCCAAATAAAAAAAAAAAAAAAAATCACTTGTGGGACTGTGTCAAATGCTAAGCTAAAGTCTAGGTAGGCTGTCCAGCCCCTCCCTAGATCTACTATTGGTCACCCAGTCAAGAAATCTATTAGATTCGTCGACATGACCTTCCGCCAGGAACCCATGCTGCCTTGGGAACTGTACCAGTTAAGGCAGAAGGAGGCAGGAGGTAGTCAGAATAGCAAAGGCCAAAACTGAGGAAAGATAGCCAACTCGGTTGAAGCAGGGTAAGACTTCCGGTTCCGCCACAACCTGTAAACACTGGGAGAGTGGCTCCGCACCACCGATCCAGAAACCTTATTTAAAAATCCCATCAAAGCCAAATGACACTGGAACTGCAAAAAATGTTGACCCGGTAACTTCAAAGGGCAGAAGGGTCCGAAAATGACTCCAAAAAGGGCTAATTTTGAGGATGCAGACAGATTGA
Organism: Neoceratodus forsteri; assembly: GCA_016271365.2. Taxonomy (NCBI): domain Eukaryota; kingdom Metazoa; phylum Chordata; order Ceratodontiformes; family Ceratodontidae; genus Neoceratodus; species Neoceratodus forsteri. Next base: position 1,166,132,242 of record CM028130.1, read on the forward strand.
ACAGAGGCCGAGGCCCAGAGAAAAGTGGATCTCCCTCCAGATCAGAGAGGATCTGGGCATGACACAGATGGAGAATAGAGCACCTATCATAGCAGATTCGGAGACCCTGCTGATGTAAATAAAGGGCTCCAGAATGGAAAACTGATAAGAATTCAAAAATATATTGGATAAACTCATAAAGCTGAAACCCATGGACCAGATGGAGAGTGTGTGGAGGCCTCGAGGATCAGCACAGCAAATGGGAGGGGTCCGGAACTGCTTTACGACAGATAGCGGAGCTACATGCTAAAACTTTGGACTTGGAGAGTCGGTCGAGGAGGGACAACATTAGGATTTATGGTTTAAAAGAAGGATCGGAAACATATTCTATGCCAGATTTTATTGAAAACCTCTTCAGAGACATATTGGACCTTCCACATGGATATGCTTTGTGAATAGAGAGAGCACACTGCTCACTGGTTAAAAAACCTACTGACCCGGTGGCGCATCCTAGGTCTATTGTGATAAAATGTGCAAGTTATAAAATTAAGGAGGACATATTGCGCAGAGCTTGGGCCCAGAAACACCTGAAATACCTGGACTCTAAGATCTCACTCGATCATGATTACCCACCAGAGATACAGAACGCCAGACAAAAATATGCTCCAATTCTGAAGGTGCTGAGAGAACAAAACATAAGGTTCCAGACTCCATTCCCGGCATGTCTAAAAGTCGTTTAGAAACACGGAACTGTCATGTATGGGTCTGCTCAAGAGGTGAAACAAGATGTGATGAAAAGGGGATTGCAAGTACCAGATCTGCCCATGGAACATAGCAGCAGACGGCGTTCCACATGGACTGGCAAACAGTGACACATCAAAGACCAGGAATCACTCTAGATATGAATGCTAGGGAGCAACACCGAAGAGTAGCAGCTTTACTCCAATATCGAGCATGAGAGGAGACAAAACATCTGCTAGACTGGGAAAAGAAGTCTGAGCATACCGCAAATGGCAAGGTACTGAATATTTATAACCAGCGATCAACCTCATTAAGGGCCTTGTGTGCTCTAGTTGCTGACACGAGGCCTACGATCCTGGAGGGTAGGGTGAGGAGAGTCGCATATGCTAAAATGGACAAATGTCTCTAATAAAACTTGGGAAGATCACAATACAGGAATATAGGACCCGGGTAAAGGGTAGAGGTGAACTCTGAATCAAGCATAAAACAATACAGGAACATAACTTTGAGAACCTATCCTTGCCTAATGAACATGAACATGCATGAGATAACTAAAAGGTGGCTTTTCCTGCTCTCTCCCACCTGGAAAAGTCAGTCTCGAGACTATGGGGGTACTTGCCCTGTACTGAAATGATCAAAAGGAGGCATTATTAAGCTGTTTAGACCTACTGATGTACAAGTTAGTTTTATGCTGGAGAAATTAGATCCTACTAGATGAAAATTTAAAGGGGAGGCTCAGCACACAAAAGATCCATAAAGATTGTTCTGGATTGGGAGGGTTGGGGAAGCCGAAGAGGGGAATTTAACGTACCAAATAATTATAAAGGTCTGTGGCGTTTTCTGTTACCTGTAAATGAGCTGATACCACATAGCATACTCGGCTCCGGGGGAGAGTTCCTTGGTCTGAGGAAAGATACTCATACCCCTACTTGGTGGGACCCCTACAGTGAGAGAGGGGGTACCACTAAGAATAGAAGCCCAAAGAGTTGGGCTTCCTACTCAGACAGTTAAGTTAAGAGGAACACTGAATGGCCCAGTTGGTTAATGGAGTTCCAGACAGTTGGTTTTATTTAAGTTCAATGTTTTTACTCAGATGTTCAGTGTTTTTTAGGTTGAAGGCTACCAAAGGTTATACACTTCTAGAGGATTGACTCACCTCAAAAAACAAATGGTTCATAATAATTGAAAGTAATTCAGTGTGAGATCATAATAGAATTTTATACCCACCAATATAAATAAACAAATATGCTGATGTGCTCCTATAATGTTCATGGGCTAACTAGCCCTATAAAAAGGAGTAAAATATTGTCATATATTAAAAAAACAAAAGCAGATTTCACACTTATGCAGGAGACACATCTCTCACGAGGTGAGCATGAGAAGTTGTCCAGGATGGGATTCAAGGAGGTGGTTGCCTCTACTTATAAAAGGGGGAGACGACGAGGGACTGCAGTGTTGGTTTCTAAGGGGGCACAATTCCAAAAGGAAGATGTTTGGATCGATAAGGAGGGTAGATTTGCAGTACTGAAGGGTGTATATAGAGGTCAGAAGATCACCCTGGCATCGACGTACTTCCACCCAAGGATCTGAATATAAAGATTGCAAGACTTTTTTTTCTAAACTTGCAAAACTGAAGCTTGACAACTACATAAACTATTAGTAGAATTAGGGATGTTGGATGTGTGGCGTCAGGTATATAAAACCAGAAGAGATTATACTTTCTTTTCAAATCCTCATAAGATATATTCTAGGCTTGACTATTTTTTGTTACATAAAGAAGAGATGCAGAGAGTTATCTCAACCTGAATTGGAGACATGGTCTTATCAGATCATGCCCCCATCTTTTTCTCGATGGCTCTGGGAGAATTAAAAAAAATACAATTTGGAGACTTAATGTCTCCCTAATAAAAGATGAGGGAACTCAGAAAATAATAAAGGACACATATGAGAGATATTTAGAGGAAAATGCTACACCAGATATTATAAAGAGCATATTATGGGACACGGCGAAGGCCATCTTATGGGGGAAGTTTATTGAAATATCAGCTAAAAAAAAAGGGAGCGTGAAGCCACTAAATTAGGCCTATAAGAGAAAATAAAAGCAATTGAATATAAACAGAAACAGAACTATAAAAGAGATAGAAATAAGGAACTACAAAATTGTAAAAATCAGCTGGGGGACCTGCTTGACTACCAAGTGGAACAAAAGTTGGTCTTTTTGAGGCAGAAGTTCTATGAAGGGGGGCCCGCGTTCCTTAAAGTTAATTGCAGCTAGATTACGAGTGCAAAGGGTAAAAGCCATGATCACTCAACACACACCCAAATACAGGTTAGATGTTATCACAAACAAAAGGATTTTGCAGAGGCTTTTCGTGAGTATTATGCAAAATTATATGCTAATCCCGTATCAGACACACTAACAGAAGACTTTATGGGAAATAACACTTCAGACACTTACAGAACAGCAAAGGATAGATCTTACCAAGCCCCTTACACAGCAGGAGCTTGTCACAGAAATACGGGTGCAGCCTCTCCTGTTTCAAACTATGCAAGAAGTTTTCAGGGGAGAGGGAGAGCCACCCCTCTCCTGGGCACAGGCGGTCATTTAGGTGATTCCCAAGCCCGGAAAGGACCCCTCCAAATGTCCTGTATATCACCCCATTTCATTACTAAACAATGATTATAAATTATACACCTCCATTATAGCCCGTAGATTTCAAGAAATATTACCATCACTAATCCACCTAGATCAGACAGGATTTGTTCTGGGCAGGCAGGCCCAGGATAATTTAAGAAGAACTATACATATTGTAGATATTGTAGACCATATTAACCATATAAAAACCCCATCTTTACTTATGAGTCTTGATGCAGAAAAGGCTTTTGATAGAAGTCTCATGTTTTTTCTGAGGAGGTCCTTCCTGGTTTGGTGTCCCGGAGACTTCATTACAAGTTTATTTAAACTATATAATAGACCTACAGGATATGTACGTGCGAACGGACACATATCAACAGGATTTATTTTAGAGAGTGGTACAAGACAGGGATGTCCCCTCTCACCACTCCTTTTCACTCTATACATTGAGCCCCTGGCGGAGAGTATAAGGCAGAATCCTCGGATACAGGTGAGAGATGGGGAGAATAAAGTGGCCCTGTATGCTGATGACATCCTGGTTTACATGTCCACACCTGAAAAATCTCTGCCACAACTGATGAAGCAGTTAGACCTGTATTCAGCTGTCTCTGGATATACATTAAATAAAGACAAAACAGAGACATTGTGTCTCCACTACTCCCCTAAGCTATCAATACGGGGAGAATATCCCATGATGGGGACCTTACTAACATCTCGGTACTAGGAATTTTATATGGAGACCTTGAACAAATTATATAACCTAAATTACCCCCTCTAATCACTCAATTAAAAAGGACATCCTATGATGGAAACTCCTCCCCCTGACATTTGGAGCAAAAGTGCAAGCATTGAAAATGAATGCATTGTTTTAGTGCGTTCCCTGTAAGGTCCTACAACCAGTGTTGGCAAGTTGGCAACAAATCTTTTTGTCTTTTGCATGGGGAAGATCATGACCCAGGTTCAAGAGAAAAATACTATATTTATCAAAGAGGGAGGAGGGTATGGCTCTTCCTGACCTAGCAGGATATTGGATCGCATCTCAAATGCGAGTGGCCCTGTTGTGGGGAAACAGGAATCATTATGCCCTACGGAAAAGGATGGATCTTATGGACCAGATAACACTCGACAGCTTTGATATTCCAGCCTAGAATTAAAGTTTAATTACTAAACATACTTATCTGGTATTAAACAGTTGCTAGAGGGTTGGAGGCGAGGCACCAGATGGGGAAAAAAACAAAAACACAGTGTGGTTATTCAAATAGGTGGGCTTATGACTCAAAGTTTCCACCGGCACCACAAGATAAGAGGTTTAAGAATCAAGCAGAAAGAGGGATCACATCCCCATATCAGCTATTACAAGGAACACAGATAATTTCCTTTGAATAAGCACAGCATAGTTTTGGATGGGCTCATACAGATATAATGAGGTTCTATCAAATTAGAAATTATATGAGGGAACTACAAAAACAGGGGGCAAAGATAGAGGAGGATTGGAAAACAGACATCCCTTTTACGTACATATGAACATACGAATGTGCCAGCAGAAACAGACCACCCGGTCTATCTAAGCCTGCTCGAGTGCGCAGTCAACACCCCTAGTTTGCAGCTGCCCCAACCCCCCTCCCTTTTGTCATCCCACTGCCACCCCACCTCACTCTCCCCTGTTCTCTGTCCCATGCCCTTTTGAAGCTGTTCACAGATTTACATGATACCACCCATTCTGGTAGGGTGTTCCATTTTGCTACCACCCTCTCTGTGAAATAGTGTCTCCTCATCTCCCTCCTAAATCTTCCCCCCTCGATTCTTAGCCCATGCCCCCTGGTGACCCTCCCCCTCCTTAACTTAAAGACCCCATCTGCCCCATCCTTATTGATTCCCCTCAGATACTTGAATGTCTCTATCATGTCCCTCCTGTCCCTTCTATCCTCCATGGTGTACGTATTGAGGTCTCCCAGCCTGCTGTCATAGTCTCTCCCCTCCATTCCACATATCATCTTTGTTGCCCTCCTCTGCACCCCCTCCAGCAGCCTAATATCACGCTTTAGGTATGGCCTCCAAAACTGCACACAATACTCCAAGTGCGGCCTTACCAGTGATCTGTAGAGCAGCAAGATCACCTCACTTCGCCTGAACGAAAACCCCCTTGCTATGCACCCCAGCATTTTGTTCACTTTTGCAGCTGCTCTCCTATACTGGGCAGTGTTGTTCATGGTCCCCATTATCATTACACCAAGGTCTTTCTCCTCCTCTGTGATCCCCAGCTTAACCCCCCACCAGCCAGTATTCTCTTCTTGGGTTCTTCATGCCAAAGTGCATAACCTTACACTTCTTTGCATTGAACCCCAGCTGCCACCCCTCTGACCACTCCTCTAGCTTGCTTAGGTCCCCCTGCAGCTGCTTCCACCCCTCCTCTCCATCCACCACTGCTCCGATTTTGGTGTCGTCAGCAAACAAACTTACCTTGCTCACCACTCCATGTCCAATGTCTGATATGCAGAGCCCAAACAATACTGGCCCCAACACAGAGCCCTGTGGCACCCCAATCATCACCGGCCTTGGGTTGAAGGCTCCCTCTCACTACTACCTGTTGCAGCCTCCCACTCAGCCAGCTTGTAATCCAGCTTATCATTTTGCCCCTACTTCTACAGCAGTTAGCTTCCCCCCACGCCACTCATGAGGCACCGAATCAAAGGCCTTGCTGAAGTCCAAGTAAAGAACATCCACCGCATGACCCATATCCAGTTCACCTGTCACTCAGTCATAATATTGTATCAGTTTGGTCTGACAAGATTTCCTGAAACAAACCCATGCTCACCTCATATCCTGGGGCCATTGTCCTCAGGTACGACCCAATCTTTCCTTTAGTATCGCTTTCCATGAGTTTGCACACTATGGAGGTGAGACTAACAGACGATAACTACCAGTTCATCTCTTGGCCCACCACTTGTGCAATAGCCTACATGTGTCATCTCCAGTCCAATGGCACACATCCGGCTCCAGGGAGGTGCTATACAGATCTGCCAGTGGCTCCGCCAACACCTCCACCATCTCCCTCAGCACCCTGGGGTGGATACCATCCAGCCCTGGTGCCTTGTCTACCTTCAGTGCCCTCAGTCCCTCTAGGACTCTACTTGCCTCAATTCTTCCATCTGTTGCCTCCTCTCCTCCCCTCCTGTCCCCACCCCAGCCCATGGTAGCAGCCCCCTCTTTTCTTCTGTGAACACGGAACAAAAGTATTCATTCAGTGCTTCTGCCTGCTCCTCTCCTTTTCGTCCACTCCTCACCTTTTTATCCTCCACTATTTTCCTTGTACTTTCTTTCTCCCTGATGTATCTGAAGCGGTCTTTCTCTCCCCTCCCCCCAATTAATTCCCTGTGCTAATCTCATCTCCCTCTGGGCCTTGGCTTCTCTCACTTTTCTGGTCACCTCCCTGGACCATCTTGCATATTCCTCCCTGCCCACTTCCTTCCCTGTCCCCCTAAACCTCTGGTGAGCCACTCATTTGGCCCTCACCACTTCCACAACTTCGCTGTTCAACCAGCATGGTTTCCTTGCTCTGCTCCTCTTACTCTGTGCCTTGGTGCAGGCTTCTGTTACCTCTTTAACACCCCCCCGCTTAATATTATCCCATTTCAGCTCCATCGTCCATCTAGTGCCTTATGCCCTCCAGTTTCCCTTTCAGTACTTCCTGCATCCTCCCAAAGTCCACCCTGAAGATCACCACAGGTAGTGGTTTTCTCTGGCTCCCCACACATCATGATATTAAACCACCTATTTGGTGATCGCTGTCAGATAGTGGGTCCTCTACTTTATTTCCCTCACTGCCTCCCCATTCGACAATACTAGATCTAAGGTGTTCCTTAGCCTAGGGTACAGTAACCAACGTGTCAGGAGACCCTCCTGGATCGCATCCAGGAGCACTTGTTCCTAGCACTGCTAGGTGACCAGAATGCTCAGTCAACTGACAAGTTGAAATCCCCCAAAATGACCACCTTTCCTTTTCTACATACCTTTCTGATTTGTCCCACTAGCTCCCTGTCAAGCTCCTCAGACTGGGACAGCAGCCTGTATACCACCCCAAACCTTAGTTTATTACCCCCTGAGTCTAGGAGCTGCAGCCAGATTGCCTCTGTTCTCCTTTCTTCTCCCTCATCCCTTGTGCATTTGATCCCATCCCTCACATAGACTGCCACCCCCCCATGGTCCTTCCTGTATAATTTGTATCCTGGGATTGCCAGATCCCAGTCCTGAGTGCTCAGTTGCCCACATTTCTGTGACAGCTGCAGTATCCACCCTCCACACTGCTAAGAGTACCTGTAGCTCCAGCAGATTTGTCTCCTAGGCTTCTTGCATTCAGTGAGACCACCCTCCATAATGCCCCATTCAGTTCACTAGCCTCCATCTCGTCCCTTCTACTCCCTCCTTTGTTGGCCTCCCTGATTCCTTCCCTGCTAGCCTGGGGGGTAGGCTGTGACTCTGTTCTATCGGATCCCTGCCTACCTGCTGTTCACTTGCGACCCCCCCCATCTAGTTTAAATTCACCCTTGTTGCAATATACCTTTCCAGTCCTTGCCTTAATACCTCCTTCCCCTCCCCACTCAAGTGCAGCCTATCCCTTGCAAACAGATTGTTATTATCCCAGGTACTGCCCCAGCTGCCCACAACCCCATACCCCTTAGTTCGGCACCATTCTACCAACCATGTGTTCCACTCTCTAATCCTCTCCTTTCTCACTGTGCTTTAGCAGAACTAAGAGCACCTGGGAAGGCCACAGACTCCCCAGTCTCCTCACTCAACCTTCCACTTCCTCAGTCTCTCTCTTGTTACCTCCACCATTTCCCCGCTAGGTCATTTGTCCCACATGTACCACAATGTGTGGTTTCCTTCTACCCCTCTTTATGCACCTTAGGATTGCCTGTCCTGCTATGTCTGCCTTTAATCCTGGTATGGACTCACCCATATCCGACTGTGCATCTCCCCTGCCACCCCATCTGATCCCCTTGGTGCTATGGAGTCCCCAACACCAGTACACACCCTCCTTTTCCTTGTGCCTACATGCAACCCCCACCCAGGTTCTCATTTTGGAGCCACTCAAGACCGTGTTTTACCATGTGCCCCAGTGTCTTCCCACTGTCCCTCCAATTAAGACCCCTCCCTCTCCACCTGTTTTGACTGCCAACCTCCTTTCCTTTCTCTCTCTCCGAGTATCTACTCCCCTGTCATACCGTGCTCAGTCTCCATTTATAAGACCCCACACCTTCTTCTTTGTGAGTGCTATCCTTCAGCAGTCACCTCCTGCATCCTCTTTTCCATGTGTTTCTAGAAAAGTAAACATGTTCCCATCCCCTTTGTCTCTACTATGTACTTTCTCCTCCCTCCTGCCTACTGCTGCTCCTCTTTTTCTAGGTTCTACTAGAGTCCACCTTTCATCAGCTGGCTTCCTATCTAGTTTGCCCCCTCCCTTGACCCACTGTTCCGTCTCTGTGGTGCCCCCACAGTACTCTCAGATGTCAGCCCTCCTACCGATGAAATCCTCCCCTCATCCCTCAACCTCTCCAAGCTCCCTGCCCAGCCACTGAACCTCTTCCTCGAGCCTCCTTAGCCTGTGGCATATTGGGCAACCTCCCAGCCTCCACAGTATATTCATCTTCGCTGCCCCACAACCATTGCACCCAACAATCCTACCCACGGTCCACACCTACACAGCCTCTCCACACTAGCTATCCCTACAGCAGAAGTAGATAAGTAATCCTAGCACAGCCTTTAACAGTAATACCTGGTATGTTCAGTGGAAGGCCCCCACAATATCCACCTATCACACTATCAGCAACTCACTGTGGATGCTGTACTCTATTGAGACCTACCTATATTTTTCCCTCCTGTGGCTGCATCTCTGGATAGAAGTAAATCAGCTGCACCTGAAACCCTTCCTCTAATTGCGAGCAGAGTGTTCCCCTATAAAGGAGTTGTGGATCTGGGGAGGGAGGGAGTCTTGAGGAGGGTGGGAATAGGGCCCACCACACTCTCATGAGAGTGTATCAGCCCTGTGTCTGCCCCTCACTGCACTTCCAAGCACTGCAACCTCCACTGGAGGAAGGTCCCTCCTCTGGAGGAAGGTCCCAACACAAACACTGTATTAAACAAAGTCGCACTACTGAGCTAAAGTTCACAGACTGAAAAAGAATGTGTAACCCCCCTGCAAATGGGGGTTCCCAAAAGACTTCCAGGAGCTTGCTTGAATGCTCCAAGCCTGAATGGTGTTTGGCATTTAAGCCATTTATCAGTGAGTGTTTTTAGAGCCTCTGGTACTGTCTCTTTAAGAGCCAGTCTGCTTTGCAGACATAATTAGTTGTATGGGGGACTGTGTGCTTCTCTGAGTACCACTCGAGCTGCTGCCAATTCACTTCATTTTTGCAGTCACTAGGAGTGCAAAGGAACCTATCTGAAAGATGTAACTGTTTGCCAGAAATTATTTAGAGTAATAATGAAATTACAGTTTGTCTAACCTGCTTTCTTTGCAGTCAGAACTGTGTCTGCTAGTTCCCCATTCTAGTTTTGAACTGCTGAACTGGACCAATCACAGTAGGGTAAGCTAGCTCTAAAATGGTGCCTTGGACCGAATCAGAACTTGGACTCATAATCTGAGCCAGCCACAAGAGGATTGTATGGGCAGTGACTCTGGGAGATGTAGTTTAGACTTCAGTGCCTTTTTGGACCAACAGCAGCAGTCTATTGTGAGTGACAGCCAATCCAGTCAGAACTGGGAGGAACTCAAAGGAAGTGCCGGTTTTTGTCGGTTGGAGTTCTGTTGAGCTTTGGCAGTGAAGAAGGAAGGAGCCCTGTACTTTTCAGTGTGCAGTTTGAGTCAAAAACGTGTGAAGGCCCAGAGTTCCGGTCTGCAGCTTGTTAGGACTGAATCCGTCCTGTGAAAAGAATCAAAGGATCTCTGAAGAGTAGAAACCAGGCTCACCCTGTAGAAGACTGGAAGAATTGCTGAAAATTGCACTTTCGATCTGTCCAGGAACTGAATCTGCTGTGTGTTCTCCGGGTATTGTGCAGTAATTGAGATCGGGATACAGATGCAGCCTGCCAGGTATAGTGCTTTCTTTTATATGGATATGTAAAGAGGTTTGTGTACCTCAAGTGAGCCCTGCTGACATTGAAGGACCCTATCTTATTTGGAGGTCGTGAGTACCAATTCAGGGTCGCCTCCTGTTGAATCCACATTACATCCAAATGGAATTACTGTACTGCTGACTGTTTAATTCTCCTTTTCTCTGTGGTGAAAGGGCCCCTACCAGCTGCCACGGTTTGGACTAGCCACTAGGGCTTGGGTACCCAGGGACAGTAACTGATAGGGATGAGCCTGTGCACAGAGCCATAGAGTGAATTATTAGGTGATAAGCTAGTGTACCAGATTCCCCCCTGTCCTTGTTATATCCCCTAAATAAATCAGAGCTGCTTGTTTCAGCAAGTTATACTGCCTGAGGTATTTGTCTATGTTAAAAGTACTGTACTGTGATTGTTGCACTGTATCTCATTTCACGGAGGTCCCAGTGCGAGAACAGTCCTGGGGGTAAGTGATGCTGTGAGTAATTCTGATATATTGTGGGCCACTAGTGGGAAGAAGGGGGTTGCAGTGTCCCAGAGGGCTGTGACCAAGTTAGTTTAACCTATTGCAACCCTGACCTCTGGGTGGAGGCACCCGCCATTGGATCAGGCCCCTCAACCTGTTAGTGGCAAATCAGGCAGGGGTAGTAGCCCTGGGATAAGCGCCATCTAGGGTTACATCTTGGAGAGCTCACCGCTGGGATTGTGTGTCCTCTGGTGGCCATATTTACGAACCACTGTTAAGAAAAAATGGGTACCCTGACAGAAGTGGCTGTGCACCGGCTGGTGGAGTGGTGTACTGGGAGGAGATCGACCCCAAAATGCTATGCTTATCCTGGACATCCCCCTGGTATCAATACGGACACTGTGCAGGAGTACTTTCCAAGGTGGAAGGTTTACAAAACCCTGTGGTGGTGGGTCGGCAAGCTAATCTGCTCACCACACTTTTCCTGGCCCTAGTGAGGTTTAAGGATCCCATAGATAGCTCCAAAGTGCCACAGACCATTACCCCAGAGGGAGCCCTCACTGCTTGGAGAGTGATAACTAAGGACAGTAAAGACCGGGGAATCAGCCCCACCACTATCTGAAACTTTTGAGGAGAAATTTGCTGAATGGTTTGCTGGGAGAGGGAAAACTGGGAGGACTTGAAGAAACTATTCTTGCCACCTGGGTGTTCCTCCCCAACACCCTCTCCTGCTCCAGTGCCCGTAATGGTGGCTGAACCAATACGAGACTCCTATTTCTGCACCTGCCATTAGTCCACGACTCTTACCGAAGGTTGAGGATCTTCTCTGGCACCCTCCCCACCCCCAAGGGGAGGATGACTGGAAGACCTGGATAGAACTATGTTGCCCCTCAAGTGCTAGAATGGCAATGCTCGGAAGGCGGCGAAAAAGAGGTTAGTGAGAGCCTCCGAGTCCTGCCCTGGCTACCATCCGTGCTAAACGGGCCAGTAACCCTGAAGCGACTGCACAGGCCTATCTTGAGGCCTTGGAGAATGTGTATGGGAGCCCAGATTCTGATGAGGACCTATGGTGGAGTAAAGAAATGCACAGCAGTACCAGAGGGAGTTGTTGTCTGTGTATGTCTCAAACTGGAAAAATTGTTGCAAGAATGCCTCAGAAGGAGTAGTTGCCAGCGATTGAACTGGACGAACCAGACTGGACAGAATCCTTAAGTCTGCCCCTTCCTCAGAACTGCTGTTGCTAGTTGCATACCTGGCAAATCGACTGGAACCCCACCCTCCTATGATGAGTTAATGAGAGAAATTGAGGAGTTGAGAAAAGGCCACCTGGAGGTACTCTGCACCAACAGCTGTGGCTACGACCGAGTGACTGAGGGTGACCCATCAAGTGAAGTTCAGGGGCAGGAGTTGACAGTCAATGAGTGCTCTGACAAGGAAAAGATATGCCACAATGGGGCGAACTGTTGAGAGATCCGAGAATTCAAAAACAGTCCCTTTATGAGCTACGCCTGCAATACGGGCCCGACCTATATCCAACTGCATCTGCTATGAGGTGGGGTACCCACCCATGTATCTCCTGCTGATAACAGCTCCAACTCAAATCCTTGACCATGGAAGTGGAGAAACTGGCGAGATGTCTCCAAATGCTTATCACGCCGCAGACAGAGATGGCACCCAGGTTTCAGTTAGTAATACCCCGCCCTGGCTCCAGTGTGGCGCCTCGCCAGCTCAAACTCCAGAAAGTATGTTTTGCTACAATTACTGGAAAGATGGGCACATGAAAAGGGAATGCCAGTCCCAAAGACACTGACAAAGTTGCATATAGGCTACAAGGAGAGCTTCGGAGAAGAAATCAGTGGTTAAGAGGTGCGACATGATCCCAGTGAGGCACCAAAATGCTAATTCACGTCCTTTTGTGGCAAGGTCAGTTGCCCAGGCCCCCACTACCGCCTCTCAGACTGGTCCAGAATAGTGGGTCCCTCCATGGAGACCACTGTAAAGGTGAATGGAGTGTCTACAAGAGCTGTATTAGAACAGTGGCTCCCAAGTGACAATTATGTTCCAGGATTGGTATCAGAAGCATTTGCCAGGCGTACCTTACAACCATTAGAAGGACTGCATGAATGGGGGTTAAGTGAAAGGCCTACCCCTATTCCGGGTATATCCGAATTTGGCTGTCTTTCCCACCTCCGTGGCTGGAGTGGCCGAACAAGTAGAGACCTAGACTGAGTGTATCCCCACTGGACTGTATGATGGTGTCCCTTTGTTAGTGGAACAAATGCTCATATGTTCGGGAAGGCTGGCACAGTTGTGTTATGAAAACAGGGTCAAAGACTAGCAGAGCTTTAAGAGTTCCGGCTTTAATTAAGAAGGCCTATGAGGACAGAGAATGCTGAAAAACAGAACCAGAGGAACAAGTCGGAATTGTATGGAAGAAGGATCCTGAGTCTCTGATCCTGGCTCAAATGCCCAGTGTACCTTACAGGGAGAGGGTCCGTATCAGAAGGATGTTAAGAATAAAATATTAATGTTGGATGCACCAGGCGTGGAAAATTGCCAGAGGGACTGCTGGTCAAGCCTAGTATTTTGCCCGCTAGAGCCCATGCTTGTGCCAGAAGGGTAATGGTCCAAGTTCATAATGTGTCTGAAAGAGACATTCGAGTAAACAGAGGTTGCATCCTGGCTAATGTGCATTGCTGAGCACTGCAGTGCTACCCAGCAGCAAAGTTCAAGGAAGAATGACAGAGTAACGCCTGACTTGTTTTGATTCGGCGACTCCCGCTGCCAGCTGAATGGAAAGTGAGGATCAGTGAGAAGCTTGCCAGAGACCAGGTGTTTTCTTTAAAGGAATGGGATGTAGGATGCGTGCAAGGGCTGAGCACAATATCGGCTGCATGGCGAAAGACCATTCGTGAGAGGTCTCGACGCCTGGCACCTGCTGACATAGATGATGTGAGCGGCATCTGCAAGAGATGTTAGCTGCTGGTGTAATACAAGAATCCAGAAGCCCTTATGCTTCCCCATTGTGGTAGTGAGGAAAAAGAATGGAACAGTAAGGATGTGTGTGGATTATCGCACCTTAAACGTGGACTATCCCTGATCAGTACACAATGCCCGCATTCAGGATGCTGGACTGCCTAAGCGGGGGCAAGTGGTTCTGTGCTGGATCTCCATGATGGGTACTACCAGATCCCGATAGTCCCAGAGGATCGCGGAGAAGACGGCCTTTATCTGTCCGCTTGGCTTCAGTGAATTCATGAGGATGCCTCAAGGGATTTCAGGTGCCCCAGCCACTTTTCAGCGATTGATGGGCGTGCAGTGGGGACATGAACTTACTAGAGTGCCTGGTATACCTAGATGATGTTATTGTGTTTGGCAGCTCACTGGAGGAACATGAGAGCAGATTATTTAAGGTATTGGACCGACTGGAGGACTTTGGCCTTAAACTGTCCATTGATAAGTGTCAATTCTTTCAAACATCAGTAAAGTATATGGGACACATAGTATCCACCGAGGAATAGAGACCGACCCAAAGTGAGTTGAGGCCTTGACCACCTGGCCACAGCCCAAAAATCTAAAAGAACTGCAAAGATTCCTGGGATTTTGTGGTTATTATCGTACGCTTCATCAAGGACTATTCAAGAGTGATCCGCCCTTTACTTAACCTTACTCAAGGGTATCCCCAACCCACAAAAATACCAAAAGTCAGCGTCCCTCAAGACTGAAAAGAGTGTATTTTCATCCAGTGAATATTTGGGGCCGCTGGACTCCTGATTGTGAGACTGCTTTTTCATGAGATCATATATCAACTTACCCTGCTCCAGTGCTGGCCTATGCGATCAAGAAACCTTCGTCCTGCACACTGATGCTAGCTTACAAGGGTTGGGGGCTCATGTTGTACCAAACACGAATGGCCTGAGACCAGTGGCCTTTGCCAGTAGAAGCCTGACCCCATCGAAAAAGAACTATCCTGTACATAAGTTAGAGTTCCTAGCTTTGAAGTGGGCTATTGTTGACCAATTCCATGAGTACTTGTATGGGGCTAAAATACTAGTAAAACTGACAATATCCCTTTGTATGTGCAGACCTCAGCTAAGTTGGATGCCACTGGCCATAGGTAGCTTTCTGCATTATCTACATATGACTATGCTCTCGAATACCGAGCAGGTCTGAACCACATAGATGCTGATGCTCTCTCCCGGAGGCCTGTTCCCCAGAATGATTGGGTCCGATTGACAGAACCTGACATTGAGACACTCTGCCGGAAGTTTGACAGGGAGGAACAAATGTCCCGCAGACAGATGGACTGCATAGTGGATTGCTTGGGAGCCTCTGAGAATTGCATACCTGCTGCTTGTGCCACTTTTCTGCAATAGACATTGGGTGCACTGCCTCAGCTGGACAATGACAGTATTCAGCGGGCTCAATCCGCGATCCCATGATCAAAGCAGCTTTAGAAGCCTCTATACAGGAAAAGATGTGTGTCCAAATTAACTCCACTGATTTGAGAACTGCACTGTTATACAAGAAGGTCCTAAGTTGAAACTGATCAATAAACTGTTATACAGAGAAACAGTAGACAGAGGGGACAAGTAGACAAACAACAACTAGTGCTCCCACCTTTCGAGACTCAGTACTGAGGTCCCTACACAACCACATGGGGCACCTTGGTATAGACAGAACACTTGACTTGGTGAGATCCAGATTCTATTGGCCTAAGATGGGGGCTGATGGGAGCAACACATTGAACTTGTAGTCGCAGTTACAGAGGAAAGCTTTGCCCCAGAGGGCTGCCCCTTGTTAACATCACCACCAGTGCACCCATGGAGTTGGTCTGTATTGATTTTCTGAGTTTGGAGTCAGATCAAAGAAATATCAGTAATGTGCTGGTGGTCACTGACCATTTCACGAGATATGCCCAAGCTTTCCCCACCAAAGACCAGAGAAAGCATCCACTGTGCCAAAGTACTTGTGAAAACTTTTTTGCTTATGGGGCTCACAAAGAATCCATTCTGACAAGCAGGAGAGACTTTGAGAGTCGTCTGATCAAAGATGCTTTCTCTGGCAGGGAGTCTGAAGTCCAGAACCACTCCTTACCACCCCCAGGGGACCCACAGCCTGAACGTTTCAACCGCACTTTGCTAGATATACTGGGCACCCTGCACCCAAAGGACAAGCCTAGATGGAGCCAACAAATTAGCACCCTGGTACATGCTTATAACTGCACAAAAGTGATGCCACTGGATTCTCCCCACCGCCTGATGTTTGGAAGAAGCTCGACTACCAGTAGATGTGTGTGTTTGGGGTCTCTCCGATGGGGTTCAAGCTGACAACTATTTACAGTATGTGCAAAAGTTAAGCCCAGCTAACTCATGTACCAACTGGCATCCAAACCATGGCTGCCAAAAGAAATCTGGCCAACAAAGAAAGGTATGATAAAAGGTGAAAGCACAGGAACTCCAGGAGGAGATCGGGTTGCTAAGAAATCTGGGACTGCATGGCAAGCACAAGATTGCTGACAGATAGCACCATCTCCCTCACATTGTAGTGGGCAAACTAGATGATCTTGGTGTACAAAGTAAGGCCTGAGAATAATTCAAAAGATGTAAAAACAATGCATAGAAATCATTTACTGCCCATTGGACAAATCTTAATTGAGTCTGAGCCCTAGAAGATGCCCCCTCTGGACCAGTGACTAGGCTGCTGCTAAGAAAAGACCACAGAAAGTCTGCACCTACAGAAGCAAAGTTAAAGTGTTCCCCTCCACAAGTCCCAGTTGAGCATGACTGTCAGTCCATATGGAAGAAAGTGAGAGTGACTTTGAATACTATCCTTCTTCTGAACTGAGTCAATTGTTTGGGGCAATCCCTAGTCAATACTGCGGACAGCTGGGCCTTCTGGACTGTCTAAGCCCCAGCTTCATCCCTGGAGCCAATGCTCCCAGAAAGTGAAGTGCAAAGCATCAGATCAGATGAAATGGAATCATTGTGCATGGTTGAACTGTTTGAGCTTTCAGGGAGGAAAATGATAAGATTAGGGCAGACTGGTGATACACCCGAACAAGAAGAGTATTTTTGAGTGCCCTGACAGTCCACTGCCAGTGTCCGAAACTCCATGCGAGCCAAATGTTGTGGACTCAGAAACTGTAACTCCTGGAGCTGAAAGTGCCCCAAGTTCCTAGCCTCTCTACCCCCATGGAGACTCCCCAGACAAGTGAGGACAATGCTGAAAATGAGGCTCAGAGTGCAGAGACTATAACAGTTCCCCCTAGAAAGACTGGTCGAGGCTGTAAAGCCTGTGGTGCACCTCAGTTATGGATTCACTTGGGAGGCCTGTGGACTTGCCTCTCAATGTTGTCCATAAAGGAGTGTATGTGTCCCGAGCTCATTGCCCAAACTGAGCATCAGTGCTAACTCCAAGTTACTTGTGTTGCCCTCTAAGTATGGTGCCCTTGCCCCATCCAGCCCCAAGGTAACTGATAGGAAGGGCCCCTCTCTTCAGTTTCATGTACAAGAGTAATAACTTGAGTTATGGTACTGTGTATGTAATACTGTGTAAGTGGCGATACTGCAATGTTTCAGAAATGTGTTCTTGGTAAAATGATATGACTGATGATCACATGTGCGAGCCTAATGCAAATATATAGGTTGCAGTTGAAACTTATGGGGTACTTGCTTGGCCGGACGTCAAGCTTTCCCAAGCAGGAAGGTGTAACCCCTGCAAATGGGGGTTCCCAAAGACTTCAGGAGCTTGCTTGAATGCTCCAAGCCTGAATAGTGTTTGCATTTTAAGCCATTTATCAGTGAGTGTTTTAGAGCCTCTGGTACTGTCTCTTTAAGAGCTGTCTGCTTGCAGACATAATTAGCTTGTATGGGGGACTGTGTGCTTCTCTGAGTACCACTCGAGCTGCTGCCAATTCACTTCATTTTGCAGTCACTAGAGGTGCAAAGGAACCTATCTGAAGATGTAACTGTTTGCCAGAAATTATTTAGAGTAATAATGAAATTACAGTTTGTCTAACCTGCTTTCTTTGCAGTCAGAACTGTGTCTGCTAGTTCCCCATTCTAGTTTTGAACTGCTGAACTGGACCAATCAGTGTGGGTGTAGCTCTAAAATGGTGCCTTGGGCCGAATCAGAACTTGGACTCATAATCTGGAGCCAGCCACAAGAGGATTGTATGGGCAGTGACTCTGGGAGATGTAGTTTAGACTTCAGTGCCTTTTTGGACCAACAGCAGCAGTCTATTGTGGTGACAGCCAATCCAGTCAAGAACTGGGAGGAACTCAAAGGAAGTGCCGGTTTTTGTCGGTTGGAGTTCTGTTGAGCTTTGGCAGTGAAGAAGGAAGGAGCCCTGTACTTTTTCAGTGTGCAGTTTTAGTCAAAAAAAGCGTGTATGAGCCCAGAGTTCCGGTCTGCGCTTGTGGGACTGAATCCGTCTGTGAAAAGAATCAAAGGATCTCTGAAGAGTAGAAACCAAGGCTCACCCTGTAGAAGACTGGAAGAATTGCTGAAATTGCACTCTGGTCTGTCAGGAACTGAATCTGCTGTGTGTTCTCCCGGGTATTGTGCAGTAATTGCGATCGGGATACAGATGCAGCCTGCCTGGTATAGTGCTTTCTTTTATATGGATGTGTAAAGAGGTTTGTGTACCTCAAGTGAGCCCTGCTGACATTGAAGGACCCTATCTTATTTGGAGTCGTGAGTACTAATTCAGGGTCGCTCCCTGTTGAATTGCTACATTACATCCAAATGGAATTACTGTACTGCTGACTGTTTAGATTCTCCTTTTCTCTGTGGAAGGCCCCTAGCTACCACGGTTTGGACTAGCCACTAGGGCTTGGGTACCCAGGGACAGTAACTGATAGGGATAGGCCTGTGCACAGAAAGCCATAAAGTAATTATTAGAGTGATAAGCTAATTAACCTGATTTCCCCTGTCCTTGTTATATCCCCTAAATAAATCAGAGCTGCTTGTTTCAGCAAAGTTATACTGCCTGAGGTATTTGTCTATGTTAAAGTACTGTACTGTGATTGTTGCACTGTATCTCATTTCTGAGGAGGTCCCAGTGCGGAACCAGTCCTGGGGGTAAGTGTATACTGTGAAGGTGAATTCTGATATATTGTGTGGGCCACTAGTGGGAAAGAAGGGTTGCAGTGTCCCAGAGGGCTGTGACCAAGTTGGTTAACTATTGAAACCCTGACCTCTGGGTGGAGGCGCCGCCATTGGATCAGGCCCCTCAACCTGTGGTGGCAAATCAGGCGGGGTGAGCCCTGGGATAGCGCCATCTAGGGGTTACATCTTGGAGGCTCACCGCTGGGATTGTGTGTCCTCTAGTGGCCATATTACGAACCACTGTTAAGAAAAAATGGGTACCCACGACAGAAGTGGCTGTGCGGCTGGTGGAGTGGTGTACTGGGAGAGATCGACCCCAAAATGCTATGCTTATCCTGGACATCCCTGGTATCAATACGGACACTGTGCAGAGTACTTTCAAGGTGGAAGGTTTACAAAACCCTGTGGTGGTGGGTCGGCATGCTAATCTGCTCACCCACTTTCCTGGCCCTAGTAGAGTTTAGGATCCCATAGATAACTCCAAAGTGCCACAGACCATTACCCAGAGAGCCCTCACTGCTTGGAGAGTGATAACTAAGGACAGTAAAGACCCGGGGAATCAGCCCCCACCACTATCTGAAACTTTTGAGGAGAAATTTGCTGAATGGTTGCTGGAGAGGGAAAACTGTGGAGGACTTGAAGAAACTATTCTTGCCACCTGGGGTGTTCCTCCCCAACACCCTCTCCTGCTCCAGTGCCCGTAATGGTGGCTGAACCAATGCAGACTCCTATTTCTGCACCTGCCATTGAGTCCGACTCTTACCGAGGTTGAGGATCTTCTCTGGCACCTCCCCCACCCCAAGGGAGGATGACTGGGAGACCTGGATAGACTATGTTGCCCCAAGTGCTAGAATGGCAATGCTCGGGAAGGCGGCGAAGAGGTTAGTGAGAGCCTCCGAGGTCCTGCCCTGGCTACCATCCGTGCTAAGCGGCCCAGTAACCCTGAGGCGACTGCACAGGCCTATCTTGAGGCCTTGGAGAATGTGTGTGGGAGCCCAGATTCTGATGAGGACCTATGGTAGAGTAAGAAATGCACAACAGTACCAAGGGAGTTGTTGTCTGTGTATGTTCTCGGCTGGAAAAATTGTTGCAAGAATGCCTCAGAAAGGTAGTTTGCCAGCGATTGAACTGGACCGAACCAGACTGGACAGAATCCTTAAGTCTGCCCCTTCTCAGAACTGCTGTTGCTTCAATTCGCCTGGCAAATCGACTGGAATCACCCTCCTATGATGAGTTAATGAGAGAATTCGAGGAGTTGAGAAAAGCGACCTCGGGAGTACCTGCACCAACAGCTGTGGCTCTGACCAGTGACTGAGGTGACCCATCAAGTGAAGTTCAGGGGCAGAGGTTGACAGTCAATGAGTGCTCTGACAAGAGAAAAGATATGCCACAATGGGGCGAACTGTTGAGAGAGATCCGAGAATTCAAAAACAGTCCCTTTATGAAGGCCACGCCTGCAAGTACGGGCCTGACCTATATCAACTGCATCTGCTATGGGGTGGGGTACCCACCCATGTATCTCCTGCTGATAACAGCTCCAAACTCAAATCCTTGACCATGGAAGTGGAGAAGCAGCGAGATGTCTCCAAATGCTTATCACGCCGCAGACGAGATGGCACCCAGGTTTCCAGTTAGTAATACCCGCCCTGGCTCCCAGTGTGGGCCTCGGCCAGCTCAAACTCCAGAAAGTATGTTTTGCTATAATGTGGGAAAGATGGGCACATGAAAGGGAATGCCAGTCCCCAAAGACACTGACAAAGTTGCATATAGGCTACAAGGACGCGGAGAAGAAATCAGTGGTGTAAGAGGTGCACGACACTGATCCCAGTGAGGGCACCAAAATGCTAATTCACATCCTTTTGTGGCAAGGTCAGTTGCCCAGGCCCCTACCGCCTCTCCAGACTGGTCCAGAATAGTGGGTCCCTCCATGGAGACCACTGTAAGTGAGATAGAGTGTCTACAAAGAGCTGTATTAGACAGTGGCTCCCAAGTGATAATTATGTTCCAGGATTGGTATCAGAAGCATTTGCCAGGCGTACCCTTACAACCATTAGAAGGACTGCATGTATGGGGTTAAGTGAAAAGGCCTACCCTATTCCGGTATATCCGAATTTGGCTGTCTTTCCCCACCTCCGTGGCTGGAGTGGCCGAACAAGGAGACCCTAGCCTTAGTGTGTCCCCCACTGGACTGTATGATGGTGTCCCTTTATTGAGTGGAACAAATGCTCATATATTGGGAAGGCTGCTTACAGTTGTGTTATGAAAAACAGGGGTCAAAGACTAGTAGAGCTTTAAGAGTTCGACTTTAATTAAGAAGGCCTATGAGGCACAGAGATGCTGAAAAAACAGAACCAGAGGAACAGTCGAATTGTATGGAAGAAGGATCCTGAGTCTCTGATCCTGGCGCCAAATGCCCAGTGTACCTTACAGGGAGGTCCCGTATCAGAAAGGATGTTAAGAATAAAATATTAATGTTGGATGCACCAAGCGATGGAAAATTGCCAGAGGACTGCTGGTCAAGCCTAGTATTTTGCCCGCTAGAGCCCATGCTTATGCCAGAAGGGTAATGGTCCAAGTTCATAATAGTGTCTGAAAGAGACATTCGAGTAAACAGAGGTTGCATCCTGGCTAATGTGCATTTGGGCACTGCAGTGCTACCCAGCAACAGAGATTCAAGGAAGAATGACAAATACGCATACAGCTTATTTGATTGGACTCCGCTGCCAGCTGAATGGAAAGTGAGGATCAGTGAGAAGCTTGCCCAGAGAGACCAGGTGTTTTCTTTAAAGGAATGGGATGTAGGATGCGTGCAAGGAGCTGAGCACAATATCCGGCTGCATGACGAAAGACCATTTCGTGAGAGGTCTCGACGCCTGGCACCTGCTGACATAGATGATGAGACGGCATCTGCAAGATGTTAGCTGCTGGTGTAATACAAGAATCCAGAAGCCTTATACTTCCCCCATTGTGGTGAGTGAGGAAAAAGAATGGAACAGTAAGGATGTGTGGATTATACTTCTGTAAACTTGGACTATCCTGATCAGTACACAATGCCCGCATTCAGGATACTTTGGACTGCCTAAGCGGGAGCAAGTGGTTCTCTGTGCTGGATCTCCGCAGTGGACTACCAGATCCCGATGGCCCCAGAGGACCGTGAGAAAACTGACCTTTATCTGTCAGCTTGGCTTCTAGAATTCATGAGGATGCCTCAAGGGATTTCAGGTGCCCCAGCCACTTTTCAGCAGATTGATGGAGGCGTGCAGTGGGGACTGAACTTACTAGGTGCCTGGTATACCTAGATGATGTTATTGTGTTTGGCAGCTCACTGGAGGAACATGAGAGCAGATTATTTAAGGTATTGGACCGACTGGAGGACTTTGGCCTTAAACTGTCCATTGATAAGTGTCAATTCTTTCAAACATCAGTAAAGTATGTGGGACACATAGTATCCACCGAGGAATAGAGACCGACCAAGTAAAGTTGAGGCCTTGACCACCTAGCACAGCCCAAAATCTAAAAGAACTGCAAGATTCCTGGGATTTTTGTGGTTATTATCGGTAGCTCATCAAGGACTATTCAAGTGATCCGCCCTTTACTTAACCTTACTCAAGGTATCCCCAACCCACAAAAATACCAAAAGTCAGCGTCCCTCAAGACTGAAAAATGTATTTTCATCGAGTGAAGTATTTGGGGCCCGCTGAACTCTGATTATGAGACTGCTTTTCATGAGATCATATATCAACACCCATGCTCCAGTGCTGGCCTATGCGATCCAAGAAAACCCACGTCCTGCACACTGATGCTAGCTTGCAAGGGTTGGGGGCTGTGTTGTACCAAGAGCACGAGAATGGCCTGAGACCAGTGGCCTTTGCCAGTAGAAGCCTGACCCCATCCGAAGAACTATCCTGTACATAAGTTAGGTTCCCTAGCTTTGAAGTAGGCTATTGTTGACCAATTCCATGAGTACTTGTATGGGGCTAAAATACTAGTAAAACTGACAATAATCCTTTGACCTATGTGCAGACCTCAGCTAAGTTGGATGCCACTGGCCATAGGTGGCTTTCTGCATTATCTACATGACTATGCTCGAATACCGAGCAGGTCTGAACCACATAGATGCTGATGCTCTCTCCGGAGGCCTGTTCCCCAGAATGATTGGGTCCGATTGGCAGAACCTGACATTGGGCACTCTGCCAAAGTTTGACAGGGGAGGAACAATGTCCGCAGACGCAGTGGACTGCATGGTGGATTGCTTGGGAGCCTCTGAGAATTGCATACCTGCTGCTTATTGCCACTTTTCTGCAATAGACATTGGTGCACTGCCTCAGCTGGACAATGACAGTATTCAGCGGGCTCAATCGCGATCCCATGATCAAAGCAGCTTTAGAAGCCCTCTATGCAGGAAAAGATGTGTCAAATTACGCTCCACTGATTTGAGAACTGCACTGTTATACAAAGAAGGTCCTAAGTTGAAACTGATCAATAAACTGTTATACAGAGAAACAGTAGACAGGGGGACAAGTAGACAAACAACAACTAGTGCTGCCACTGCCTTCGAGACTCAGTACTGAGGTCCTTGCACAACCACATGGGGCACCTTGGTATAGACAGAACACTTGACTTGGTGAGATCCAGATTCTATTGGCCTAAGATGGGGGCTGATGTGGAGCAACACATTCGAACTTGTAGTCGCTGCTTACAGAGGAAAGCTTGCTCAGAGGGCTGCCCCCTTGTTAACATCACCACCAGTGCACCCATGGAGTTGGTCTGTATTGATTTTCTGAGTTTGGAGTCAGATCAAAGAAATATCAGTAATGTGCTGGTGGTCACTGACCATTTCACGAGATATGCCCAAGCTTTCCCCACCAAGACCAGAAAGCATCCACTGTGGCCAAAGTACTTGTAGAAAACTTTTTGTTCACTATGGGGCTCCACAAGAATCCATTCTGATCAAGGAGAGACTTTGAGAGTCGTCTGATCAAAGAGATGCTTTCTCTGTAGGAGTCACGAAAGTCAGAACCACTCCTTACCACCCCAGGGAGACCCACAGCCTGAACGTTTCAACCGCACTTTGCTAGATATGCTAGGCACCTGCACCCAAAGGACAAGCCTAGATGGAGCCAACAAATTAGCACCCTGGTACATGCTTATAACTGCACCAAAGTGATGCCACTGGATTCTCCCCTACGCCTGATGTTTGGAAGAAGCTCGACTACCAGTAGATGTGTGTTTTGGGGTCTCTCCTGATGGGGGTTCAAGCTGACAACTATTTACAGTATGTGACAAAGTTAAAAGGCCCAGCTAACTCATGCGTACCAACTGGCTCAAACCATGGCTGCCAAAAGAAATCTGGCCAACAAGAAAGGTATGATAAAAGGTGAAAGCACAGGAACTCCAGGAGGGAGATCGGGTATGCTAAGAATCTGGGACTGCATGGCAAGCACAAGATTGCTGACAGATGGCACCATCTCCCTCACATTGTAGTGGGCAAACTAGATGATCTGCCAGTGTACAAAGTAAGGCCTGAGAATAATTCAAAGATGTAAAACAATGCATAGAAATCATTTACTGCCCATTGGACAAATCTTAATTGAGTCTGAGCCCCTAGAAGATGCCCCTCTGGACCAGTGACTAGAGCTGCTGCTGAAAAAAGACCAAGAAAGTCTGCACCTACAGAAGCAAAGTTAAAGTGTTCCCCTCCACAAGTCCCAGTTGAGCATGACTGTCAGTCCATATCGGAAGAAAGTGAGAGTGACTTTGAATACTATCCTTCTTACGAACTGAGTCAATTGTTTGGGGCAATCCCTAGTCAATACTGGAGACAAAGCTGGGCCTTCTGGACTGTCTAAGCCCCAGCTTCATCCCTGGACCAATGCTCCCAGAAAGTGAAGTGCAAAGCATCAGATCAGATGAAATGGAATCATTGTGCATGGTTGAACTGTTTGAGCTTTCAGGGAGGAAAATGATAGATTGGGGCAGACTGGTGATACACCGAACAAGAAGAGTATTTTGAGTGCCCTGACAGTCCACTGCCAGTGTCCAAAGCTCTCCATGCGAGCCAAATGTTGTGGACTCAGAAACTGTAACTCCTGGAGCTGAAAGTGCCCCAAGTTTCTAGCCTCTCTACCCCATGGAGACTCCCCTGACAAGTGAGGACAATGCTGAAAATGAGGCTCAGAGTGCAGAGACTATAACAGTTCCCCTAGAAAGACTTCGACAGAGCTGTAAAGCCTGTGGTGCACCTCAGTTATGATTCACTTGGGAGGCCTGTGGACTTGCCTCTCAATGTTGTCCATAAAGGAGTGTATGTGTCCCCAGGCTCATTGCCCAAACTGAGCATCAGTGCTAACTCCAAGTTACTTGTGTTGCCCTCTAAGTATGGTGCCCTTGCCCCATCCAGCCCCAAGGTAACTGATAGGAAGGGCCCTCTCTTCAGGTTTCATGTACAAGAGGTAATAACTTGAGTTATGGTACAATGTGTATGTAATACTGTGTAAAAGTGGCGTACTGCAATGTTTCAGAAATGTGTTCTTGGTAAAATGATATTTGACTGATGATCACATGT
Organism: Neoceratodus forsteri; assembly: GCA_016271365.2. NCBI lineage: Eukaryota > Metazoa > Chordata > Ceratodontiformes > Ceratodontidae > Neoceratodus > Neoceratodus forsteri. The sequence goes on from CM028130.1 coordinate 1,166,157,850, forward strand.
GGAGCCTAATGCAAATGTATATGGTTGCAGTTGAAACTTATGAGGTACTTGCTTGCGCGGACGTCAAGCTTTCCCAAGCCAGGAAGGTGTAACCCCCTGCAAATGGGGGTTCCCAAAGACTTCAGGAGCTTGCTTGAATGCTCCAAGCCTGAATGGTGTTTGGCATTTAAGCCATTTATCAGTGAGTGTTTTAGAGCCTCTGGTACTGTCTCTTTAAGAGCTGTCTGCTTGCAGACATAATTAGTTGTATGGGGGACTGTGTGCTTCTCTGAGTACCACTCGAGCTGCTGCCAATTCACTTCATTTTGCAGTCACTAAGATTGCAAGGAACCTATCTGAAAGATGTAACTGTTTGCCAGAAATTATTTAGAGTAATAATGAAATTACAGTTTGTCTAACCTGCTTTCTTTGCAGTCAGAACTGTGTCTGCTAGTTCCCCATTCTAGTTTTGAACTGCTGAACTGGACCAATCAGTGTGGGGTAAGCTAGCTCTAAAATGGTGCCTTGACGAATCAGAACTTGGACTCATAATCTGAGCCAGCCACAAGAGGATTGTATGGGCAGTGACTCTGGGAGATGTAGTTTAGACTTCAGTGCCTTTTGGACCAACAGCAGCAGTCTATTGTGAGTGACAGCCAATCCAGTCAGAACTGGGAGGAACTCAAAGGAAGTGCCCGGTTTTGTCGGTTGGAGTTCTGTTGAGCTTTGGCAGTGAAGAAGGAAGGAGCCCTGTACTTTTCAGTGTGCAGTTTTAGTCAAACGTGTGTAAGGCCCAGAGTTCGGTCTGCAGCTTGTTAGGACTGAATCCGTCCTGTGAAAAGAATCAAGGATCTCTGAAGAGTAAACCAGGCTCACCCTGTAGAAGACTGGAAGAATTGCTGAAAATTGCACTCGGTCTGTCAGGAACTGAACTGCTGTGTGTTCTCCGGGTATTGTGCAGTAGTGGAGTCGGGATACAGATGCAGCCTGCCTGGTATAGTGCTTTCTTTTATATGGATGTGTAAAGAGGTTTGTGGCCTCAAGTGAGCCCTGCTGACATTGAAGGACCCTATCTTATTTGGAGGTCGTGGAGTACTAATTCAGGGTCGCTCCTGTTGAATTGCCACATTACATCCAAATGGAATTACTGTACTGCTGACTGTTTAATTCTCCTTTTCTCTGTGTGAAAGGCCCCTACCAGCTGCCACGGTTTGGACTAGCCACTAGGGCTTGGGTACCCAGGGACAGTAACTGATAGGGATAGGCCTGTGCACAGAGCCATAATGAATTATTAGAGTGATAAGCTAATTAACCTGATTTCCCCTGTCCTTGTTATATCCCTAAATAAATCAGAGCTGCTTGTTTCAGCAAAGTTATACTGCCTGAGTATTTGTCTATGTTAAAGTACTGTACTGTGATTGTTGCACTGTATCTCATTTCACAGGAGGTCCCAGTGCGGAACCAGTCCTGGGGGTAAGTGTATACTGTGAAGGTAATTCTGATATATTGTGTGGGCCACTAGTGGGAAGAAAGGGGGGTTGCAGTGTCCCAGAGGGCTGTGACCAAGTTAGTTTAACTATTGCAAACCCTGACCTCTGGGTGGAGGCACCCGCCATTGGATCCAGGCCCCTCAACCTGTTAGTGGCAAATCAGGCAGGGGTAGTAGCCCCTGGGATAGCGCCATCTAGGGGTTACAAATGTAATGCTTATCCAGCAACTAAATCCTTTCCCCAACTGCTCAGCAAAAGAAGGTTCAGACGACCTCTGCCAGACCCCAACTGCTTCTGCAGTTAACAGACCTCAGATACAATGTCCAACACACAGAAATGGCAGCTAAAAAAACTACTTTAAATCACTTACAAACACCCTCAGCAGCTAAAGGCCCTTTCTCTCTCTCTCTCTCTCTCTCTCTGTCCTCTAGCTGAAGACTGAATAAAATGGCTTTTAACCCTCATCTTCTATCAGCACTAATCCCCTGTAATATGATGCCTGCACTTACAGGCCAGAGAGCCACATTTAAACACACAATCCCCAATTTGTCTACTAAAATCCCTTAATCCTGCCCAAACCAAATTTTAAAGCACAAAAAAAGGCAGTTAGGAACAGACCTCGAATACAATGTCCAACACACAGAAATGGCAGCTAAAAAGACTACTTTAAATCGCTTACAACACCCTCAGCAGCTAAAGGCCGTTTCCCTCTCCCTCTCCCTCTCTCTCTCTCTCTCTCTCCTCTAGCTGAAGACTCTTTTAGAGAGGTCTGGAATACGACGCATGGTGAGAAGGCAATTTCCATGTTATGTAAGGCTTATATCAAGGGTGCATCGGTGTCTACGTCACCCATTTTGAAAAAAATGGGAAGATCTGAATATCATCCTCACTAATAAAGAAAGGTTAAATATATGGAAATCTACGTGGGCAACCACCTTCTCACCTAACTGGAAACTATTTTGTTGGCAGGTACGAATTAGATATTTTTTGGCCCCTGTACAGACAACTCATTCTGATAAGAGATTTCCCCCATCTTGCTGGAGAGGATGTGGGAGAACAGGTCTACACAGGCACATGTTTTCTGGCACTGTCCTAAGCTGAGATCCTTTTGGGCTCAAGTTGATAGATAAATTACAAACAATATTCATGTACCACACAGATCTAGGCCCACAACACTTAGTATTGGGGTTACCCCTAGGGAACTGAAAGGAAAAGTTGAGAAGTCCCTCTGGAATGTCCTTATAGCTGCTGCTTTAAAGGCCATAACCAGAAGATGGCTACAAAAAAACCCTCCAGATATGACAGAGTGGATGAATGTTGTCCACCAGATACAAACAATGGAGAGCATTACATGGAAAATAAACCAAAGGCAAGATCAGTTTAACAACATATGGAATAGGTGGGAGTTGTCTTCCCTGATAGAGAATTAATTTAAAGGGAGGTGAGATAAGAAAGTGATCAGTTGTAAACATAGGAAAACTTGACTGGAGGAGGACGATGGGATAATTAACTTAAAAACAGGTAACTAAAAGATTTAAACCCTGCATATAAAATGGGAGCGTGTTAAGAGAATATATTCTAATACTGAAATAAATGGAGTTGATATAGACCTAGAGAAATCAACTCAGAAGTAGGAAACATTGATAGCCTTAAGCTAAGTTAAGTTAAGTTGAATTGTTCTGAGGTTTTGTTTATTCTATATGAAATGAATAATGCATATATGTTTTTTTCTTGTGTCAGGTTTAAAGCTGAACTGATATAATTGTATGTAACATTCCTTTCCAAGACTTACATTAAGTGACTATAAAATATATTGTAATATCTATAATGTATGTCTTTACAAGCTGAACCTGAAACATCAATAAAAGAGTATAAAAAAAGAAGGGTGTAAAACCTTGTATAGGTATATCAGGGAGCGTAGAAAGATAAATGGAGGGATAGTGAGGCTGAACAGAATGGACAGTGGGTGGGCAGAGCGGGACAATGAAAAAGCAGGGCTACTGAACGAATACTTCTGCTCAATATTCACGAAAGAGGAGGAGGGGGAGGTGCCTAATCCAATTAACAGAAGCACCCTGGATAGGGGGGGGTTGATTCCAGTCCTTTCACAGAAGAAAGGGTTCTGAAAGAACTCCTAAAACTGAAGGTGGACAAAGCAATGGGGCCTGATGGAATTCACCCCAGAATTGTAAAAGAATTAAGGGGAGAACTAGTGACACCACTGACTACCCTTTTTAACAAACCATGGGAGGATGGTGTGGTACCTGAGGACTGGAAGAAGGCGGTTGTGATTCCCCTTCACAAAAGTGGGAACAAGACAGAGACAGGAAACTACAGACCTGTCAGTCTGACCTCTGTGGTACGGAACGTGATGGAATCACTTCTGAAGGAAAGAATTGTTGAGTACCTAGAGGCCAGCGGGTCACAGGACCCAAGGCAGCATGGGTTCACAGTGGGAAGGTCATGTCAGACAAATCTAATTGATTTCTTTGACTGGGTGACCAAAGTAGTAGACCAGGGAGGGGCTGTGGGTGGACATGGCCTACCTAGACTTTAGCAAGGCATTTGACACAGTCCCACACAAAAGATTAATAATCACATTAACCAGCCTGGGAGTGGGTCCCAGGGTGGTAGCCTGGGTAAAACATTGGCTGGACAATAGGATACAGAAGGTAATTGTAAATGGTGTCCACTCTGAAGAAAGAGGGGTTACTAGCGGGGTACCGCAGGGTTCAGTACTGGGTCCAGTCCTTTTTAATGTCTTTATAAGTGACATTGCAGAGGGACTGGAAGGAAAAGTATGCCTCTTTGCAGATGACACAAAGATCTGCAACAGGGTTGATACACAAGGAGGTATGGAAAGGATGAGAAGGGATTTGGCAAGGTTGGAGGAATGGTCAAACGTATGGCAGCTTGGATTCAATGCAAAGAAGCGCAAAATAATGCACCTGGGAAACAAAAACCCAGGGGAAGATTACACAATGTGGGGAGAGGTAGTAACAACAAAAAAATGGAAAGGGACTTGTGGGTAATCATATCAGATGACCTTAAGGTTAGCAAGCAATGTGAGAAGGCAGTAGGGAGGGCTGGGGGGGATACTGTGATGTATAGGGTGAGGCATCACCAGCAGAAAACAGGAAGTTGTTATCCCTCTGTACAGACAGTTGGTGAGACCCCATCTGGAGTACTGTGTCCAGTTCTGGAGGCCCCATCTCTGCAAGGACATAGACAGGATGGAGGCGGTCCAGAGGAGGGCAACTAAAATGGTGCAGGGTCTGCAAGAGAAGCCATATGAGGAGAGACTAAAGGAGCTTAATATGTATACCCTTGAGGAAAGGAGGGAGAGGGGGGACATGATAGAAACTTTTAAGTACCTCAGTGGAGTCAACAAAGTCCAAGAGGGTAGCATCTTTCAGAAAAAGAGATGTGCAAGAACAAGGGGACACAATTTAAAGATAGAGGGGAGATGGCTCGGGGGCAATGTGAGGAAGTATTTTTTCACAGAGTGGGTGGTGGATGCATGGAACAGCCTTCCTGAGGAGGTTGTAGAGTCTAAAACTGGGGGGAGAATTCAAGAGTGCATGGGACAGACATAAAGCAATTTTTGTAGGGGTTAGGAAGAAATAGGCTGTTGGTTAAATAGGATCTGCAGCTTATCCTGTAGGTAGGGAAATGGGCAGACTAAGTGGGCCAAGCGGCCCTTATCTGCCATCAAATCTGTTTCTATGATTCCCACAACCTCCACTTGTATTCTGTGCGACTCTGACCATAGCCCCTTGAAGAAGCTTTTTTCCTTTTCCTCCAGGCTTGTTCTGCCTTCTCAGTGGTTGTCAGATGAGACTGGCTTGGGATCCCTTGGTCTCTGCCTGCTTCTGACTTTGCAGGCCCCTCCTGACAGTGGCACCCTTTCCACCTCCGCTGTCAAATAACCTTCTGCATGTGTCATGGCCCAACCAGCCTACTCGGGCCCTGCACCGTCAACGCTTTGGTCTTTTTTCTGACTGATGTCATGTGAGAGCCTTCTTGGAGAGCACCTCTGCCACCCCTCTTGAGTTGGCTGTTCTGCCTCAGCCCTGCAGCTGCTGCTTGAGCGGGTATGGTTTTATGGTGAGGGGCCCTGGCCAATTGCCTCCTTGGCTATACCTCCAGCCTCTGGATCTTCCTCTCTCCTTCTGGTTTGGAGGATCCTTTCTTACCATCCACAGATCCGGGATTCGCTACCTCCTTTCTCTCTTCCAGGTCGCTCCCCCCCTCCACTGTGGCCTCTTTACTGATTCCTGGCTGCAGAGGATGCCAGGTGAAGAGACTTCTTCTCTTTGGTCCCTGGCTGGCCAGGCTTGGATTGCCGCAGTTGGAGAAAGGTGTTCAGGCCTGATTTTTGCAGGAGTTCCAGCCAGTTGTCTCCACGGCTGTCTCTATGGCATGCTGCTCTGCCCTCCTGCTTCTTTTCATGGAGATCCCAGCTCTGCTCTTTCTGGATCTGTGTTTTTTGGGTCTCATCCCCACCACCCTGGCATTTGCAGGCCAGGTTAGTGGCCCCTCAAATGTGGCATAGGCCCTCTTGGGCCTGCCCTTTCCCTCTGTTTCTTCTCCCCCTGTGGGGATTGGGCCAGGGCTGTTCTCCTGCCGGGAGGGGGGGCTGCCCATGCATGCTTGAATCCTGTTGCTGTCCTCACTGCCACTACCTCCTGGAGCAGGCCATTCCATGCATTCACAACCCTCTCTGTGAAAGTAGCACTTACATTCCCCTGAACTGGCCACCCTTCAGTCTCATGTCATGACCTCTTTTCCTTGCACACTGTTTAAGCTGGAACATGCCCTCCCTCTTAACGTCATTGTGCCTCAAACACCTTGTCTTAGGGGCCACTTTCCATCTTCTAGACCCTTTCACTTGTCCAGTGGACCAGATTCTAGAGTATCTCCTGTCCTTGTCTGACGCAGGACTCCAGTATTCTTCCAGTAAGGCGCACCTGTCTACTTTGTCAGCCTCTCATGTGCCCATTGTTGTCCATACTGTTGCCCAGCTAGATGTGGCCCAATCCTTTCTGCATGGCATTCTCCTCTTGAAGCCTCCTAGCCATAATGCAGTCCCAGCTTGGGACCTGAATTTCCTACCAGACAGGCTGACTCTGCCTCCTTTTGTGCCAACCGCGTCTTGTGCACTGCACTTTCTGTCCTGGAAAGTGTTCTTCTTCATTGCCATTGCTTCTGCTCAAAGGATTTTTGGGCTACAGGCTCTCCCATGTGAGCAGCCTTATTTGATTTTCCACAAGGACAGGATGTCTTTGCATCCTAGCCCTAAGTCTTTTCCTAAGGTGATGTCTGAGTTTGCTTTAAATCTCTCCATCTGCCTGCCTGTTTATTTTTCAGAGCATGCTAATCCAGGGACGGTATTGCTCCATACTTCAGATGTGCATGGAATACTGAGTTTCTGTATACATCGTACCATGCACTACAGAAAGTCCTCTCAGTTTGTTTCTTTCGCCCCTGGGAAAGAGGGTGTTCCAGTTTCTAAATAGTGTTTATCCAAATGGTTGGCCAGCTGTAGTACCTTTTGGTATTGGCAGTATGTTAGGGCACTTCCTGGTGTTGTTCATGGCCATGTGACCAGAGGCATGGCCACTTCTGTTGCCTGTTTCAGGAATGTGTCAGCTGTTGAAGTCTGTGATGCTGCCACTTGGAGTACTGTCCACGCTTTCACCAGGCACTGCAGTCTCAACATTGCCTCTAGAAGATGGGCAGGATTTGGCCTAGCTGTGTGTCAAGGCCTTCTTTCTTAGACTTTTGGCCTCCTGCCGCTCAGACTGTTTTCCTGTCAGAACTGCTTGGGACTCGTTCCATAGGTGTGACCTGATGAAAGAGATATCCCTGAAGAAGATAGACCATTTACATAAGAACTTACCTTAACAGTAGATCTTCAAGGGAATTTTTTAATCAGGTCACGCCATCCTCTCCATCCCGGTTTGGGTGTAGAGTCTTTTAGCTCTGGTCTCTTTCTCCAGTTTGCCCATAGCCTGCTGCAGCCTTTCTGCTGACTACATCTCCTTTCTTCCTTGGCCCCTAGAGTGCATTTGGGGACCAAGGTTAGCCTAACTCTCTCTTCCAAGGGACATAGTGCCTTTTTGGCCTATAAGGTTTTCTCCAGGTTCCTCTGTCCAGGCCAACTTTCTGGCTGCCCCCGGCTGAGGCCTGTGTCTGGCCTCGTTTCTTTCTCTCTCTTTCTGTTCCCTTTCTTCCTGTTTAGAGCCTCTGGCTTCCCTCGGTTCCCTGGCTGGAGTTCCTCTATTTGGGGTCTCCGATGGGAAAAGAACTGAGGGAGAGAGGGACGTTTATAAGGGAGGGACATCATGCATATGACGTCAGCGTGGGCAGTCCCTCTTCTAGACTGCTAGCTAGAAAGGTTTCCATGTGGTCCTGGTGCCTGATTGCTATAGGTCCATAGGTGTGACCTGATGAAAGAGATTCCCTTGAAGATCTACTGTTATGGTAATTTCTTACATAACTGTTCTTTTCTTTGTGCTGTGGTACAATGGAATTCTACTGTTTCCAGCTAGGATTTTTTGCTGGTGGCCATTCGCTTCTTTAAAATTATGCTACAAACACCTTAGTATGCAAAAATCTATTTCAGGATTGAATTCTGTAGGTTGGAAGTGGAACTAATGGAGCTGATAGTGCGAATGGGCAGAGACTGGCAAGTGGTGTCTCTCCTTGACACACCATGCACATTTGCTGAACTTTGAGAATGCTCTAAAATGCTGGTATAAATTTTTAAAAAGTAAAAAGAGAAGTTGACTTGAATCTGACTTACTGTGCGGGCTGTTGCTTTGTCTGTCAGTGCCACTATCAGTGAGCGGTGCAGAATTATGGGTTGTGGCAGTGTTCCACGGAAATGGGATGCTGTCTTCTGTTTTTTATTTTAAAGTAGTCCTAAAATCTGCTTGATCCTAATAATGGAACGAACTGAAATCTGCTGAACATTGAAGGTGGGTTAAAGCACAGTTGTTGTAGTGTTGTAGTGTTGCAGAGGTGCTATCCATTAACAGCCATCTTCTCTCTCACTCCAGTGGCAGTCCAAAAAAGTTGGTCACTGGTTGACATTTTAACCCAAAAGTGTGGGGTCAGTTGGATTGCTAAATGTGCATTGTGGACCCCCCATTTTGAAACTCTACACTGGAGTTTCACTGAGAAGTCAAGTTGTGGAAAAATTAGCACAAATTGATTTAAAGCCTACCGATGCAAGGCATAACTGGCTGCTACAAGAATATGTCATAAGTTAAAGGTAACAGCAAAGAAAACCACAAGTACGGTACTTTACAAGCAAAAGCTCAACCTGCAAGCAAATGTATTTTCCTCCTGAAACACTGAAAACTAACCTTCTAATTTAATTTTTAAAAATGTTAAGAGCACAAAACGGTGGTAGAGTGCAAAAACATTACAGTGTTATTTATTTTGCTATCTCGCATAACTTTCTATTAATAAAACTAAGGGTTGTGTCGAGGAGAGACAACATTTGCTAGTCCCTACCCATTTGCACTAGCAGCTCTGTTCTGGGGTATCATAAAATTAGTCGAGGGATGAAATTCCTCTCCATCCATTCCCCAAAAAATTATCTGCCAAGGAATAACTACTACTGCTAAACCTACAATTTTAGAAAAATTTAATACACATTTCTCCGTAGCAGGACTTGCCCTTGACTCCTCCCCAGCTGCTAATCTGCAGGCTGTACATAACCCAACAGACCCAAATATCAAGCCTCCACCCCAGGACTCCTTTTGTTTCTCTCCTCTTACCTTTAAACAAGTCGAGGACTCACTTTTGCATCTTGATATAAAAAAGTGCAGGGGCAAATGGTTTGGACCCTCTATTCCTAAAAGTAGGCTTCCAGTACTGAACAGCACCAGTACTGCATTTTTTAATTTGTCCATCTCAAATAGTGAAATCCCTTTTGTATGGAAAACAGCACATATAGTATACTACCATTTTTTAAGTCTGAGGCCTTAATAACTATAGGCCTATATCCCTTCTACCCATTCTATCAAAATTGCTAGAGAAATTAATCGACAACCAGGTCAGGGCCTACCTAGACAAATTAAACCTAATCAGTCCGCTACAATCCGGGCTTCCAGCCTCTTCATAGCACCACTACTGCCCTTGCGAAAGTACCGGATGACTGGCTTCTTGCACTCAACTGTAAACACAACACAGGGGCAGTATTCCTTGACCTTAGCAAGGTGTTTGATACAGTAGACCATACGTTACTGTTAGATAAACTCAAGGAGCATGGCATAAATACTCTAAACTGGTTCTCCAGCTATTTGTCAGGTCATCTGCAGCAAATCAAGGTTGATGGGGCCTTCTCATCACTTCTTCCACGTTCTAGAGGGGTACATCAGAGCTCAGTTCTTGGCCCCCTTCCTCTTCATGGTATACATCAGTACCCTAAGCAATCATATATCAAAGGCCAAGCTCTATTTTTTTTGCTGATGATACTGTTCTCTATACATCCAAACCTTCTATTACAGATGTTTGCTGCCTCAAACTCCAATCCGAATTCAACCTATTACATCAAAACCTCCTTCACTCCAAACTATTACTAAATGCCAAAAAAACAAAAGTTATGTTCTTCCAACCCAACTCTCACTCTACTATGGCCAAAAAACTACTTCCCCGTTGCCTATGGTAACTCTGTTAGGTGATACCCTGCAAAGGGTAGATAAGTTTAAGTATCTCGGCTTCCTACTGGACAATAATCTCTTCTCTTCCCACATCGAAGCCCTTACAAGGAAGTTAAAGCAGAGGCTTGGTTTTCTTTATAGACATAAAACCTTATTCTCCAAAGAATCCAGGATAAGGCTCGTCCAATCCACTTTTCTTCCTTTGTTAGACTATGCAGATATCCTATATGGCCACTGCTCAACGACCAGCCTACATAAGTTGGGTGTCCTTTACCATCGAGCCATATGTTTTATCACTAATGTACCAGTCAGGACGCATCTATTGCGATATTTATGCTGAATGGGATGGACCTCTCTTGCCACCAGAAGATTATTAAATACTTATATCTGGGCTTACAAAGCCTTGCTCTGTCAGCTACCGCCATTCATCTACAAATCTGTTTCACGCTCCTCGTGCTCTCGGCCTTAGAAAAAATTTGTACATTGCGCCAAAGTCCCTAAATTCTGCACCAACCGTGGCAAGGTTGCCATCAGTCACACTATCCCCCTTGCCTGGAATAAGCTGGTCATTCCTCAGATTAATCAGTCTACTCCCCCTAAATGCTTTTAAAAGCCTTGTTGGCAAATTTTTCCATGAAGTTTGCCACTGCTACTCAGCTCAGACCCCATGGTTTTGCTCTCCTTCTCATCCTTTTTTGACCCTATCGTATATCTCCCCTCTGTTGCTTCCTCTAACCCTTTAAATCTCTCCCTGTATCTGTACTCAGACTCCCCGTCCCTCCTTCCTTGCACCCCCGACTCATTTTGCTTCTGTGTTTTCAGTGCCTAATTGTGTATACTTCACTATGATGAATTACCTTATGAGGCATAATCATTCACATCTTGAGCTATCAACAGACCTATTGCACTCACCTTGGAATTATTTGCACTTGGCTCCTTAATTTTTTTACTTTTCTGTTTTATTATAGATCTGCTATGTATTTTGTGTATCTTCTGTCCGCATGGGACCTCCTTGTAAATGAGCTTGCTCAACAGAGTCTTCCTGGTTAAATAAACCTGAACTTTCAAGAACTTTCTAAGGTTGCAAATTAGTAAGTAGTTCTGAAGAACTGGAAGTGAATGGTTTGAGTCATTTTTGCGACATTAGTGACTAAAAGAATAACCCGGTGGCTTTTTAACTGTTCTGTGATTATACTGTGAAACCATAAGGGGACATAAAAGTGACGTTGTCACTATTGCAAGACATTGGGCCCCATATTCAGAGCTGGGTGCAATCGCAGAGCAGCAGTTTGCATTACGCTTGCGATTTTGCACATCTGAGTGAGCAGTATTCAAACGGATAACACTTGCTGACAGAACAGCGGTATGTGACTGAATACCAGGCTATGTTAGTGCAGTGCTAAGTGGATCTGCACTGCACTGACATGGACCAGGGCTACATATGGTCCATAGTAGATAGTACTGCCCGAAACATGATAGTGCCAGGTCCCCTGTGGGACATATTTGACCCAAAGATGCAAATGAACACATTGGGCATGCAAGGTGCTAAGGGGCCATCTGCATGTCCATTATGGGCTCATTTGCATGTGACGCGGCAGCCTCTAGGTGCCCCTTTCTTTTGAAAGCAATCCCTGATGGCATAGTGGTCCCCGATCACCCAGTTTACATGTTCAGTAAGCCATGGTGGCCTAGTCATGGTTCCTCCAAGCCAGATCACCGGTTTACATGTTCAGAAGCAAATGATTTGATACCTTTAATGGACCAACATAGATGTAACAACAAGAACAAAGTGCTCTAGCTTTAGGACCAACCAGTCCTTCTTCGAGGCTTCTGAAGAAGGACTGGTTAATCGCAAGCACTTTGTTCTTATTGTTACATCTATGTTAGTCCGATAAAAGGTATCAAATAATTTGCTTCTGGATCTGTTCTTGCAAGGACCAATACGGCAAATATTAAATCCCGGTTTACATGTTCATTAAGCTCTTGTGGTTTAGTGGTTCCCCCACTCCCCATTTGCACAGTTTACATGTTCAGTAAGCCCTGGTGATCTAGTGATTCTCTCCACCCCCTCCATACACCAGCCCTCCCACCCACTTGCTGATGACCCCTGCCCCCCACCCCTCCACACTGAGTGCCAATCTCCATGTAATTGGTGGCTGGCACAGCCCTTCTCTCACCTCCTCGGCCATACATGATCGCGCTCTATGACTTTCAGATGGTGTCCAGCTGAGGCGGGAGAGGACTGCTGTGCAGGCCGACAATGTCACGGAGACCGGCACTCAGGGTGAGGGTGTGTCTGGGGCTGGGATCTCAGCGGTAGGCGGTAAGGGTCTTGGTGTATGGTCGGGGGTGGGAAACCACTAGGCCACAAGGGCTTATTGAGCAAGTATACTAGGTGATCTGGGGTGGGGAACAACTAGATCATCAGGGCTTACTGAAAGTGTAAACCAGGTGATGGGGTTGGGGGGAACCACTAGAGCACCAGGGCTAACTGAACATGTAAACTAGGCAATCAGGGGGTTGGGGGAACCACTAGATCACCAGGGATTACTGAATGCACATACCAGGTGATGGGGGGGTTAGGGGAAGACCACCAGGGCTGACTGAACATGTAAACCAGGTGATTAAGGGTTGGGAGGTATTGCAAATCACCAGGGCTTACTGGACATATAAACTGGGCAATTGAGGGTAGTGGGGCAGCTCAGCACAGGAGCAGGTGGCTGCAGTGAGTCGTCCTGCCTTCTGGAAGTGGGTTAAGATGCAGTTTTTGGCAGCCATAAACAGCACCTCTCTGGGGCTGTTTACTTCTGCTGTAAACCTTTGAATATGCTGCTGTGCTGATATGCAAGAGTGGACTCTCATTTACATAGACACAGCAGTATAGTTTGCATCCTGGCACTGCTGGGCTGGGAAGCGCAGGGCCTCTAATATGAGCTGCCTGGAGTGTTAGTGCAGACCCAGGTTAACACCAGCACTAACTTTTGAATATGGAGTCCCATATACTAAAACCCAAAACATTTTTTTAAAGCTGTTAAATGCTATCTGGAGCCTGCTTTTGTGAAGACTCCTGGCTGGACTATTTAATCAATTATGTTTCATACAACAAGTGGAAGAACAATAAAAGACTGCTGAAGCATGTTTGAGTTTTTTTGTAATTAACATCTGTGGAGCAGGAGGGAAGAACTGCAGAAACATCTAGCATGTCAGGCAGGCTCAAGAGGAAAAAGTAATCAAAAATGTTTCTCTGAAAAAAATCACACAAAGCTCCACTAGTGCTAAGGATACCCACTCTCTACAAAAGGAGCCTTAAATAAAGATAAGAAAAGTAGTACAGGAAATGATAAGGAAGATAAAGTGCAGGATCAGAAAATAAAGCTGAACAGCAGAAAGATAAAAAAACAAAGAAAGGGTGAATTTGGCACAGGGTACCTTGCGCCAAAAGGAATTGATGCAAGTGGTACTTTGTGCCAAATATTGTGGCAATCCTGATTTTTGAACGCAGGCTGCATTGAAATTGAGATGCCATGCTGAACCAGCCCTGTGCCACCTCTGTGCCAAAAGTAGGTGTGCACAGGTTGTAAGGGGCTTGTGCCACAGTGGGGCTGCAGCATCCCATTATTTTTTAATATATTTATTCCTTCCTGAAGAACTGGCAGGTGGCTCCGGACCCCTCTCAGAGGGCTCATCTTCCGAGACCAGCTGCCCCCGATCCAGCTGTCCCTGGTGATCCACTACAAAGCCCCCCCCATGGTGGGGCCAGAAGGAGGAGTGCCCCCCTCGAGCACAATCCAGATGCTGGGTGAGCCGGAACCAGGGACATGGCCAGGCCATCATGGAGCTTGATTTTCCAGTTTTCTCCCCTTCCCGTGTTGCAGACACGCACACTGCTGCCCGTAACACCCTCGCTTTCTGTTGCTCACCTGTCCCACACTGTCCTCCAGGCCTTCGTCTGGGGGCAGTCATATGGAGGGAGTAGCAACCCACCTACCCCGGGAAAGAAGAGCAGTCCTCCAAACGCTCAATCCTCTCCCTCCCTGGCCAACATGCAGCAACCTGCGCTCACTTCCGAACACAGGTTGATGGCATGGAGTGAGGTGTGGCGTCCAGCTCCTCAACCCTCAGAGCCACCGGGCCAGCTAGCATCCCTTTATTTGGGATTTTGGAAGCCCCACAATGGCTGCAAGTGGGAGCTGAGGTTAGACCAGCCATTGGCTGGCCTAACAGCCCTTGCGCCACAGGTCTGGAGTGTGCCGTGTGGCAGGGGGAAGCCTGCAAGTACATGATACGTGGAAGACGGACCAGTGGGGGTGCTAGTAGTGGGCTGCATTGGCATGGCAGGGTGTGGGAGGGTACACCGGTGCACTATGGCAGTTGTGTCCTACATAGTGCCATAGCCGTGGACAGGGTAGTGATGTCTGCAGGCAGTAAGCATATCCTGGACCCCCTGATGCTATCAGCCCTGCCAGCCATCCCGCATCATGCCACCACTGGGACATGTGGTGGCAGTCCAGGGTTGCATGGGATGAGGTGTTGTTGTGGGATAGGGACATACCCTGGGCAGCGCCACCTTCCCCTCATGCCCTGCTCTCTGTGTGCTCCATACTGCTGGTACAGGTACCGTAATAGCTGTGGCAGGCGGGAAGGGCACCCCAGTTGCCAGGTGCCACAATGAGATCTGACAGACAGCATGTACAGGACCTTTCCTGTCGTATGAGGGGAGTGGCACAGCCCAAAGCTTTGGAATGCTGGGCACATGAGGATTCCAGACAACAACAACTCTCCAGTCACTGTTGTCCTCGCAGTGCCTCAAAATATGTGAATAAATGCCATACTGGTCTACCTGAAATGAGAAGCACACAATCAGCTGTCTATACAGATTATGACTTTAATCAAATAAAGTATAGTGAATACTGTCTTATCTTGTCCGAAGAGGACAGGAGAGCACTGGAACTTCATGTACTAGAAAAACTACAGCTTGAAAATGCTCTGTAAAACATCAACTTGAAATAAGTAACTTGTTCAGAAAAACAACAGTGGCAGGACTACATGCAATATAAGTGCTACCTGCAACAAAGGAGACACCCCTGACTAACTCAAGATTTGAACCTGTTAAGAGTGCGTAATAGCAACCAAATAAAAAATTGGGCTGATCTCCTTATATATGTTTTTATTTATTTATTTATTTATTTTGAAAATCACAGCGCAGTAGGTATACTATAGAGGAATGCCCATAAAATTTTATGAAATGATTAAAACGGAACAATGAACATCCCCTGTTGGCATACTGGACAGTATTCTTCTGTGGGAGCGAGGCTCCTGGGCAGACCCCACTGACAATGTTGGAGCTAACAGAAAAGAAAATTATGGTAAGTATGAAGACATTTCTTCTTTCTGTAGTGCTCCACATTGTCAATGGTTAGTAATAACAACTGGGTTCTAAGAAGCAGTACCCAGAATAACCAGGATGGAGGAGAATATTGTCCCATACATCAACCACATACAGAGAAAGAATTTAACTGCTAACTGCCACCTGCAAAACTCTGCAACCGAAGAAGGAGGTACCCAAGGAGGCTCAAGGGCTGACACCTGCCCTCTCAGGGTGCTCAGGGCCAAACTCTTTTCCACTCCTTCCGCAGGAAATCTAAAATTCATGGGATTGAGGCTTTGGAAAGTCAATACTTTTGTCCCTGGCCCAAGCCAAAAGGTGGTCCAGACAAGAGCATAGGCTGCCAAAGTGGAAGTCTTCCTGGCAGTCATCAGTGTGTCTACCTACCTCTTGAGAGCCTAGTTTTAGAAGTCTCCCCTTTTCAGGAGCCAGGCTGCAAGCTGCATCGCCTCCCTGATCTGGATGCAGAATAGGCCCTGAGAGAGAAGGTCCCTTGCACTGGAAGGCAAAAGGGAGCGTGCTGAGCTAGGTTCACTAAGTCTGAGAACCACAGTCTTCTGGGCCACTCCAAAGTTATTAAAAGAAAGCTTCTCTTGAGTGCCCTGTTTTACATATGACCTTGGGAGGAGAGGCAGTGGAGGAAATGCATATGCTCTGTTGAAGCTCCACTCCTGTGTCAGAGCATCCACTGCTTCCGCCTGTGGACACAGGTAGCAGCTGAAGAACCTTTGAGTCTGAGCATTGTGGCTGGAGGTGAACAGATCAATCTGAGGATGACCAAACCTTTAACACAGAAGGTCGGGGGGGTGCTATGGAGCCCGAGTTGAGAAGCAGCAGGATCACGTAGCTCTGCAAAATTAATGTTAATTCATTTTAAAGAACACTTTTCTGATCTTTTAATTGTTATTCGAAGACTATAAGTGGAAAGAGCGAGTCCAAATTACTTAAAATGGGAAATCCAAGGAAAGATTGTATGGCTGGGGGAGCCGAAAAAAATAAAAATGTTGGAGGGATGTCGACGTCGGTAACTTCAGCACAGGCTGAAGCCGAGCCGGGTTCAACAGAAACTTTGGCATCTCTGGGATTGAAAATGCAGAGACTTATTTCCTCAGTGTCCACCTTGAATCAGAAGGTGGATGACTTCAATGGTCGCGTGGTAGTCCTAGATACAACAATGGAAGCCTTGAAGGGAGAGATGCTTGAGGTTCATAAACAAACAGATGCCTCCATGAGTTCCACCATGTTAATGGTGAAGGAAAACTAGTACCTACGCACTAGATTAGAAACCCTCGAAAACCAAGTGTGATCTGCTAACGTAAGGATCCTTGGTCTCCCGGAAGGGGTGCAGGGGGATCACCCGATGATGTTCATTTGGGAGTGGCTCACCGAAAAATTAACCCCTGATTCTGAGTCTAGCCAGTGGGAGGCCCAAAAAATATATTGCATTACCTCTCGAGGCCGTAAGCAGAATGTAGAAGAAGAACCTCGCACACTAATGATGGTGACTTCGGGAGTTGGAGAGCGAGATCTGATCCTACAATATGCCCACCGTGTCAGCCCGCTTTTTCAGGATGAGCCAAATTAATTTCTTTTCCAGACATTAGCTTCGCAACCAGACAACGTCAGAAGAGATTTGACGGGGTGAGGAGAGTCTTGAGAGATATAGGAGTGTCCCACACAATGATTTTCCCAGCGTGGCTGATGATTATACATAAAGGTGAAATCTACCTTTTTTCTGATCTAGTGGAAGCAGATAAGTGGGCTGAATGGCTGGGGGCAGAAGTTAGAAACAGGAAGGATGAAGGTGAAGACTCTGAGGATGATGAGGATAATGTGGACACTTGAAGGCCTCATGGTTGAGAACTGGACTGTGCTGGACTTAAACAAATAGTTGTTTTGCTTCTACACCTAGATTATTGCTACCTTTATACAGCTTTGCTTTAAAATGGGCTGATTACTTTTTGTGTTGAAGGGCATTGGGAATTTAGTACATTCATGTTTGGAAGGGGTGTGGACTGAAGTTTCTTGCGGAGAACCCCCACTAGCTTAAACCTAGAGAAGAAGATTTTCCTCTGAACAGCTCTTACCAAATGGCTAGATATAATGGGAAAAGTGATCCATTGAGGGAATTCTATTTTCTTGTTGTTATTTTGTTTATACTATATTAAGCCTGCTGCTAAATCTCTCTTTTTGAGACATTAGGGTTTATATACATAATGATACATAGTTACATAAATAATGGGGCGCTGTTTATGTTGCATATATTGCTGGTCAATTTTTTAATTTAGGGAATAGCCATGTAACTCATGGGTTCCTATCACAGCAATTATTGTATAAATTTAGTATTAGTCTACAAGATCAACCCTCCATAAGCTGCATCTCTATTTAGTAAATGCAATGTAATCCTATAATTAAGGGACTTTGATCCCAAAACTGTAAGTTCATATGGTCTGTTTACTAAATGTGAAATTATTGTCATATAAATGATGAAAAGAAAAAATAAAGTATAAAAAAAACCCCACAGAAGGTCAAACACCTCTGGGTTCAACATCCACTCCCCTGGATGAACATTTTTGCAGCTTAGCCAATCGGCCTGAATGTTCAGCTCCTTTGCCAAGTGGACTGCTGACAGAGAGAGGAGATTCTCCTCCACCCACAGTAGGAGTTTGTGGCTTCTTTTAGCATCTCCCTGCTCTTTGTGCCTCCTTGGCTATTTATGTATGCCCTTGTGATGGCGTTGTCCAACCTTATTTTCATGGCCTTTGACTGCAGCAGACTTTGAAATTGAAGAAGAGTGAGGCATACCACCCTCATCTCCAGGACATTTATGTGGAGATGCTATTCTTACACTGATCAAGTTCCCTGAATAGGCAAGTGGTTCAGGACTCCGCCCCCCTCAACCCAACAGGCTGGCATTGGTTGTCAAAATCAACTCTTGGGGGGACTTCCAAAAGGACCCTTTTGCTCAGATTCTCCAAACTCACCCACCAACTCTAAGAGTGCCGTAGTTGTGGTGAGAGGGGGACCCTGGTCTGATAATCCTTCAAGGTCAGATCCCAGGCCAACAGCAACCCCATCTGAAGTGGCCGCATGTGAAGGCAAGCACACGGGACTAGTTCTATCACTGCCATCATGAGGCCCAGAATTCACAGCAGATGCAGAGCTGTTGCCGATGACTGAGTCCTCAGCCACTGACCTTCTCTCAAAAGGGTCTCTTTTCTGGATGGCAAAACGAAGACTTCCTCCTGATCCATCTGGAAAACTGTCCCAGGTGTTCCATGGTCTGGGATGGTTCAAGAGAGCTTTTCTTCCAATTCACCACCCAGCCGTGGGACTCTAGCATCTCCAGAGTCCTGCTCACTGACCTCCTTGCCAATGTCGCAGACAGTGCTCAAATGGGCAGGTCATCCTGGTAGGGATAGACATGATGCCCCTCCTGCTGAATTTGAGCCACCAGGACTATGAGCACCTTCGAGAAGACCCTGGGGGCTGTAGCAAGCCCAAAGGGAAGAGCCCTGTACTGGAAATGCTGACCCAGGACCAAGAACCTGAGAAACCTCTGATGAGACTGACAGATTATAATGTGGACATATGCATCCGTCAGATCTATGGAAGCTGGGAAATCACCCGGCTGGACAGCTCAGGTGACTGAATGCAAGGACTTCATTTTTGAAGATCATGTAGTGCAGTAACTTGTTCAGATGTTTCAGATCCAGAATGAGTCTGAAACCACCCGACTTTTTGGGAACTACTAAATAGATCGAGTAGAATCCCTGGCCTTGGTTGCTTGGAGGAACTAGTACAATCACCCTTATTTGATTGAGGTGGGTCAGGGTCTCTGACACTGCTTGTCTCTTTACTGGGTCCTTGGAAACCAGGTATGGCAGAAAATACCCCCTTGAGGGGATTTCTGAAAATTCTGTTGTGTAACCTAAGGCCTGAATTTCTAAAACCCAAGCATCTGAAGTTATCTGGGCCCATCTTGAGAAACAATTGCAGTCTGCCACCAAGGGAAGGGAGGCAGAGATGGGCACTTGTACCCTGTCTGTGGGGCACACATTTTTCATCCAGGCCAGGTACGTTGTTTGGCAAGGGCTCTTCTTTACTGTAGCCCTTGTAACCAGAATAGGCTCCTTTATTTCTCTGGTTACCAAAGTTCCAAAAGGGATGAAAACCTCCTAGAAACTGCCCCTGCCAGCCACCTCCTTGATCTCTGTGGGGTCGATGTGGCTTTGTGCTGTTGCTTTGACACTGGAAGGTGGCCCTTCTTATCCTGGATATCCATTAAAATACCATACAGGCCAGAACCGAACAACAAACCTCCCTCGAAAGGGACATTGAACAGCTTGGTCTTGGAAGTCTGATCAGCAACCTAATGCCTAAGCCATACATCTCGCATAGCTGACACAATGTGATAGGCAGAGCGAGCCAACATGCACAAATTCTCCACCGTGGTGTCAACTAAAAAGGTGGAGGTCATGGCAACCAATTGCAGAATGTTTGTGCCCTCTGAATCTGGGGAAATGAAGCTGCCCAGTGTAGTAACCCACAAGTTTAAAGCTCTGGCAGCAATAAAAGAGGCATAGGAGGTGCACAGGTTGCACCTTTGGAGGCAAAAGCCCTTTTGCATGCAGTATCTGCTCATTTGTTGTGTGAATCTGTTAAAGCCAGTGACCCTTCAGTAGGAATGGTGGTGTGCTTGACAGAATTATGCACAGCATTGCCCATCAGAGGAAGGGCTTCCCACCTGTGACATTTTTACTCTAAAAAGGGACAATACTGGGTCTTACATTTTGGCAGATACTTTCTTTGGTCCACTCTTGCTCAATAATTTGGTCACAGTGAATAAAACTTGGAAAACACTTTGGAGCAGAGAAGGACGCAGACAGTATGGGACGTCCACTGCCTCCACAGATTGTTCTTCCTTAAGCTATAAGGACCTACATGCCTCAGCTATCAGGTAGGACAAGGACTTGGTATTAAATAGGGGATATTAAATAGGGGAAGGATAGGAATCCTCCTTGGCTCTGTCCACTCCCCTTCCTCCTCCTCCTCAGAGGGACCATCCTCCTCATCAGAAAGCAGCATTTTAAGGTCAGGAGCTTCCCCAAGATCCCAGAAACCTCATCTTGACCCTCTAAATAGTCAGGGTCAGGGTCTGCCTGCATATCTGTATCCACAGCCTTGTCCTGCTGTGGTGCACCTGAATGTGCCTATGTGGGCCCGACCTGAGTGACCCGGTTTGGAGTTGGGTGTATTTGCTGGGATGTCCTGTGGAACATTGGGGCCCAAAACTCTCCTAAGAGCAGTAAAAAGGATTTTCACAATTCTGCTTTCCACTGCCAACTGAAAAATGAGTTGCCCCCTCCACAGCTTGGAGGCTAGCTGGGGGGGGGACTGTAAGGGACATATTAGGCTGAGAAACACAATGGGGGCATAGGAACCCATGGGAGAGGGTCTCATCACCCTTTTGCAAGGCTTACATCTTTTAAATGTTAGTGGTCTCCGATAAACCATGGTGCAGATAGAAGCCCTGTAAATGTCTGAGCTTAAACTAGTGGGCTCTAAACTGCATTTCAGTATGTTTGAATATCAGTAGTGCAGAGTAAAGTACAAGAGTGCGCCTGCAGTTCTGCCGACTGCCAAAGGAAAACCAAAGGTATTACATTTTTTCAATTCTAGATTTAAACACTCAAAAAAAGAGAGACGCATGTCTATCTGCTGAGAAAAGGCATAGACACGTGCGCACACTCAGGCGTGTGTATGCAGCCATGCATGATGTCAGCACATTAGAAGGTGGGCATGTGCCTACTACAAGTGCGCGAATGGCATGCTGAACAAAGTGCAAGTCAAAAATATGAAAAAAGGGGTGTGCGCCCAACTGTAGAAATGATTGGCTGAGTGGCGGGAAAACCTGGTGGCTTAAGAGAGCCAAAACACATGCCAATGGGTGATGGAGCCTAAGAAGCCTCAAAGAAGTAACAAACATTTGACAGTGTCGAACGTTTGATGCACTGGAAGATGTCTGCCCCTGCACTTTGTGGATGACCTTGCGGTACTTGAATGTATGTATTATGTTCCCCCTGTCCCTCCTGTCCTCCACTGAGTACATATTGTGGTCCTTTAATCTGTCCTGATATGTTCTGATCTTACTTTGAGGGGAAGCGCTTGCAGCAGGCTATAACCATTAGGGCTATTGCCGCAGGCCTTAGGACCCACCAGAAAAAATTTAGCTAGCAGTATGTGTGACACGTGGACAGCCAGTTCTGAGTACACTATGATTTTTGTAATATAAAAATGTTTCTGTCTTGCGAGATGCTGAGACAGCATGTGAAGTCACACACACACACACACACAGGTTTTAGATACAAGGTGTTACTTGGAAGGCCAGGAGCTAATTACAGACTAGAACAGGCCCTAATCAAGGATCTCCTGTTTATCTAAGTTAAATCTAGCTTTAACTGCTGAGAGGGAAATTAATATCCATTTTATGAAGTTTAGAGAAGAAACCAGGTTATGGCACACTGGTGCGAAATCATAAATGCTTTGATGTCTGTGTGAGAGAGGATACTGCTCATAGATGAAAGGAAATTTACAGACTTGGTTGGGAAAGTCACATGGGGAAAGGAGTTTCTGCTGATGTAAATTAACTTACCTTCTAAAATGATAAAACATCCTGGGTGTATGAGTTTTAATAAACAGAGGGGAGCTAGGTGACCTCACACAAAGGGGTTGGCAAAGACAGTTTTTAAACAGTATTCTGTTTTCCATTTTGACACAAACGTTTGGACTCTGAAAAAGAAACATCTACAGCACTGTGAGATAAGAATACGTTAGAAAAGACAGTTCTAAGAGTACTGTGGTAGGATATTTTGTCTGCACTTTTAAACCTGTTTTGTTTAAGTGATTAGTATGTTTTGTGATATATGGTTCTGTATTTACATGTTAAATTGTTGTAACTATTTTGAAGTAAACCTTTACTTTAGAAATTACTTGGTGTGCCTTTGAATTTCTTTTTCTTGACAAGGGAAGCATACATGGTTAAAGCTGACACTGCACAAAGCTTACTGGTTTTACCAAACTGGGGAAAGGTAAGAATTTATTCTGAGGTCTTTAATAGAGTTTTAAGGGTTCATTTTGTACGCCTGGTTAGGTGCCCATAGGCAAAAGATATCTGCCCCTCCCGAAGAGCAGAATTATCTGAGCCTGTACATTGGGTACGCTAACAAGAGGTTCCCAGTTTGAATCCCTCCAAGACTTGAGACCAAAGGTTGATTCAAACCCACAAAACAGACAGGAGGGTTACCCTGTTTCTGTTACCTGTTCACAAGACTGCACTTGAAGGTTGGCACTTTGGGCATAGAGGGCTGACCTGCTGAGTGGGTTTCTGACAGATTGGTGACACCAGTGTGCATAATTTTGGTATTACAAGCTTTTATTGTTCAGTGTGTCAACTTGAGACCATCAGCTCACTTGCAAAGAAAGAAAAAGGCAGTAATTTATTTCTAAAAAAGGAGACAGAACTATATCACTTGGCGTACAATCAAGTTCCTACCTGTTTTATTTTTTTTTCTAAAGTGCAAGTCAGAGTAGCTGTAGTTAGGGAAGAAGATGGCTTCCAACTACAGCAGGCACACTGTAGACTACTTAAAGCAGTTGTGCAGGGTCAGAGGAGTCCTATTTGAGGTGAAAGCCAGCAAACAGCACCTCGTGGATGCCCTGATGGTAGCAGATACTCAGAGCAGCGAGTCACAGACCGTGACTGAAAAGGACCAAACCTCAAGTGTGGCAGGGCTAGCGGCCAGTGCAGTGTCCAGATCCGATGGAGGGCAACAGGGCCACTGTCAGCGAAGGGCCACAGCAGCAGGGGAAGGCTACTAGTATCCTGGATCAAGAAGTACTCAGGCTGCAAACTAAGTTGAGCAGAATGGAGCTGGAGTTCCAGAGGGAGAGGGACTGTGAACAGCGGGAGGCAGAGCAAGAATGCCGAGAGGCAGAGTGAGAACAGAGAGACGCGGACTGTGAGGAGAGTGAGCGCCAGAGGCAACATGAACTGGAGAAGCTATGACTCCAACCAGCAGCACCAGAGCAGGTAAGTGGCTTGGGTTTAACTGGGACTACAGGACTGGGTTACAAATTGAATTCCAAATTGATAGTCGAATTTAAAGAGGGGGAGGATATGGATGCCTTTTTAAATTCTTTTGAAAAAGTTTGTATTCAGGCTAAAATTCCTAGAGAGTCCTGGAGCTTCCAGCTATCCTCACTACTTACCGGGAAAGCTCAAGATGCATTGGGTCAAATGGACAATGAGGACAGTGATGATTACAGCAAACTTAAAACAGTACTGTTAAAGAAATTTGAATTAACTACTGAATCATACAGAGCTAAATTCCGTAAGCTCAGGAGAAGCCCTGACATGAGCTACGAGGAGCTAGCCATGAAACAACGTTAGTTTTTAAAACGTTGGTGGGAAGGAATCGAGGCAAACTCTGTTGATAAAATTAAAAATGTGATTTTGTTAGAACAGTTTTATTGGACATGCCCAGCAGAGCTGAAAACCTGGCTGAAGGACCGAGATCCCAAAACAGTGCAAGAGGCTGCTGAACTCTCGGACCCCTATGCCAAGAGCAGACCTGCTCTGAGAGCAATTGGGGCGGGTGTGGCAGTGCAGAAAGGGAAAAGCGCGCCTTCAGAGCAGCTAAAACCCTCACTGCCTCCACTGAAACCAGTTAACCCCAGGTTTCAGAGAAAAGATTTCTCTGAAAAGGGAAGTGAATGTTGGTTATGTAAAAAAACGGAGCATATTGCCACACAGTGTCCCAAAAGAATGAGCACTAATACGCAGAATGATACTAGAAAAGAAGTGGGTTGTTTGTGTGTCCCTGGAAGCATGCCTGTGAACATGAGGGAACACATGCACCCAGTCATGGTGAATGGTGTACAGACGCAAGGGTTAAGGGACACAGGGGCATCCTTGACCTTGGTAAAGGGGGATCTAGTAGAGCCTGGTCAGCTTATACCCAATAAATACGTCACTGTACGGGACTTTACTGGTGAGACAAAAACATTGCCCCTCGCTAGTGTTCTCCTAGACTGGGGTGAAACGGGGAACTGTGCAACAGGTGGCTGTAGCCAAAACCTTAGCAGTGGATGTTATCCTGGGCAACAATCTCAAACAAGGGATGGTGTGTGCAGTTACCCATAGCCAAGCAGCAAGGGAAAATTGTAGTTCCCTGAACCCCACAGAAGCCATTGTGGAAACCACAGAGAGGCTGGTGCCCCAGCCTGCATCTCCAGATGGGGAGACTAACGAAAAGGGGGTAGAAATTTCCCCAGTGGCAAGTAACCACACAGCTACGGAGGGTCACTCTGAAGAGGGAGGGATGACTCATTGTCAGAGGGTTGGGATTGACAGTGATCCTGAGTGCCCTGACGCTAGTGCTAGGGACCCTAGTTTAGCGACTGAAGGAGACCTGTCCCATGCCTTGGGAATGTGTGAGGGGTTTGCAGCTGCTCAGAGAAGTGACCCTAGTTTAGAGAAGCTGAGGGCTTAGGCAGACTCGGACAGTGCACAGGGAGGTGATGGCAGACATAAGGTTTATTGGGAAAATGGACTTATATATACTCAGGCAGTACAGACAGAGGGAGGGGTGCTAGGCAGGCAGCCTGTTGTTCCCCAGGGGTATCAAAAGCAGTTGCTCAAGATTGCACATGATATTCCCTTATCTGGTCATCTGGGAATGGCACACATGGCGCAGTGGTTGGCCCAGAATTTCTACTGGCCTAACTTCACCCAGCAGTTGAAGGAGTATTGCAGGTCTTGTCACCAGTGCCAAGAAATAGGGAAGGCGGGCAAGAAAATCCAAGCCGCCCTGATTCCATTGCCCATAGTGGAGTAGCCATTCCAGAGGGTGGGAATAGATATTGTGGGGCCTTTAAATGCCCCCAGCTCCTCAGGGAAGAGATTCATTCTGACTGTGGTGGATTATGCCACCCGGTACCCAGAGGCAGTCGCCCTATCCTCACTGAGGACAGACAAAGTGGCAGATGCCTTACTTGGGATTTTCTCCCGTGTTGGGTTTCTGCAGGAGGTTATCACCGATCAAGGGGGTTCCTTCATGTCGGACCTGATGAAATGTTTATGGGAGAAGTGTGGTGGTGCAGAGATGCACGACACCATATCACCCACAAGCCAATGGACTTGTGGAAAGATTCAATGGTACCCTGAAGTCAATGCTCTGGGCATTTTCTGAACAGCATGGGAGGGACTGGGAGAAATACCTTCCCCACCTGTTGTTTGCATACAGGGAGGTGCCCCAAGAGTTGACAGGATTTTCCCCCTTCGAACTCTTATATGAACGCCGGGTATGTGGGCCCCTAGACTTGATCTGGGAGGACTGGGAAGGTAAGCACGCCACTAAGGGAACTCCCATTGTGGATTACGTCCTTAGGTTTAAGGAAAGGCTGAAGGAGCTTATGGGGACAGCCCAGAGTAACCTGGCAGCTGCCCAACAGAAACAAAAAGTGTGGTACAATCGCAGAGCCAGAGCTCACTCATACATGGTGGGTCAGGAAGTCGTGGTCCTTATTCCAGTCCAGAAAGACAAGCTGCAGGCTGAGTGGGCAGGACCATACAAAGTAGTTAGGAAGGTAAATGATGTGAACTATAATGTGGAGTTACCTGACTGAAGACAGACAGAAAGGCTGTACCATGTCAACATGATGAAGCCATATGCAAATAGGGCTGAAATGGTGTTTGCAGTGTGTAGTCTTGGGGAGGGGACGGATGACAGAGACCCCCTTCTGGACTTGCTGGAAGAAAGTAAGTGGGAGTCCTCTGTGGAGGCAGTAAAACTGTCTCCCCAGCTGGTCCCGGACCAGATCCAGAAAGTAAGGGAGGTTTAGCAGACCTTGCCCCATTGTTTAGCGCCAAGCCTGGACTAACCCCCTTAGAGATGCAAGATGTGGGGACAGGGACACAGACGCCCATACGGCAGACAGCATATCGGGTGTCAGAGGCTGTCCAGAAGGACATTAGGAGGGAAGTGGAGGAGATGCTGGATTTAGGGGTAATCCAGAGATCCCACAGCCCCTGGGCCTCACCTGTAGTCCTTGTGCCTAAGCCAGATGGCTCTACTCGTTTCTGTGTGGATTATCGTGGACTGAATGCAGTCACGAAGCCAGACACCCACCCGATGCCCCAGACGGACGAACTCCTGGACAAGTTGGGAGGGGTGACCTACCTTACGACAATTGACCTGACCAAGGGGTATTAGCAGGTAGAGTTGATGGGCAGAGCTAGGGAGAGGTTGGCCTTCATCACTCCGATAGGCTTATTTGAATTTAAAGTAATGCCTTTCGGAATGAAGAACGCCCCGGACACTTTCCAAAGGTTGGTGAACCAGGTGTTAAATGGTGCTGAGGTGTACGCCGTGTCGTACCTGGATGACATTGCCATCTTTAGTATCAGCTGGGAGGAACACCTATCCCACCTTAGGGAAGTGCTGGGCAGGATACAGAGGGCCGGGATTAGTGTCAAAGCCAGGAAGTGCCAGGTGGCCATGGGAGAGGTGGCATACCTTGGGCATGTAGTAGGCCGAAGAAAGCTCCATCCTAATCAAATAAAGATAGAGGTAATCCAGGTGTGGCCCAGACCAGAAACACAGAAGCAGGTCAGGAGTTTTCTAGGGACAGCAGGGTACTACAGAAAATTTGTACCCAATTACAGTGCCCTGGCTGCTCCCCATCTGACCTGACAAAGAAAAGGATGCCCAAGAAAATTACCTGGGGCCCAGCCTGTGAGGAAGCCTTTTCCAAACTAAAGGAGGCACTGTGCAGTGCTCCTGTTTTGACAAGTCCTGACTATAGAAAACCCTTTATAGTTCAGACTGACACCTCAGACATGGGTATTGGGGCAGTACTGAGTCAGACATCAAGCCAAGGGAGAGATCACCCAGTAGTGTACCTGAGTAAGAAGTTACTTCCCAGGGAGCAGGCATACTCCACTGTGGAAAAACAATGTCTTGCCATAGTGTGGGCCCTAAAGAAGTTGGAGCCATACTTATATGGGCAACATTTTGTGGTGCAGACTGACCACAACCCCCTGCATTGGCTGATGCAGATGGGAAAAAACAATGGTAGATAGCTAAGATGGAGTCTTGCTTTGCAAGGGTATGATAAGACAATCGTACATAGAGCTGGAGCCAGAAACCAGAACTCAGATGGTCTGTCTTACGTATATGAGGAGTAAACTGATTTGGGAAGCTCATCCCATGCTGGGGATAGAGCCCCCAAATTCAGTCTAGGAGGGGAGGATTGTGACACGTGGACAGCCAGTTCTGAGTACACTATAATTTTTGTAATATAAAAATGTGTTATGGACTGTCTCTCATGAGAGATGCTGAGACCGCATGTGAGATAACACACACCAAGGTTTTAGATACAAGGTGTTACCTGGAAGGCCAGGAGCTAATTACAGACTAGAACAGGCCTTAATAAAGGATCTCCTGTTTATCTAAGTTAAATATAGCTTAAACTGCTAAGAGGGAAATCAGTATCCATTTTATGATGTTTAGAGGAGGAAACCAGGTTATGGCACACTGGTGCGAAATCATAAACGCTTTGATGTCTGTGTGAGAGAGGATACTGCTCATAGATGAAAGGAAATTTACAGACTTGATTGGGGAAGTCACATGGGGAAAGGAGTTTCTGCTTATGTAACCTTAGTTAACTTACCTTCTAAAATGATAAAACATCCTGGGTGTATGATTTTTTTTTTCTCTCCCTCTATTTATCCGCCTCCCACCCCACTGGAGCCGGACCATCGGAGTCACCAAACAAGCCTGTCTCACAGGTGCCTTACCTGTTAGTCTCAGTCCTCCATCCTGTCGCTGATCCTCTCTCGGTGGGTCAGGTAGGCGACCCCCAATCTTGCATGTGTCAGGGTCCAGAGGCTACAGGCAGGCACCAGCACATTGAGACCTCGGCTCGGCGTTCCGTCTTCCTGGCTCCAGTGGGGTGTTTCTGCATTTCTATGGGACGTTGCGGGCCCATGCGTCAAGGCGCAAGCACCGATGTTGGCAACTTCCTTCCCTCTCCTTCCACGAAGGAGTAGTCCCTGTGGCTGATTGGTCGCTGACCTACGCCCTCGACCAATCAAGCCACTGGGACCCTAGCTTGCCGTCACACCTCCAGCCTCCACCAGGGTCGGCGCTTGCCGGATAACCTCCCTCCCGGAGGCGAGCTGTCATCGGGCGCCCAGCCTGTCTACCCTGGCGACCCCGGCGCCCGAGTTCGCCTCCCAACCCAGGTCGGTGTATGATTTTTAATAAACAGAGGAGGAGCTAGGTGACCTCACACAAAGGGGTTGGCAAAGACAGTTTTTAAGCAGTATTCTGTTTTCCATTTTGACACAAATGTTTGGACTCTGAAAAAGAAACATCTACAGCACTGTGAGAAAGAAACATCTACAGCACTGTGAGATAAGAATACCTTAGAAAAGACAATTCTAAGAGTACTGTGGTAGGATATTTTGTCTGCACTTCTAAACCTGTTTTGTTTAAGTGATTTGTATGTTTTGTGATACATGGTTCTGTATTTACATGTTACATTTTTTTATCTATTTTGAAGTAAACCTCTACTTTAGAGATTACTTGGTGTGCCTTTGAATTTCTTTTCCTTGACAAGGGAAGCATACATGGTTAAAGCTGACACTGCACAAAGCTTACTGGTTTTACCAAACTGGGAAAAGGTAAGCATTTATTCTGAGGTCTTTAATAGAGTTTTAAGGGTTCATTTTGTACGCCTGGTTAGGTGCCCATAGGCAAAAGATATCTGCCCCCCCCCCCGAAGAGCAGAATTATCTGAGCCTGTACATTGGGTACGCTAACAAGAGGTTCACAGTTTGAATCCCTCCAAGATTTGAGACCAAACGTTGATTTGAACCCACAAAACCGACAGGAGGGTTACCCTGTTTCTGTTAACTGTTCACAAGACTGCGCTCGGAGGTTGGCACTTTGGGAGTAGAGGGCTGACCTGCTGAGTGGGTTTGTGACAGTATGCAGTGGGGACCGCCCCCCCCCGACGTCGGCTCCGCTATATAAGGGGGCGGACCGCGGCTCCACCTCAGTTCTTTCCCACCGGAGACCCGCTGTCATTGGGAAGTTCTTAGCATGAGTTAAGCAGTTCCAGCAAATCTGAATTTCTATCTGCTAGTTTCTCCGTTTTTCTTCTGTTTTCTCCTTCTGGTTTTGACAGCTCGTCCTTCTTCGACCCGACCTCGCTACCGTCGCATGTCAGCACTGTTGTCGGTCTCCTCCTCCGGTTCCAAGAAGACGAAGTGCGCCTGTGGCCACCAGATATCATCTAAGGATGGCCACGATCAGTGTGTCTTCTGCCTGGGACCAGACCATGACCTCAAATCCTGCTAGATCTGCAAGGGCTTCACTAACAGGACTCAGATCAGACGCCTGAAGGCTGTGAAAGCCCACTTGCTAGAACAAAAAAGGGACATCCTGCAGTCCCCTCCTGGGGAAAAGGGTAAGCGCCGGGACAAGTCCCAGAAGTTCCAGGACAAGGATTGTAGCCAGTCCCATCATCGTTCAAGATCCCGCTCTCCCCACAAAAAGGCCTCCTCCTCCGGCTCAGGTGGGTCCGACTACTGGAAGCACTCCAGGCACGAGGAGCAGTCAAGGCCAGAAGCTCCCACCAAGTCACCAACATCAGTCCCGTCGAGAGCTCCTCCAGCAAACCTTCCAAAGCAAAGGTTATGCCTTTGCGCGTCACCTCCATTCCGTCAGAAACAAGCAAGGCCTCCACTTTGGCCAGTGCATCGGCCTTGCTGAAGAAGTCCCCAACCACAGTCTTACCGGACACCGGTAAGTCATCTGACAAGGACCGGGACCCCAAGCCCAAGGCCCTCTCTGGATCATGTCTGTCAAAGCCAATCAGGTTGGACCCGGCACTGGCCAACACACCGGCGCTGGTGAAAGTTCCTAAGACTGATGGGACTACCGGTGAGCCTGCACTGGTCAAGACACCAACACTGGCCCTGAGATCCTCGACTCTGGAGGACTCTTCTTAGGGCTCCTCCCCAAAAGCCCTACCAGATCCTCTGGCTTCTCCAATCCCCCAAAGGGGGTGGTGGCTCTCTTTAACAAGGAGGAGCTGAAGGAGCTTTTTTCCTTCTGGTGGAGCCAGGTCCACAATGACGATGCTCCACCACAGCCAGAACTGGCACCAGTTCCAGACTGACTGGACAAGCAGGAGCCTGAGGGCAACCCCGTCGGGTCGCCAGTTAAGACCCCCAAGGAGCACCGTACAGTCCCTAAGCCTCGCTCCCCCTCAGCTGTACGTTCCCGGTCATGGTCCAGGGACTGTAGATGGCGACGCTCCAGGTCGGACAGCCATCATCGGTCTAAGCCCAGGAGCAGGTCCTGCAGCTGCTGTAGGTTTTCCTTTAGGTGGGCTCGCTCCCCTAGCCAGCGCTGGTCCAAGGACAGTCGTCGGTCCCTGTTCCATCATTGGTCCAGGAGCCGACATCATTCTCAGGACCGGTGTCGGTCTGTAAGTCACCGACGTTCTAGGGAGGGTAGTCCTTCTAGACACAGCTCAGAAACTTCACAGTCTAGGAGCAGGTCTTCCTCCTCTTCCTCGTCTTTTTCAGGAGTTGGGGTTCTTCTGATGACAAGGATCTACTGTACCCTGTTCGCCTCTGGATGATCCAACTTTCATGAATGTCATGAGGCACATCCATGCCTCTAACGAATGGGAGACAGAGGACCTGGATCCGGAACGCCAAAGACTGGCTTGTTACCTGAGGCAGAAGGAGCCCAAACCCTTGGTGGTGCCTCCTCTGGTCGACATTTTCCAAGATCTCACCAGGACAACTTGGAAGCATCCAACCTCTGTCCCGGCGGTTCCCAAGAAGTCAGACAGGCTATACAGGGCCCTGAGAGATGAGCCTTTTCTGGCAGAGAATGCTCAGGCAGACTCTACAGTAATTGCGGCTGCTCATGACAAATCCAAGCAGCTGAAACATTTAAGCTTCCAGCCTCCCAACCAGGAGTCCCGTTTCGTGGGTCAGGTGGGCAAGAAAGTATATTCTGCATCCAGCTGCTCCATCTGTTCCCTTAATTTCCTTACCCATATGGTCCGGTACCAGACTGCGCTTTGGGAAAAGGGACAGGAGCTTGCCAATGCCTTGCCAGACTCCGCACAAAAGACGGAGCTTCTGGATGTCTTGAAATCGGGCTTGGATGTGGGCACGCATGTCTTATGTGCCTTGTACAATACTGTGGCTACAGCAGCTAGGGTGGCAGTGTCAGGTGTCTGCCTTCGGCACCACACATGGCTGAGATGCTCTGGATTTCAGAATGATCTGCAAGCTGGAATCAGAGACCTCCCATTCCATGGTTCCGTGCTCTTTGGGCAGAAGACCGAGGATCCGATCTCTCATCTCCAGGAGTCGGGCAAGTCCATCTGGTCCATCCGCTAAATGTATAAAGGGGACCACAGATGTTTCTGAAAATGGCCCTTTCGTAAACCCTCATGCCAGCAAGCCCATGGTAACAACCAAGGTCAGAGAGGTAACTTCAAAAGGAAGGCCAGCAACCAGCAGCCTGGAGGCACATCTTTTCAAGGCCCCAAGTCCTCCCACACCTCTCTCCCCACCCCTGGCTCTTCCCAATGACTCGCTGCTGACCCTCCCTCCTCTGGAGGAGCTTCAGGGAGGCAGTAGGGGGTCACTTATCCCTCCATTTGGAGGGCTGGAGCTCTATCACATTGGACCAGTGGGTCCTAGACATCATAAGGAGAGGGCACACATTGGAATTCACCCAGATCCCTCCAGAAACTCCACCAAAGTCCTCAAGGTATCCTCCTTCTCCCATCTCACTCATAGAAGGAGAAATACAGGCCCTCTTGTGGAAAAGGGCAATAGAGCCAGTTCCCCTGCTGCAGCGGGGAAAAGGGGTATTTACTCCCACTTCTTCCTGGTTCCAAAGAAGACTCAAGATCTTTGGCCCATCCTGGACCTCAGCTGTCTAAACTATTATACAGAATACAGAAGGTTCAGGATGGTGACCCTTCCAGGTCTTCTCCCTCTGCTGCACCGGGGAGACTGGCTCTGTTCCCTGGACATGCAAGATGCTTACATGCACATTGGGGTCTTTCCCTCCTCACAGGAAGTTTCTGAGGTTCAGTTTCTGGGAGGAGCATTATCAATTCCGGGTTCTTCCATTCTGCCTCTCCTCCACTCCTCGAGTCTTCACCAAATGCCTAGTAGTGGTAGATGTGGCTCTAAGGCGCAGGGGGCATTACGTCTTTCCTTATCTCGACGATTGGCTTCTAGTGGCCCCGTCGAGAGAGCACCTGCTTCAAATTCTCAGAGACACATACCTTATTCCAAGAGGTGGGGATAAACCTGAAGCTACCAAAGTCTTCCCCAGAGCCCAGCCAAAGACTCACCTTTATAGGTGTGGACCAGGATTCAACTAAGAGCATGGCCTTTCTTTTTCAAGAGAGAGGAGATCGCCTAAATGAGGTGGCCAGTTCAGTCCTCATAACCCAACAGGTCCAGGCCAGAACCTTCCTCAGATATCTGGGGCATATGGTGCCAGCCATCCCTTTAGTCCCCTTTGTCTGCCTCCACATGAGGGTCCCACAATGGATGCTCAGGGTGCAGTGGGATCAAAGCTCCGATGGTCTGGACCATGTGGTCAGGATCCGAGAGCCAGTCAGGAGGACCCTGTCTTGGTGGTTGGACCCTCTGAATCTGGAGAAAGGGGTTCCATTTCATCAGGAGCCCCTAGGCCAGACTCTGACAACAGATGCCTCTGATTTGGGTTGGAGGGCGCACCTCGGAGACCACTGGACTCAAGGCGTCTGGACCCCGGAGGAGCGCAGCCTCCACATCAGTGTTCTAGAAATGTGAGCTGTCCTCAATGCTCCAACAGCATTTCAGGAGGACCTCGTACCAGGCTCTCTTCTTGTTCAGACAGACAACATGGCGGTTCTCTTTTACATCAACAAGCAAGGGGGGACTCACTCCTACCCCCTGTGCAGGGAGGCGATGAGAGTCTGGTATCGGGCGCTGGAGCATCACATTTCTCTGTCTGCTGTCCATGTCCCAGGTGCCCAAAATGACTTGGCAGACAGCCTAAGCAGGTCTCAGTCCAAGGCCCATGAGTGGGAGCTACTCCAGTCAGTAGCGGACCAGCTCTTTGGCACTTGGAGTCATCCAGAGCTGGACCTCTTTGCGTCTCCATGCAACACCAAACTGCCAGTTTTCTGCTCGTGAGAGCACATGCCTGGTGTTTTCTGGCCAGATACATTGTCCTTTTGTTGGGCAGGGAAGTTTCTTTATGTCTTCCCTCCCTTCCTTCTCATTCAGAGAGCATTGTTGAAGGTACAGACTGAGGGGGCTCAGGGGATTCTAGTCGCCCTACTGTGGCCTTGACAGATTTGTTTCCCACTACTTCAGCGGTTGTCCTCAGAACCTCCAGTCCCGCTGCCAATATGCTTGCGATTGCTGTCCCAGGATCGGGGTAGGTTGGTTCATCCAGATCTCAGGTCCCTAATCCTTCATGCTTGGCTCCTGCAGACATAGTCAAATCCAGGTATGGGGTTTCCCAAGAGGTGGCAGACATCCTCATTTCAACGAGGAAGCCTTCTACATGATCTGCTTATGCTATGAAGTGGAAACGTTCTTGCTTATGGGCTTCGTCCCACTATTTGGACTCCCCTTTCTGCCTGGTGAACTCAGCATTACAATACCTCGTCTCCTTATACCAGCAAGGCTTGAGCTATTCTTCCATAAAGGTGCATATGTGTGCCATCTCTGCTTGTCATGTCCTGTTTGGGGACAGGACGCTAGCCCAGCTGGATGTGGCTCGTAGCTCTTTACAGGGCATTTTACATTTATGACCTCCCATCAGGGATCCTATCCCTCCCTCCCTGGGATCTCCTTTTTGTGTTGGAGATGTTAACTCTCCCCGCTTTGAACCTGCAGTGGAGTGTGAGCTGTGATTTCTTTTATGGAAGGTTTCCTTTTTAGTTGCTGTTACTTCAGCTCGAAGAGTTTCCGAGCTACAGGCCCTGATGTGTAAGGAGCCTTATATTATTTTTTATCGGGAAAGAGTTTCCCTTTGAACAAATCCTAAGTTGTTGCCGAAAGTGGTCTCGGAATTGACCCTCAACCAGCCGGTTGACCTTCCAGTCGATTTCCCTACCCCTACCAATAGGGGAGAGTCTCTCCTACACAAATTGGACGTCCACAGGGTGCTGAGATATTACCTTAAGCGAATAGCGGCACACCGCAAATCGGAGTAATTGTTTGTGGCCTTTGCACCTCAACACCTGGGCAAACCAGTGTCTAAGCAGACTATTTCCCAGTGGCTTGTACACTGTATAGTGTACTGCTACAACAAATACAACAAACCTCTACGGGGCACGGTTAGAGGTTATTCCACTAGAGGAGTCTCTACCTCATTTGCATCTTTGAAAAACATCTCATTTTGAGACATCTGTGCAGTTGCTACTTGGAATTCAGTGCACACCTTTGTTAGGCATTAGTCTGGACATTGCTTCCAGGCACCGAGCCGGTTTCGACCTGGCAGTCCTTCAGGGACTTTTGTCCTAGCGTGCTGACTCCTGCCTTAGGCTTTATCATCTCTGCAGTTTCTACCATCCTACCTCCCAGGGCTATTCACCTCCTTGGTGTGGAACTGCTTGGGATTCTGTCCTAATGGTTATAGCCTGCTGCAAGAGCTCCCCCTCGAAGTAAGACAGTACAGTTATGTAAGAACTTACCATAACAGTAGATCTTCGAGAGGAACTCTTGCAGCAGGCACTGCTTTCTCACCCTCCATCCCCCAGGAGAATTTTTCAGCATGTCTGGGGCGGGCTTCACCTGGTTCATGGATCTGTGTGCGGGTCTTTGGCGGGGGAACTGAGGTGGAGCCGGGGTCTGCCCCTTATATAGCGTGTCCAACATCGGGGTGGAGCCAACATCAGGGGGGTGGTCCCTGCTGGGTACTGCTAGCTAAGTATTTTCCAGTGGGTCCTAAGGCCTGTGGCAATAGTCCTAATGGTTATAGCCTGCTGCAAGAGCTCCTCTCAAAGATCTGCTGTTACGGTAAGTTCTTACGTAACTGTACTTTTTGCAAGCCATGTACCATCTTGGTTGCCCTTCTGTGGACCGGCTCCACCCTGTCAATGTCCGTGTGCAGTTGCGGACTCCAGAACTGCACACAGTACTGTAAGATAGGGCTAACTAGTGCATTATGCAATGGCATCACCAGCTCGCACCTTTTGCTAGTGATACCTTTGCCTATGCACTTAAGCATACCACTGGGCCTCCTTGCAACATTTGTGCTCTGTTTTGACACCTTAAGGTCATCAGAACTGATAACTCCTATGTCCTTTTCTTCCTTGGTGATTGTCATCACTTCACCCCTATCCAGTAACTCTCCCCAGGTTTCCCTCTTCCCAGGTGCATTATTTGTCCTTTTTTGCACTGAACCTCAGTTGGCACTCCTCAGACCATTTTTCAAGGCTCTCCATGTGTCTGCTCATTTTCCCCACCCCTTCTGGAATATTGACTCTGTTACAGATGTTGGTGTCATCTGCAAACAGGCAGATAGACCTTTCCTTCTAGCACTTCTGCAATGTCTATAATGCAAACATTGAAAAGGACTGGTCCCAGGACTAATCCCTGAGGTACCCCACTGGTCATCACCCTCTCCCCAGATTGGATCTCATTACCACCACCCTCTCCCTCCTTTCCGTCAGCCAGTTTCTAACCCAGTGTATCAGCTTGTGCCCCGTGGCCAGACTACCCATCTTGTTATATCAGCCTTCTGTGTTGGTCAGCATGGAAGGCTTTCCTGAAATCATGGTAGGTGACTGCCCCTCCCTGATTTGCTTCCTTCCTGAGGCATAGTGTTTCCAACCCTAACACCAGCTCCCACCCTGCAGAGACTGACGGGCACTGGGGGTGTGCCTTTGGGTCATTGGCCATAATGCTAATGCCATTCCACCTTACTGCACCCTGTAGACACCTACAGGTGTCACAGTGTGCCTTGGGGTCTTTGGCCCTTACACTCACCCCATTCCATAAGAAAATAAGTGGAGGTGGTTGCAGTATAGAAGAATGGGGTGAATGTTAGGGCCGAAGATCCCAAGGCATACCTCGATTCCTGTCACTGGCTGCAGGGTGGGTGTGGGGTGGAATGGCATGAGAATTACGGCTAATGACCCTAAGTCACACCCCGACGCCTGTCAGTCTATACAGGCGGGGAAGCATAGTTGGAAACCCTAACACCCTAAAGCTGGTATTTTCACTCCAAATTTTCAACATGGGCTTTTTTGGACCCCATCACATGAACAGTGACACTATCATTTTGTTATTCAATCCCGAAAGGTGGTTTCATGCTGCGATTGGGCCATTCGGCACCACAGGTGCAAAAACACATTTTGGGCAGGACGTCAAAAATGACAGCTGCACTGTGCTTGAGGAAGTATAAAAAATGGCAGTGTTGAAAATCTGGAGTGAAAATATGAAAAATTGGTGAAGTTACGAGCGTGCGTAGAAACTGTGCAATGCACGGCCGTAACGCAATCATTTTTTGGAATTTTTTCACCAAATTTTCAGCATGGGCTTTTTGGGACCCCACCTCATGAACAGTGGCACTATCATTTCAGTACTCCATCCCGAAAGTTGATGTCGCACAGTGACCA
Source organism: Neoceratodus forsteri (assembly GCA_016271365.2). Taxonomy (NCBI): domain Eukaryota; kingdom Metazoa; phylum Chordata; order Ceratodontiformes; family Ceratodontidae; genus Neoceratodus; species Neoceratodus forsteri. The sequence goes on from CM028130.1 coordinate 1,166,195,118, forward strand.
CGCCATTCTGCACCACAGGTGCATACACATGTTTCGGGAAGGAAGTGAAAAAGGACAGCTAAACTGTTCATAAGGAGGTTTGAAAAAATTGCAATGTTGAAAATCTGGAGTGAAAATATTAAAAATTGGTGAAGTTATGAGTGTGCACAGAAACTGCACAATGCACCCTTGCAACGCAGTCATTTTTTGGAATGATTTTACCAAATTTGCAACATGGGTTTTTAGATTTCAATTATGAACAGTGGCACTGTCATTGTTAATTGTCCCAAAAGGTGATTCCCATGCAGTGACCGGCAATCACCTTGGACCGGAAAACAAATGGTAGTGCCAGTGTTCATGAGGTGGGTGCCAAGAACCCCATGTTGAAAATTTGGGGCCAAAATTCCTAAAACTGACTGAGATATCAATCGAAGCTTGACCCCCCCCCCACTGAGTCCCGTTATAAGGCTTACCGTGATTTCTCAGTTGGTCAGTCACCTTTGAAGAGTGCAGATGTGTTCCCGGTCCAGAGAAGATGACAGCACTGGACCTCCGGAGGTAAGTATGGGGTGAGGGGGGTGCAGGGAGTTGGGGTACGCAGAGGGTGGATGTGGATGGGGGGGGGAAGGACCTGGGGAGACAACGATGGACCATTTTCTTTTTTACAGGGAAAAAAATTAAAATACAACAGGGGCAGTTTTCTTTGTTTTACAGGTCAAAAAAATTTAATATAGGCACACTGGGGTGGGCTCCCAGTGTGCCACAATAGTGGGGGGCGGCATGCTAACATGGGGATTGGGCATCCCGATGTCAGCACTGAATGGGTTTGTGGGGGAAGGGGCGCATTCGACACCGGGAGTGGGCATCCCTGTGTCGGAAGCATATTTCAATATTTTGTCACACTGGGGTGGGCTCTCTGATGTCAGCTGTCAGAAAAAGTCGCAGGGCGGCTAATGTTGAGGGGAGGGCAGAAGCCAGCACTGGGAGAGGCTGCACCGCAGCCACAGTTGAAGCTTGGGGGGGCTTCAGAAGAGCGGGGACGGAAACAGAGAATACAGGAATGACTGCTGCCTGCACATTCGTGTGCATTCTAATGCTCGTTGTAGGAGTTCGAGCTACAAATGAAGCACTCCCATTGGAGCGGTTCATTTGTTTCAAGTCTGTGGCACGGCACGTCAGCAGAGCTGAACTGCTGTCATGACCAGAGTGCCTGGTGATTGGTGTACACTGCCACACCTCTTGCAGATGCAGCTGTCACTGGCGTGGCAGTGACACCTCTCATTTCCCGTTACTATCTCAAAGCATTTGGTGCGCATGTGCATCAAGTGCAAAAATAAACAACAGCACAATTAACTTAAAATAAGAAAAAAACTAGTCACTCCTCAGCAGCTAAACTTGGACTGTGCAGCCTATATACTGGGCTGAAAGCCCATAAAAAGCTAATTTGATTGAGCCATTATGTTGATCAGTGAATCTTTGCAGTCCAGAGTTATTCATATGTAAATCGCCCTGTAATTCCCACCCCCCACCTACCATTCTACCCCCTCTCACCTCCCACCTACCATTTCACTCCCTCTCCCGCTCCTCTCCTCCTGTCTCCCCCTCCCTATCACCCTATCGCTTGTTGCCCCACCCCCAGACTACCTAGCACTTATCTTTCTGTTCTTGCACTTACTACAATGTCAAATCCTTCACTGCCTACCTCCTTTTCCCCACCCCTCCCCCTCTTATCCCCCACCCCTTGCTCCACTTATGTCACCCCAGGATGGTTTTCATTTGTATCTGTGTCTTGCTATATATACACCCGTATTGTTAATTGTGCATTGATATTTGCCACTGACTGTTTGCTACTGTGCTAGTTTATACACATGTACTGTCTTTTGCTACTGAGTTGACCTGTATTGTATCTTACCACTGCTTGCTTCTATGTTAACCTCCTGACCTTGTATTGTAGCTTACCACTGTTTTGCTTGCACCCTTTGCTGACGTGGAACCTTTGTAAAAGAACTCTTGATTCAAAGGTATTTGTAATCCTAGTAATAAATAAATAAAAAATAGAATAATTAAGGGTTGGTGGCAGCCATATGTTTTGGGCTGCTGACAGGAAATGATGCCACTGAGGGTCTCGGTCCTCGTTTGACTGTATTTAATCCAACAGGTTAAATAAGAAATTGACTGTTTTATTAAGTGTGTTTTAAGGTGTTATTACAACACTTTCTACATTTAGAATAATTGTTGTGTATGTGCATTGAAACTAGTGAGTTATCACCTTTACATTTCAAACTGTTAGTAAAAATAATCCATCTTCAGAATTGCTTTACTCTCTAGGCTATACTGCCAGTGCCAATTGATCATCAGAAACTACACGTCTAGGCTGGCCCCGGTGGTGCTGAGGGTTAAGGCCCTGGATGCCACACCTCACTCTATGCTGGCGACCCGGGTTCGGGAATGAACTTGGGCTGCCGGGGGGTCAGTCAGAGGAGGTAGGATTGAGCATCCCCATGGATGCTCTCCTCCTCTGGAGGAGTGGGCTTCAGGGCAGCAATGCCCGCAAGCGTTGCTGCTGGTGGAAGCATGGGCAGCAGGGCAGAAAATGGCTCTCTACATGGGAGCCGGGGGTGGGGAGGGTGCTGAGTATGCTCAACAGAGACAGGATGTCAGTGCTCTGCGTCGACGCCCTCAGGGGGATGGGACTGGGAGAAACCCAAAGGCAAAAAATCTCTCAGTCCTGCGCAGAATGAAGGTGGGTCCACGCTACATTGGGACCAGCCGAAGAAACCTGAGGACTGAGTTCCTCGGGGCAGGGAATGAAAGAAAGTAAAAAAAAAACACACAGAAAACTACACATCTCAAGACTGGCTCTGTGGTGCCAACAGGTATTGGGGCCCTATATCAGGATTTCTAAACCCTGGCTGTGTTCATGTCAATACAGATTTCTGGAACTGCCACAGCACCAACTTCTGTCTTTTTCTGTTCCCTCGCTTGCAGCCTTTTTTTTTACAATTTCAGGTGTGAACTTAGGTCTACAAGATGCAAATGTGGCTACGTACCTACTGGCCTGGCATCATGGGGGCAGCCTTAAAATGTGTAGCTTTTTGATTATCAGCTGGCAGTACAGCTTCATTCATCCAGCAGAACGGGTTTTGAGCATGTGTTAAGATTCTGAAAATATTATACTCTTTCTATCCAGATTTGACGTGAAAAGAAAAAAATAGGACACAATTACTTGTTTATTAATTGCAAAAACACATAGATGGACAACATTGTTAAAACATGCATAACTTAAAATGTATTATTAAAATATAGAATAACATATGGGTGTGTGTGTGTGTAACCAGAATTTTACAAACCCTCTGGGGTGTAAGATGCAACATAAACCCCGAGGGGTTTATAAAAGCATTGTACACCGAGTGTGTGTGTAAAATTCTGTTTTTTATACACACACACATACATACACATTATTTTACTTAAGTAATGGTGATATTTATTTCCCTTTCAGGACAGTTCAGTTAGTACAGCACTTCTGTCAGAGATAGAGAGAGAGAGACACACACACACACTGCCTGTCTCTCCCTTTTGTTTTTTTCTTTTCATTTTACATTACAGTGGTCATGACCTTCTGGAAAGTTGCAGTCCGTCAGCATTGCTGAATAGTGTAAGACATGCTCAAAGGGTATGAGCGGCAGGATCAACCAGATTGATTTTTTTCATTTTTAAGGCAGGATCAACTAGATAGATATTTAAAAATATTTAAAATCGTACTTGTCTTAACAGTGTGTGGCAAAGCTTGAGTGTTAGCACCGGTGCTCAGTAATGGAGCTGCCATGTTGGGTAAAATGTTCAGCCTGCCCACAGTGAAGCTACGCACCAGTTAGCTTTCTGTGGTGATGCTTGATCACAGCCTCCTGGCTGTAATCACAAATATCAACCGCGAGGTTGTATCTGGAGATAAATGTGTCTTCATCTGTATGTAAAAAATGATCACCATTAATTAAAGAGTATTTTACTTTTTTTGATGAAGTTAAAATTATAACAGTTTCTTACTGAAATACTTTGGATGGAATGGGATTTTCTACCGTAACAATGCCAGAATTCTATTGGATTATTAGGAGGCAGTATAGCACCGTGATTAAGGGCACTGAGCTACAAACCTGCACTGACATGAACACAGCCAGGGTTTAGAAATCCTGATATGGGGCCCCAATACCTGTTGGCACCACAGAGCCAGCCTTGAGATGTGTAGTTTTTGATGATCAGCTGGCACTGGCAGTATAGCCTAGAGATGAAAGCAGTTCTAAAGATGGATTATTTTTACTGACAGTTTGAAATATAAAGGTGATAACTCACTAGGTTCAATGCACATACAAAACAATTATTATAGATGTGGGAAGTGTTGTAATAACACCTTAAAACACACCTAATAAAACAGTCGATTTCCTATTAAACCTGTTGGATTAAATATAGTCAAAGGAGAATCTAGACCCTAGGTGACATCATTTCCTGTCAGGAGCCCAAAACATATGGCTGCCACCAGCCCTTAGTTACAGGGTGATTTACATATGAATAACTCTGGACTGCAAAGACTCACAGATCAGCACAATGGCTCAATCAAATTAGCTTTTTATTGGCTTTCAGACATTAAGAAATCCTGTTGATGTCAGTTCCCCTTTAAAAGGGAAATGCTACTTAAAAGGCAGTACCCTTACACAAATATCAAACACTGTGAAAATAAGTTAAACACTGTTGGGGGGGCGACACAGATATAGTGAAAAGCCCCCCCCCAGGAAGCCCTAGGGAAAAAAAAGTGTAAAATCACTTGCCTGTGGCACCCTTTTTTTTTTTTAACCGGAGACCTACATAACCACAACACCCTGAATTAAAAGGCAAAAGTGGTCCCCAATCCAAGCACAAGCAGTGGAAAAAAGGGGGAGAGCAGGCTATTCAATTTGAAAGCAGCAGCTTAACAGGCACAATTTTAATTTAGGGGTGCTTCCTGTCACCATGTAGCCCCAACCTGCTATGCAACATTGCAGCCCCAAAGCTAAAACGCTTAATGTTTCTTCAGAGAAGCTTGAAAGATCTTTCCCCTTGAATGGCATAGCTTAAATTGGAGAGTTGTTGATGTCCGGAATCCTCATGTGCCCAGCACTCCAAAGCTCCGGGCTGTGCCATTCCCATAGTAGGGGTACCATTATCCAGTTGTTATTACTACCCATTGACAATGTGGAACGCTACAGAAAAAATTATCTGGAAAGGGCTGTTTGACTGGCTACTCCACCCACAGAATTGTCTGGCAAAAAAGAACAGTTGATTTTGAAAAGAAGTGCGAAACAGATACTAATTTTATGCTGGAATGATACACAATGGTCAAACATTTTGGCTACCTCAAATCTTTTTAAATGAACCAAAAATAAAGCCATACAGTTCAAGTTGCTAAATGGGGCCTAATGTTCACCAAAGATCATCTATAGGATGAAGATACAAACATATGAAAACTGCCAGCAGAAAAAGGCCTTTTGGTTTATCGAGTCTGCTCAGTTTTGCAGCTAACAGCCCTATTCTGCAGCTGCCCTTCCCTCCTTATCCCCCTCCCTTGCCCCTCCCTCTTACCCTGTCCCAGCCCCTCTTGAAGCAGATCACTGTTCTACAGGCTACCAACTCTGTCGGTAGTGCATTCCACTTTTTTTTTTTTTTTTTTTATTGTTTATCCAGGAGTAGCACACTAAGCTGAAAGCTTGTTTATAGGTGTGACCTGAGAGCACAGGGAAGTTAGCTGACTTGCTCAGGATCACACAGTATGCAAGTGGGGGCTGTGGGATTCAAACCCAGGTCTTCAGATTTGCAGCTCACAGCCTTAAACCACTGCGCTATACTGTCTCCTTCTCTGTAAAAATGTGTCTTCTCATTTCCCTCCTGAACCTTTCACCCTCCAGTCTCATATCATTGCCTTGAGTGTCCCTCCTCACCCTTACTTTGAATAGTCCTTCCATATGTGTCTTGTTTATTCCTGTCATGTACTTGAAGGTCTCAGTCATATCCCCCCGTCCCTCCTCTCCTCATGTGGTTACATGTTCAACTCTCTCAGCCTACTTTCATTTGGTAAGTCCACCAGACCCTGGATCATCTTTGTTGCTCTGCAGTGCACCCCCTCAAGTAGTTTAATGGCCCTTCCTCAGGTATGGGTGCCAGTACTGCACGCAGTGAGGTGTCACCAACGATCTCCTCCCTCACCCCTTGAGGTTATACCCCTTGCGATACAACCCAGCATTTTGCTGGCTCTTGCTGCTGCCTTCCTACACTGTGCTGAGTTGTTAATTGAACCCGTAATGAGCACCCCCAGATCTTTCTCCTCCTCAGTCTCTGCTAGCTGCACTCCCCCAGCTGATATTTTCTCTTTGGATTCTTTGCCCCAAAATGCAGCACCTTGAATTTCTTGGCATTGAACCCCAGTTACCAGGTACCCAACCTGGTCTCCAGTTTTGTCAGATCATCCAGCAAACCCTGCCACCCCTCTAGGTCATCCACCACTGCTCCTATCTTGGTGTCATCAACAAATAGACTGATCTTGCTCTTGATGCCCACCGAAATGTCTGCAATAAATATCCGAAATAACACCGGCTCCAACACAGAGCTGTGCGGAACCCCGCCCGTCACTGCCCTTGGGGATGAGAGGTCCCCTCCCGCCACCACTCTCTGCTGCCTTCCCTGCAGCCAGTTCACCACCCATCCCACTATCTTCTCGCCTGCTCCTGTGCCTTCTAGTTTACTTCCAAGTCTCCCATGCGGCACCAAATCGAATACCTTACTGAAGTCCAGGTACAGGACATCCACTGCATGGCCCCTGTCAATTTGCCTAGTCACCCAGTCATAGTATTCTGCCAGGTTGGTAACTCTTGGCATTGTAATTCCACTGAGGCTGGTATTTATTTATTTTTTAATTTTTTTGTATTTTTTTGGGGGGGTGCTAATTAATAGCATGGACACTCTACACAGTTAAATGCAATTACATACCATTGGCACAGTTATAGTAAAGTGAAATGGAGTACGTAATTGAAACAGAAGTAAGTACAATAAGAGCATTCAGCAGAAATCAGGCAATTCAGCCACACCTACACCGGCAGGAGGCAAATGTAAGGGGGCAGTCAGGAAGGGGGGGAAACAATGTGCAGTGTGATTGCTGACTGTGCTATTGTGTACCTGATTCTTCTGCCTGTACAGTGTAATACATGATTGTACTATTGTAACTTGTCAGCTCCTGTATCCTGGCTAATGTTTTTCCTGTGTTCTTTGTTGTAAATTAGTTGGTTGTGAAAATAGGCTATTTAGCTCATCTTGCCATCCAGTATAAAATAAATAAAATGAAATGAAAATAACTAGAAGTGCCAATGCTGAGACACAGCACTAGAAAAACACTCTGGCAAGGCTTAAAATAGGGAATGGAGCTTAGAAATGTTATTAGATACATTATATGAGAGATATAAGAAGGGTGAGAGGGTGTGCTAGACTGTGTTGGGACTAGGGATTGTAGCGGCTTTTAGTGTTGGGGATTTAGAGAGGTGCCATAAGAGAAGAGAAAGGGAGTGAAGGGAGCAGTCCTTAGAGCCTGGGACCCTTTGGTTCCAGTCAAATTCTAGCCAACTTATTGGGGACCACCAAGAGGGTGTGGGAACCATGGGGGGTCCCCTTAAAGAGGAGTGCCCTGATGGCCTAGATTTGGTTTTCCTTGAAGATGTGTGGGAGACCTGGGTGCTGGGATTGAGTTTGAATGTTTCAGCTCCACAGCAGATGGCAGAAGAATAGAGAGTAAACCTTCGGAAGGTCTTGTGAAGATGAGCAGCTGTAAGGTAGGAGAAATCCAGTCTCCAGACTGAAGAGCCCTTAGTATGGGTTGCGCTGTGTAGGCATTTGGGAACTGGCTTAGCAGGAAGTGTTCTGAATAGCCTCTGCAGCTGTAAATCACTCCTTGTATAAATAAAGTGCACAGCATTTGCATGCCCTTAAGGACTGGGGGCAGGGCACTGTTGTGACCAAAGATATAGCATCCCGGTGCGAAAAGCTTCAGTGTGTGTATTTGACTTTCACATCCATTAAGCCCTGAGGGCCAGCTTCTCAACCTTTTGTCCCTTAAGTGAGGGACACAGACATTCAAAATGTGGAATAATGGTCTTTAAAATGAGGGACAATTTATCTAACATTAAAATGCAAGCTCAAAACATGGTGGAAACCAGTGCTTTAATTTTTTTTTTAAATTGCCGTTTATCCTCCTCCCCAGCCTGCCATCTCTGACCCATCCGGAGATCCAAGGTGGACATCCCCCTGCCTCTCGCCCTACCCGATGATCCCCAGATCCCCATGAAGCTGTGGCTTACCCCCCCCCCCGAGTGGGGATGAGGTGGGGGCCCATAGCAAATTACATTTCGTCGACCGGGCAGACGGGCGGTGAGGGCACATCGAGGGCACATCCCTGGAACTCCATCTTCCCGGTGATGGCAGGCTATTTCCCTCCTCTTTGCTCTCTGACGTGTGGTGTGAACACTTAATTTATTTATTTTGCTTTTGGTGACCGGGTAAGTGCACTAGGCAAACAATGCCTATTTTCAGGCACGACCTGGGAGAAAACAGTTTACAGACATAACAATAAACATGTGACGCAGCACATGAAACAGTACAAATGGGTAAAAGCAGTGTATAGTAAGTACATTGACATACTGAATGGTGAAGGATAAGATACCATGAATACAGAAGGAGAAAACAGGATTGGTATCAAAGAAGAAAACAACGTGGAAGGTAGTAAGTTAAAGTGCAGTAAGTGCCGTAAAAGGTAGAGAGGGAGAGAGAATGACACGGGGCGCTGATGTCTACCACACATTGCGATCTTGCCCCTCCTGCAGCTGCAGGACTTGTCGCACCCCGAGCCTCCACACAGGGTCAGGCAAGCTACGGGCTATGGTCCCCTCCCTCCCCCCGGAGAAGGCGAGCAGTCATGGGATGCTCCAGCCTTCTTCCCCAGCTGGCCCTCCAGTGACCCACATCCACTCCCAAACCCGGGTAACCAGCGTTGCAAGTGGAAATCCAACTGCTGTGCTGACGGGCCAGCTCAGTGCTTTTATTTGCTCAAAGTTTGATTTTGCTTGAGTATCACAGAATGTTATGAATTTCTGCTTTAAAGTCTGACTTTACAGCATCTCCTCTATGTGGGCAGCAGCTTTTCAGTGTGGAACAGATGTGGGACAGAGCTCCTCTGAGGGGTAAAATGAGGGACTTCCCTCGTAATGAGGGACAGTTGAGAGGTATGCCTCAAGGGGTGCCCTGGAGATATTGCTGACCTTTGCGGTCTGAATTCTCAGCTGAAAACAGATGTTGTAGTGTGAGAGTCATAGGATAAAAGACAATGTTATACAGTGTGTAAAGTGTTGGCACAGAGGGAACAGGGATATCATACATTTGGGCCCATGGGTCTCGCTGTCCCCAGGAGATCCCTCATTACTAAGTGTGTAGGCAAGGGAGTAGAGCTGTTATAGTCACCTTTAAATATTGTATCCAAAGGAAAAAACATGTTTTGCAGTCATACCTCTCAACTGTCCCTGATTTGGCCTCAGAATTTTCCTCTGTCCCACGTACAGTTTGTGTTTTTGTGACAGAACAGTGTGGATTAAAATCACAAAATATTGTCAAACATTAAAGTTACAGACTTCTTCTTCTTCGGAAAATGCATCTTAACACAAATACCCTTATTCCATCAGCTTTCTCAGTGAATAGTACCAATTTTCAAGATGTGTCCCTGATTTTGGGTCTTTGTCCCTGATTTTTTAAGCCTTGTCCCTGATTTATGAGGCAAGAGGTTGAGAGGTATGTATGCAGTCACCCTCATATTTTGTATCCAAAAGAATGGAGCTGTTATAGTTGCCGTTGCCTGTAGTGGATGAGGGAGTAGAGCTGTAGTAGCTGCCCCCACAGTTTGTAGATAGTGGAGCTGAGCTGGTATAGTCGTGCTCGTGCAATGTAGAACTAACATGTCCGTACGCAGACTGGCAAGAGCCAAGTAGCGGGTTATAGCTCCTGGGTCTAACTACATTATAAACTGAAACAGTATAAGTCAGATGTGTGCCGCAGTACTGTCGTCAGTGTCATACATTTGGGTCTGAAGTTGGCAACATTCATCCACACAGCTACAAGTCAGGATCTGGAAATGGAATATAAATATTCGTCGTGAGAGGCACCTCTAATTGAGCACAACCCCATAGACAGGGAAAATCTTGGGACGTCAGCCAAGGACTAACAAAGGTGCCCACCCACTTGTGTGTGTTGGTGGGGGGCTCTTGTCAGGGCAGCCAGGGACCAGTAAATCATAGGAGAAGGAGATACAGTTAGGAAAGCTAGTTTGGTAGCATGACTGTTGTGTAGCTGCTTGCCATATACTGGTGAGAAGAACAAAAGCTGTCATAGTGAAAAGAAACCATACATTTTAGCAGGTGCAAAGTTGGTACCAACCAGAAAAAAAAAGAAGCCATCTTGATAGCACTGACCAAACTCCTCTTCATATCAGGTTGTATTAACCCTTCTTCAGCGGGCAGAGTTTATCCTGTTCTCTCCATTTGTAAACTGCCAGTTTAAAGGAGCAGTATTTTAACAAATTGATTCATTCTCTTGTTTCCAGAGGGAACAGAAAGTTAACTCACAAAATAGGATAATCATTAACTTTGGTGTGAGAAAAAGATTACTCAAACTCATAAAATGGGATAAACAGAAACCCTGGTATAAGAAAAGTCAAAAGTCAAAGTTTATTGGCAGGAGATACTCCGTTGAGCAAGCTCATTTACAAGGAGGTCCTGAGCGATTAAGAAGGCTCAAAACATAATCAACAATTATACATTCAGAAGGGAGGGTAACAACAATAAGGTAAACAAGTGAGTAACAATGAGTAACAATAAGCTTCGTAAGGATGTGTACAGTAAATACCTATATACACAAGTTGATGCCTCAGTGTGCTAAGCAGTGGGGTTAAAGAAAAGTAAAGGATAAGAAAGGTGAGAACATGAGGTAGTCATAAGGAGCACAGCGATAACTATTGGACAGATTTGGTAGGAGACAAAGGACCAGTAGGGATTTTTTGAGGAGGAGAAGGATGGGGTGAGGTGTAGGGGGTGAGTCAGGGGGGAGAGAGTGGTAGCAAATTTGGGGAGGAGGTAGAGGTGGTGAGGCAGGAGGCAGAGGAGAACAGGGAAGTGGGGGGGACTTAGAGGGGGGAAAGATGTTGAGGGTGAAGGGGCAGGGTAGGGGTGAAAAGGTAGTGGCTTAGGAGAGACTGAGGGGGTGGAAGGTGAGGCAGAAGGAACTGGGGAGAGCAGGGATGTAGGAGAGCAAGAAGGGATAGAATGCTTGGGAGGGGTGAGGGAGTATAAGAAGGCAAACTGGGGGAGGAGAGAGTGAGAGTGGGAAGGGTTTGTAGGGAAAGACGTTACAGTGAGGGGGGAGGGTGATAAAGGAGGGAGAGATAATAAAGTATAGGAAAGGGCGGGATTGTGTGGGAGAGAAGAGGGCTCAGTGGCATACACAGGAAGAGAAAGATTATCTATGTCCTAACCCCTAAATAGCAGGGTTTGGATTCCAGTAAGACATACAATATATACAAAAATACCCAAATGCATTCTAAGGATCCAGTTAACATAAAAACGGAAATAGCCAGCAGAAGAAAGCCTTGGGATCTGTTTAGTATCTAGTGTGCTAAGTGTGGCGGTACAGGCACTCTTGGGCCTTTGGGGTCCATAACCACAATAATTAATTGGGGAATTGTTCTCTTTGACAACAATGAACCAGAAATAGCGGGCATTTACTACACAAAAATATCAGCTGGAGACAGAGTGGGCTGGTGTTTAGAGCACTGACTTGGGTACCTGGAAATCATAGGCCCAAACCCCACCAGAGCCAAATATTCAGTGTGTGACCTTGAGCAAGTCAAGATCAAGTAAGCTGAACAGCAATTTTGCAATAACCAGTAAATCATTTCAAAATATAATATTTGGACACAGTACAGCTTACATTTCAGTAATGTTCTATATTTCACTTAATTTTTATTACTGTGGACATTTGCATGAATACAAGCTCTTAGTACCTAGATTTTACCTTATTCTCCTGCTGTTCCCTTATAATGGTGTTTGAGACATCTTAATTTGTTGCAGTGGAAATTATTATGATGTCACAGACAGAGCATTGTGAGAGAAAAGCAGGGCAATGAGATGGAGGTTGGGGGTCTGAGAACCTGTTTTCATTTAAATACTCTCAGTAATAAATGATAAGGGAGAGAAATACAGAATATTAATAAAATATTAACTGTATTGTTCCTAAATATTATATTTTGAAAAGTTCCCAGGATTTTGGAAAATCACTTTAACCTCCCAGTGCTGCCCAGCTATGGAAATGAATAAGTAGCAGGACCCCACTTGGAAACAAGATATTGCATCTCAGCTGGACTGTCCTGGGTAAACAAGTTATAAAAATAACCAGTTAGTACTTATTTATTTATTTATTGAAATAGTTTCACCAGGAAAGGCACACTGAACAACAAGATGCTTGTCTCTCGGTGCGACCTGGGGGGAGGGGGTACAAGGGGGTTGGATAACACGCAGGTTATCAACTGAGCAAATTACAGAGGCAAATAGCAGCATATGGATACAATTGCATTAAACTACAAGCAACAACACATGGAGTACACTGGACATTGTATGGAACATATAACAATTACCTGACATATAGCAGCAATACAAGGGAACATTTAGCACACAGTAATATGCAGGTATAAGCAACAGGAGACATAGAACACATGATGGTGCAGGACAAAAAGGCACAGGACAAAACTGCATAGGTTGGGGCTATATGCCAGCATTTGTAGCAAAGCTAAGGCCGCTGGTTGGGCAGTGGGAAGGGGAGCAATTAGCGCATGGCCGAATCAGGTACAGGAGCAATTAGTGGTGAGGAAGTTAGCTAGGGTGGCAGAAAGAGAGCGGGCAGAGGAGGAATGCTGAATTTGAGGTGGAAGATCATTCATAGCTTGGGTAACCAGTGTGAGAAGGCGGCTTGCCCGGCAGTAGTTTTCCGCCTAGGGATTGATAGTTGGCGGTAGTCGCAGGATCTAAGATAATGGGTGGGGAAGGGGGCAGCTGAGAGCACGGAGGAGAGGTAGGAAGGGATGGTGCCAAGCCATAGGTTAGATACATATTTAGCACAGTGTGAAATGCGGCGGTTTCTGAGGGACGGTAGTGCCAGGGAACAGTAGAGGTCGCAGTGGTGGGTAAGGGGTGAGGCATCAAGAGCAAAGTGGCAGAAGGCATTAAAAAGTGTGTCCAGCTTAGATAGGGTGGACTTAGGGGCTGCACCGCAAACAGTGTCACAGTAATCAAAGGAGGGAAGTATCATCTTCTGGACCAGTTCTCATCGGACAGGGGAAGGGAGGCTACTGCGGTTCCTATAAAGTGCACCGAGCATGGGGCGTAGTTTTTTTGAAATAGCATCGATGTGGTCTGAGAAGGAAAGATGGCAGTTGAGCCGTACCCCCAAATAGTGGAATGAGGAGACATCTTCGAGTTTTTGACCATCCAGGGTGTGGAAATAGGGAAGGGATGGGAGTCTGGACAGGCGTTGTCGTGTGCCAAAAGTCATTGTGACAGTTTTTTTACATTTAGGGAGAGCTGGTGAGAGCTGAACCATTGCTGTACTTTGTTGAAGTTTGCTTGGAGGTTAGTTTGTACCACTTCAGGGTCGGAGCCTGAGGAGGAGAGTACAATGTCATCTGAATACATGTGGATTGAGGTAGTAGAGCAGATGAGTGGTAAGTCGTTTAGGAATATAGAGAACAGTATGGGTCCCAGAACCGACCCCTGGGGGACACTGGTAGTTAAGGGAAGGGGGGAGGAGATAGCATTTGTGACTCTAACGGACTGGTTTCTGCCAGAGAGGTAAGATCTGAACCAGTTAGTAGCAGCAACAGAGAGGTCTGATTCAGCGAGACAAGAGAGCAGTATGGGGGTGGGAGATGGTGTTGAAGGCTTTTGCAAGGTCAACAAAGATGGCTGAGGTGATCAACCCACTGTCCATACCAGTCAGGATGGAGTCAGTAAGCCTTATCAGGGAGGATGTAGTGGAGTGTCCCTTTCTGAAACCTGACTGGTAGGGTGTGAAGAAAGTGGAGGTGGTGAGGAAGGAAGGAAGTTGGGTGAGCACAAGGTGCTCTTGTAGTTTTGCTAGTACTGGGAGGAGAGAAATAGGGTGGTAGTTGGAGGAGGAGGTGGGGGTACTTCCTTTTGGGAGGGGGATGACAGTGGCGTGCTTCCATGCTTGGGGGATGGCAGCGGCGGCAATGGATTTGTTTAAGAGTTTGGCAAGCGAAGAAGTTGCTTTGGTGGTGGTGGAGAGGTAGAGGAGTTTAGGGTCCAAGCCATCTGGGGATTTGCCTTTTGAAGGGTTGAGAGAAAGTAGTGCATCTAGGGCATCTGCTGCAGAGATGTCATTGAAAGAAAAGGAGTGAGGCCTAGTCTTGTAATTGCTACATCTGTAGGGGTGCGATAGGGCAGGGTTTGGCAGGGCAGAGAGGAGAGTGGCAGCACAAGTGGAGAAATATATGTTGAACTCAGTAGCGACTGCAGTTGGCTCAGCGAGAATGGAGTTGTTAATATTTAGAACTGGAGTGAGCTTGGCAGCTGGAGGGGTGAAGAGGGAGTGAATGACCTTCCAGAATTTTGAGGGGTTATTTAGGTTGGACTGTAGGGAGCTGCTGAAGTACTCTGCTTTAGCTAGGCGAGTGGCTGTGGTACACTTGTTTTAGAGCATGCGGTATGCGGAGAGATGTTGTGGGAGGCGTGAGGATTTATGCATTTTCCAGGCTTTGTCACGGGTGGTTTGACATGCAATCAGTTCTTGGGTGGTCCACGGCAGGTGGTTGCCTCATACCCTTGTACGTCGTAGCGGGGCATGTTTGTCCCAGACGCTGAAGAAGGTGTCTTTAAAGTGGAGAAAGGCGTCATCAGTGGAGTCCATAATAGGGGCGGGACCCAGTTTGCTAATGCAAGGTCGTCTAACATCGGGGTGAGATTGAGGGATTTGAAGGAGCATTGGACTAGAAATTTAAGGGGGGATTTTGAGTGGTGGATTTTGCGTACTAAGAAAGTAATGTGGTGGTCACTGAGGGAGTCAGGAAGAATACCGGCATTTATGACCCGGCGAGGGTGTGTGGTAAGAGCCCAATCGAGGAGTGAGTGGTTACCAGATTTTAGGTTAAGCCGAGTGGGCTCAGTAATGATTTGAGAGAGGTTTAGAGCAGCAATTTCAGTTCTGGTTTAGTTGAAGGCAGGAGCTAGCCAGTTGTGGTTTAGATCACCCATAATATAAGGTTCCCCTGTCGGGGTTAGGCAGGAGATTTGCTTGAGGAGGTTGATGACAGCAGAGGATGGTGTGCCAGGTTGGCAGTATATTCTTGCAATATAGATTGGTAGCAAGAAGGGGAGTGTCAGATGGAGTAAAATTAATTCATAGATTGTAGATTCAGATTTGGCTAGGATAACCGAATAGTGCAAGTCCGAGTTGACTTAGATGGCAACTCTGCTGCCTCTTGTGGCTCTGTCCTGGTAGGCCAAAGTGTAGCCTGGGATGGCGACAGAGGTGTTGCTAATGTAACCCCTAGATGGTGCTATCCCAGGGGCTACTACCCTTGCCTGATTTGCCACTAACAGGTTGAGGGGCCTGGATCCAATGGCGGGTGCCTCCACCCAGAGGTCAGGGTTTGCAATAGTTAAACTAACTTGGTCACAGCCCTCTGGGACACTACAACCCCCCTTTCTTCCCACTAGTGGCCCACACAATATATCAGAATTACCTTCACAGTATACACTTACCCCCAGGTCTGGTTCCGCACTGGGACCTCCTGTGAAATGAGATACAGTGCAACAATCACAGTACAGTACTTTAACATAGACAAATACCTCAGGCAGTATAACTCTTGCTGAAACAAGCAGCTCCGATTTATTTAGGGGATATAACAAGGACAGGGGAAATCAGGCCAACCAGCTCATCACTCTAATAATCTATTTATGGCTCTGTGCACAGGCCTATCCCTATCAGTTACTGTCCCTGGGTACCCAAGCCCTAGTGGCTAGTCCAAACCGTGGCAGCTGGTGGGGCCCTTTCACACAGAGAAAAGGAGAATTAAACAGTCAGCAGTACAGTAATTCTATTTGGATTTAATGTGGCAATTCAACAGGGAGCGCACCCTGAATTAGTACTCACGACCTCCAAATAAGATAGGGTCCTTCAATGTCAGCAGGGCTCACTTGAGGTACACAAACCTCTTCACACATCCATATAAAAGAAAGCACTATACCAGGCAGGCTGCATCTGTATCCCGATCGCAATTACTGCACAATACCCAGGAGAACACACAGCAGATTCAGTTCCTGACAGACCGAGGGCAAATTTCAGCAATTCCTCCAGTCTTCTACAGGGTGAGCCTGGTTTCTACTTCTTAGAGATCCTTTGATTCTTTTCACAGGACGGATTCAGTCCTAACAAACTGTTACACAAGCTGCAGACCGGAACTCTGGGCCTTACACGTTTTTGACTAAACTGCACACTGAAAAAGCACAGGGCTCCTTCCTTCTTCACTGCCAAAGCTCAACTGAAACTCCAACCGACAAAACTGGCACTTCCTTTGAGTTCCTCCCAGTTCTTGACTGGATTGGCTGTCACCACAATAGACTGCTGCTGTTGGTCCAAAAGGCACTGAAGTCTAAACTACATCTCCCAGAGTCACTGCCCATACAATCCTCTTGTGGCTGGCTCAGATTATGAGTCCAAGTTCTGATTCGTCCAAGGCACCATTTTAGAGCTAGCTTACCCCACACTGATTGGTCCAGTTCAGCAGTTCAAAACTAGAATGGGGAACTAGCAGACACAGTTCTGACTGCAAAGAAAGCAGGTTAGACAAACTGTAATTTCATTATTACTCTAAATAATTTCTGGCAAACAGTTACATCTTTCAGATAGGTTCCTTTGCACTCCTAGTGACTGCAAAATGAAGTGAATTGGCAGCAGCTCGAGTGGTACTCAGAGAAGCACACAGTCCCCCATACAACTAATTATGTCTGCAAGCAGACAGCTCTTAAAGAGACAGTACCAGAGGCTCTAAAACACTCACTGATAAATGGCTTAAATGCCAAACACCATTCAGGCTTGGAGCATTCAAGCAAGCTCCTGGAAGTCTTTTGGGAACCCCATTTGCAGGGGGTTACACCTTCCTGGCCTGGGAAAGCTTGACATCCGCAAGCAAGTACCCCATAAGTTTCAACTGCAACATATACATTTGCATTAGGCTCGTACATGTAATCATCAGTCAATATATCATTTTACCAAGAACACATTTCTGAAACATTGCAGTAGTCACTCTTTACACAGTATTACATACACATTGTACCATAACTCAAGTTATTACCTCTTGTACATGAAACCTGAAGAGAGGGGCCTTCCTATCAGTTACCTTGGGGCTGGATGGGGCAAGGGCACCATACTTAGAGGGCAACACAAGTAACTTGAGTTAGCACTGATGCTCAGTTTGGGCAATGAGCTCGGGGACACATACACTCCTTTATGGACAACATTGAGAGGCAAGTCCACAGGCCTCCCAAGTGAATCATAACTGAGGTGCACCACAGGCTTTACAGCTCGACCAGTCTTTCTAGGGGAACTGTTATAGTCTCTGCACCTGAGCCTCATTTTCAGCATTGTCCTCACTTGTCAGGGGAGTCTCCATGGGGGTAGAGAGGCTAGAACTTGGGGCACTTTCAGCTCCAGGAGTTACAGTTTCTGAGTCCACAACATTTGGCTCGCATGGAGAGCTTCGGACACTGGCAGTGGACTGTCAGGGCACTCAAAATACTCTTCTTGTTCGGGTGTATCACCAGTCTGCCCCAATCTATCATTTTCCTCCCTGAAAGCTCAAACAGTTCAACCATGCACAATGATTCCATTTCATCTGATCTGATGCTTTGCACTTCGCTTTGGGAGCATTGGCTCCAGGATGAAGCTTGGGCTTGACAGTCCAGAAGGCCCAGCTTTGTCTCCAGTATTGACTAGGGATTGCCTCAAACAATTGACTCAGTTCGTAAGAAGGATAGTATTCAAAGTCACTCTCACTTTCTTCCGATATGGACTGACAGTCATGCTCAACTGGGACTTGTGGAGGGAACACTTTAACTTTGCTTCTGTAGGTGCAGACTTTCTTGATCTTTTCTTAGCAGCAGCTCTAGTCACTGGTCCAGAGGGGCATCTTCTAGGGCTCAGACTCAATTAAGATTTGTCCAATGGGCAGTAAATGATTTCTATGCATTGTTTTACATCTTTTGAATTATTCTCAGGCCTTACTTTGTACACTGGCAGATCATCTAGTTTGCCCACTACAATGTGAGGGAGATGGTGCCATCTATCAGCAATCTTGTGCTTGCCATGCAGTCCCAGATTTCTTAGCAATACCCGATCTCCTCCTGGAGTTCCTGTGCTTTCACCTTTTATCATACCTTTCTTTGTTGGCCAGATTTCTTTTGGCAGCCATGGTTTGAGCCAGTTGGTACGCATGAGTTAGCTGGGCCTTTAACTTTGCACATACTGTAAATAGTTGTCAGCTTGAACCCATCAGGAGACCCCAAAACACACATCTACTGGTAGCTCAGCTTCTTCCAAACATCAGGCGGTAGGGGAGAATCCAGTGGCATCACTTTGGTGCAGTTATAAGCATGTACCAGGGTGCTAATTTGTTGGCTCCATCTAGGCTTGTCCTTTGGGTGCAGGGTGCCTAGCATATCTAGCAAAGTGCTGTTGAAACGTTCAGGCTGTGGTCCCCTGGGGTGGTAAGGAGTGGTTCGGACTTCGTGACTCCCACAGAGAAAGCATCTTTGATCAGACGACTCTCAAAGTCTCTCCTTGATCAGAATGGATTCTTTGTGGAGCCCCATAGTGAACAAAAAAGTTTTCTACAAGTACTTTGGCCACAGTGGATGCTTTCTGGTCTTTGGTGGGGAAAGCTTGGGCATATCTCGTGAAATGGTCAGTGACCACCAGCACATTACTGATATTTCTTTGATCAGACTCCAAACTCAGAAAATCAATACAGACCAGCTCCATGGGTGCACTGGTGGTGATGTTAACAAGGGGGGCAGCCCTCTGGGGCAAAGCTTTCCTCTGTAAGCAGCGACTACAAGTTCGAATGTGTTGCTCCACATCAGCCCCCATCTTAGGCCAATAGAATCTGGATCTCACCAAGTCAAGTGTTCTGTCTATACCAAGGTGCCCCATGTGGTTGTGCAAGGACCTCAGTACTGAGTCTCGAAGGCAGTGGGCAGCACTAGTTGTTGTTTGTCTACTTGTCCCCCTGTCTACTGTTTCTCTGTATAACAGTTTATTGATCAGTTTCAACTTAGGACCTTCTTTGTATAACAGTGCAGTTCTCAAATCAGTGGAGCGTAATTTGATACATCTTTTCCTGCATAGAGGGCTTCTAAAGCTGCTTTGATCATGGGATCGCGGGATTGAGCCCGCTGAATACTGTCATTGTCCAGCTGAGGCAGTGCACCAATGTCTATTGCAGAAAAGTGGCAATAAGCAGCAGGTATGCAATTCTCAGAGGCTCCTAAGCAATCCACCATGCAGTCCACTGCGTCTGTGGACATTTGTTCCTCCTGTCAAATCTTCGGCAGAGTGCCCGAATGTCAGGTTCTGCCAATCGGACCCAATCATTCTGGGGAACAGGCCTCCGAGAGAGCATCAGCATCTATGTGGTTCAGACCTGCTCGGTATTCGAGAGCATAGTCATATGTAGATAATGCAGAAAGCCACCTATGGCCAGTGGCATCCAACTTAGCTGAGGTCTGCACATAGGTCAAAGGATTATTGTCAGTTTTACTAGTATTTTAGCCCCATACAAGTACTCATGGAATTGGTCAACAATAGCCCACTTCAAAGCTAGGAACTCTAACTTATGTACAGGATAGTTCTTTTCGGATGGGGTCAGGCTTCTACTGGCAAAGGCCACTGGTCTCAGGCCATTCTCGTGCTCTTGGTACAACACAGCCCCAACCCTGCAAGCTAGCATCAGTGTGCAGGACGTAAGGTTTTCTTGGATCGGCATAGGCCAGCACTGGAGCATGGGTAAGTTGATATATGATCTCATGAAAGCAGTCTCACAATCAGAGTCCAGCTGGCCCCAAATACTTCACTCGGATGAAAATACACTCTTTCAGTCTTGAGGATGCTGACTTTTGGTATTTTTGTGGGTTGGGGATACCTTGAGTAAGGTTAAGTAAAGGGCGGATCACTCTTGAATAGTCCTTGATGAAGCTCCGATAATAACCACAGAATCCCAGGAATCTTTGCAGTTCTTTTAGATTTTGGCTGTGGCCAGGTGGTCAAGGCCTCAACTTTACTTGGGTCGGTCTCTATTCCCTCGGTGGATACTATGTGTCCCACATACTTTACTGATGTTTGAAAGAATTGACACTTATCAATGGACAGTTTAAGGCCAAAGTCCTCCAGTCGGTCCAATACCTTAAATAATCTGCTCTCATGTTCCTCCAGTGAGCTGCCAAACACAATAACATCATCTAGGTATACCAGGCACTCTAGTAAGTTCATGTCCCCCACTGCACGCTCCATCAATCGTTGAAAAGTGGCTGGGGCACCTGAAATCCTTGAGGCATCCTCATGAATTCATAGAAGCCAAGCGGACAGATAAAGGCCGTCTTCTCACGGTCCTCTGGGGCCATCGGGATCTGGTAGTACCCACCGCGGAGATCCAGCACAGAGAACCACTTGCTCCTGCTTAGGGCAGTCCAAAGCATCCTGAATGCGGGCATTGTGTACTGATCAGGATAGTCCGCCGTTTAAGGTGCGATAATCACACACATCCTTACTGTTCCATTCTTTCCTCACTACCACAATGGGGAAGCATAAGGGCTTCTGGATTCTTGTATTACACCAGCAGCTAACATCTCTTGCAGATGCCGTCTCACATCATCTATGTCAGCAGGTGCCAGGCGTCCGAGACCTCTCACGAAATGGTCTTTCGCATGCAGCCGGATATTGTGCTCAGCTCCTTGCACGCATCCTACATCCCATTCCTTTAAAGAAAACACCTGGTCTCTCTGGGCAAGCTTCTCACTGATCCTCACTTTCCATTCAGCTGGCAGCGGAGTCGCGAAATCAAACAAGTCAGGCGTTACTCTGTCATTCTTCCTTGAACTCTTGCTGCTGGGTAGCACTGCAGTGTCTGCACAATGCACATTAGCCAGGATGCAACCTCTGTTTACTCGAATGTCTCTTTCAGACACATTATGAACTTGGACCATTACCCTTCTGGCATAAGCATGGGCTCTAGCGGCAAAATACTAGGCTTGACCAGCAGTCCCTCTGGCAATTTTCCATCACCTGGTGCATCCAACATTAATATTTTATTCTTAACATCCTTTCTGATACGGACCTCTCCCTGTAAGGTACACTGGGCATTTGGCGCCAGGATCAGAGACTCAGGATCCTTCTTCCATACAATTCGACGGTTCCTCTGGTTCTGTTTTTCAGCATCTCTCTGTGCCAATAGGCCTTCTTAATTAAAGCCGAACTCTTAAAGCTCTACTAGTCTTTGACCCTGTTTTTCATAACACAACTGTGCCAGCCTTCCGAACATATGAGCATTTGTTCCAATCAACAAAGGGACACCATCATACAGTCCAGTGGGGGACACACTAAGGCTAGGGTCTCTACTTGTTCGGCCACTCCAGCCACGGAGGTGGGGAAAGACAGCCAAATTCGGATATACCGGAATAGGGGTAGGCCTTCTCACTTAACCCCCATACATGCAGTCCTTCTAATGGTTGTAAGGGTACGTCTGACAAATGCTTCTGATACCAATCCTGGAACATAATTGTCACTTGGGAGCCACTGTCTAATACAGTTCTTGTAGACACTCCATTCACCTTTACAGTGGTCTCCATGGAGGGACCCACTATTCTGGACCAGTCTGGAGAGGCGGTAGTGGGGGCCTGGGCAACTGACCTTGCCACAAAAGGACGTGAATTAGCATTTTGGTGCCCTCACTGGGATCATGTCGCACCTCTTAACCACTGATTTCTTCTCCAAGCCTCCTTGTAGCCTATATGCAACTTTGTCAGTGTCTTTGGGGACTGGCATTCCCTTTCATGTGCCCATCTTTCCCACAATTATAGCAAAACATACTTTCTGGAGTTTGAGCTGGCTGAGGCACCACACTGGGAGCCAGGGCGGGGTATTACTAACTGGAAACCTGGTGCCATCTCTGTCTGCGCGGATAAGCATTTGGAGACATCTCGTCAGTTTCTCCACTTCCATGGTCAAGGAATTGAGTTTGGAGCTGTTATCAGCAGGAGATACATGGTGGTACCCCACCCCATAGCAGATGCAGTCGGATATAGGTCAGGGCCCTGCATTTGCAGGCGTGGCCTTCATAAAGGGACTGTTTTGAATTCCGGATCTCTCAACAGTTCGCCCATTGTGGCATATCTTTTCCTTGTCAGAGCACTCATTGACTGTCAACCCTGCCCCTGAACTTCACTTGATGGGTCACCTCAGTCACTCGGGTCGTAGCCACAGCTGTTGGTGCAGGTACCTCCCGAGGTCGCTTTTCTCAACTCCTCGAATTCTCTCATTAACTCATCATAGGAGGGTGGGGATTCCAGTCGATTTGCCAGGCGTAACTGGAGCAACAGCAGTTCTGAGAAGGGGGCAGACTTATGATTCTGTCCAGTCTGGTTCGGTCCAGTTCAATCGCTGGCAAACTACCCTTTCTGAGGCATTCTTGCAACAATTTTTCCAGCAGAGAGACATACACAGACAACAACTCCCTTGGTACTGTTGTGCATTTCTTACTCTCCACCATAGGTCCTCATCAGAATCTGGGCTCCCATACACATTCTCCAAGGCCTCAAGATAGGCCTGTGCAGTCGCTTCAGGGTTACTGGCCCGCTTAGCACGGATGGTAGCTGGGCAGGACCTGAGGCTCCTCACTAACCCTCTTTCTTCTTCCCGAGCATTGCCATTCTAGCACTTGGGGGCAACATAGTCTATCCAGGTCTCCCAGTCATCCTCCCCTTGGGGGTGGGAGGTGCCAGAGAAGATCCTCAACCTTCGAAGGTCGTGACTAATGGCAGGTGCAGAAATAGGAGTCTGCATTGGTTCAGCCACCATTACGGGCACTGGAGCAGGAGAGGGTGTTGGGGAGGAACACCCCAGGTGGCAAGAATAGTTTCTTCAAGTCCTCCACAGTTTTCCCTCTCCCAGCAACCATTCAGCAAATTTCTCCTCAAAGTTTCAGATAGTGGTGGGGGCTGATTCCCCGGTCTTTACTGTCCTAGTTATCACTCTCCAAGCAGTGAGGGCTCCTCTGGGGTAATGGTCTGTGGCACTTTGGAGCTATCTATGGGATCCTAAACTCTACTAGGCCAGGAAAGTGTGGGTGAGCAGATTAGCATGCCGACCCACCACCACAGGGTTTTGTAAACCTTCCACCTTGGAAAGTACTCCTGCACAGTGTCCTGTATTGATACCCAGGGGATGTCCAGGATAAGCATAGCATTTTGGGGTTGATCTCCTCCCCAGTACACCACTCCACCAGCCGTGTGCACAGCCACTTCTGTCGGGTACCCATTTTTTTCTTAACAGTGGTTCAGAATATGGCCACTAGAGGACACACAATCCCAGCGGTGAGCTTCCAAGATGTAACCCCTAGATGGTGCTATCCCAGGGCTACTACCCTTGCCTGATTTGCCACTAACAGGTTGAGGGGCCTGGATCCAATGGCGGGTGCCTCCACCCAGAGGTCAGGGTTTGCAATAGTTAAACTAACTTGGTCACAGCCCTCTGGGACACTACAACCCCTTACTTCCCACTAGTGGCCCACACAATATATCAGAATTACCTTCACAGTATACACTTACCCCAGGTCTGGTTCCGCACTGGGACCTCCTGTGAAATGAGATACAGTGCAACAATCACAGTACAGTACTTTAACATAGACAAATACCTCAGGCAGTATAACTTTGCTGAAACAAGCAGCTCCGATTTATTTAGGGGATATAACAAGGACAGGGGAAATCAGCCAACCAGCTCATCACTCTAATAATCTACCTATGGCTCTGTGCACAGGCCTATCCTTATCAGTTACTGTCCCTGGGTACCCAAGCCCTAGTGGCTAGTCCAAACCGTGGCAGCTGGTGGGACCCTTTCACACAGAGAAAAGGAGAATTAAACAGTCAGCAGTACAGTAATTCTATTTGGATTTAATGTGGCAATTCAACAGGGAGCGACCCTGAATTAGTACTCACGACCTCCAAATAAGATATAGGGTCCTTCAATGTCAGCAGGGCTCACTTGAGGTACACAAACCTCTTCACACATCCATATAAAAGAAAGCACTATACCAGGCAGGCTGCATCTGTATCCCGATCGCAATTACTGCACAATACCCAGGAGAACACACAGCAGATTCAGTTCCTGACAGACCGAGGGCAAATTTCAGCAATTCCTCCAGTCTTCTACAGGGTGACGCCTGGTTTCTACTCTTCAGAGATCCTTTGATTCTTTTCACAGGACGGATTCAGTCCTAACAAACTGTTACACAAGCTGCAGACCGGAACTCTGGGCCTTACACACGTTTTTGACTAAAACTGCACACTGAAAAAGCACAGGGCTCCTTCCTTCTTCACTGCCAAAGCTCAATTGAAACTCCAACCGACAAAACCGGGCACTTCCTTTGAGTTCCTCCCAGTTCTTGACTGGATTGGCTGTCATCACAATAGACTGCTGCTGTTGGTCCAAAAAGGCACTGAAGTCTAAACTACATCTCCCAGAGTCACTGCCCATACAATCCTCTTGTGGCTGGCTCAGATTATGAGTCCAAGTTCTGATTCGTCCAAGGCACCATTTTAGAGCTAGCTACCCCACACTGATTGGTCCAGTTCAGCAGTTCAAAACTAGAATGGGAACTAGCAGACACAGTTCTGACTGCAAAGAAAGCAGTTAGACAAACTGTAATTTCATTATTACTCTAAATAATTTCTGGCAAACAGTTACATCTTTCAGATAGGTTCCCTTGCACTCCTAGTGACTGCAAAAATGAAGTGAATTGGCAGCAGCTCGAGTGGTACTCAGAGAAGCACACACGTCCCCATACAAACTAATTATGTCTGCAAGCAGACAGCTCTTAAAGAGACAGTACCAGAGGCTCTAAAACACTCACTGATAAATGGCTTAAATGCCAAACACCATTCAGGCTTGGAGCATTCAAGCAAGCTCCTGGAAGTCTTTTGGGAACCCCCATTTGCAGGGGGGTTACACTAATGTTTTTTGTGAGCCAGGTTTTGGACAAGGTGAGGATATCTGGAGCATAGTGGGCAGCAATTACCTGGAGGGAGTCAAGTTTATGGACTAGGCTTCTTATATTTAGGTGCAGGAGGTGCAGGCCACGTGGGAGAGGGTCTCCAGGAAGAAGTGAGGAAGTGTCCGATGTAGGAGGGGGGGCTTGCAGCAATTGAGAGGGTGTGTGTGGTTTGGGGGCTGGGGTTTGGATGGATGTCACCTGCGGCAAGGAGCAGGAGCACAAGAGATAGGTAGTGGGTGAATAGCTGTATGTGACTGATGGTGAGCGGATGTCTCTTAGTTAGAAAGCTTGGGTGATCATTTGGAGCTGGGAAAGTGGGGGATTAGTTGAAAAGTAAACCAGGAGAGTGATGGGATGAAGAGAAAAGGGCTGGGACGTGTGGCTGAGTGAATCCAGGCTTGGGTGAAAGGGAGAGTGGAGGAGTGGGGAAGCCCAGTGAGGTTGGGCAGGAAAAGGTGGGGGGCATGGGAGAGGTGGGTGGTGTGTTGGAGGGGAGGGGAGAGAGGGAGAAGAGAACATGGATGAGCAGTGGCAGGAAGCCTAGTAGCTGAGCCAAGGCAAAGATCTAGCGTTAGAAAACCCCTAACTGTTATGGCAACTTAGAGGGGACAGGCATAGAGGGCCAGGGAAATGAGTGGTTCCTGCGGGAGGATGGAGGACCAGTGAAAATTAAGGCCTAGATAACCAAAGAGGCGTGGCTGGCGATAGCCTGTAGGAGTGAGCTAGAAAGCTGGGGTGGGGTTTATGTGTATTTAATCAGGACCCGGGGGGGAGGGGTCAGTGGGCTGAAAATTGGCAGCTAGGGCTCCCTTCCTGGAGGTAATCAGTCCCTGAGGGCAAGTCCGTACTTTCGCTTCTGTGAGAGTCTGGTGGCTTCACACCTGGACTGCGGGTGGCAGTCTGGCAGGTCGGGTTCATCAGAGAACCACGGCTGTGGCTCTCAGACTTCCTGAAAGGAGAAGGCAGAGGAGAATTAAATAAGAAAGTCAGAGGGGTGGGGCTGCTTGTGGAGCTAAAAGAAATGAAGACTGGCTTAAACGGGGCGGGGGCATTGCAGACCAAAATGTTAGGCAAGTGCCTCAAAGTCTGAGAAACAATAACATTTAAAACACAATACTAGAGTAAAAAGGTGAAGGGGGGGTTTCAAAGGCCTAAGCTGAGATCACTGCTGGTCTTATGAGGGAACACATTACAGGCATTTACATTAAATCAGAAAACTTCAGCTGTAAAATGCAAGCAAGACAGTTTAACAGAAACCATAATCTAGTACAATGTAATCACGCATTAACAGTGCAGAGCTATATGGAGCCAATCGGAGTGCTCCTGGGGCTGACTGCAGCCAGCGGGTCACAGCAGTAACAGACTCTGGATTTAAACCTAGAGACAGCTGTCCTCATGTAAAAAAAGCAAAATCGGCAGCTAGGGCTCTCTTCCTGGAGGTAATCGGTCCCTGAGGGCAAGTCCATACTTGCACTTCTGTGAGGGGCTGGTGGCTTCACACCTGGACTGTGGGTGGCATTTTGGCAGGTCAGATTCGTCAGAGAACCACGGCTGTGGCTCTCAGACTACCTGTGCTTCTGTGAGGGGCTGGTGGCTTCACACCTGGACTGCGGGTGGCAGTCTGGCAGG
This sequence comes from Neoceratodus forsteri, assembly GCA_016271365.2. Taxonomy (NCBI): domain Eukaryota; kingdom Metazoa; phylum Chordata; order Ceratodontiformes; family Ceratodontidae; genus Neoceratodus; species Neoceratodus forsteri. The sequence continues at coordinate 1,166,222,167 of CM028130.1, forward strand.
TCAGGTTCGTCAGAGAACCACGACTGTGGCTCTCAGACTACCTGTGCTTCTGTGAGGGTCTGGTGGCTTCACACCTGGACTGCGGGTGGCAGTCTGGCAGGTCAGTTCAACAGAGAACCCGGCTGTGCTCCAGACTATCTCGCTTCTGTGAGGGGCTGGTGGCTTCACACCTGGACTGCAGTGGCAGTCTGACAGGTCGTGTTCATCAGAGAACCACATTTGTGGCTCTCAGACTACCTGCGCTTCTGTGAGGGCTGGTGGCTTAACACCTGGACTGCAGTGGCAATCTGGCAGGTTGTGTTCATCAGAGAACCACGGCTGTGGCTCAGACTACCTGTGCTTCTGTGAGGGGCTGGTGGCTTCACACCTGGACTGCAGGTGGCAGTCTGGCAGGTCGGGTTCATCAGAGAACCACGGCTGTGGCTCTCAGACTACCTCGCGCTTCTGTGAGGGGCTGGTGGCTTCACACCTGGACTGCGGGTGGCAGTCTGGCAGGTTGGGTTCGTCAGAGAACCACAGCTGTGGCTCTCAGACTACCTGAAAGGAGAAGGCAGAGGAGAATTAAATAAGAAAATCAGAGGGGGTGGGGCTGCTTGTGGAGCTAAAAAGAAATGCAGACTGGCATAGCAGGCGGGGTTGCAGACCAAAATGTTTGGCAAGGTGCCTCAAAGTCTGAGAGAGCAATAACAGGGCTATTTAAAACACAATACTAGAGTAAAAAGGTGAAGGGGGGGGTTTCAAAGACCTGAGCTGAGATCGCTACTGGTCTTACGAGGGAACACAATACAGGCATTTACATTAAATCAGAAAACTTCGGCTATAAAATGCAAGCAAGTCAGTTTTAACAGAAAACATAATCTAGTACAATATAATCAAACATTAACAGTGCAGAGCTATATGAAGCCAATCGGAGTGCTCCTGGGGCTGACTGCAGCCAGTGGGTCACAGCAGTAACAGACTCTGGATTTTAACCCAGAGACAACTGTCCTCATGTAAAACAAGCATTTGTCAATGCCAAATGTTTGCTTGCTGGCATTGGCATTGGTAGTGTGGAAGTTACAGAGCTGCGTAATAGGAATGGCAGTGAAGTATTGAACTGAAACCAACCCACCACCACCTTGCAGAGAGTGACAGGCATTGGGGTGTGCCTTTGGGTCGTCAGGCATGACGGCCACGCCATTTCACCACACCCTACCCTGCAGACACCGACAAGTGTCACGGTGTGCCTTGGGGTCTTTGGCCCTTATGCGCACCCCATTCCATCAGGAAATACAGTGAGATGGGTGCGGTATAGGAGAATGGGGTGAACTTTGGGGCCCGAAGAGTCCAAGGCATACCTCGATGCCTCTCACTGGCTGCAGGGTGTGGAATGGTATGAGCATTACAGGCAAGAATCCCAAGTCACACCGCTGATGCCTGTCATTCTTTACAGGGTGGGGCGTTATGGTTGGAAATCCTAACACCTTAGGCATTCATTAGTATTTTCACTCCAAATTTTCAACATGTTTTTTTTGAGACCCCCACCTCATGAACAGTGGCACTATCAGTTTGTTAGCCGAAAGCTGCTTATGCACAGCGACTACGGCATTTAGCACCACAGGTGCAAAAACACATTCCGAACAGGATGTGAAAAATGACAGCTGTACTGTTCATGGGGAGGTGGAAAAAATGGCAATGTTGCAAATCTGCAGTAAAAATATTAAAAAAACTGGTGAAGTCACGAGCATGCATAGAAACTGTGCAACGCACAGCCGTAATGTAATTAGTTTGGGGATTTTTCACAGCAGATTGGCAACTCAGGCATTTTGGTGCCTCCCGATCATGAACAGTGTCACTGTGATTTTCTTTATCTGTCTCGAACAATGATTTCCCACAGCGACCACGCATCTCTGCGCTGAAAGTGTAAAAACACGTTTCGGCCATGTTGTGAAAAATGACAGCTGCACTGTTCATGAAGAAGTGTGGAAAAATGACACTGGTGAAAATCTGGACTGAAAATATTACAAAGTCATGAACTTATGAGGGTGTGTGGAAACTGCGCAATGCTCACTCGGCGCAGTTCGGCCACTGCTATCACTGTTGTCACCTCAGAGATCAGATCTGCTACCGACCTTGGCAAACTGACTGCAGCCATCTTTGTCGACCTCTCCAAGGCCTTCGATCATGTCGACCATAGCCTCCTTCAAACCACTCTGCTCTCACATGGCTTCTCCCCTCGAGCCCTCACCTGGTTCTCCAGCTACCTTGGGGGTAGACTACAATACACCTGCTACAACCGTGCCCTATCGGACCTTTCACCTGTCAGTTGCGGTGTCCCGCAAGGCTCCGTCCTCGGTCCGATACTGTTCTCCCTCTACATCAATGAACTCCCCTGGATTGTTACCTCCGGGTCCACCACACTCTATGCGGATGACTTGGTACTCCTGTCTAGCTCGCAGGACATCTCAACCATTAACGCTCAACTCAACTTGGACTTTGGGCGTGTCCAAAACTGGCTCGTGGGTCACAAGCTCGCGGTTAACCTAAACAAGACCCACGCCATGTTATTTGGGTCGGTGGCCAAAACTGCATCATGCCCCTCCCCCCCTTGCCATCCTCAGGGGAAATGGCTCCCTCCTGCCTGTCTTGAAATCCACCAGGTACCTTGGGGTGACCCTTGATCCTCAGCTTGATCTTGCGGAGCATCTCCGGAACATCTGCAAATCATCTAACTGCAAGCTCGGTCTAGCCTACAGGGCCAAGGACTGCCTCACTCCGGCTGTCCGGCTCGCCATTGCTAGGGGGGTCCTCCTACCCACGCTCTGCTATGGACTGGTTGCCTTCGCACCAGTCCCGAGTAGCCTGCAAGTGAAATGGGATACGGCCTATAACAACATATGTCGGTTCGCCCTCGCTGCGCCCCGCCTTATGCATCAGTGTGACCTCTATGCCCAACTGGGGTGGCTTCCCCCCGAGAAACACCGTGCCTTTGTCCTCGGTAATATGATCGACAACATCGTCCGTACGGCCTGCCCCCCTGCTCTTGCCCTTCCCTTCAAGCAGTGCTCCTCGACCTATCAGCTTAGATCCAGTTCGGCTCAGGTCTGCCCGATTCCGAGGACCCACTCCCTTACCGGCGATTGGGCCTTCTCTGCCTACGCTCCGAGACTCTGGAACTCCCTTCCCGCCTTAGTCCGGGCAGCCCACCCTGGCTTCAAAACGTCCCTTTGGAAGTTCCTCAAGGCTGCCTCCACCTGTCTGTGTGCCCACTAGTTGCTGGGTGACTTGTCTCTGTGCCCACTAGTTGTTGAGTCTCCTCCTCCCTCACACTCCCCCACATACTGAACTCGGCCTCTGACCTCCTCCCCCCCTTACCTCCCCTCCTCCTCCGTTAGGTGCCCCCTTACCCTAGTCACACTTTAGCCCCCTCCGCTGCCCTGCCCCCTTACCCCTTTTGTTCTCTCCCCTGCAGCACTTAGACTAACCCTCAACCCCTACCCTCTGCAAGGAGCCCCCTCACCCGACTTACCCATTAGCTCCCTCCCTTGTGGCACTTAACAAACCTTCAGCTCCCTTGCCCCGCCCTCTGGGGTTCGCAACTGTAGAGCCGCTCTCTCCCTGCAGGCCTAGCCTATCTTATCATGGTGGTCCTCCTGCCGCTCCCTGCTGACCTACCTCCCTGCCTACTCTCCCCCCTTGCCTACTCTCCTGCCCACCACCTCGCCCCTGCTCTGCCTGCCCCCTCCCCTATCTACCTGTTAATCTCCCCCCGCTCCCTTCTGTGGACTTCCACCTTCCCTCTCGCTTGGATTAGACGCACCTGTTGCCTTATACTCTCTACTTTTTTCCATTCTAGTGTTGTTGAACACAAGTGTTTACTCTGCCCCAGCCCCTCCTCTGCGTGATGGCTTGCATGCCACCTTGACAATGTACCATGTTCTCTGTATTGTAATATTTAGCTGGCTCACCTGTTGAATGGGCTTGTTTTCTACCATGTCTATGTATCTTGTTTTCTGTATTAGCTTGTTTGCTACCTTGACTCTGTACCTCGTTTTCTGTATTGTAACCTCCCGGTCGCACCTGAAAATAGGTATTTGTTGTCTAGTGTGCCTACCTGGTTAACAAAAACAAATAAACAAATAAATAAATAAATAAACACAGTCATTTTATGGACTTTTGTCACCAAATTTTCAACATAGCCATTTTAAGACCTCTGCTAATGAACAGTGTCACTGTGACTTTCTTAATGTGTTCCATGCATTGATTTCGCACACTGACTGCGCCATTGTGCACTACATGGGCGGAAACACATTTTGAGCAAGATGTGAAAAATGGCAGCTGTACTGCTCATAAGGAGGTGTGGTAAAATGGCAATGTTGAAAATCTGGAGTGAAAATATTGAAAATTCGCAAACTTACGAGCGTGCATAGGAACTGCGCAATGCACGCTCGTAAAACAGTCATTTTTGAATTTTTTCACCAAATTTTCAACATAGGCTTTTTGAGAGCCCACCTTATGAACAGTGGCAGTGTCATTTCGTTACTTGGTCCTGAAAGGTTATTTCACGCAGTGACTGCGAAATCACCCTTCGGGCCCGATTAACGCCATGACAGTGAGAGCATTCATGAGAAGGGGTCCCAAAAACCCCATGTTGAAAATTTGGTGCAAGAAATTCCAAAAAATGGCTGAGATATGCAGCAAAGTTGAAAAAACCCTATCTATCCCATTATACAGCTTACGGCATTTCCTCAGTTAGCGGTCAACTTTGAAGAGTGCAGGCGTGTTCCGGTCCACGAAGATCATCGGCGCGGGTCAGGTAAGTATGGGGTGGGGTGTGTGGGGAAGCAGGGTGCGCAGTGGGTGGGCGCGGTGAGGCAGACACAACGAGGACCGTTTTGAGTTTCAGGTTTGTTTTTTTTTTAATGACGACAGCGGGGCGTTTGCCATGCTGGGTGACCTCCCAGCGTAGCAGAGGATGACTGGTTGGGGGCGTGGAGCCGACGGGATTGGGCACCCCGTCGGCCATAGCATCTGTTGCCACGCTGGGTGGGCTCCCAGCATGGCACCCTGTACCTGGGGTAGATAGTGAGCCGACGGGGATTGTGCACCCGCTGGCTATATATGACGTTAGCCACGCTGGGGTGGGCACCCAGCGTGGCATATGAACCGTGTTTTGGGGCGGGCGAGCACAGCCGATGGGGATTGGGCACCCTCACGCTATACAGTGTGTGTGGGGCTGAAAGACGCAGCGTGCATGTGCATGTGTGTGTGTGTGGGGAGTGCACATGAGCAGGCGATATCTGATCGCTGCTCACTGAAGCGTAGCTCCCCTTTCAACTGTACACCGCTGCATTTTGGAGCTGTCATAGACAGCTCAGTAGGCAATTGAGAACTGCGACTGTGCCTGCAAACACACTGACTGAATTGGAAGAGGCTGCCACACCTCCGAAAACTCGGAAGATGGCACTATGTTTCTTGCACATGCGTGCAAGCAAACATAAAAAGCAAAATCGGCAGCTAGGGCTCCTTCCTGCAGATAATCAGTCCCTGAGGGCAAGTCTGTACCTGCGCTTCAGTGAGGGGCTGGTGGCTTCACACCTGTACTGCGGGTGGCAGTCTGGCAGGCTGGGTTCATCAGAGAACCACGGCTGTGGCTCTTGTACTACCTGCGCTTCTGTGAGGGGCTGGTAGCTTCACACCTGGACTGCGGGTGGCAGTGTGGCAGGTCGGAATTCATCAGAGAACCACGGCTGTGGCTCTCAGAATACCTGCGCTTCTGTGAGGGGCTGGTGGCTTCACACCTGTACTGCGGGTGGCAATCTGGCAGGTCGCGTTCATCAGAGAACCAACGCTGTGGCTCTCATACTACCTGTGCTTCTGTGAGGGGCTGGTAGCTTCACACCTGGACTGTGGGTGGCAGTCTGGCAGGTTAGGTTCGTCAGAGAACCATGACTGTGGCTCTCAGACTACCTGTGCTTCTGTGAGTGGCTGGTGGCTTCACACCTGGACTGCGGGTGGCAGTCTGGCAGGTTGGGTTCATCAGAGAACCACGGCTGTGGCTCTCAGACTACCTGCGCTTCCGTGAGGGGGCTGGTGGCTTCACACCTGGACTGCGGGTGGTAGTTTGGCAGGTCGAGTTCGTCAGAGAACCACCGCTGTGGCTCTCAGACATAATTTGCATTAATATTTATATTCAAAGAGAAACCTCAGAACATTAAAATTGAAGAAAATAATTACTCAAATTAAGGATTGCTAGAGGAGTAACATTAAGACAAATAATGATTATACTGAGGCAAAGAGGCAACAAAATGCTAGCCCATATCAAAGAAAATTAAAAGCTGTACAAAAGATCTGTATCGAACTTAAAAGTCGACCTAGTTGACGAGAAATAAATTATATTTCATTTGGAGGAATACAAATTACTGGATTTCTAACATTAGGTAGAGATTATGAGCACTGAGCATATGACAGTTTACATCCATCCATATGTAGTTATTCTGCTCCAAGGTGGTGGGCCTTGACAACACACTATTGGAAACATTAGTTAGACCCTATAGAAGACTGGTAAAAAATATTTGAAAAAACTGACAGTGCAAAGATGCCCTCTAGTGGTCTCAAGAGATAATGTGTAGAAAAACATATGCTAACTTTTTCATGAACATTTCGGAAGAAGATTTCCTGAAACAATTTAAACCATACCACTCACATACTTCCTATATACTGATGATATATTTATAATTTGGACAGAAGGTACTCACATACTTAAAGAATTTCATCAGGAACTTAACATCCTCCACCCATCCATTACATTTTCCCTGGAGTACTCTACCATCAGCATCAATTTCCTTGATACCACAGTTACCATCAAAGATGGAAACTTACAGACCTGCATCTACAGGAGACCAACAGACAGACAGACAGACAGAGATACCTTCACAAAAACAACAATCATCCTAGTCACACTGTAAAATCTGTAATGTACAGCTAAGTGCTTCTATACCACCAAATCTGTTCAGGTAAGGAGGGCAGAGATAAACTCCTTCTCAATCAGTCAGTCTTTATTTAACCAGGTGGAATACCAGGTTGGGTTGAGTGAGCTCATTTGCAAGGTGGGCCTGGGTAGTACACATAAGCGATTCAATAGAACAACAATAACACAAGTCAGCACAACAGGATAACATAGACAACCTGAAACGTGTAAAGGGAAAAGATAATACAACAACTCTGAGTACAAAAATAATTACATACAATAAGTATACATGTAAAACAACAGTTCTTAATGTAAGCAATGTGGTACTATAGGAGTCAGCCTGCTAGGAAAAACGATAGAAATGTAAGGAGGCACAAGGAGTAAGGGAAGGAAGGAGGGATGAGGGTAGGAGGAAGGATGAGGTGTCAGCGTGGCTCAGTTGGTAGCACATCCGCCTCTGGACCAGAAGGTTGTGGGTTCTCGTCCCACACCGGGATTGGACTTGCACCTAAAAATCGCTGGCATCCGAGTGCAGTATTGGGGGGTGCTGTACTGCTGGGGTGTGCCGTCCTTCGGATGAGACGTTAAACCAAGGTCCCTTCTGCCCATCCTGGTGTTGTCCTGGTGGGTGTCCAGGTGGAAGTAAAAGAACCCAGGGCACTCTTTGCAAAGAGTAGGAAACATTCCCGGTGTCCTGGCCAACATTCCCCTTCCCATAAAAACTGGTTTATGCAATTATCCAGGCTGTGTGTGGGTGATGATGTGCGATATGGCCGCCACCACACATTCAGTCACTTCACTACCAGTCTAGCATTGCTTGTAAAGCGCTTTGGATGTATGAAAAGTGCTATATAAATGCAGATTCTTCTTCTTCTTCTTCTACAAGTATCACAGTAGTGGCAGCAGTGCAATTAGCGACAGAGAAAACATTTACAGGCCTCAGAGAAGGATCACAAGTAAAGTGATTTGAATTCCACAGGACTAATTGGGTTAACCAGTTTTAAATTTTTGGGGATTTTATTCCATAGCTGGGGCAGCACGTAGCTGAAGGAAGCTCTACCGAAATGGGAATTGACCTCAGGTACATATAGTGAGATGCAAGAGTAACTTCTCTGGTCATAATTGCCTAAGATACAGAGGGGTAGACAGATATGCAAAGGGGCAGTTTCTTAATAATAGCTCTGTAGGTCCAGAGTATAGCATTCCTTTGTCTCCTGAACGTAAGTGATGTCCAACCCACCAGGGAATAAAATGCACAATGGTGCGTTGTGTAAGCTGCTCCAGAGATGAAGTGTAGGGCTCTGTGGTACAAGATGTCAAGCTTTGCTAGTGCTGACCCTGGATCTTGACCATAGAGGAAGTCAGCATAGTCCAAGAGAGCTAGGGAGGTGGTTTGTACCAGCCTCTTCCTAGCCTCTTGGGTAAGCAGATGTTTAATTCTATAGAATAGGCCAAGCATTTGCTTCAATTTTTTTGAGAGTTTCTCTACATGCTCGGTGAAGGAGAGTCTATTGTCAATCCATACCCCTAGGTATTTGAATTTCACAACATAATATCACTGATTCACCAAACAGTGTGATTATAGGTGACACTGGGCCAGATTTGGAGGGATTTGAGGCCGTAACAAGTGAAGACAGGAGCTTAGCTTTAGGTTTTTGTTTTGCGTTTAGGAGTAGTTTTTGGTTAAGGAAGTTGCGTTGTAGTATACTGAAATCTGATTGCAGGTCCCAACCATTATGGAACAGTATGGGTGTGCGAGTAATGAATATTATTTCCTGAATACCACGAATAATGCACTATTCATGCCTATTTCTTCGGGAAGTACTTTTTATAAGCAAGTTAAAGAAATAGTCCCCCACCCTCCTCCCTAGCCCAGATCCTTTCAAATATAAAGCCCCAATCCCTCTCCTCCCTCCAGCACACACAGTTTGATAAAAACCTCCAATGAATCATGTGATCAGCTGTTTTACTATGTGAGCAAGTGTGGGACTGCTTTCATTCATTAGAGGGTGGCCTGCCTTGGAGGAGGGAGGGCTGTATCGGTCACCTTCTAGCTTCTTTTATCCAGTCACGTTTTTTGATATGGGTGTTGAGAGAGAAGGAGGGGGAGGAGGGTGCTGCTGCCAGGGTAGGGGTTGGGGGGACATATAGTGCTGAAAGATAGTTGCCAGCTGAGGAAGCGGGCGGGTAGTGCTGTCGCTCCTCATTGGAGTTTTTATCAAATTGTGTGTGCTCGAGAGGAGGAGGGTGGGATTGGGGTTCAAACTGAGGGTGGAGGGACTGGGGGCTTGTATATTTGAAAGGATCTGGGCTGGGGAAGAGGATGGGGGCTGTTTCTTTATCTTTGTTTTTAAAAAAATGAATAACAAATAGGAATACTGAATACCCAAATATTTGAGTGTCCAAATAGAATATTCAAATGAATATTCGGGATAAGGTATTTGCACACCCCTACTGAACAGGAACACTCCTCTAGAGAAATTGACAGAGCTGTGGAATGCTTATGTCAGGAGAACAACTACTACAATATAAAGAAAAGACCACCACCAACTAGACACATTTGGTTGTTACATACAAACCTGATCTGGAGCCCCTACGAAAAATTATTAAGGACCTACAACCAATATTCAGTGAGGATGATACCTTGAAATGTATTTTCCAGGAATCACCTTTACTGTCTTTCAAACAACCACCTAACTTATCCAACCTGATTGTCATGAACAAACTTATACCTGGCCAAAACAATAGAACACTAAAGCCCTGCTTACACTGCCCCATTTGCAGTGCATCAGCCCATGCGCACAGGTTGATGTGCTGCAAATGCTGTCATGTGGACACTCACAGGAGCACTTTAGGAGCCATGAGAATCCTGTTTTTGGATCGACGGAGAGGGGATGTCTAGCGGATCGAGCGCATTTCCCTGCATTGTAAACTCACTTCTGCGCTCAGTCCGCTATGCAGCCCACTTTTCCCATCATCCACGATTCTTCCCACGGCCTCAGGAAATGCCCCCACTACAGGAACAGCCCCACTGCGACGTGACTTGCAGCACAGCGGGGGGGGGGGGCTGTGTAAACAGTGTATTCATAAGTCGGCACACAGCGCAGCTCCGTAAGGAGCAGCGGAGAATTCAAACCACTGCCGCAGTGTAAACAGGGCTTAAGAGACACTAAACCTTGCAATATTCCTAACTGTAAAACATGTGAGCACATTCCCCGGACTTTATCAACACCCCCAAAACAAGCAGTTCAAGATACAAAGAAGTTACACATGTGGATCCAGAATGTTGTCTATTACACCCAGTGTATGAATTGTCCACAGGCTATGGGGAAACTGGGCAATCCTTTGAACTTACATAGGCACAGCATAAAGGAGAAAAAGACTAAAGAAAGAGTGTAACAACATTTCTTTCAATCTAACCACTCCATCTCTAACTTCTCTCCAGGTTCTCAGAGGACACTTCAAAATACACATGAAAGGCAAGCTTGTGAGCTGAAACTTACCTTTTCGATACTGAAAATAATGGACTGGACATAGACCTTGGTTTCATGACGCATTACAAAGTCTAACTGACAACTGTCTTCTTGGTTCAGGTGGATATGCATTTCCTGTGTATATCTTTATATACATTATCTCTCACATTTGATATATTTTTGCATGCCTTATACATTAACTAGGTTTTATTTATATTGTAGTGACACACACACACACACAGTCTGTATTTAGGGAGGCTCTCTAGATATAACCATTTTACAATTTATAAGCCTTCTGCTGTCACATTCTATTTCAGAAGAGGTATCTATACCTCTAATCTTATTTACAACCGCCTAGTATTTCAAAGACTGTTTTTTTGTCTCTGCATAGTTCCTTATCAAAAGAACTGTTATACCCATGTGTAAAAATGTATTAACCGGTAGATTTCTCTATCCTAAGTAAAGAAGCTTGTTTTTTGTCGAACCTGGCAGCTACAGTGGCAACCCAGGATGAAACCCAATTCTGCAGCATTTTGCAGCAATCTGCAGAATGCTGCATGAACTACAGAATAAAGCAATGTAATTTCAATGGAATTAGTACGCCTTTGTCATTCAGGAAAATGCTTGTGCTGCCAGGATGAAGTAAATGCCACAGTTTCCTGCATGACAAAGGACTAACCATGGAATCCCATTGCTATTAATAGATCTCTGCAGCATACTTCAGAGTGTTTTAAAAGTGGGTTTCATCCTGGGGACCGCTGTACACCTGATAAAAGGCTCTGTGTAGCCTGAAAGCTTGTGTTCTGTAAATCTCTTGTTGATCCAATAAAAGGTATCAAATCACCCACTTTGTTCATCTTTCTGTACAAGGACCAATATGGCTACAAACAAGTCTCTAGAAAAACATAGAAACATATGACAGCAGAGAAAGGTCCAGTGATCCATCCTGTCTGCTCACCCTACCTATATCTTTTAAGTTTGCCATAGTGTCCATTCCTCCACAGTCTTTCTGTTTTATTTATTTTTGTTTTACCAGAAAAAAAGCTTAATAACTGGTGCTCATTTGAAAGGAGATTCTGGTTAGGACAGTAACAGTATAAAAGAATCACAGTGTTACATAAGAAACAATACATAGATTATCATGGAATTAACAAACAGCAGATACAGTACATACATACAGTGGCTTGAAAAAGTATTTGCCCCCTTCCTGATTTTCTCTATTATTGCATATTTGTCACACTGGATGTTTTCAGGTCTTTAGAGAAAATGTAATATTAGATAAAGGGAACCTGAGTGAACAAATAACACTTGTTTTTTTTAATTTCACTTATTTAATGAAAAAGTTAACCAACACCAACTGGCACTGTGTGAAAAGTAATTGCCCCTTACACTTAATAACTGGTTATGCCACATTTAGCTGCAATGACTGCAACCAAACACTTCCTATAATTCAATATCAGTCTTTCACATCGCTGTGGAGGAATTTTAACCCACTCTTCCTCTGAGAACTGCTTTAATTCAGTAACATTTGGTAGGTTTTCAAGCATGAACTGCTCGTTTCAGGTCCTGCCACAGCATCTCTATTAGGTTTCAGTCTGGACTTTGACTAGACCACTCCAAAACTTTAATTTTACTTCTTTTTAGCCATTCTGATGTGGACTTGCTTTTGTGTTTTGGATCATTGTCTTGCTGCATGACCCAACTACGCTTCAGCTTCAGCTGACGGAAGGATGACTGGACATTCTCCTTAAGAATTTTCTGGTACAGAGCAGAATTCATGGTTCCTTTTAATTATGGCAAGTCATCCAGGTCCTTAGGCAGCAAAGCATCCCACACCATCACACTACCACCACCATGTTTGACTGTTGGTATGGCGTTCTTACTGTGGAATGCTGTGTTTGCTTTCGTGAGACATTATGGGATCCATGTTGTCCAAAAGTTCCACTTTGGACTCATCTGTCCATAGAACATTTTCCCAAAAGGCTTGTGGATCATCCAGGTGCTTCTTGGCAAATGAGAGGCGAGCATTTATGTTCTTCTTGGTTAGCAGTGGTTTCACTGCTACTCTCACATGAAGCCCATTTTGCCCAGTCTCTTTCTGATTGTGGAGTCATGAACACTGACCTTAGCTGAGGCAAGAGTAGCCTGCAGTTCTTTGGATGTTGTTTTAGGATCCTTTGAGACTTCTTGGATGATTTTACACTGTGCCCTTGGAGTAATTTTGGCAGCCATACTCCTGGGAAGGTTCACTACTGTCCCAAGTGTTCTCCATTTGGAGATTATGGCTCTCACTGTGGTTCGATGGAGTCCCAGAGCCTTAGAAATATCTTTGTAACCCTTTCCAGACTGATGAGGGCAACACATTTTTCTGATCTTTTCAGGAACTTCCTTTGATCATGGCATAATGTGCTTGTTGGATCTTTGTGCTGGCAAGCGTGACTCTGATGGTAAGGGCCAAAATAAGTGAGGTTTATATTGAGCAGGGCTGGCTGTAATCAAGCCTGGCTGTGTTCAATCAGCTGACTCTAATTATCCCTTTAATTGGGTTGATTTAACTAGGGGCAATTACTTTTCACACGTGCCAGTTGGTGTTGGTTAACTTTTTCATTAAATAAATGAAATAAGTAAAAAGAAAAGTGTTATTTGTTCACTCAGGTTCCCTTTATCTAATATTATATTTTGTCTAAAGACCAGAAACATCCAGTGTGACAAATATGCAATAATAGAGAAATCAGGAAGGGGCAAATACTTTTCACGCCACTGTACATACAAATCTGCCAGCAGAAACAGGATTTATGGTCTATCAAGTCTGCTCGCGTGCACAGCTAGCACCTCTAGATCACAGCTGCCCCACCCCTCCCTCTCTCCTCCTCCTCCAGCAATTTCTCATTTCTACTTACACAGACACGCCCCCATGCCCTGTCCCATGCCCTTTTGAAAGCGCCTACAGTCCTACATGATACCACCTCCTCCGGTAGAGTATTTCAGTTCGACACCACTCTCTCCATGAAATAATGCCTCCTCATCTCTCACCCGAATCTGTCCCCCCTCCAATCTTAGCCATGTCCTCTTGTGTCCCTTCCCTTCCTCAGCCTAAATAACCCATCTGGGTCAGTTTTGTTGAACCCATTCAGATACTTGAATGTTTCAGTAATATCCTCTCGATCCCTCCTTTCCTCCAGAGTGTACAAACCCAGATGCTTCAGCCTGTCCTTGTAGGATTTGCCCTCCATCCCCTGTATAATTTTTGTCACCCTACGTTGCAGCCCCTCTAGCAGTCTGATATCCTGTATCGAATCGGCTGCCACTGCTACATGCAGTACTCCAAGTGTGGAGATACACAAGTATGTATGGTGATGTGCTGCAGCAGCAGAAATAGGTATATCTGAAACATACTATATTAAAATAACAAGATATAACAAGTCAGGGAAAAATAGCAGCCAGTGTACACTAAGGAACTAAAGAGAACCTAGTGACAAAGCGCATTTATCAGTGCAATGCAGTGGAGGACCTACTGTGTAAGTGTCATCAGAGCACAGGTCAGGAAGCATAGAAAAACCAGGAGCAATTATAAAATTCACAAGTAGCATTTTATTATTATCAATAACAGTAAACTAAAAATAAAAATTGTTCAGTATAACTATTTACAACTGCAGTACAGAGAAAACGAAGTTCTTCATCTGATGGTATCTCTAATTTCAAGTTTCAGTCTCTCTCCAGCAAAGATATTGTTGCTCTTTTTAAAACAAATCTTTGCCAGGTAATTAACTTCTTCATCCTCTCGGTCCTGTCATATTTCTCCGGTGCTGCGTGAACTGCACTGGCTGACGGTACAGTGGCGAATCACCATCAAAGTTGGACTTCTGACTTATAAAGCCCTACATGGACAGGGTCCAGACCTCCTGAAAGAGCTTCTGGTCCCTTACTGCCCTAGGCGATCGCTCCACTTGGCTAATGAGAGGTTGCTAAAGATTCCAAGGGTTTGTTTAAAATCTTCCAGGGTGCATGCATTTATGCATGCGGCCCCTACCCTTTAGAATTCTCTACCCCATCAGCTACATGAGTGCGCAACCGTGGAGGGATTTAAGCAGACTCTTAAAACTTTTTTACGGACTCAAGCATTTGGGGAATGACCCAAACACTGTTTGTTGGTTTTACCTGTGTATTATAATATTTATAATATATGTGATTTTATGTTATAGTTGTTTTAACTGTTTTTGTTAGGCACCTTGGAAGTCAAAAGGTGGCATATAAATAAAAATTGATTGATTGATTGATCCTGAGCTCATTAAGGAGACATCCTGTTTCTCACAAAATGTTCTTGTCAGTTTCTATGCAGGTGCAACAAATAGAGTATGGTGACCCAGAACTGACCTCTTGTTGACAGCTCTGCAAAATAGTTTGCAAACAAGCCAGAGAGGAGCTCAGACTGCACCTCAGGTTAACCCTGTAAATTCCAAATAGCTTTTAGCAGTCATTTCAGCAGTATAACTATATACAGTTTCAAAGCAAGGGATCCCCATTTTCTCATAAAGATTCACATGTACTTTATAACCACAGATATGCAAGGGTGAAGAAAAGACAGAAACAGCAAGTGAAGGCAGAGATAACGAGAGGCAGAGAATCGCGAGACTGTCAGAGTGATCAGTTCCTAGGCCTCACAAAAATATTTGGTTGCGCAACAAGACAGAAAAGGAGAGGGTAGAACAGATCCCTGCATTTAACTCTTTCTCCATAACAAATAGGACAGGGCCTTAATTAACCCTGTCACACTAAGTCCTTAGTTCTGTTTATAATAATATCCTAATCGTGCGTAATGAATAAATTTAAAGTATTGTATTTATTGAATACAATACTGTGTGGAATGTTTACATTCAGTTTTTGACCTACCATTAGCTGCAGTAAATGTTCTGAACTTTTCCATTGGTGCTTGACCCAAGTTTATTTATTTAAAATTTGGTAACCGGGAAAGGCACACTGAGCCAAGGCTTGTTTCCAGGTGTGACCCAGGGGTGAGGGTAAGGATACAGTCAAGCAATAACAATGGAACTGAGCAATACAAAAGAAAGTGCAAACAAAAATAGTGTAAACATGGCAAGAAAGCACAACATATGCAGCGGATGTCTGGAACATGACACACTATACATCCATAGATACAATCAACAAATGGATTGAAACTATCAGTGCAAAGAAAATTACAAGAAGTAAAATCATCCTCAGGGAGGGGGGCATGAACTGGGGGGAAAGAGGAAAAAGCAGGTCAAGTGGAGGGTTGACAGATGCAGGGAGGGGAGGGCATGAGTTTAAGTCGGTACTTAAGGGAAGTTGGGGAGAGTGAGAGATGGATGGAAGATGAGAGGTGGTTCCAGAGTGAGGGAAGGTGATGGAAGAAGGCAGAATGTCCAGCAGAAGAGTGACTGTGAGGAAGGGAGGGAGAAGGAGTGGGGATCCCTGGAATGAAGGGAGTATGAGGTGGATGGAATGGGAAAATTAGACTGGAAAGATACAAGGGTATTGCCTTGAACCAATATTTAGAGATGAAAGAAGCAGAGTGCTGCAGGTGATGGAAGGAAAGAGGGAATATGGAGAGGAAAGAATAGAGAGGGCAATGATCAGTGCGAGAGGGAGAGTTTGTGGCAAAATGACAGACGGCATTACATGGGGTGTCCAGGCTGGCAAGGGAGGAAGAGGAGGAGGCAGAACTGTAAGCCACGTCTGCATAGTCAAAGACTGGAAGCACCATCTGTGTAACTAATTCCCGACAGACATGTGGGGTCAAGCAGTCTTTGTTGCAGTACAGGGCACCAAGCTTGGGGTGGAGTTCTGCATGGATGGCATTGATGCGGGTGGAGAAATCAAGCCTGCTGTCAAGCCACTCACTAAGATACTTGAAGGAATAAACCATTCCAAGAGAGGAGCCATCCAGGCTGCTAAAGTAAGGGAGGGAAGCAAGCCTAGTCAGTTTACGGTTGGAACCAAAGGTCATGGACACTGTTCTTTTGACGCTGACACAGAGTGGATTGGCCTGAAAACAATGCACGACATTGTGGAAGTCTTGCTGGAGTGAGACTTCCACAGCTTCTGTCAATGGGCCTGAGGAATAAAGAACTATGTTGTCTGCATACATGTGAATATGTGAATTGACACAGACGGAGGGGAGGTTGTTGAGGAACATGGAAAAGAGGATGGGACCCAGGGTGCTGGTCCCAGCCTGGATTGGGAGTGGAAGGGACAGGATGCCACTGATCTGAACTGACTGCTGGTGACTAGAGAGGTAGGAGCTAAACCACACAACAGCAGAGGTCGAGTACTGCAAATTTTAATCTTGTCTGGAAGTAATAAACCTTCCTGAGTAGCAGTGCAACTATTAAAAGCCATTTGCCAACTAAACTTACTAAAAACATATAAACATACCTGTCATTGTTTTCTTAAATGATTCCTAAACGGCATAATACATTTGTAATTTTCTTAAATGGAACCAATTTCAGTGATCTAAAAAAATCCTGAAGCAGACTTGTTTCTGTGGGAGTCGCACAGTTTGACTGCTCCAGTTTCTGACTGCAGCCATTTAGGAAGGGAAGGACTCATACCCTGGATCCAATGAGCTAGCCACCCAATCCTCTTTACTCCAGGGCTGCTGGTTCCCCCAACAATCACCGCCACCAAGATGCCCACAACATCTAAGCTTGGAGAGCTGTCCTGTTGGCCTAGGGAAACAAAAAAAAAAAAAGTTACAGATTACAGTCTAGAATATAGTCAGAAGTTGTTGTGTATGGAAAACCATGCACTCAAGATCCCTGTTGTACCACAGTACACAGTAGTGACTTACCTACTGTGGTGCAATGAATACTCATACCACAGTAGTGATTTAGCTACTGTGGTACAATAACTACTTATTGTACCACAGTAGTGACTTAGCTACTGTAGTGCAATACTTGTCATTGTACCACAGTAGTGACTTAGCTACTGTGGTGCAATGACTTCTCGTTGTACCACAGTAGCTACATCACAGAGGCAAGCATGCAAGGCACAGTCAAATGACTCTGCAAAACCAAAAAATAGAGGGGGCAGCCTGCTGGCTCAGTGGTAGCGCTACTGCTCACAATGCTGGTGACCCGGGTTCGGGAGCGAGCCTTGGTTGTCGGAGGGCCAGCCAGGAGGAGGAGTTTTGAATGTCCGGGAGATGCTCTCCACTTCCAAGGAGGGAGGGTTGCTGCAACCACTGCCATACCGCCACCTGGGGAGACCTGGGTGGCGGTGCAGTTGGGGTGCCACTTGGGAGGGGAGGGCGACAGCAGGAGTCCAGAGCAGCAGCAGCATGTCTCAGCGTGCGCCTGTCTCCATGGACCCCATTGCACGCCACCATCCTCAGGGTTGGGGAAACTAAGAGACCAAGTGAACACCCCCCCACCACCACCACCTCAGAACTTCCCGGTTCTGCCGGTGGCTCTGGATATCACTTCTGCAAGGGTACCCTGGTGGTCTCTGTCTTGATAGGGCCCTGCTACGAGGGGAAATTCACGGGGTGGAAGTCCCACAGAGGAGTGTGTGTGTGCCGGTGCTGAGGTGGGCTAGGGGTGAAGTAATGCTGGGGTGAAAAACAATAAAAAAAAAATAACACTGGTGGCAACTTGAGTTCATGCAGTGTGTTTTACTCATTGGATGGCAGGGTGAGTAAATAAGGACATTATATGGAGGACCATATACTAAATATCCAAATTATATGTGGTCAGCTATACCAGCTCAGAAGTGTTTCTACCTTTAAGAGTGTGATGACATCAAGGTTTGCTCTTGAGGCCCCTATAATGTCATCAAAACCCTTCAATGGAAATAAAGCCCTGTTGTGTATGGTTGCCCATACATTATTCTATATATAGAGCACAGTCAACAGTTTCAACAATTTCAGGGACCATTGGCAAGATGGTGATATGTGCTCATCGCTCTGAGCCTGGGTTGTTGGGAGCTGACTAGCTAAGACAGGGAAGGGCATCTGACTTAGGCAACTCCTGCCTTGGGAAAGGAAGAATGCTCCCTCCACCACACAGCTGCCCCAAGGTGATCTTGGGGTGTGGGAGTAATGTGGAAAGGAATGTGAAGCCTTTAGATGGTAGCCATACGTCGGCAAGTATCTGCATGATTACCAATGTTTTGCTCAGAGTGGTGCTGGCAGAGGAGTTGGGGGAGGCACATTTCCATGTGTCCCTCATGTACCCACTTGACAATAGGCTGGAACATCATCACAGGCATTGCCTGTAATACAGTGTTTCTCAAATTAGGCCACTGTGGCAACCAGCTTAAGTTTATGTGGCCACAGAGGCCTTCTGAGCCCTAATCAAAACTGTCATAGAACTGCCAATATCTTACCTTGCTGTAGCATGGGAGACAAATTTCAGATGATTAGGCAGCAGAAAAGTTGTGCTACTTACCAATATTAGTAGATATTTGACAGACTTTCCTCCATAAAGCCACACACATTAGAGTGTGTGGCATAAGGAGAATGAGGGAGACTTTTGCAGCTGGGGATTACCATGTTGCCATATGGTTGACATTGCACATTTGCAATGGCTATATAACTTGGGCAGGACCCATTCACTTCAGTTCTTGACTGTGATAAATGGATTTCCATACATTTACGGAATGAACAGGACAAAGCTTTACGTTGTAACAATCACATTTTACCAGCAGGGGAAGGCAGTTGTTTTACGGTGGGTGCCGTTCATCAGACTTGACTGTCTGGTATCAACCTGAAGGGATAACTTGATGGAAGGAGCTTAGAGTAGAAGAGGAGGGTACTCACATGGTGTCAGAGAGTTGGAGTCATGCAGTTCTTTATTGAGGCAGGGTTCAAGAGGTGCAGAGGGCATCAGAAGCTGTCTGACAAATGCGAAAAGCAGCAGTGCCCAAAGAAACCATGTTCCAGCAGCTTATAGAACCTGATGGAGGCTTCCACAGGTGGCAGTACCTGGACACAATGAGAGGCGTGGTGCCTGAAACCTGAGACAGATCCTGGGGAGGTGGGAATCTGGGCCATTTTCTCAGTAGCTCATGATTACTAGGGAGTATGTAGTGGGACCAGTGAGAGAATATAGGAACCATAGGCGACAGACCCAGGGGGTCGGGGGGGGTCAGCAGACCCTTCACTTTTGATGAACCCCCCCCCACTCACACACATTTCAGTCAGTGGAACAGCATTAACAGCATTAAAATGAGGCTGGTGGGATTTCTCCAATGACAGCAGGGAGGCTATTTTTTAAAACTTTTGGTATTCAACATACACTGAAAATCCAGGCAACCAAAATGACACTTTCTGGAAAAATTTCTGTGGAATATTTTGTTTTACTGTTGCATGAGTTGCAATGCAACTGTATAGTTATTTTTGGATTCCTCTCACCTCTCAAACCTCTTCAAAAGCTACTATAGTACTAAACCCCCTATGATAGTTGACCTCTGCTACCACCTCCCACAACATCCCTCCACCAACACTGCCCTCTCTCGCATCACTATATATAAATAACTCTCATTGCCTATAACCAGTGTCCTACCAGTAGGGCTGTCCGCTGCTCTGTTCAGATAGGGATAAGAGGACACTGTTGAATTTCAACTCCCCCCTTTCCCCCCTTGGATACCCCCCACCTACAATACCTCTCATTCACCCTGCCACACTCTACCTCTCCTCTCATCCTACTCCCCCCTTCCGGTTAATGTAGCCTAACACTGGCCTACCCCTACATGCAGTTAAGCACTTATAACCTACCCCATACCCCTCTTATATGCACTTTAGTCCACCCTGTCATCTTTGTTTGCCTCGAAAATCGTGTTCTGTCTGTGTCTCTCCATAAATTTCCTTTCTTTCTTCCATTCTACCCTTCGCAATTTTTTGTTCCCTCCTTCCATTCTTTCTCTCTTTACTCCAATCACTGTAAATCTTGAAGATCTATGTTACACTAATGGCTACCAATTACTATTGGGTCACCTTACCATCTAGTGCTACATACTGTTGCCAAGTTATTAAATGTAGTGTGTTACCAACTGTTGCCAATTTGCTGTATGTGTCTTCATATCTGTTATACTTAACTGTTGTATTGTTAACCAATGTTATCCACGTGTAATCCCTCCTGCTCTCATTGTATGCAAGTAAGCAAATTGTATTCCAACATTGTAACATTTCTCTGTATTCTATACCATTGTTCCCTACCACCCAGGTCGCACCGGGAGATGAACAACTTGTTGCTCAGCGTGCCTTCCTGGTGAAACATTTCAATAAATAAAAATAAATCAAAATGTCTGGATTATTCAGGATTATAAAAAGCTAGGAAGGATGACTAAAGTATATTTAAGAAAACAATTGTTTTCCCAGCATCCTGGACTAAGGTATTCATCACTAGGTTTGCAGAGTGCTGTCAGTAACAGCACTGTCCACAACAGCGCTGTATTGACAGCGCTCTCCACTACAGCGTCAGAAAAGAATGCTGCCACCAACAGCATCAATGGTAGCAGTTGGACACCGCATCAATGACCATTACCATTATCAAAAAAAAATATTTTTATGTGGTAGGCAGGGGGGCTCTGCCCCCCCCCACAACTAAAATAATTAACTCCAAGACAGAGTTAGATTATGGGGAAAAAATAAAATTTTGGAGACCAGGATTAGAACCCTGGTCTCCCAATCTGTGCTAGCCGAGCTGCTGCCTTTTCCTGCTCCACCACGGGAGCAGTTCAGCCAGAAACCTGACTTTTCTCCTTCTTCCCTAGCATGTAAATAGCAGGAATAGCGACGGGGGTAGCGGTAGTTGCTGGTTGCTATTCTACCCCTTTCACTATTCCTGCTCGTGCTGTCCTGAATGTGTGGTTTATACTGTGTGGTTCAGGAAGCGCTATTCTAACCAGATACCAGGTGTTCTATCCAGTTCTGACCCCCCACACACACTTTTTGGTACACTCCTCCACCACTGGTGGGAACCCTAGGGCAGTTTCCCCTCAAGGGAGACAACCTGATGGGTACTGGGCATGTGGTGGGTTTCACCAATGACACAAAGACATCAAGGGAGACCCTCGTGGGAGATGAGCTCAGTAAAGTGCTTGTGCAGATGACTGAGCAGCTGAAGAAGTAGGCAAGGATACAGCAGGAAGAAACATTGCAAGACAAGGTAGGAGATCCATCTCCAGCATAGATGAGGTGATCTGAGGTGGTGGACACCTTTTCATGGCCGGAGGTGTCCATCTCTGCAGGGATGAGGGCTGGTGAAGGCATGGTAGTTGGCAGGGCCTAGAATCACATAGAGCTGTGTGAGGCAGCTTGTGGGGTGGCACACTGCTGACACTAGATCAGGGAATAATCAGTAGGTGACTGCATTGGCAGGCAGTGAACCCCCGATCACTTTGCCCTGAATCCCTAAAGTGCATGCAGTAATGTGAAAACCAGGGAACCGTGGCTCATGCCTTCACAGTAAAGCAGCCTGAAAAACATGGGGGGAAAAAGACTAAAGCACTGTGTGAAGAGTAGGCTTCCCATTAGGACAGCTGGGAGCCAAATTGAGCTTCTATATAAGAAGGCAAAATTGGAGGAGCGGTATTATTACAATAATTACTCCAGTAACTAAAAAAAGTGCAGGGAGACTAGAGGAATTATAGTATAAGGTGTAGTCATCTGTATTAGAAAGAACGTGGGAATTGCTGGGACGAGACAGGGTGACCGTGTGTCTCAGCAAGAAGCTGCATTTGGAAAGTGACCCAGCTAAAACCAACCTGCTATTCGGGTTGGGAGTTAGCCCTGGACCCTGGGAAATGGAACCTTAATTAGCCTAACAAGAGGAGCGGAAATCCACTATAGCCCAGAAAGAGGGTCAAGAGTCCACCAAAGCTCTGAATGAGGGTCTGGAAACCACCATAGCTCTGAAAGAGGGTCTGGAAACCACCATAGTTCTGAAAGAGGGTCTGGAATCCACCATACTGTATCTCTGAAAGAATGGCTAGAATCCACCATAGCTCTGAAAGAGGATCTAGAATCCACCACAGCGCTGAAAGAGGGTCTGGGATCCAACATGACTGTGAAAGAAGGGCTGAAATCCATCCTAGGTCTGAAAGGGGGCTGAAAACCACCATAGCTCTCAAAGAGGAGCTGGAATTCACTATAGCTCTAAACGAGAGGCTGGAATTCACCACAGCTCTGAAGGAGGGTCTGGAAACCACCCTAGGTCTGAAAGAGGGTCTGGAATCCACCCTAGGTCTGAAAGAGGGTCTGGAATCCAACATAGCTCTGAAAGAAGGGCTGGAATCCACCATAGCTCTAAAAAAGAGGCTCTGGAAATCACCATAGCTCTGAAAGAGGGTCTGGAAACCACCATAGTTCTGAAAGAGGGTATGGAATCCACCATACTGTAGCTCTGAAAGAATGGCTAGAATCCACCATAGCTCTGAAAGAGGATATGGAATCCATCACAGCTCTGAAAGAGGATCTGGGATTCAGCACAACTGTGAAAGAAGGGCTAAAATCCATCCTAGGTCTGAAAGAGGGGCTGGAAACCACCATAGCTCTGAAAGAGGGTCTGGAATTAACCATAGCTCTGAAAGATAGCCAGGAATTCACCATACCTTTGAAAGAGGGGCTGGAAACCATCATAGCTCTCAAAGAGGAGCTGGAATTCACCATAGCTCCAAAAGAGAGGCTGGAATTCACCATAGCTCTAAAAGAGAGGCTGAAATTCACCACAGCTCTGAAATAAGGGCTGGAATCCACTCTGGGTCTGAAAGAGGGTCTGGAATCCACAACATCTCTGAAAGAAGGGCTGGGATCCACCATAGCTCTGAAAGTTGGTCTGGAATGCACCACAGCTCTGAAAGAAGGGCTGGAATCCACCCTAGGTCAGAAAGAGGGTCTGGAAACCACCATAGCTCTGAAAGAGGGTCTGGAATCAACCATAACTCTGAAAGCAGGGCTGGAATCCACCATAGCTCTAAAAAAAGAGGCTCTGAAAATCACCATAACTCTGAAAGAGGGGCTGGAATCCACCATAGCTTTGAAAATGGGTCTGGAATCCACAATAGCTGTGAAAGAATGGCTGGAATCCACCACAGCTCTGAAAGGGGCTGAAATCCACCATAGATCTGAAAGAAGGTCTGGAATCCACCTTAGGTTTGAAAGAGGGCTGGAAACCACCATAGCTCTGAAAGATGGGCTGGAATACACCACAGCTGTCTTAAAGAGGGTCTGGAAACCACCCTAGATTTGCAAGAGGGGCTAGAAATCACCATAACTCTAAAAAAGGGGCTAGAAACCACCATAGCTCTGAAAGAGTGGCTGGAATCCACCACAGCTCTGAAAGAGGGGCTAGAAACCACCCTAGGTCTGCAAGAGGGGCTAGAAACCACCATAGCTCTGAAAAAGGGTCTGGAAACCACCATAGCTCTGAAAGAAGTGCTGGAATTTACCCTTGGTCTGAAAGACAGGCTGGAAATCACTACAGCTCTGAAAGATGGTCTGGAAACTACCCTAGGTCTGAAAGAAGGGATTGAATTCACCACAGCTCTGAAAGAGGGGTTGGAATCCATCTGTAACTCCCTGCAAATGGGGGTTCCCAAAAGTCTTCCAGGAGCTTGCCTGAATGCTCCAAGTCTGGGCGGTGTTCGGCGCCTGAGCTGTTTAAATGTGGTTCCAAGTGAGTGCTATTTGAGCCTCCACGTACTGTCTCTTTAAGATCTGTCTGCTTGCAGACTTAATTAGTTTGTATGGGGGGGACTGTGTATTTAATGCTCGAATCCTGCCCGGGCTGCTGTCAATTCGCTCTGTTTCTTCCATTGCTACATGTGCAGAGGGAGCCTTGTTGAAAGATATAACTGTTTGCCAGAAATCATTTAGAGTGACTGAGAAAATGCAGTTTGTCTAACCTGTCTTCATTTCAGCATGAACTGTTTCAGTATAACTCTTTCATTTTGGTCCTGAATAGCTGACTTGGACCAATCAGGATGATAGGGAGACCCTAAAATGGAGCCTGTGGACGAAACGGAACTTGGACTCTCAATTTTGAGCCAGCCACAAGAATTGTATGGCGGTGACTCTGGGAAATGTAGTTTTAACCTTGCGCCTTTTTCCACCAACAGAGGGAGTCTTATTGTGAGTGACAGCTGAACCAGCCAACAGAATGGTGTGGAGCTAAGAAATGCCCTGCTCTGTGACTGGAAAGATTAGATCAGTTGTGACTGTGAAGAGAGAAGGAGCTCTGTGCTTCTGCGGTGTATAGTTTCGCACAGGAGCAGCGTGTGAGGCCCTGAGGTTCGGCCTGCAGCCGTTGCAAGTGCCAGTTCAGACTGAATCTGACTTGTGAGGAGAAAGAAGGAAGTCTGAAGAGTAGAAACCAGGCTCACCCTGTAGAAGACTGGAGAAACTGCTGAATCACGCTCGGTCTGTCAGGAACTGAAGCTGCTGTGTGTGCTCCTGGGTATTTTGCAGTAAGTGCGATTGGGATCGAGGAGCAGCCTGCCTGGTATAGTACTTTCCTTTTACATATGAATGTGCGTAGTGCTTGTGGGGAATCGCTATTTCCAGTCCCCTGTGCTGTGTGCTGTGTGTTGAAGCTGGAAGCAAACCCCAGCTTGTATCGGACTAAATCTGGTTGCTATCAACTGCAGTGGGGTCCAGTCACAAGGACCTTGTCTCCATGCCCTGTTGGTCTGGCAATCCAGAAGAACATCCACCATCCGGTCCTCAGCTTGGCTATTGTGAGTACAAATCAGGGTATTTCCCTGCAGCCTGTTTTCAATCACAAGTGTGTCATCTAATTCTTGTTGTTTCACTGCTTCATGGACTGAGCCATCCGGCTCCAGATTACAATTGGGTAGTGTGCATATATTTTCTTCTACAGGGCCCTACACATCTGCACCTGCCATCCAACCCCGGGCAACGGACCTGGCTAGCCCCGCCCCCCAACCTGGGTACCCAGAGTGTGACTTTTCAGTCCCTGTATGTGTGCACAGTACTGTGATTTAATGCCACCAATTAACCTGATTTCCCCTTCCCGTGTTACTGCCCCCTAAATAAATCAGATTTGTTGTTGTTATACTATATACTGTCTGTGGTGTTGGTACTTATGGAAACAGTATTGTGTTTTGCTGTGTATGTTGTTTAACCTTATTTTACAGGAGGTCCTCAGAGACGTGCTGCAGAATCAGTCTCGAGGGTAAGTGGTATCTATATGAGTGAACAGTGTGTATACGTGGGGTATTGGGGCTGTAACTCCAGTGTACTGTGTGAGCCACTAGAGGGAATAAAAGGGGGTCTCAGTGTCCCAAAGGGCTGTGACCAAGCTAGTCTAACCACCACAAACCCTGACCTCTGGGCGGAGGCACCTGCCATAGGACCTAGGCCCCTCAACCTGTCTGTAGTCAAACAGGCAGGGGTAGTAGCCCTTGGGATAGTGCCACCTAGGGGTTACACATCCAAGGTTTGAAGGTAAGGCTAAAATACACCCTCTGTCTGAAAGAGGGGCTGGAAATCACCATAGCTCTGAAAGATGGTCTGGAATCCATCACAGCTCTGAAAGAGGAGCTGGAAACCACCTTAGGTCTGAAGGTATGGAAGGAATCCACCACAGCTCTGAAAGAGGGGCTAGACACCACCCTAGGTCTGAAAGAGGGTTTGGAAACCACCATAGCTCTGAATGATGAGCTGGAATACACCACAGCACTCTGAAAGAGGGTCTGGAAACCACCCTAGGTCTGCTAGAGGAGCTACATATGACCATAACTCTGAAAGAGGGGCTGGAAACCACCATAGCTCTGAAAGAGTGGCTGGAATCCACCCTAGGTCTAAAAAGGGGACTGGAATCCACCCTAGGTCTAAAAGAGGAGCTAGAATCCACCATATCTCTTAAAGATATGCTGGAATTTACCATAGCTCTGAAAGAGAGGCTGGAATTCACCATAGCTCTGAAAGAAGGGCTGGAATCCACCACAGCTCTGAAAGAGAGGCTGGAGTTCACCATAGCTTTGAAAGAGAGGCTGGAATCCACCATAGCTCCAAAAGATAGGCTAGATTCACCATAGCTGTGAAAGAGAAGTTGGAATTCACCATAACTCTGAACGGGGCTGGAATCCACCACATCTCTGAAAAAAAAGCTGGAATCCACCATAGCTCTGAAAATGGGTCTGGAATCCACCAAAGCTCTGAAAGAAGGGCTGGAATCCACCCTAGGTCTGAAAGAGGGGATGGAAACCATCATAGCTCTGAAAGAGGGGCTGTAATCTACGACAGCTCTGAAAGAGGGACTGGAAACCACCCTAGGTCTGAAAGAAGGCCTGGAATCCACCACAGCTCTGGAAGAGGGTCTCGAATCCACCCTAATTCTGAAAGAGAAGCTCCACCATGTAGCTCTGATAAAGGGGATGGAAACCATCCTAGGTCTGAAATAAGAGCTCAAATCCACCACAGCTCTGAAAGAGGTGCTGTAATCCACCCTAGGTCTGAAAGAGGGACTGAAAATGTCCATAGCTCTGAAAGAGGGTCTGGAATCGACCACAACACTGAAAGAGGGTCTGGACACCACCCTAGGTCTGACAGAGGGGTAGGAATCCACCATAGCTCTGAAAGATAGGTTGGAATTCACCATGGCTCTGAAAGAGAGTCTGGAATTTACTATAGCTCTGACTCTGAAAGACAGCCTGGAATTCACCATAACTCTGAAAGATGAGCTGGAAACCATCGTAGCTCTGAAAGAGTGTCTGAAAACCACAATATCTCTGAAAGAGGGCCTGGAATTCACCATAGCCCTAAAATATAGCCTGGAAGTCACCATAGCTCTGAAAGAGGAGCTGGAATTCGCCATAGCTCTAAAAGAGAGGCTGTATTTCAGCTTCTCTTTCACAGCTGTTGTGGATTCCAGACCCTTTTTCAGAGCTGTGATGAATTCCAGACCCACCTTCGGAGCTATGGTGATTTCCAGTCCCTATCTCAGAGCTATGGTGGATTTTTTTTTTCCCATTCTTTGTTTATACTCCAGGACATCTGGAATAGCGGCTCAGCCCTTTCCTCACTCCCACCCAATGGTGCTCATCTCTCCCAGGACTTACCTCGACCTGATCCCCAGAGATTGCCACCCTTTATGGCAGGGTCAGAGGGGGAGGGCCACCCCCCCAAGCACTCATCCAGATGGGTTGAGGTGATGGCACCAGTGTGCAGGTGAGCAGGCAGTCTTCATTAAGCCCAGCTCCATTTCCCACCTCCATTTTTCACCACATCCCCTTTTGCAGCCAATGTAATGCACATGTTTGGATGCACACATGCATCACTATGCTACAGCCCCTCCTTTCTGTGCAGCCTTGATCTGAACTACTAACAACCCTCCATCTGGTAGCAGTCATTGCCAGTCTCCAGACACTCATGTCAATGGTTGTTATTGTCAGTGCAGATGATTGTGTTGCTGACACCCCTTTCTTGGTTGATGGTAGGTTCAACAGCATAAAGCACTGGAAAACTCAAACAGATAGCAGCAACAGCTCTGGAGGAGTGACACTGCAGATCCAGAAATGAGTAAAAAAGAAATCCATCAACCAGGATTCCGAAGATGGAGTCTTCAGAGGATCTGATATTTACTCGATAGTGAGTAAAAAGAACTGACTTGGATGGGGCCCACCCACATTAAATAGGCACTGTCTACAAACAAAGTGACTGTATGGCAATGTGGGTGGCCTCAGTTGTAAAAGCCTCCTGCACAATCCTGAATCTGTTGTCTTACAGTCTAGTTATGGGGCTCTGTTTAGGAGATATCCTTGAAGAAGCTCTTGACTTACGATCTACTGTATAAAAAAATATTTTTTTTATCAAGAGTTTGGGGTGAAAAATAAGTGAGGCCAGCAGCAAGTTCTGGTAGCTGCACTTTGAGGCCATCAGGATTTCAGACTTCTTAAGAACACTTGTAGCATTGTGGGAGAGATAATGGGAGATCTATAGGGGGAGAAAAGCAACAGGCCCCAGGATGGATGAAGTCTTCCAATCAGCATGCTGTTAGCTTTAACATAGGAGTCTCCCAAAAACCATCCCCCCATGCAGGTGACCCAATACCATCCTTGGCGTGCCTTGACATTGGAAAATCTCCAGGTGGCATTGGATGTCTCTGATATGGAGGCAGTGTGTGATGGGGCATGGGGGCAACCATTGATGGCTATAATCTGGCCATTACAGTGGCACTCACCTCCACTGCACTGATCCATGTCTGCCCTTTGACCTTCCACTGCAGTTTGCCATTGTACAGTGATGAGCTGAGGTGGTTGAAGACAGATGGACAGAGGTTGGAGTGTTCTTGAAAGAGGTTGGACTCAGTGGATTACTGGATGGCTCTGGGGTTACATTACAAGGACTATAAGAGGGCAATAACCCTGAAAATGGCAGAATTCCTGTCATGGGTTATTACCTCAAGAGGAACTAGGCCTGCTCAGCTCTTCCACATTGTGGACAGGTTACTCAATCCTGACTGCTTACAGACCAGAGTTGTGTCTCAAGAAAGATGTGAGGAGTTTGGTTCTTTCTTCCTGGACAGAGTGTCTTCCTTTTAAGCTGGGCTTTCGACTGGTGGCCTATCAGGAGCCAACATCAAACTGGGATCTCGACTGGTGGCCTTTCAAGGGCCAGCATCAAGCTGGGATCTTGACCAGTGGCCTGTCATGGGCCAGCATCGAACTGTGATCTCGACAGGTGGCCTGTCACTGGGGCCAACACAGTGATCGAGGGGAGAGGTGTGATGGCACTCCATGGGTTTTAGTGAGTTCCAGCCAGTTATTATGGAGGAGGTACTGGAGGCAGTTGTGGTGATGCATCCTACATACTGTGAAAAAAGTGCTAAAGCAGGCTCAGAAAGGGGAAAGAAAGGTATCATACAAGTCAAGAGATAAGGGACAATCTAAAACAATAAAAAAAAAGTATAGGTCAAAATCTTCACTGCTGTCATGCACTGTTGCTTTAAGTTATAGTATTAGTTTCATCCCCCACCCCCCTCATAACAGGTTCCCTACAGTCACCCCTACACCTTTCTTATGCTCCCCCATCAGCAGGTTCTTCGCACACATCTGGTATCTCAGTCACACCAGTACCCTTCTGCAGACCCCTGATACTCACAGACACCACAACAAATCACCAGGAATCTCACACATACCCCTAACAGGTTACTTACATTAAAACACACCACAGTGGGTCCTTCACACCCACTCCAACAGGTCCCTCACAGTCACAATCACACCATTAACAGGCCCCTCATATTCATGCACACCACAGCAGGTCCCTTACATCCACCCCCAATAGGCCCCTCACAGTATCACATACACCCTTGACAGGCCACTAACAGTACACCATAGCAAGTCTATCACAGTCACAAACACACCCTTGAGAGATCCCTCACAGTCATAATCACACCCTTGACCTGTCCTTACATTCCTGCATAATATAGCAGGTCCTTCATATACCCACAACAGGTCAATCACAGTCACAGTCCCTCACATTCACATACACCATAGTGTGTCCCTCACACCCACCTCAACAGGTCTCTCACAGTTTTACACTCACATTTGACAGGTCAGTAACTTTAAAACACAACATACTTCATATAGAAAGTCTCTCACACTCACCCCCAACAGGTCCCTCACTGTCACAAACACATGCATAACATGTCCTCACATTCACACACACACACACACACACACACACACACACACACACACACACACACACATACTATAGCAGCAGGTGTGTTGTTAGGGGTATTCATTAGGACCTTGAGCATTGAATCTTTTTTGTGACCAGCTCAAATCAGCAATACTGTGGACAGAGTATTGAATCCAATGTCTGCAGTCCTGCAGAGGTTGTTACATAGAAAAGTGTGAGGAGTTTAATCGGTTCTTTCTGGACAAGGTTTCCTCTATTCAGTCTAAGATATCCTCAAGCAGCCTGTCATTGGCTGGCAGTGTCCAGTTTTTGATGGGCAGAGGTACTTCATCTCTGTGGGAGGAGTTTGAGTCAGTGGTGGTGAACGATGCCATCTGAGTGGATTCGGGACTGTGCCCTACCTACTGTGCATCGGATCCTCGGCCGACCTGGCTTCTTTTAGGTTGCTGGGGGATGCTGGTCCAATTTATGGAATTTATTGAGCATTCTCTGAGGGAGTTTTTTTTTTTTCTTCTTTCACTTTGAAATGGGTGGTTGTGAAAATCCTTCTCAAAAAAATATCATTGAGCCCCAAAGTTCTCTTGAATTACAGGTCTGTCTCGAATCTTCCTTTTCTCAGGAAGTTGATTGAGAAAGGTGTGTGTGTGTTGCAGCTGGAACAACACCTGGGGTAATATGTCATCTATGAGCCTTTCTAGTTCGATTTCTGGCCTTCCCATAATACTGAGACTGCTCTTGTCATGGTGCGCCATGATCTCCTTCTGGCAAGGGATAGTGATCATCATTCCATCCTTGTCCTGCTTGAGCTTTCCTCTGCATTTGACACAGAGGACCATGGGGTGCTGTTGTCCAGTCTGAGGCACTATGTAGGACTCACAGGTACAGCGTTGCAGTGGCAGGGTGCAGCATGTGACCTTTAGACCTTTTCTCGCGAGCAGTGCTGCTGTGTGCTGTGGTGTGCCTCAGGGGTTTGATTTTAGCTCCCATGTTGTTCACTCTGTAAATGTTGCTATTGGGGGAGATCATTAGATGCTGTGGTTTGGGTTTTCATTGCTGTGCTGATGATACCCAGCTGTATGTGTCTTGTGCTTCTGACAGAGTTGTGCCTGTCTCAGAACTGAGCGAGTGCCTTAGAGAAATTCAAGACTGGATGGTGGCCAGCTGGCTTAGATTCAATCCATCGAAGACAGGTGCTTCTGGTGGAACCAGGTTGATTTGGTTCGGCAATGATGAGCAGTGACCCTCTCCTTCCATTGTTAAATGATATCTGGACTGGAGCTGTAGATAGGGTGAGAAATCTGGGGGTCATTGTGGACTCCAAGATGCTCTTAGAATATGTTGTCTGCAGTGGCTTTTATCACCTTTGGAACATCTCCCGGATCAAACCCTTTCCTGAACCAACTGAACTGGCAACCCTAGTGCATGCCCTGGTTACATCTATAGTAGACTGGATTATTGTAATGTTCTGTACCTTGGGTTATCCATTAAGTTGTTACATCACTTGAAGCTGGTCCTTAATGCAGCAGCCCTGCTGGTTGCTGGAGCCTCTTGGTTCAAACATATCACGTTGGTTCTCCATGCTCTGCACTGGTGGCTGGTGCAGTAGTGCATCAACTTCAAGGTGTGCTTGTTAACATGCAAGGCCCTGCATCATTCTAGTTCCAGGCTACTTGAAAGACCTCCTGACTCCATTTACTCCTGGCCATCAATTACAGTTAGTGGAGGCAAACCTCTTTAAATCCTCAGGGGAGAGCGCGTTCAGTGTAGCTGGAGGTGAGAGGTTCTCCTTCACTGGCCCTTTTTAAGACCCATTTAAAAACTCATTTATATTGAGTTCTGGGCCTGGTTCTGCTGTGTAAGTTTTAAATGGTGACACAAACTTAAATTGTTTATATTGGACTTACAATTACTGGCGGCCGCTTTTTCCCATCGGGGTAACCCGGTTGTTATTTGCCATAATAACTGGCTGGTTATTATGGCAAACACATGCCGGGCTTCCCTGACTCCGCACATGTGCCAGCCACTTTCTCCACTTCCTTGCTAAGTACGTCTTTTGAAATAAAAAAACAAAACAAACAAAAACAATTATTTGTATAAAGCAAACAGTAGTCTTCTTCTTTTTGGGGCACACACTAATGAAATATATGGTACTGGCACTGCCGGACCACGCTGAAGAATCCCTAGCAGTCTGCGCCTGCTAAACACTGATCTTAGCTTATTTTATATAATTGCTGCGGCGAAAAAGCGGTCACCAGCAATTATATAAAATAAAACATTGGGTGGTGTGTAAAACTCGTATTTTATACACACCCTCAGTGTTGGATGCTAAAATAAACCGCTTGAGCATATGTAGCATCCAACGCTGCGTGTGTGTGTAAAATTCTCATAACACTTACCACCCAATGTAGTATTCTATATTTAATAAATGCTTTTGTTGTTTAAGGTGCCCAGAGCTCTCGGGACTGGGTGTCATATAAATAAAACTGGCCAGCCTTGCCTTGAAGCCTCAAATGTTTGCTGTGTGACAGTGTGAATTTTTATTTTCACCAAAAATTACAGAGGTTAAGCACAACTAGTAGTAGTATGTTCCTGTCAGAGCATTCCATTTTGAAATAAACTGCAGTTCACAGGACTATCAGACAAACTCACCAAGTGGCTAAGGAACAACCTAGCTGGCAGAACCCAGATCATTATCTGCAATCAGGTCAGGGTTGTCCCCATATTTAAAGGGGGCAGCCCTGGTCAGATGACCATCTTTTGTCCTATTTCCCTCCTCTCAGTTATATCCAAAAGTTTTGAACGATTACTTGTTAAAAAATCATGGGGTTATCCTGAGAAGGGTGAGAGTTATGATGCCCTTCAGTCTGGTTTCAGAAAGGGGCCCAGTACCATCTCCTCTGTGTTGAAGGTCTTGGATGACATCAACAAAGCTATGGACTCCAGAAAATATACCAGGGCCATCTTCATTGAGCTCTTCAAGGCCTTCGACACAGTGGACCATGTGGTCTTGTTAAGTAAATTAGAGGGAGTGGGGCTAGGAGTTAAAGCATTAAGGTGGTTTATGTCTTATTTTTAGAACAGCAGACAGTACTATGGTAAATAGAATAACATCTCAAGAGAAAGCAATTTCAAGAGATGTACCACAGGGTTCAGTTATTGGACCCCTTTTGTTTACAGTTTATCTTAGGGGACTGTGGAATTGCATTAGAGAGAGAGAGATTACAATTTATACACAGATGGTATGGTGATCTATGCCTCTGATGCATCCCTAATGATGGTGTAGGAGAAGCTGCAGAGCCCTTTTAATGGGTTCCTAAATTTCTTTACTTGCTCAAAATGAAAGTTAAATGCAAGGAAAACCCAGCTTATGGGGATCTCCCTCCAAGTTGTGATGTTCCCCAGTCCAATGTTAAAGATTGTTGCAGACAATGGAACTTTCTTAGAGCAGGTTAACACATAGAAATATCTTGGTTTCTGGTTAGAGCATAGTGGCTCTGGTCATTTTCATGTTGACAAATTGACAAAGAAAATTGGAACTTGTGCAGGATTACTATACAAATATTGAAACTGTCTTGATCTTGTATTTCACATGACGATCATTATGGCACAAATGTTTCCCATTTTTTGATTTTTGGGGATGTGCTATATGAGTATTCTTCTAAGGACAAGTTATACCATCTAAATGTTCTATAAACCTGCTTAGCCCGGTTAGTATTAGACTGTTCCAAATATATATCTCTCTAAACTTTATAATAAATTGGGGAGGATCTCACTTTCCAACCAAAGAAGACTTCATAAAACAATATGGGCTGTAAAAAGCCTGTATGAGTTAATGCCAGAGTACTTATTGTGTTGCCTTGCAAAATGTACCCTGAAACTTCCCTACAGAATGTGCATCCTTGGAGCTAGTTGTACCCAGGAGCAGAGTAACTAGATCAATGTATTGTTACAGTCACTTGATCCTACAATTTTGGAATCAACTGCCACTAGAGTTAAAGGACAACTAAACAATCTTTTTACACATTTTTTTTTAAATTACTCCATAGGCTTGTAAAGGAGAGGCTGTTGTTTACATTTGTACTGAAACTGCATTAATTAAAGTAGGATAAATGCAGTTCCATAGCATTTAAAAATTTTAAGCACAGCCTTTCCTGATTCAAAAATCCTGCTCTGAGAACCCATAAATGGCTGCCTTGATGATGTCAATGAAGAGAGAGATGCCAGCTGTGCAGATATATTCTAGCTCCACTAACTGTATTCAAATTCAAATAACTTTAAAATTATAAAATGATAGCATGGTACTTTGAGCACGAAAGTTGTTCAGCACAAAAATATATACAAAATGAGTGGTGTTTCTTTTATAGATACCTTTTAGTTTTTTTTTTGTTTTTTTTTTTACTTTGTGGTGCTTGCACACCTACTTTATCCACCTGCACTACCCCCTTGATCCACTCCTTCAGACCACTGACCAACCCCCCCAGGAACACCAGACCCCGAGTCTGCCCCTAGAGTGCTCTCCTGTTCTCCCCTGTATTTCCTTGATGCCCAACAATCCCCCCTGGTTGGGGTGAGGATGAACCTTCCTCTTACCTTACTGGAGGAGAACTTTGGCGCAACGAGGTTTGCCCATAGTTCGGTGGATCCCCGGGAGGCACTGATCGGTCTTCATCTAGGACCGAGAAGGCTGTTTTCCGGTTTTCTTGTTTTTCCTCACCCAACCCCTAGAGACGCCGGCACGAGGACTAACATCCACAGAGTGAAGTGCTGACGCATATCTGCCTCCCAAGCACCCAACAGCGTCTCTCCCTCCCCGACTCCACTATACGGAGCCGCCAGAGCCCTTTGAGAGCCTGTGCTTCCACCGGCTCTCTTCGGGGCATTGGGTACCCCCCGGTACCCCTGGCACCCCTCTCCAAGGAAGGAGAGCATCTGCTGGGATGCTTAATCCTCCCTCTTCCCACCGACCCCTGTCGGCCCGAGTCCATTCCCGAACCCAGGTCACCGGCGCAGCGCAAGGTGTGGTGTCCAGTGCCTCAATCCTCAGCGCCACTGGGCCGGCCCCCTTTTAGTTTTTTAAATTAGCAAAAAAACTGTAGAAAATTAATTTTTTTATCACTTTATTTAACAAACAAATGCAAATAACTTTAAACCAAAAAAGGATAGCATGATACTGTGAGCACAACATTTGTTCAGCACAAAAATATCTACAAAATGAGTGGTGATTTATTTATATATACCTTTTATTTTTTTACTTAGCAAAAAAAGGCAGACAATTCAATTTGTTTGTCACTTTTTCAACAAACAAATGCAAATAACTTTAAAACAAAAAATGATGGTCACCAACTTAATGGCTGCCTGAACACAGAGCTCCCCCATCCACCGTGCTAATAACTGCTCCACACAACCCAAAACTCTTCAATACTGGGAGAAATGACTACAGTGAACAGTGGAGGCAAACCCAATCGAAGATCCAGGTCCAAACAGACAAGATCAAGGATGGATCAGCGGAGATTGAGCCCTGCGAGTTCGATGGCGAGTGGCAGGGATTCCCCAACTAGCATGGCAGAGACACCGAAGCCGAGCTTGAAACACTGTCCTGCTCGCACTTTGAGACTCTCTTGTCCAAAATCAGACAGTTCCGGACTGAGAACAAGCAAGAATTTGCTAAATTTCACACAGATCCTTTCAGCCTTGAAAAAAAGTCGGATCCGCGGAGGACAGAATATCTACGGCCAAAGACGACTTTATCCACCTCTCACAGGTGATTGACTCTCTGGTACATCATCAGGAACAACTAGCTGCAAAATGTTTAGACTTCGAGGCGCACTCCTGCAGGGAGAATGTGAAAATATATGGTCTCCCAGAAGATGCAGAGACCGGGGACATGACGGAGTTTCTTACGGACTTACTCAAATATGTCCTAGACCTGCCTCCGTCATTCATCTTTAAAATTGAACGTGCTCACAGAGCTCTCATCCCCAAAACGACCGCTGCAACAGCCAGACCGTGATCAGTTGTGTCAAAATTTTCAAGCTTCAAGCACAAGGAGATGATTATACGTACAACCTGGCAACAAAAAAAAAAGTAGAATACAATGGGACACGGCTTCTCTTTGATCAAGACTACCCCCGGTCCATCCAACAACAGCGAACAGCCTACGCACCTCTTCTTCGAGCCTAGGGGTAAAGTTCCAAATGCCCTACCCTTCCCGACTTCGAGTGCACTGGCATATGGGAACAGAGCTGTACCACTCCATGGAGGAGGCAACCCAGGCCTTCGAGAGTAAAGGACACTCTCTGCCACCAGATGAGAATTGGAGAAACCACTCCACTAATGCGCGCCCGGTTTGCCAAGAGGCGACCTGTCACAACTCCAGAAAAATGGGACAACGAGTAGCCCCAGCTACCCTGTAACATATAAAAGAGCTGCTCCAAGGAATCACTCACCCTGTAAGTGCAGCACCCCAAGCAGCTTCAGGAATTGGGGGCACTTGAGCGACATGACAGAGATGTGAGTACTGTAGCGGTTCTCTCTTTTTACATTGCGAGGTATGTGCAGCAGGGAAGATTTGCTTGGTGTGTGGTTGGTTCCTGAAACTGGAGCAGCATACTTTCTGTTACTTAAAATCTCCTTCTAGCCTCTGAGAACTCTTAAAAATCACTGAGCATTCCGCAACTGAATAATAGACTGTTCACGTAACCTTGTCGCCCTGCATCATGAAATTCAAAACCGCACTCTTTGTTTATGATGGGAGATTTATCTCTCCTCCTGCACGCAGTGTTTTATAACAACGGCCTACTTCAGACTTGAGCTGCTCAGAGTTGCAGCTGTAATTCCCAGAGACCTAGAGCTGAAAGGAATGGGTGAGGAGCAGCAGCTGATCGAGAGGAAAAGGAAACAGCAAAATGTTTTCACAGCCACTTACAAGGGGACAATATGAGTATGCTATTAAAGGGCCAAAGTATTGAAAATGGTTTTCTGGGTCTTAAATCTGTATTTTAATAATTGGCCTGGGGGGGGGGGAGTTGACTTGAACTCTGTAAATATTGTCTTCTTGGCAGGTATTTTGACAATGGGTTGAGCTAATAGCCCAGGTTTTGCTCTGGGTCACACCAGGAGAACTCTTACTCAATGATCATGGAGAGGACGCTACACTTAGGTGTTGTACCACACACCCATGGGCTCCCCTAATAAGTTCAATGACACAGGTGGACCACAACATCCGGTCCGGACCTGGTCTTTCTTGGGTCCAGGAGGACCGAGCTAGCATAGCTCCTACCTCTCCTACCCAAGTTCCCAACTCCACTCGGGCATTTAGGGAACACCTTACCTTGTTCCCCTACCTTGAAGGTCATGATGTAAATAGTTTCAGAGGAGAAGGGCGATTGTTCTCAGTTAGACCCCTCCTGCATAGTTTAAGGAGTTATGTGTTATTAATTAAATGTTGGAGGTTTTTTCTGTTTTGTGTAAAAGTATGTACAATGCCATTACATTTGATCAGCTTTATAGATCAGTACCTGACTAAGGAAGCAAGTAATGATAGAACCCACCTGGCAAAGGGAGCAGAGTGGGGATACAGACATGTGAGTAGACATAGGATGGGTTCGGACAGTAGGGTGAACAGAGACTCTGAGAATATTCTAATGTGCAACTATACCCACATAACTAAAAGATGAATAAATACAACCTTGTAGTGCTTTCTCATAATGTTAATGGGCTAAATAGCCCTGTCAGAAGGTACAAAGTCCTCTCTGCACTTAAGAAACAGAGACCAGACTTTATTTGCTTGCAAGAGACACGTCTAAACAAAGCGGAGCATTTGAAGCTGGCAAAGTTCGTCTTCACCCAGATGGCCGCATCATCACATGGAAAGGGGAAAAGATGGGGCACTGTAGTTTTAGTTCCTAGGGGCACACAGTTCCAGAGGTCGACCGCATATAAGGACCCAGAGGGTTGTCTAACAATCTTACAGGGTCATCTGGAGGGGTCCCCGATCACAATAGCCTCGATCTATATTCCTCCAGGCTCTCCAGCCTCAGTGATCAAAGCCCTACTCCAGAAAATCACAGAGTACCAGGTAGGGACACTAATAGTCGGAGGGGACTTCAGTCATGCTTTATAGTGAATTGACTCCACCAACACCAGATCCACAGCAGGATTGGCAAAACTCAGGGCTCTTAGGAACTACCTCAAAGGGGCTTTCTGGGCAGACACCTGGAGGGTAATGCTCCCAGGAGACCGGGAATACACTCATTTTTCTCCCCCACTCAGCTCATATGCCCGAATTGATTATTTAATGATTTCTAAAGAGCACCAAAACCAGATCAGGGAATGCTTCCACAACCCCTCTATTCTCATGGACCACTCCCAAGTAACATTAAAACGGTATTGGCAGAGGGAGAGAGGTGGATCGCTCTGGAAGCTCAATAAATATCTGCTAAACATACCGGACTTTACAGACGTGATTAAGGCCAGAATACCCAAAATAATATCCAAAAATAACTGCCCAGAGATCTCCAGAGCCACCCTTTGGGACACTGTACAAGCAGTGCTTCAAGGAGATATCAAATATGCAGCCCATTGGAAAAAGCAGCAAACCCTTCCATTAGAGAGGCTACACCGGCAGCTCCAGGCGCTCCAATCACAACATGCAGCTGGAGATGTGGCTGTATACCCACTGCTGCAGACTACAAAGCAGCAAATACAGAACCTTATAGATAACAAGACGGAACAGGCCCTTCAGTGACTTCGACAAAAATGCTATGAAAGTGGGCCTAGGGCAACTCATTTACTAGCCCACTGACTGTGGCAACAGACTGCACAGGCCTTCATAAAACAAATTAGGGACCCAGGAGGTGTGTAGATGATGAGGACTCCAGGACAGATCTTGGACACCTTTAGGAAATTCTACCAAGATTTATACACCCCAGACCAGTTACAAGTTGAACATCGAGCTGAGGCTTTTTTAGCTAGACTGAAACTCCCTTAACTCACACAGGAGCTGCAGCATGCCATAGATAGTCCCATTGCCCTCACTGAAATAGAAACCTCAATAAGGTACTTAAAAACACACAAAGCTCCAGGGCTGGATGGGTGCACATCCGAGTTCTTTAAAAGGTTTACGGAGGAGATCAAACAACCCCTACTGGAGGTCTGCAGAGAGGCACAATCAGGTGACACATTCCCAGACTCCTGGAACTATGCTGTTACTTCCAGCATTCTCAAACCTGGTAAAGATGCCACGCATTGTGCAGTCTACCAATCTATTTCAGTCCTAAACATTAACTATAAGCTATATATAACAATAATAACTAGGAGGCTGGAGTCGATTCTGCCGAGGCTGATTAACTACGATCAGGCAGGCTTTGTCCCAGGAAGACAAGCCCAAGACAACATAAAGAAAACATTGCATATTCTACACCACTCTGCCCAGTCAGGGTCTCCTTTTCTATTGCTGAGCCTGGACGCAGAGATGGTCTTTGACCAGGTGGCATGGCCCTTTCTTAGGGCTACACTGGAGGGGTTTGGATTCTCTACTTCCTTCTGTAATTTAATAAGTAATATCTATACCAAGGCCAGGGCCTATGTTAAGGTCAATGGAGATGTGTTGGCCCCTATTTTCCTGCAGCGGGGCACAAGGCAGTGATGCCCCTTGTCCCTGCTTCTTTTTGCTTTATATTTAGAACCACTGGCACAGGCATTGAGGCAGAAAGAGGAGGTAGAGGGAATAGAGATAGGGGGGGAGAAACACGCAAGCTTGCACTATATGCAGATGACCTCTTAATATACCTGCATAACCCAGAACAATCATTGGGGCCGCTGTGGGACTGTTTGATGGAGTTTGGCTCCATAGCAGGCTATAAAATAAACACAAACAAAACCGAGGTCTTACGAATAAACTATGAACCATCTGAAGACACAAAAAAAACCTTTCCTTTCAAATGGAGCGTAAAAAGCTTACGGTATCTTGGAGTGTGTTTGGGACTGGACAGTTCACAACTATTCTCACTCAATTTCTTGCCCATCCTAGATAAATTAAGGACAGACCTGGATAGGTGGGCCTTGGTCCCACTCTCCCTCCTACAGCGAGTGGAGGCAATCAAAATGATATTACTTCCCAAGATTCTATATTTATCCCAAACCATCCCTATTTAGTTGCCTGAAACTTATTTCTCTGGTCTTAACAGAAAACTAACTCGATTTATTTGGGGTCCTTCTAGGCCAAGAGTTAGACTCTCAGTCCTTCAAATGCCTGAGCAGAAGGGAGGTCTGTCTCTTCCTAACCTGAAGCTGTACCACCAAGCAGCACAACTGAGGACAGCCCTTTATTGGTTAAATACAAATTGTTTGGCGAAATGGAAATCTTTAGAACTTGAAGAGGAGGACTTGGTAAACCTACATAAATTACTCCTTACAAAAAAAGATGTTTACGCCCCCCACAGGGGGAGAAACCCATACATGGTTGCTGTGTTGTGGGCCTGGTATGGATTACTAGACAACAGGAGATTTGGGAGGTGGTGGATCTGCCTTTCCTCAGTCCCATATCTGTAGACGTTTGAGCCAGCAAGACTGGACAGGGGTTACCGGCAGTGGGAGAAGAAAGGGTTACACCTAATATGGCATTTTTTTAAAGACAAGGAAATCTTAGCATTTCAGGACCTGGTGGAAAAGTATGGAATTAGATGGCAGGCCAGATTCTGTTACTTCCAAATAAGAGACTACATATGATCTCTTTCCCTGAACAATTGGGGAGATGACCCCCCTACACAAATAGCAGAGTTAATCAGAATGGAAGTAGAAGGCAGGGCATTGTCTACTCATATAATCTCTTGCTTATATAGGGCTCTCCTTGATTGGCAGGGGGATTCCCCACAAACAGTTAGACAGGCTGAGACTAGAGACCTGGGGGTACCCATCCCGGATGATCTATGGGACAGAGCTTTAGGGAAGATCCAATGGTGTATTTCTGCAGTAAGTTGGAAAGAATTTTCTTGGAAGATGTTTATTAGATATTTTAGGACCCCAGCAACACTGGTAAACATTCAACAAGACAGATCTTCATTCTGCTGGCATGGGTGTGGGGCCTCACCTGCAGCTTTAGTACATATAATGTGGGATTGCCCTGCTCTGCTCCTCTTCTTTCGAGAACTGCAGAGAGCTCTTCACTCAATATTTGATCCGACCTTCACCTCACACCCACACTTTATTTTTTCCTGGATATCCTGAAAAATTACAAGGATCCTCTCTCTGGGAAATTACTTAAGATTATTTGTCTCACAGCCCAGAAAGCCATTACCAAAAAATGGCTCACTAAACATAACATTACAATATAGTATTGGCATGATTTAACGATTACAGTCTATAGAATAGAGGCTCTGACTGCAGTTCTGAATAAAACTCAAGCTCAGTTTGAACTGATGTGGCGGAGATGGGTTCTGTATATTGTCTTACAAAGACCTGACTTCATTCCCTAGATGACTAGTAACATACTGGGAAAGGCATCATCATCAGGTAGTGGCTATGTGATGTATAGAAACTGATACATCCCTTACAGGGATAATAACCATCATAGTCCCCTAAGTCAATCTACAGTTAAGTCACTCTTTTTAATTAATTCCATATTGAAGCATAATTGGGTCTCAATTTTGTTGTTTTTTTCTTTTCCCTTGTGTTTGTCTTAAGCTACAGAATCTGTGAATCTGTTAATGTTTATACATGCAGTGAAACCCTCTTCTTATTAATTATTTACCAGAAAATATTTTAACATATGAAGTAATGTATTCAGTGGCATTGATTGTTTGTTTGTTGGTTACATTATCTGTATTGGTTTGTGTCTGTAAAGTTATGTTAAAAAAATGGAATATCATATTTTTAAATAAAGAAAGTTTAAAAAAAATGATAGCATGGTACTGTGAGCACAAAAGTTGCTCAGCACAAAAATATCTACTAAATAAATGGTGTTTCATTTATAGATACCTTTTAGTTTTTTTATTAGCAAAAAAGCAGCAGAAAATCAATTTTTTGTCACTTTTTCAACAAACAAATGCAAATAACTTTAAAACAAAAAATGATAGCATGGTACTGTGATAACGACATTTGTTCAGCACAAAAATATCTACAAAATGAGTGGTGTTTCATTTATAGATACCTTTTAGTTTTTTTTTTATAATTAGCAAAAAACAGCAGATAATTCCATTTTCTTTTTCACTTTTTCAGCAAACGAGTGCAAATAACTTTAAAACAAAAAATGATAGCATGGTACTTTGAGCACATTTGTTCAGCACAAATATATCTTCCAAATGAGTGATGTTTCATTTATAGATACATTTTAGATTTTTTATAATCAGTAAAATATGGCAGGAAAAAATTTGTTTTCACTTTTTTGGAGGTATAGCATAAATGGAATATGCTACCTCCCTACTGGAAATATTGTTGATATTTTTTGTTCTCATGCCCTTCCCAATCAACTAAACTGCTGCAATTTTGTTTTTTCAAATAGCTTCAACCTTCTGCCTTCCGAACAAGGGAGGGGGTGCAGAACTGCTGTGTGCCTAATGTTTCTGTTTCCTCCTGCTCTGTCAGTGCTGCCTTGCCATGACAGTGTGAGCCACAGATTCTTGTATTCCCATGCTATGTTATCAGGCATGTTATCAGGCAAAGTGATCTAGGGCACACTGCATTTCTCGTGCAGTCACCCACCGACACTTCCTTTTCTTCCTTGCATTGAGTTAGTGCACATGAAAATTGCCTTCGCCATACTACCCATATGTTTTTCGTACATGCTAGCAAGACGGAGACACATAATGCTGTCAGATGAAGGGCTGTTAATGTCATTACAGAAGTTCATTTATGCCTCTTCATCTTGCCAGCATACATGAAAAACTATCAGCGGACAAAGCCCAACATATTAGCACCTTTTAATAAAATGAAGCAGCTCCTCTCTCATGCAGAAATTACAGTACTTGAAGATATTGCAATTGTACAAGCTTTTCCCTGCACACACACAAAACTAATGGGCTGCTGCTTCAAATACTCTCTGTAAGGCAGACAGCAGCTCAGCAAATACTGTTTCCTGACACAATTTCTGGGCAATGTACTTTTTTTGTGTGTGTACACTTCTCGATCTCCTAAACAACGTGACTGTCCCCAGCTAACAGCACACAGTAGTGATATGGAAAACTACCAAGCAACCAGGGATAAACGGCATGGATTCTTCTCACCCGCTCAGTGAACACCTACAAATGACGTAAGGTATGCTTTAGCTTGGCACTGTTTGGCAAACCGCGGGAAAACAACAGATCGTGGGTGGTATGAAGTTTACAGTAAAAACGGGGACTACATGGCCAGTAAAAGTCTAAGATACCTTCTACTCTAAAATAACCTATATCACAATGTTAGAATCCATGCACAGGACAAATGTCGTCAGAGGCTCTTTAACTATGAGATCACGTCTTACAGGAAGGGAAAGACTGCCCTTGTGGCTGTAGGGTAGCCCTAGTTTAGGGCGCAGCTTGGAGTGTAAAGCACTAAAGTGGGAGGAGAAATCAAGGGAGGGATCGAGCCAGACTCTAGGTACTTGTAGGTGGGAACATTGTCTAGAGGGGTGTTGGCTGTGGAGAAGAAGACCGGTAGGGTGGGAAGCCTGGTGAGTTTTTGTTTAGAGCCGAAGGTCATGGCAACTTTTTTTTATAATTCAGTGTTAGGCAATTGGCATTGAACCAGGCAGTGACTACTGTGAGAGCACTTTGAAGGGGAGGATTGGACAGCTTGGATAGATGGGCCAGACAGGAAATGGATGGCATCATCTGTGTACATGTGAATATTGGCATGGGTACATGCTGAGAGGAGATCATTAATAAAGAGCGAAAAAAGAACAGGCCCAAGGATAGATCCCTGGGGCACGCCTGTGAGGAATGGGAGGGAGGGGGATAGGACATTGTTAATAGAAACTACCTGGGATTGGCCAGTTAGGTAGGAGCTGAACCAGGACACAGAAGCAGGGGATAGGTCAGTGAGGCTTGGTTTATTTAGTAGGAGAGGGTGGGAAACAGAGTCAAAGATGTTAGGTCGGTGAAGATAGCCGAGGTGATTTGGCCAAGGTCCATGGCAAAGTGAATGGCATCAGTAAAGCGTAAAAAGGAGGAGGTGGTAGAGTGGAATTTCCTGAAGCCTGCTTGAAATGAGGAGAGAGCGTTGGAAGCAAGAAGGAATTCATTGACCCTAGAGAGAATTAGGGACTCTTCGACATTGG
Source organism: Neoceratodus forsteri (assembly GCA_016271365.2). Classification (NCBI taxonomy): domain Eukaryota; kingdom Metazoa; phylum Chordata; order Ceratodontiformes; family Ceratodontidae; genus Neoceratodus; species Neoceratodus forsteri. The sequence continues at coordinate 1,166,266,485 of CM028130.1, forward strand.
CGAGGGAGGGGAGAAGGGAGATGGGGTGGTAGTTTCCAGGAATAGTGGGGTCACCACCTTTGAAGAGGGGGAGGACTGTGACAGACTGCCAGGCTGTAGGGACTGTAGCTGTGGAGAGTGAAAGATTTAAGATGAAGGCTAAAGGGGCAACAATAATGAGGGCTGAGATCTTGAGGAGCCTAGATTGCAGGCCATCGGGGCTTGGCTTAGAGGGGTTAAGTGAAGCAAGAGCTCTTAGAACTTCTGACAGTGAAACTGGCGACAGTTGAAAACCAGAAGACAGTGAGGGGGATTGGAGGGTGCAGGATGAAGAAGTGTGGGGCCCCTGGGGAATGGCACGGGATGTGAAAAACTTATTAAGGGCCTCAGCAACAAGGGATAGGATCAGAGATTAGTGAACCTGCCTCACTAATAGAGAGAGGAGGGGATTCAGCTGGGGGGTGCAGGAGTGAGCGGAGATCCTGCCAGAAGGAGGAGGAGGAGGAAGGAGTACTTGTGTTGTTATTAATGCAGCAAAAGCATGGAAATGTGATGTTTGGGTTTTCAACAGTAATACCGCATTCCCCCCAAGTAGCCAAAGAGGGAAAAGCAACACAAGCCTCGGAGATTAGTGAATCTGCCTCATGGATAGAGAGAGGAGGGGATTCAGCTGGGGGGTGCAGGAGTGAGCAGAGATCCTGCCTCAGCAGTTGGAATGTTACTTCTATTTCAAGGCAAAGAAGTTGGGGGCCTGGTGCTCCTCAGAGCAGCCATCTACTGACTGTCCCACATCCCTAGCATGCCTTTGGCACCTGAGTGAAGATATCAGCATTTCCCAGGTGGTTGATGACACTCAGCTGCACCTCGTACCTCACAACCCACCTGGAGCATGCTGTAATTTAGCATTACTGCACACCTTGTCATGTGTTATTGCTTACTTACAATTTACAATGTGATCCTATTGGAATTTTATATTGCACTTCCCAGGTGGTTGAACGCACTCGGCTGCACCTTGTGCCTCACAGCCCACCTGGGGC